>CM038679.1:514419467-515019467 GCA_021605205.1 Aegilops longissima
GATAAACCTTGTGTCTCTTGTGTTGTCCTTTTGGTAGTTAGATCCTAGCGAGGCGACGAGGTGCAGGTAGGTAGGGGGCAGATCTCTCAGGCGCACCCTGCAGTTCGAACCTAGAGGGTCTGCCGAACTCGAATCCGACGCTATGCCTGTAGGGTGCGCCGAGCTTTCTTCCGCCACACCAAGCCCGCCGACACTGCGACTTGTCTTTACGATGGCAGCAAGCGACACTTACCTGGCGCCAGCCACATGGGGCTGGGGCTCTGAGCCTTGGCCGCCACATAACGTCACACTCGACCACTGCCTTCCTGCTGGCGTGACGAGGAGGCCATCTCGGCAGAGGCGACGATAGGGTCATGGCTAACTGGCTTCCCATGGCTCCTCACTGACGCCTCACAGATGTGGTTGCTCCACCTCGCCAACAAGCTTGTGGTCTTCTTGGGAAGAGCTGCACAACTTCTTCTTCGCTCGCCTAGACGCTGCGCCGGTGCCCCTGGCCGTCGTAGTTCTCTCTGGGTGGCTCGTGAGATGCGCCACCTTCAGGCCGCCACGCTGCTTATTCGTCTGGCACAGTCGGCGCTGCTCCGCTGGCAAGGGGGGCTCCCTGTCGGTCGGCGTCAAGGCCGATTCTGGCCTTCACGGAGGATCACCTCCAACTCAACCTGCTCGGCGCTGCTCTCACGCTGTGCACTCCCACCATTTGCCGTGGCCGCCACCAGGACCTCATCAACGGCGGCGCTGGCCTCGCAGGTTTCTCGGTTGAAGCCTTCAGCCTCCTCCGTGATACCGCCGAGCGCTTCGCCTAGCGGGCCCTTCTTGGGCGCCGGAGGCGTGTTCAGCCGCTCCCTGGGCAGATCTGTTTTCCGTGACCTTCGCACTCCACGACAACTTCTCAAGACAGAGCTAATAGACTTCGACATCGCCCCATCGGCTCTCCCATACAACGCCATCCCCTACACTCCGCACTAGCCCGGTTCATGGCCGCTGACCACCCAACAAGACAACCTCGCGAAGATGCTCGGGGCAACGGTCTCACCGTGTCCGAGACACCGATGCGCAGTGTACTCGCCACGTCTTCATATGCGGCGGCGCGCACAGCCCGCTGACTCGTGACGCACTTCAGAGTCAAGCTGAAGCGCGCCGCCAAGAAGAAGCAAAGCTTGTTCACCCAAGACAAGGCGTAAACCAAGCAGACATCTTGGTCGACGAGGATGGATCCACTAACGCCACCTTCACCATAGGCGCCAACCTCGAGCCCAAGCAGGAGGAGGCCCTGGTCAAGTTCCTGCGAGCGAATAAGAAGGAGTTCGCATGGGAGCCAGATCAGTTGGCAAGGGGGATCCCGAGAGGCGAATCGAGCACCACCTCAACGTAGCCCCAATGTACGCCCCGTGAAGCGTATAGGCAAGGCGGCAGTCCACCGAAAGCAGGCTTTCATCGTCCAAGAGACCCACAAGTTAGAAGCTGCAGGGGTCATTCGCGAGGTCCGACACCGGATTGGCTACAACCCGGTCGTCATGCCAAAGAAAGGGGGAAGGAACGCATGTGTCGACTTCACCAACCTCAACAAAGCCTGCCCGCAAGATCCATTCCCGCCTCCTCGAGACGATCGGGATCGTCGATTCCACCACCGAAAGCGCACTGTTATGTTTCTTGGATGCCTTCTATGGGTATCACCAGATCAAGATGGCGGTAGAAGACGGAAAAACGGCTTTCCGACCCCGTGGGGTGTATCACACACAAGCATGCCGCTCGGCTGCACAACGCAGGGAGACCTTTCAGCGGGCCGATGGACATCACCTTGGGCCCGCAGCTCGGGAAGAATGTTGAGGCTTACGCTGATGACATTGTGGTGAAGTCTCATGAGGCCAAGACCTCGACATAAGACCGAGGAAACCTTCATGAGCCTCAACGCAGGAACCCGCGACTCAACCCGAGAAATGTGTGTTTGGGGTCCCCTCGGGCAAGCTCTTGGGCTTCTTGTGTCCCACCGAGGCATCGAGGCTAACCTGTGAAAAGGTCAAGGCGGTCGAGGACATGAGCCCGCCAAAGACCTCGTGAGAAATGTGAAGCTCATCATGCGCGTGGATGCGACTAGGACGCTTCATCTCCAAGTTGGGGGAGCGAGCGCCGCCTTTCTTCCACTGATGAAGAAAAGGGGCCCTTGAATGGATCAAGAGGCCCACAAGGTGTTCCAAGATCTCAAGAGGTACCTAACCAGCTCCTCCCGTAATGGTGGCCTCTGCCTCAGAACTCCCTCGTGTTTACCTTGCAGCCACTACCCTTTACTACGCCAGCGAGCCTGAGGCGCCAGAGGAGATCGGACCAAAGCCGCGGCAGCTTCCCGGTCAAGGCGAAGCAGGATCAAGGAAGACTCACAGAGACCACTACCACAGCCGAGAAGGATCAGCCTGCAGGAAACGACTCGGGACAAGAGACCCTTCCTCGGCGACCACCACTGGAGGCTCCACTGCCTCAGAGGCGCCACGCAGTCCCGGAGGGCGCCATCGACACCAGACTCCCAACCTCGTTGAACACCCTATATACTTGTCAAGACAAGGTTGCGGGACGCGAGGGCGCTGTACCCCATGCCTCGTAAAGTCCTCCTCAGCATCGTAGCCTCGCAGCAAGGGCATTATTTTCGTGGCCACCCCATCAAGGTTGTCTCAGATACCCCTTGGAAAGGGTGCTCAGGAGCCCCAACTCAGTTGGAAGAGTCGTTGAGTGGAACATTGAACTGCAAGCATTTCAGCTCGAATTCAGCAGAACCAGAGTCATCAAGGGGGTCGCGTTGGCGGATTTCATGGCAGAATGGACGGAGGCGCCGGGCCTCAAGGCTGATGAGGATCGATCCCTCTCCCAGGGAAGCGAGGCGCCGGACGGTTGGGTCATGTACTTCGACGGGGTGTTCTCCAGGCACGGCGTGGGGGCTGGAGCAGTGCTTATATCTCCTACTCAAGACAAGCTCTACTACACCGTGCAGCTCTGTTTCCAGCATGGAGAAAAGGTCTCCAACAACATAAGCAGAATATGAAGGCCTCGATAGCAGGCCCGGCAGCTGCCCTAGGGGTGAAGCGCCTACCATCAAGGGTGATTCACAACCTCATCAACTTCTCCAACAAGGTATACGAGCCGAGGGATGAGCACATGGAAGCCTCACTCGCAGAGGTCCGCAGGATAGAGAAGCAGTTCCTGGGGCGGAGTTGCAAGCATGTGTCCTGTGGCACCAATCAAGAGGCCGCACGACATTGCTGCTGGCATCCAGCGGTTACCTCAGAGGTCGGGCGCTCGAGGAGCGGCTCTTCAAGCCCTCAGCCACGCCATCGCTATCAAGCACGGTGCACCTTTGAGGAGCTTCCCAGCCACTCAGCCCGGAGCCCCGGTCTGCGTCTGCCTTAGGAGGCGCGTGTTTTGACGCTGGAGCCTGTGAGGGTGCTGGATCATAGAGCTCCGGAGCTACTTTGACGCAAGGGACCTTTGCCGGAGAAGGAGGAGGAAGCAGAGCGGGCGCCGGCAAGCCACATCATAATGCATTAGGGATGGAGAGCTCTCACCGAAGTTTACTTAAATGATGTGTCCTCGCGCCGCATCTCCGTGGAGCAAGGGAAGGAATCGCCGCAGATATACACGTGGAGATCAGGCATCATTCATCATCGCGACCTCGCTATAAGTATGCTCGCGAGCGGGTTCTATTGGCCCATCGCGCCAATGACGCGCCGAATCTGGTGAAGGCTTGGCGAGGCTCGCCAATTCCATGCCAAGCAGATCCATCACCAAGCGGGAGGTCTGCAACTATACCCTCTTGTGGCTGCTCGCAGTTCGGGGCTGGATATCCTGGCCCATTTCCTCGGGCGCCAGGGGCTATCGCACTTCTACATCGTCGGGACATGTTCACCAAGTGGGCTGAAGTGGAAGCCGCCCTCGCACCATCCCCGCAGGTTCTCGCGGTCAAGTTCATCAAGGGCATCGTGAGTCGTTCGGGGTGCCGAATCGCATCATCACCGGCTAACGGTTCGCAGCTCACCAAGAACTCTCTTCAAAACATATTGTGCTAACCTTTGGGACGCAAATATGCTACGCCGGTAGCACACCGCTGAGCAACGGTCAGCCGAGCGGGCTAATGCAGAGAGGTCCCGAGGGGTCTCAAAACCAGGACATTCAAGAAGAAGCCGGAGGGCTGCGGCAGAGGCTGGTACGATGAGCTTCAATCCAGACAGGGTCCATCCGACAACCGCGACTCAAGCCGATCGGGCGAGACCCCATTCTTCCCGGGTCTATGGAGCTGAAGCAAACCTCCCTCACGAGGTCGACGCTGCCCGCACAGGTCCTCGGCGCTCGACGAGGCGCAGCAGACGCGCCATGCGGGGACGGACCTCGTGGCTGGGGAGGAGCATCATCGGGAAGCCGCTTATGAGCCACAAGATACCAACAAGCACCGCGGGCGATACCACCGCCGCAACATCCGCCTCAGACTCTCGAGGTTGGGGACCCGTGCTCAGCGGGTTCTCTCCTGTGGAAGGACTGCATAAGCTATCTCACATGTGGGAGGGCCTGCTCAAGGTTGTTCATGTTTCTAGGCCCGGCCCATGCGCTTGAGACTCGTGGAGGGGTGCCCCTGTAACGCATGGAACATCCAGCACCGGAGGTTTTACCCCAAAAGGCCCGGTGTTTTATGAAGAAGGCGAATGCCCGTGAAGCGCCATGCTTTGGGAAAAGGCCCGGTGCTCGTGAAGAAGGCGAATGCCTGTGAAGCGCAAGGCTTGGAAAAGGCCCGAGCTCGTGAAGAGGGCCAATGCCTGTAAAGCTTATCTATCTATGAAAGGCCCGGTGCTCGTGAAGAAGGCAAACACCGTGAAGCTTATATATCCATGAAAGGCCGTTCTCGTGAAGAAGGCAAACGCTCGTGAAGTTTATTTTTTCGAGAAAGGCCCGAGCCGTGAAGAAGGCCAAGGCGGCTGTGAAGCTCGCCGCCTGCTACACTCTCACGTAATAATGAGTTGGGGCTGTACACGCCTGAGTCTCAGGAGCGCCGCCTCAGCCCCGGGTGCTCCCTCCCACGCCCAGTGGCACTTAGCTCCGCTACTGGTGAGAAGACATCAAGACTAGATTAGGTGCCGACGCGCTTTTCTCATTTGCTTTCTCAGAGTTGGCTTGTTCATTCCCATTTGAAGTTTTATTGAAGTTGTTGCTGCCTTTGGCTTGTGACTTTCTGCCTTTTTACGCCTCCCCGCCTCGATTTCTCTCGCGCAAGTCTCGCGAGGGAGCAGCGCTGGCACCTCGAAAGTGTTTTCTGCCCTTATCGCTTGAGGCTTCCCCACCCGGTCCACTACAGAGCACCTCCAGTCCAGGCCCCACGGGCACCACGACATCTAACACAGACCTGGTCGGTCGCTTCCACAAATGAGGCCGGAGCTACCTCTCCCACTAACCTTTGCAGTGACATGAAGCATTCGACGAGGCCTCGGACTCGGGAAGCAAAGGCCACGACTGTGCCCCCGAGCTTAGTAATTTTACGCCAGAGGCGCCCGCACAAAAGCATAATACCAAATAGCGGAAACAGATGATAATTAACAACTATAGTCCAAGCACGCTCTGGGCCCTACACTACTGTCTCCTTGGCGCAGAAAGGAAAAGAACAAACAGGCGCGACTTCGCCTGGCACCATCTCGGGCGAGCTCGGACTGCTCGGAGCTCAGCGGACTCTCTCGCTTCACCGAGGCGCGACGGCGGGCAGACCCGCTTATCTCCTCTGTGCGGCGCGCGCGGCGCTGGGTTTGTCGCGCCACCGCTGAGGAGCCGCTGTTCAAGAAGAGACGCCAAAGCTCGACGAACCCCGAAAGGCCGCGATCACGCTGCCTTCCATCTACATCGCCGCCGGGCTAGGCTCACGGCCGCCGGTCGCCGCCCTCGGGCAGCACCCATGGCGGGCGACCATCTTCCTCGAACACCTCACGAGAGGGTGGCATCGCCGAACTCTGAAGTGCAGGGTGCACCGCCGCCGTGCACCACGCTGCAAGGGCAAACGCTTGCCGCCCGCGGGTCAGGCCACACTTCGCCGCGGAGACCTCCAATAAGCCTGGAGGCCCGGCTGCAAAGAACCGCCCGCTCGAGCCGAGGCCGCCCGGGCGCCGCCGAAGTTCACCTAAGAAGAAGCGGGGAAGCCGGAGCCGGGTGCTGGTCGGCTCCATCGACCACACGACAAACTCCGGCAGCACCTCCGCCGAGCGAAAGCGTGGCCTAGGGGGTCGCGCAGCCATAGCGCACCCCGCATCAACGGCCTGACGCCCGTCGCTGCGCAAGAGATCGCCTCCATGGCCGCGGGGAGGCGCTACGGGAGCAACAGGTGCTTGCGAGGACGGCCTCGACCGCGCCATGGGGAGAGTCAGCCCACTGGCGGGCCTTTCCTTTCTCCGCTGCCGAGAACGCTTTTGGCGGAGCCAAGAAGAAGAAGGAGAAGCAAGAGGGGATGGATCGAAGGGCGTGCGCTGGCCCCGCATTTATAGCCGGGAAGGCTAACCGCCTCCACGATCGCAGGTAATCATGACCCGCTTTGCATGCAGGACTTGTCAATTCGCAGCAGCTTGCCGAGGCGCTGTGGGGAAACAGAGCCGCCCACGCCCAATCAACCGCCACGCTGGCGCCGAGGCCGCAGGGCTGTTAGGGTTCAAGGGCGCTTCACACTTGCCCCTTCGCTTCCTCTAAGCTAAGCTGCACAGCGCGCTTTGGGTCTGGGCTATCGTCATGGCGCTTCGGGAACGGGGTACCAGACTTGCTCGCTGCAAGGCGTGGTTTGAGGGGTGGCCCGACACGACCCATCTTCATCAAGACAAGATCAAGACCTCACGAGGGGGCTGAGATTTGGGCGGACGACGTGAAGCTTCTCGTGCATGGCCTCGTCCCAGCTGGCTCGCGAGGAGGCGGAGAGATCAAGGCGGGTACCTCACGAGGTGCCCATGACGCAAGCCATGACGCACTCAAGGGTGCAGGTGGGGCGCCAGCCCGCAGTGTCCTCATTTCTCTTTGGTGCAAGGGTGCAAGCGCAAGCAGAGCATCAAGCAAAGGCATCTGCTTCAAGGCAACAAGACCAAGACCGCCACAACGGCAGGAAGGAGGTCATCGTGGAGCCCAAGCCAAGGCCACCACCAGAGCCTTTGACAAAGTAGGACCAACTTTAGTCGATAAGTGTACTAGATGTTCCCCTTCAAAATGGCCAATTGTTGGCGCCCTTCCCGCTCAATATTTGGGAAGGGGCCCAGGGCCTCTGCCTATAAATAGGACTAGCCACCCATAGGGTAGAGGCATCGAGAGATCAATCACAGAGAGAGAGAAGCGACTGAACTCCCCTTAGCAGTTCATCGCACCAGCCAAGAACAGACCCTCGCGAGGTTGTTCTTCCTTGTATTGTTCATCACCAGCCCAAGAGGCAATCAACCAAACCACACACTGGAGTAGGGTGTTACACCACAATGGTGGCCCGAACCAGTATAAACCTTGTGTCTCTTGTGTTGTCCTTTTGGTAGTTAGATCCTAGCGAGGCGACGAGGTGCAGGTAGGTAGCGGGCGAGATCTCCGTGGCGCACCCCAGAGTTCGAACCTAGAGGGTCTGCCGGAACCTGATATCCGACAAGGATTTCCACCGGCTCACGCGAGGCGCCGCCACCGCAACGAGACAAGGACATCGCCGGCCCGCCGAGGCCCCTCCCGCGCTAACGAGGCCGTAAGCACACAAAAAACGAGGAAGAGAGAACATGGTAGGTCGCCGCCGCATGGTCCAAGTAAGGCCACAACATGCGACTCCTCCCGGCTGAAGCAAGCTTAGGCGGGTTGACAATATACGCCAATTAGCTTCTTGGCGGCGACGTGGAGTCGAGAGCTGCAACCGAGAAGAACGCCGCTTTACTTTAATCGCTGGTGCAGTTATCGATCGACACGTGGGCCCAACAGGCCACATGTCGCTTACACAACTGCACCTGCAATTAAGTCATCAAACTTCGCTCGCCGAGACACAGGTGGGTATCTTCGGTTAATTAATTATACCTCCAGCGCACCCCTTTTTAGTTGAAGAATGTATGAAATGTAATGAAATCCAGCATGTTTATGAAATCCGACCGTGTATGAGTGAATTTATTTTGATTAGTTCGATTTCCTGTATCATTGGCATTGGATGAACATGCAAAACAATATGTACTAGCATTATTCCCAGGGTGATCACCTCATTTGCAGCAGCCACATGTACCTCCTCCGTCCTTTCTAGTCTCGTGATACAAGTTGTGTCTGCAGTCAAAGTATCTCTACTTTGACCAATCTTATAAAAAAGTATGCACTTTCACAATGTGCAAAGTAAAAAGGAATAGAAGGAGTACAAAGAGTTTGAGCAGCTTTTTAGCGTTTATGTACATTGCAATCATACACACACGCCTGGCAATTCATAGAGAACATTCAAAACAACCGATGATTATGCATCTCAAAGAACTCACATGTCGAGGCAATATTTACTTCACAACTAAAGAATAAAGAAAAATTGATCGACGCCATCGACAAAGAAGGGCGCCCCATTCAAAAATATCAAACGATGTCTTGCTAAAATCAATGAGCAAAATTTGACAAGGTTGTCCCATTCCAAAATATCAAATGCCTACGATAGTGGAACGGGTAGGGTTTGCCATCGGTTCGACATTGACATGGCACCTCGTGCTAAATAAACCAGCTGTTCTTTTTTGTGCGTTCCACAAAAATCAACCAAATTCACAGTAGCTTGTATGATTTCGCCTTATATGTTGCAACTCCTTGAACTTATCGCCACCTCCTTTCTTGTGGTGGAAATGAATGATTCGATGTATTCATGAACATTTTGTGCGCTCCCATTGAAATCAAGTTGAGCACCCCTGTTTGCACAAATACAAAAAGTGATTAGTATAAAGCTAACTGTACTATGAATTGACAGCCTCAAGCAGTACATACATGGTCCATGTAGAGCACACTTTTAGAAAATGGAACTCACCGTAAAGAATCCTAGAACAACATTGTACTCACAAGATCACAACAAAAAATGGAGATTTGTCACCCTTCCGAGCTGAAGTTAGTTTGGTCTTGTGGGAGTAATGTAACCATCCTTCAACTGCTCCTTCCGATGAGAAGATAGACAGGCTTCTTCATCCCGGCATAATCGAACTAGTCACTTCACATACTCCATATTCTTCTTCGTGAGGAAGATGATCCTCATAGTAAAGACAAGAGGACTACTAAATGCTAGCCCCTGTTTGCTAAAAAAAGGAAAGGAATTATTTAAAACAACACAGATGAAGCACTTCTCAAGGACAATACCACTTTTTCATGACAAGATTCTAAACAGTAGCACAACACCAATAGAGATGACAAAGCTAAATCATATGGATGAAATCAGTGGGCTAGTACCAACCTTTGTCGAGGCTTATTGTGTAGAGCATAAAGATGAAGCACTTCTCCGAACCATCATATATTCTACGGTGGTGGCTATGCTTACTATATACTCCTCGATTAGTTTAATGTTTCCAACATCTTCTTGTGCAGTTCCACTAAAATATATGGTATCTTCAAAGAAGATCCTGTTTGCACAAGTAGAGATAATTACATGTTACATTAAGAGTGGCATAAAATCAGTGGCAAAACTATTGCTCGTTCCAGCTATAGCAATAAATTAAGATGCAAACTATATCATTACTTGTGTCATCACAGTTCCAAAGGTTTCATTACAGACCGGAGTTGATTTTTGTTTTTCTTCCGCTTGTTCTTCCCTTCATCACTTGGTTCAATAATGACAAGCTTCGCCTTCAATGTAAGATTTGGCATGTCAATTAGGGAGCACAAGTATAGTACTAAACTTAATTTTCTGATGAAAGTGGCAAAATACAGGCCAGCAGTTGTGAAATATCATTATCTTACCTCAATGGGATATTACGGTGCACATACAGATTGGAAGTCTTGTCTCCATTTGTGCAGTTCACTAAAATCAAGCAACATTATCATACAAGTGGCACAACATATGAAAGCACACTGCAGAATCATGTGAAAGAAGGCTAGTACTGACCTCTCATGATGCGGAATTCAAATAACTCACAACAAGAAGATCTGAACCAAATTCGCCTTAACGGAAGTAAGATCTCCTCTTGTGCAGTTCCACTAAGTTCAAGCAATCAAGCAACGTTGTCGGTGTGACATTTTGGTTGAACTGCACAAAACACTCTTAAAACAAAAGTGTTTTGTGCAGTGCAACAAAAGGTCACAATGGCAACGAGGTGAAGTAGATAACCCTGTTTACATAGAGGTGCAAAGGAAACAATTAGTGGTCAATAACGGTGGATGACACAGAAGCCAACAAAAAGAAGCATCTACCTTATCTAAATGGGAAAGAAAGCAAGACAGTAGCATTTCTCAAACGGGTTACATGACTAGTCCTAGTAGGATTAGGATTACTATATTACAAGTGGATTCCTAGTCTTGCTTCCTTTGTAGAAAAATATTCCTTGTGCTTTCCTCATAAACTGCCCACCATAGCGTGATCCAATTTTTCCATAAACCGCCTGGGCCACCGGTCTTGTCACCTCCTCACCCACCTGCCGGATTACCAATGAATCTTAAACCGCCAGGTCCAAGTGGGTCACTGGTGAATCGCCAAACTCTAGACGGGTCATACATCCGGCGGTTTATACCGCGGGGTATATCCCCGACAATGCCCGGGTTGGTTTGTCGGAGGAGGCCGCATTGTACTTCCGCCGTGAGGGCTGCAGTATGTTCTTCTGCTCGGAGAGAGCGGTCCGTATTTCCGCTCATCGTTATGACCCCGCGTGGTCCTCGCATCTTGAGCTTGAGGTATGCGAGTGTGGTACCGCATTGAATCTAGCGAATGCGGTTCGCTCGAAAAGTGCATGGTAACCATCGCGGAAAGGGACGATGTCGAAGATTAACTCTTCACTTCGGAAGTTATCCGGGATCCAAGACCACTTCCAATGTTATAGAGCCCGTGTAACGGCCTCTACTCCAAAGAATCACACCTTTAAAGGTGGTTTTGGTGGCCTTGATCCTTGAAGGGTCAATGCCCATTTTGCGACCGTGTGTCCGATAAAGTAGGTTCAGTTGCTGCCACCGCCCATAAGGACGCGCTGTAAGGTGGAATCTGGTCGATGATTGGGTCTAGGACTAATGCGCCGAGCCGCCGTGACGGATGCTAGTAGGGTGATCCCACGATCAAAGGTTATCGGACAAGCTGACCATGGGTTGAATTTGGGGCGATCGCTCCATCGCATAGACGCCCCATAGTGCCCGCTTCGCTCCCGCTTGGGGATGTGCGTGGCGTAGATCATGTTGACTGTTTTCACCGGGGAAATTTCTTCCGTCCCCCAGTTCATACGCCGGGGCTCCTCGCCATCGCTGCCAGCAGCCCCTTGTCCTTGTATTCGGCGCTTATTTTGCTGGCCTGTTTGAATACCCAGCAATCTCTATTGGTGTGGTTGGCTGGTTTGTCCGGTGCCGCGAATTTGGCACGAGCGCCCAATATGCGGTCCAGATCGGACGGTCCCTGATTATTTCTTTTGAACGGCTTCTTCCGCTGACAGGGCTTGGATCCGCTGAACCCGGCATTGACTATCGTGTCTTCAGTGTTGTCGCCGTTGTTCCGTCGCTTATGTCTGTTACGCCGTAGCTTGCCGTTATTGTCGCGGTCATCCGAAGTGCCAGAATGTGGCATAGTACTGCTACGAGCCAACCAGCTGTCCTCGCCCGTGCAAAAGCGGGTCATTAGTGTTGTGAGCGCTGCCATGGACTTGGGTTTTTCCTGGCCGAGGTGTTGAGCGAGCCACTCGTCACGGATATTATGCTTAAAAGCCGCCAGGGCTTCGGTGTCCGGATAGTCAACTATTTGGTTCTTTTTAGTTAGGAACCGAGTCCAGAATTTCCTGGCTGACTCTCCGGGTTGTTGAGTAATGTGGCTCAGGTCATCGGTGTCTGGTGGTCGCACATATGTGCCCTGGAAGTTGTCGAGGAATGCGTCTTCCAAGTTTTCCCAGCTGCCAATGGAATTTGCTGGCAGACTGTTTAGCCAGTGCCGGGCTGGTCCTTTGAGCTTAAGGGGAAGATACTTGATGGCGTGTAGATCGTCTCCGTGGGCCATGTGAATGTGGAGAAGGAAATCTTCAATCCATACCGCGGGGTCTGTTGTGCCATCGTATGATTCAATGTTTACGGGTTTAAACCCTTCTGGGAATTCATGATCCATCACTTCATCAGTGAAGCAGAGGGGGTGCGCGGCGCCTCTGTGTCGGGCTATGTGGATACGCAGGTCGAATTGCTCTGGGTGGCTATGTTCGGCCCGGCCAGACTTGTTGAAGGTGTATCCGCGTGGCGGTCATCGTCAAGGTCGAGGGCGCTTCGCGATCCGTAGAGATCGATCTTGGCTGTCCTGTTTTGTTGCCCCAGGCCGTAGTATGTTGGCGTGGGGGTGTTGGCTGGTATGCGGACTGATATGCCATTTTATCCCGGCCACGAGGTGGCCGATCAGCCGTATGGTGCTCGAGTCTGTATTCCTTGGCTGCCGTGACTTCACCATCTATGTGTGAGCAGGTCTTGATCAGCTTGGAGTTCTGCCGCTTCTTTTTCGTGCTCCTCGCGGTGGCTATAAGCCGCGCTTGAAGCGCTCTGCTCTACGGGATCTCGAGCACGCCAACACGCCGTCGCCGAGGCTAATCTCGCGTCTTGAGGGGGGCATGTAGCTCTGCTCCTCCGGGTATTCGTCCGTCGCCTTTGCTCTTCTCGGGCGACCTGCTCATCCTCCCTGCTCGCCTGCTCAAGGCGGCTGATCAGGGTTGTATTCTTCTTCGCACCATTTGGATTGTTTTCGCCTCCGGGCCGGTATTGCTGTGGCGGGGCTTGGAGTGGCGCCGACGACGCCCATTCTTTGCTTTTTTCCCGAGGTTTTATCCTCCGCTGCCTCATCGCCATTTGTTTCTTCTTGAGTGTCCACCATATATATATCATAGGAAGAGTGGTTGTCCACCGCCCGAGGAGCGGTGGTTCATGTTCTTCTCCTGCATCATCGCCCATACCGCCGATGTCTTCGAGTCAAAGTCCAGACTCTGTTAAATCATCAACCGTGGCAATGAAGTGGGTGGTGGGTGGGCAACGAATTCCTTCATCGCCTGCCTCCCACTCGAGCCGGACATAGTTCGGCCGCGAGCCTCCTGACAAAGAGAGAGACTTTAATGAGTCCAGCATGTCACCAAAGGGCGAGTGCTGGAAGATATCCGCAGTGGTGAACTCCATTACCGGAGCCCAACCTGGCTCGACCGGGTCGGTAGTGCACGGACCGGAACCACCATCCGGATACGAATCCGGGGGTCCGGATTCACAGGCCACCACAAAGGTAGGGCCCGTGTTCGGCTCCACCGCCGATGAGCGCGCTACCTGCAGGGCGGGGTCCATCCCTCCGTCCTTAGGCAGCGCCGTCTGCTCCGGATTTAGGTCCGGAGATACTATGGGGGAGATACCCCGAGCTTCGTCCGACGGCAGGTCTAAGCCGTGCTCGTCGTGACTGTTCGGTGCTCCTGGCATAGGCCCAAATCCATCGAAGATCAAGTCTCCGCGGATGTCTGCCGTGTAGTTCAGATTTCGAACCTGATTTGGTGGCAGGCGAGCTGCCGATCTGCTCCGGATGGCTGCGAAGTTGGCCCGCAGGCGAAGCCGCCGAACACGAAGATCTATCCGGGAGAAAGGTCTCACCGGGATCGTGTTTTTGACGATGATCGGAGGAGCCATCGAGCCTCAGAAGCGATTTACACGAGGAACTCTCAATGAAAGTACCAATGTCGGTGTCAAACCGCGGATCTCGGTAGGGGGTCCCGATCCGCATGCGTCTTAGGTTGATGGTAACAGGAAGCAAGGGACACAGATGTTTACCTAGGTTCGGCCCTCTCGATGGAGGTAAAACCCTACTTCCTGCTTGATTAATATTGAAGATATGGGTAGTACAAGAGTAGATCTACCACGAGATCGTAGAGGCTAAACCCTAGAAGCTAGCCTATGATGGTGTGATTGTAATTGTGATCGGCCTTCTAAGGACCAACCTCTCCGGTTTATATAGACACCGGAGAGGGCTAGGGTTGACATGGAGTCGGTTACAAGGAAGGAAATATAATATCCGGATCGCCAAGCTTGCCTTTCACGCCAAGGAAAGTCCCATCCGGACACGGGTCGAAGTCTTGAGTCTTGTATCTTCACGCTTCAATAGTCCGGACGATGTATATAGTCCGGCTGTCCGGATACCCCCTAATCCAGGACTCCCTCACACATAGTTCATATGTAACTCGAGACTAATCATGTGGTGTGCTGTGAAGATAATACACAAACGATGGTTTAACTTGACAATAATTATGATTGTAGATCTTATTAAAACAGAGAAACGAATTCAAATGCTTTGACTTCACAACAATTACTGTAGATCTTATTCAAATAGAGAAATGAATTCAAATTTAGTTCATATTGAAGCGGTAGTATATACGTTTGGAATGCACTAAAACGTTCATTTGAGTAGTAGGTTGCATGCATTATACACGTAGCGAAATATTTTAATTGAACATAACATGAATTCAAAGTTTTGAATGACATTTGTAGTGCGCATTGATTTGGTGCATTACGTTAGGCTTGTCCGAAATTTCAACCCGCGCCTTTGTTAGCCCAAAATATTTAAGATATATCTTTGTCTCACAGTTCGGACAACTCCCTCCATCTCAACCCGCCCTTTGCTATTCCAAAATTACAACGCAAAAACTCCCACCCTCCGTGAAATCCCGACACGCCGAAATGCCCGTGGTACCCTCGAACCGAAGAACCGCTTTCAAATCGGTGGGGTACTTTCAGAACTTACCCCACATTTCGGACAAGCGCGTCTCTAAGCCATGGTTCCCCATCGCCATCCCATCCGCCCACCCATTCAGACACCGAGGCTGTGAAAACCCACGCGAACTCCCACACTCTGCCTCCGTCCGCCACCCGGCCGGAGCCTCTTCTCCGACGACGTCATCCACAACAACACTCGACGCCCCTCATCCACCATACCGATGAGGATCCATCGTCGATCTCATCGTCCCACCGGTTCAGCCACCCCGCCCTCCACCTCCAAGGAGCTGCCCCGACGTTCCCCTCGTCTTTCGCGCCACCTCCATTCCCACACCGCCGTCTTCACCTGCACCAGCGGAAGAGCATCATCATCACCGCTTCTGATGAAGCTGCGCCTAATCGGCGCCACCAAAGAGGTTGTACACTAATCACCGATTTTCTTCTTGATTCGATCTAACGGTGCTGCCGGCGCTCGATCCCGAGCCGACACGGCGCGGTTCCATCCACGGCGGCGTCGCCTGCCACTTCCTCCAAGGCGTCACTCCCTCGGCGGCACGTCCACATCAGTAGGAGCTGCAGCTGCTTTAGCTCTCGCTCGCGCTGCCTCTCTGTTCTTGCTCTCGGTCCCCTACCTGGTCTGCTCTTGCTATTGCTCTTGCTTGTGCTGCTGCTCTCGCTCTTGCTCTTGCTTGCGATGCTGCTCCGATTTAGCTACACTTCAGTCAACTGAATCGACTTTTGGGTGGACCAATTTTCAGGTGGGGGGCTCGTCGGGGTGAAGGAAGAACCAGCCGCAGCGGGGAGGGGGGCTCGCCGGGGAGTTACCCCACTATCTATCTTAGGGTTCAGGATGGGGGCGGTGGTCGCCGGCGGTGGCCGGGCGTTGGCGGGGCGGTGGCATGGGGATCTGTCGATGGGAACGACACCTATGGGATCACAAGAATCCCTACTACGGTCGCGGGGCGCGGGGTCGTGAGAAGAGCGGATCAAACAGATAGCACACGGTTTCCTTATCCAGGTTTGGGCTGCGAGGATGCGTAAAACCCTACTCCTGCTTTGGTGGTTTGTTTATCTGTGTTCTTGAACTAGCAATGGGGCGTGAGGAGCTCCCAAAAGCCGAATCCTCCTCCTTGTCGCCTTGGGCCTCCTTTTATAGGGAAAGGGGTTGCCACAGAGGCACACAAGAGGTGGAAAGGGTACAGTGATGCGAGTTTATCCCTCGCATTACATGACAAGGCGCCTTTAATGCGTCTTGCTTAGGTGTCCTTGCTTTATCGGGGACGGGGGAGAGACCTGTCTCGTCCGTCGCCGCTCCCTTTCGTGTCGACACGCGCCCTAGCCAGCGGTGCCCGCGGTGCCATGTAGGCAGGCAGGCAGCTGAGGTGGCACAGTGGTGGGTCTCCACGAAGATCCGCTTGCCGCCACGCAGGTGCCTGCCCAACTGGTTGGGTCGGCAGCTGCATGCGAACAGTGGTGGAGGTTTGATTGGCGTGGGCACGATGGTGGCCCCACGGGTGTTCTTGGCAAGGGCCTCGCCAGAGCCCGTGCAAGGGTCTTGCTGGGCCCCTGCAAGGGTCTTGCCGTGGCGCTGCTGTCATCCCCCGGCAAGGCTCTTGCCGGGGCCTTAGGTCCTCCTTGGCTGGGATCCCGCCAAGGGTCATCATCTTCTATAGTGTGTATCTGATCTTGAATGTCTTCACAAAGATCTCAGATGCCACCACGGGATGTCTCCCAAATCCTTGCCCCATGGGGGCAGTGGACTCAAGGGCGATTCGCCCAGTGGGTGTGGGGCGAGCTGCCACGACAAGGGTCTTGCGGGTTTGCTAAAACCGCCCGGCAAGGATCTTGCCGGGAGTCCGCTCTTCCCCATTGCTCTTTGTGGTCTTGGTCTTGGCGCTGCTCTGCTCCTTTCGAGCTTCGCCTTACCTTGGCTCACCTCCCTTGCCTTGCTAAGTGCGGTGGTGCCCGCGACTCAGACTGCCAGCCGTGCAGTTATAGGGGTACAAAAGTGTACCTCTTTTGTACTACCGACAGAGCCCCCGGGCCTGGGCCACACGTAAAGCGCAATCGCTGCGTTGGGCTAGGCCCAAAAACGTCTTGTGGGCAGGCGGGGTGGTTTTACATGGTGAAGTCTCTTCACGCATGCGCTTCCCATGCCTCCCGCGAGTGGCTCGGGCGTGGGGAGGCGTGTGACGTGGGCGGCATGCGTGGGGTTGAGCTCAGGCGCATGCGCCACGTCGCAGATTAATGTGAAAGGAGGCGGCGTTTTCCCCATAAGAAGGAATAACCGTGGGCCGCTCACTTTCTCCTCTTCTCGTACCTTTTCCAATCTCGTGAGCCGTTGTTTCCTCTCTTCCTTCCTTCCTAAGCTTTCGCCATCGCCTTGTCGCTGCTTCGCCACCCCTCTTCCTCAATCCTCTATACCTCTCGCCGCCATGGCGCCAAATCCGCCAAGGGCAAGGGGTGGCTAAGGGCTCTGGGACCATGGAGCCGTCGGAGCGCGACTGTCGGGGCGGGGACGAAGTCCGCCTTCTTCTTCCCTCGTCGGTTGATGTTCATGAGCTCCGGCCTCCTTCAAGCCCTTATGGGGAGTGAAGACGGGGTGAGGATTCGGCACCCGCGACGCGTCATTCCTGCCGCTATGCCGATCCTGCTCCAAATCGTATCCTTTTTGTCGACACCTTTCTTGCGGGTTGTGCCCCCTTTTCCGATTTCTTCGTGACATCATGCACACCTTGGCTTTCACCTCTTGGATTTCACTCCGAATGTGGTGGTGTGCCTGGCTCTCTTCGCGCATCTTTGCGAAGGCTTTGCCGGAATGCAGCCCAATATGGCACTCTTTCACCATTATTTCTCCCCTCGAATCCAGCCCGGAGGCGCCGTCTCCGGATCGTCGTCTCGATCCCAAGATCCAAGGGGCGTTCAGACGGTGCCATGAAGGAGAGGTGGAGGAATGGCGTGGCGGTGGTGCTGGATTGAAGAGCGAAGACCCGCGGAATTCTGCAGGTTCACGAGCGCCGCCGGTCTGCGGCAGCTATTGGAGTGATGTCGATGCTCGCCGACGGAGGCTTACCGTCGCCACCACTCAGATCCTCCGGCTGACCGGGCTGGGCTCACCACGGAGATGATCGGGCGGACTTCATTCGCCGCCGGATCGCCCGTTGCATAATAAGGGAGGCCAGCCCGCTTTTTACGAACCCGGCTGACATTATGCGGCTCCGCCCTGGCCTCGACCACAACTTCACGGTGATGGCGCTTGCCCACTTCTGCCAGCGGCTTTTCCAGCTTGATGTGGGTCGCGACGGCGAGGTCGAACGGACCGGCAAGGCCGCGAGGGCTACCGCAAAGGTCGGCAAGGCCGTCAAGGGGTCGTTCTTCAAGTTGCCAGCGGGGGTGGTCCCCTTGTGCAATAACTCACGCCGGTCGGAGATCATTGCTATGATGCCGGATCGCACCGCGCACGCACGCCCCGCCCCGAAGCTGGAAGGAGCCTGACGGACGTAGATGTGCAGCAATTCTTCGACTCCTTGATCGAAGTATACGTCAATGCTGATGTCGAGCGGTGGCTTGTCATGGACACCACCCAGGCGGAGCTGGACTACATCGCCACTAGGGCGAGGGAGGCATAGCTTGCCATGGAGGCCGGCAGCGCCGGGGGCGTGGAGGACAAGGCCGCGACGGCTGCAGAGGAGGAGCACTTCACCCTGTGGGCAGCGGCCACCGAGGAGGTCAGCAGCGTCGATGCTGGAGCTCCGCTTGTTGAGGACGCGGCCGACGAGTCGTCGGAGGAGGAGGACGTGTCGGCGGGCTCGACGCCAGACAGGGGAAGAGGGCGAGTCCTGCGGCGGTCTGGCTCCGGCGAGCCGGTCCGGCCCGGCAGGGCTACGCGACCTCAATTGACCTTGGAGGGGTCCGTGCGCCACATGAGGGCCACGGCAGCGAAGGGGCTGACGAAGGCCGCTGAGAAGAAGAAGGCGACAGCCCCTTCCTCACCCGGGTGCGCACAAACCCCGCCGTCTTCTTCGCCTCCTCCGGCAGGCGTCGACTCAGATGATGATGTGGAGCTCCCTTTTGATCTCGGGCCTCTCAGCCCGGAGAGGAAAAGGAAACTGGTGGAAGAGGAGGAGACGGATGACGAGTAAGTACTCCATTCCTTACTGTCATTTCCATTTCCCCGAATCGGGTCACTTGTCTTGATCCATTTTTGCTTTTGCAGGAGGCGAGACGCTGGCGAGGGTGAAGAGGGCGAGGACTCTCGGCAAGTCGATCCCGGCTGGGCTTCAAAGACACCACTGGTGGTGCTGAGCAGCCCGGACAGCAGCCCCCGGCGCAACCCCCAGCGTAAGTTCATCATCCTCTTCTTACTCGACATGTGGTAGGCGCTCAATGCTATGATGCTGACTTTGCCGGGTTTGCAGGAGGGGAGCGGCAGCCGGAGGAGCCACAGAGGGCTACTCCTAACACACCACCCCCATCGACTACGCCGCCGCGGGGGGCGTCCCCAACAAGGGCATCAGGCACGGAGCCCACACCAATGGAGGAAGAGGGGAACTTGGGCGCTGGTGACCCTACCACGGCGCCAAATGCTGGCGGAGAGGGGACTTCTGCTTCACAGCCTGGCACTGGTGAGTCGCCTGTCCTTCGTCTCTGTTTTTCCCATATTCTTTTCTTGGTTTCATTGCTCCCATTGCTGCCTGGGCCCTCCTTCAATGACATGGAGGACGTGGACACTGTTGTTGGAGACATTGCCGAGGAGGCCATGGTGAAGGCCAGCAGGATTGCCGCCGAGGAGGCCGCCAAAGATGCTTGATGAGGCCACGATTGGCCGCCAAGGGTGCTGCCGAGGACGCCGCTGAGGGGGCCGCCAAGGCGACCGGTGAGGCTTCTGCCGAGGGCGCCATGGTGGTCCTGCCGGTGAGGCCGGCAAGGCCTCCGCCGAGGAAGAGGTGGCGGGTGACCAGCCTCCCTCCTCCTCAACCTCGGGCCCCGACAGATATCTGAAGGTGGGCGACGATCTTTTCGTCCATCTTCCAGGGGCGTCAAGCCGAGCGCCCGCCGAAGGGGAAGCCTTTGATGGTGAGGTGCTTGCCGCCACCGGGCTTGAGGTGGTTGATGAGTCGGGCGTTGGCGGCGACGATTCTCTAGAAGAGCAGCTTTTTCGTGCCATGGGGGCCGATTTCCGGAAGCTCCAAGTGCTCTGTCGTGCCCGCCTAGACAAGGTCAAGTCCACGATGGCAACGGTGAACAACGCGGAGGTGGACTTCAAGGCGCACGTCGCTGAGATGCAGACCTGGTTCCACCAGACTCGCGAGGAGTAGAGGGCCTTTCAGGAGGAATTGGCCAAGCGTGATGTGGAGCTCACCATGAAAATGGCCGACATCGAGAAGGCCCAGGAAAAGGCGGCGAACTTGGCTGCCACGGCCGAAGCCGCCCGGAACGAGCATCAAGCCGCCTTGGATTCCCAGGAAGAGGGCCTCTCCGCGCGTGAAGCGAAGCTTATCGCAACGCTCCACGGCAAGGATGAGGAGCTCGAGGCCCTTGTCGCGCGACGGACTCGCGAGCTGGAGCAGAGGTACAAAGAGGCACTCGATGCCCAAGCTCTGGCCCATGCCGTCAAGGTGAAGAAGCTGGAAGCAGAGCGGGATGAGCTGAAGGAACAGGCCCTCAAGCTGTCCGGCGAGAAGAGCACGCTCAACCGCGCCTTGGTAGAGGCGCAAGGAGCTGTCATCAGCAGGACTAGGGAGCTCTCCGACGCGCAGAACTCCATCAGAGACCTCAAGCTGAAGCTGGAGGATCTCGAGAAGATGTTGTCGGAGAGCAGGGCTCGGGAGGAGACCTTGACCAGGAGCCTCGAGGAGGAGAGGCAGCTGCGGGCAACGAGGCCGCCCCACCGTGAATATGTGGTGGGTGAGAACAGGCGGATCAGCCATCTGGAGGTCGTTGCCGGCAGGGTCACCTCGCAATTGGCCACCATGGGGATGCCAAACGTGAGGTATGCCCCGAGCGCAGGGACCATCAACACCAAGCTGACCCAGTTCTTCGAGGGCGCCCTCGAGCCTTGGCCTATCTTCACTAAACAGACGGCCACGCTGGCCGAGGAGGCCCAGCGACTTTGCCGGAGGGTCGTGACCAAGGTCCTCACCAAGATGGCGACCGAATCCCGACCTTGACTTGGCGGCGCGATGAAGAGCTTGCGGATGGTGTTGACCTCACGGTGCTCAAGGAGCGATCAAGCCCATAACCGATCGTGATCGGCGAAATCAAGAGGGTGGAAGGCCAGCGGCGGGATTAGGCATCCCGTTCTTCTTCGCCGCTGTGGGTTCCCGACCAAGACAAATTTTATCTTTAGTTAGAACCGCAGCTATGACGTGATGTAATATAACTTTGAAGTACTCTTAGTTTTCATGCATGTTATTTCCCGCTCAATTCCTCTTTGTATGCGTGCCCCACGCCAATCGGGTAGGCTTGCGTGCGCGAAGCCCCTTAGCGGCGCTTTTGGGGACGGATCCCGTGGCCTGTCGGCACATCGTGCTGCCGGACGAGCCACCTTTCTGTTCAACGCGCCGCTCGAACTGTCAAGCTTGACTCGAGTCAGAATCAAGGGCGTTGTTGATCGCGGAAGGTTACTCTTCCATTCTCGACGAAGCCGCTTGAGCTGTTGAGCGGACTCGAAACAGGGCAAGGGCATTGCCGGTCGTGGGAGAGCCCCCTGGCGTGCAGGTTTCTCATACAAAGGTGTGACATCTCTGGGGGGAATAACTCAAATAAGAAGGGTAGCACAAATAAGGGTTCAGTGCAACTTAGCTTCTGTTTGCGATCGCTAGAGTGTCGATCTTCTCGCCTCCTTTCTTCTTCAAGGGTCACGAAGATGAAGGAGTGCCGCTAATCGCTAAAGCCGATTCTCACAATCGCGCTTCTACCTGGCGCGCCAAAGATGTCGATGGGAACGACACCTATGGGATCACAAGAATCCCTACTATGGTCGCGGGGCGCGGGGTCGTGAGAAGAGCGGATCAAACAGATAGCACACGGTTTCCTAATCCAGGTTCGGGCCGCGAGGATGCGTAAAACCCTACTCCTGCTTTGGTGGTTTGTTTATCTGCGTTCTTGAACTAGCAATGGGGCGTGAGGAGCTCCCAAAAGCCGAATCCTCCTCCTGGTCGCCTTGGGCCTCCTTTTATAGGGAAAGGGGTTGCCACAGTGGCACACAGGAGGTGGAAAGGGTACAGTGATGCGAGTTTATCCCTCGCATTACATGACAAGGCGCCTTTAATGCGTCTTTCTTAGGTGTCCTTGCTTTATCGGGGACGGGGGAGAGCCTTGTCTCGTCCGTCGCTGCTCCCTTTCATGTCGACACGCGCCCTGGCCAGCGGTGCCCGTGGTGCCATGTAGGCAGGCAAGCAGCTGAGGTGGCGCAGTGGTGGGTCTCCACGAAGATCCGTTTGCCGCCACGCAGGTGCCTGCCCAACTGGTTGTGTCGGCAGCAGGATGCGAACGGTGGTGGAGGTTTGATTGGCATGGGCCTGATGGTGGCCCTACGAGTGTTCTTGGCAAGGGCCTCGCCGTAGCCCCGGCAAGGGTCTTGCCGGGCGCTGTTGTCATCCCGGCAAGGCTCTTGCCGGGGCCTGTGGTCCTCCTTGGCTGGGATCCCGCCAAGGGTCGCCATCTTCTATAGTGTGTATCTGATCTTGAATGTCTTCACAAAGATCTGCATGCCACCATAGGGATGTCTCCGAATCCTTGCCCCATGGGGGCAGTGGACTCAAGGGTGATTCGCCCGTAGGTGTGGGGCGAGCTGCCACGGCAAGGGTCTTGCTGGTTTGCTAAAACCGCCCAAAGCAAGGATCTTCCGGGAGTCCGCCATTCCCCTTTGCTCTTTGTGGTCTTGGTCTTGGCTGTTACGCTAATTTCGAGCTTGGCCTTACCTCGCTCACCTCCCTTGCCTTGCTCAAGGGTGGTGCCATCGGCTCAGACTGCCCATGCACGATTATAGGGGTACAAAAGTGTACCCCTCTTTCTCATACACCGACAGGATAGCCGGAGAAAAGCTCGACACGGGGGCTAGAGGATGGTCGGGCGGCGGCGGACCGGTGATGGGGAGTGTTTTGGCAAAGGTAGGGCGGCGACCGCCGATCAAGGGCGGCGGGGGCTGCTGTTGGCCGGTGGTGGTGGCTCGTGGGGTGGAGGTTGAAGATGAACCGCAGCCCTTGATTTCAGATCCAACTGCTGCAAAATCGATCGACAGAGATGAAAAAGTCATCGACCGACGTGTAGCCTCACCTTGCTAGTGTGTTCGGGCCGACAAGAAAATTCAGTTTCGACAAAGAAAATTCAGTTTGACGTTAAGTTCGGCCGACAGATTAAGTTCAGTTTGACGGTTAAGTTCAGAGATGAGCGGCTGATGTATTTTACATCTAGCACTTTGTGGTTATGTATTTTACGCCATGTATTGGAGATGCTATTAGAATTCCACTCAAGTTAACATTGTTCGTTGTCTCTCTTGTCTCGCTTCAGCCTCGGCATCGCATACAACTCACCGGAGCTGCTCCAACAACGAAACCCTCCATCACAGCGGAGCAGTACTCGGCTCCATCTCCAGACGCCAAGTTCTTTTTCCCTCCTCCGACAAAGAAAGTCAGCTGAGCATCCTCACCGCCAACCCAATCACGCTGAGATCGGCATGGCTTCGCCAAAGAGGTTGTACACTTGTTGCATATCTTTTTTACTCTACATGTTATATATATTGTCCACTGAGCACACGGATTAGTTCCTTTAGTGTCTCCTTGAAAGAAAAAACGTAGGAATTTTAATTTTCACTTGTCCTCCTTTTCAAATTCCTATTCATCAAGCACAAGACTAAGAGATAGTAGCATAATAGCATTATAACCGTACATTTTCTAGTGGTTTGACTTAATCTCACCATGCTTCTTTGCATCCTGTGATCTTCCAATTGTTGTGAATCAAACACCCAGATTGGCAGAAATCCTCTGTTTTTAAATTATCTGTTTTGCACGTGCATTCCTACCCTATTCCTGTCTATTTCCTATCCCTGCATTGTTGGAATCCTCCAATTCAAACGAGCCCTTACAGAATTAATTCTCTTACAGATAGTTGTCAAAGAAAACCTTGCGTGGTTTGTCCCGCTCCTGCTGCGCCGCCTGATACGTCTCCAACGTATCTATAATTTTTTATTGCTCCATGCTATATTATCTATTGTTTTGGACTATATTGGGCTTGATTTTCCACTTTTATATTACTTTTGGGACTAACCTATTAACCAGAGGCCCAGCCCAGAATTGTTTTTTTTGCCTATTTCAGTATTTCGAAGAAACGGAATATCAAACGGAGTCCAAACGGAATGAAATCTTCGAACGTGATTTTCTCATCGATAAGACCAGGAGACTTGGACCTCGGTCAAGAAAGGAGGAGGCGGCCACGGGTGGAGGGCGCCCAGACGTGCCCCCGCCTCGTGGGCCCCAAGCTCCACCGACGTACTTCTTCCTCCTATATATACCCACGCACTTCAACAGATCGATACGGAGCCAAAACCTAATTCCACCGCCGCAACTTTCTCAGATCCACGAGATCCCATCTTGGGGCCTGTTCCGAGCTCCACGGAAGGATTCCACCATGGAGGGCTTCTACATCATCATCATAGCCCTCCGATGAAGTGTGAGTAGTTTACTTCAGACCTTCGGGTCCATAGTTAGTAGCTAGATGGCTTCTTCTCTCTTTTTGGATCTCAATACAATGTTCTCCCCCTCTCTTGTGGAGATCTATTCGATGTAATCTTCTTTTTGCGGTGTGTTTGTTGAGACTGATGAATTGTGGGTTTATGATCAAGATTATCTATGAGCACTATTTCAATCTTTTCTGAATTCTTTTATGTATGATTGAGTTATCTTTGCAAGTCTCTTTGAATTATCAGTTTGGTTTGGCCTACTAGATTGATCTTTCTTGCCATGGGAGAAGTTCTTAGCTTTGGGTTCAATCTTGCGGTGTCCTTACCCAGTGACAGAAAGGGTTGCAAGGCACGTATTGTATTGTTGCCATAGAGGATAACAAGATGGGGTATTTATCATATTGCCTGAATTTATTCCTCTACATCATGTCATCTTGCTTAAAGCGTTACTCTGTTTTCATTAACTTAATACTCTAGATGCATGCTGAATAGCGGTCGATGAGTGGAGTAATAGTAGTAGATGCAGGCAGGAGTCGGTCTACTTGTCTCGGACGTGATGCCTATATACATGATCATACCTAGATATTCTCATAACTATGCTCAATTCTGTCAATTGCTCAACAGTAATTTGTTCACCCACCATAAAATACCTATGCTCTTGAGAGAAGCCACTAGTGAAATCTATGGCCCCCGGGTCTATTTTCATCATATTAATCTTCCTACGCTTTATTATTGCTTTGCTCTTTACTTTGCCTTTTTATTTTACTTCGTATCTTTATACCAAAAATACCAAAAATATTATCTATCATCTCTATCAGATCTCACTTTCGTAAGTGACCGTGAAGGGATTGACAACCCCTATTCGCGTTGGTTGCGAGGAGTTATTTGCTTTGTGTATGTACGAGGGACCTGCGCATGGTCTCCTACTGGATTGATACCTTGGTTCTCAAAAACTGAGGGAAATACTTACGCTACTTTGCTGCATCATCCTCTCCTCTTCGGGGAAAACCAACGCAAGCTCAAGACATAGTAAGAAGCATTTCTGGCGCCGTTGCCGGGGTGTCTACGCAAAAGTCAACATACCAAGTACCCATCACAATCCCTTATCTCTCGCATTACATTATTTGACATTTGCCTCTCGTTTTCCTCTCCCCCACTTCACCCTGCCGTTTTATTCGCCCTCTCTTTTCCATTTGCCTTTTTTCTCGCTTGCTTGTCGTTATGTCTGAAATTGGGGAAATTATTGCGGATATGGACAACAATAATAACATGGAAAATTCTGATGCTCCGGCTGAAGAACCCCCTACCTTGCATACAAAAAGATTTCGAATTGGTAGTGGTAATATTATTGGAAAAGGAGTTATTCAAGATTTCTTTACTTGTGCCGGTGCTTTGCCTTCTATGGGCAGTTCTATTCTCCATAGAACTAGTAGTCTTGCGGACGCTATTTCCATGCTTATCGTTGAACTTGAAAGGCAATTTATGCATATGCATCCTTCCATACAAAGGATTTTCCTAGAATTTTCTAATATCGAGCATTCCTCTGTTAAGCGTGCCGCTACAATCTTTTTGGCTCATGAATTCAGATTTATAATAATAGAGGCCAAAGACATCTTTGCACATTATAGGGTGGACTCTGGTCATCCTCCCATAGAATCTATCCTCTTTGATCAAGAAGAAATAATGCATTTTCAATCTATTGACTATGTTGCTTTTAATGAAAATCTTAGAAAAAAGGTGCCTACCAATATTTTAATTGATAGAATCTCTGAACTTAATGATGATTTGGCTATTCGAAATAATGATCTAGGATACTCTCTTGAGTATAGGCTCACAAGGTTCTGTCAAAAAAATGCTTATAATGATGAATTGGTTGTGCAATACGAAGGGCCGAAAGAGGAACCTATACCTCCTAAAATTAATCTTGGGGATTTTTTCCCTATTAAATTTAGCCCTTTTGATTACTTTTTCTTGCCTCAAAGAAAACTTGATGCCGAACGTAGGGAGTATGAAATGAGTTTCACTGATCTATCTTATTACTACGGCACAACCTAGATCTATCCTTGCTTTTATGCCTAGCTAGGGGCGTTAAACGATAGCGCTTGTCGGGAGGCAACCCAATTTTATTTTTAGTTTTTTGTTTTTGTTTCTATTTAGGAATAAGTAATCATCTACCTCCTGTTTAGATGTGGTCTTATGTTTTAATTAGTGTTTGTGCCAAGTTAAACCTATAGGATCTTCTTGGATAATAGTTATTTGATCTTGCTGTAATTTCCAGAAACTTTATGTTCACGAAAACAATTGTTAAAAATCGCCAGAACGTGATAAAATAGTGATTCCAATTTCCTCTGATCAATAAACTAATTTCCTAGGTCTTCCTATTTTTTCTGAATTTTTGGAGTTCCAGAAGTTTGTGTTAGTTACAGATTACTACAGACTGTTTTGTTTTTGACAGATTCTGCTTTTCGTGTGTTGTTTGCTTATTTTGATAAATCTATGGTTAGTAAAATAGTTTATAACCCATAGAGAAGTTGGAATACAGTAGGTTTAACACCAATACAAATAAAGAATGAGTTCATTATAGTACCTTGAAGTGGTCTTTTGTTTTCTTTCGCTAACGGAGCTCACGAGATTTCTGTTGAGTTTTGTGTTGTGAAGTTTTCAAGTTTTGGGTGAATTTTTTTGATGAATTATGGAACAAGGAGTGGAAAGAGCCTAAGCTTGGGGATGCCCATGGCACCCCCAAGATAATCCAAGAACACCAAAAAGTCAAAGCTTGGGGATGCCCCGGAAGACATCCCTCTTTCGTCCACTTCCATCGGTAACTTTACTTGGAGCTATATTTTTATTCACTACATGATATGTGTTTTGCTTGGAGCGTCTTGTATTATTTGTGTCTTTGCTTGTTAGTTTACCACAATCATCCTTGCTGTACACACCTTTTGAGATAGCCATACATGAATTGGAATTTGTTAGAATACTCTATGTGCTTCACTTATATCTTTTGAGCTTTATAGTTTTGCTCTATGTGCTTCACTTATATCTTTTGAGCTTTATAGTTTTGCTCTATTACTTCACTTATATCTTTTAGAGCACGGTGGTGGATTTGTTTTAAAGAAACTATTGACCTCTCATGCTTCACTTAGATTATTTTGAGAGTCTTAAATAGCATGGTAATTTGCTTAAAATAATAATATGCTTGGTATTCAAGATTTGTAAAACTTTCTTTTGAGTGCGTTGAATACTAAGAAAAGTTTGATGCTTGATAATTGTTTTGAGATATGGAGGTAATAATATTAGAGTCATGCTAGTTGAGTAATTGTGAATTTGAGGAATACTTGTGTTAAAGTTTGAGATTCCCGTAGCATGCACGTATGGTGAACCGTTATGTGATGAAGTCGGAGCGTGATTTATTTATTGATTGTCTTCCTTATGAGTGGCGGTCGGGGACGAGCGATGGTATTTTCCTACCAATCTATCCCTAGGAGCATGCACGTAATACTTTGCTTTGATAACTTGTAAATTTTTGCAATAAGTATATGTGTTCTTTATGACTAATGTTGAGTCCATGGATTATACGCATTTTTCTAACCCTTCCACCATTGCTAGCCTTTCTAATACCGCGCACTTTTCGCCGGTATCATACACCCACCATAAAACCTTCCTCAAAACAGCCACCATACCTACCTATCATGGCATTCCCATAGCCATTCCGAGATATATTGCCATGCAACTTTCCACCATTCCGTTTATTATGACACGCTCCATCATTGTCATATTGCTTAGCATGATCATTTAGTTGACATTGTATTTGTGGCAAAGCCACCGTTCATAATTATTTCATACATGTCACTTATGAATCATTGCATATCCCGGTACACCGACGGAGGCATTCATATAGAGTCATATTTTGTTCTAAGTATCGAGTTGTAATCATTGAGTTGTAAGAAAAATAAAAGTGTGATGATCATTATTTTTTAGAGCATTGTCCCAAGTGAGGAAAGGATGATGGAGACTATGATTCCCCCATAAGTTGGGATGAGACTCCGGACGAAAAAAAAGGAAAAGAGGCCATAAAAAAAGAGAAAAGGCCCAATAAAAAAATGAGAGAAAAAGAGAGAAGGGACAATGTTACTATCCTTTTACCACACTTGTGCTTCAAAGTAGCACCATGATCTTCATAATAGAGAGTCTCTCGTTTTGTCACTTTCATATACTAGTGGGAATTTTTCATTATAGAACTTGGCTTGTATATTCCAATGATGGGCTTCCACAAATTGCCCTAGGTCTTCATGAGCAAGCGAGTTGGATGCACACCCACTTAGTTTCTTTTGTTGACCTTTCATATGCTTATAGCTCTAGTGCATCCGTTGCATGGCAATCCCTACTCACTCACATTGATATCTATTGATGGGCATCTCCATAGCCCGTTGATACGCCTAGTTGATGTGAGACTATCTTCCCTCTTTTTGTCTTCTCCACAACCACCATTCTATTCCACATATAGTGTTATATCCATGGCTTACGCTCATGTATTGCGTGAAGATTGAAAAAGTTTTGAAAATGTCAAAAGTATGAAACAATTGCTTGGCTTGTCATCGGGGTTGTGCATGATTTAAATAGTTTGTGTGGTGAAGATAGAGCATAGCCAGACCATATGATTTTGTAGGGATAACTTTCTTTGGCCATGTTACTTTGAGAAGACATGATTGCTTTGTTAGTATGCTTGAAGTATTATTATTTTTATGTCAAAATGAACTTTTGTCTTGAATCTTTCGGATCTGAATATTCATACCACAATTAAGAAGAATTACACTGAAATTATGCCAAATAGCACTCCGCATCAAAAATTCTCTTTTTATCATTTACCTACTCGAGGACGAGCATGAATTAAGCTTGGGGATGCCTGATACGTCTCCAACGTATCTATAATTTTTTATTGCTCCGTGCTATATTATTTATTGCTTTGGACTATATTGGGCTTTATTTTCCACTTTTATATTACTTTTGGGACTAACCTATTAACCGGAGGCCCAGCCCAGAATTGTTGTTTGTTGCCTATTTCAGTATTTCGAAGAAACGAAATATAAAACAGAGTCCAAACGGAATGAAATCTTTGGAACGTGATTTTCTCATCAGATAAGACCAGGAGACTTGGACCTCGGTCAAGAAAGGAGGAGGCGGCCACGAGGTGGAGGGCGCCTCAGGCGCGCCCGCCTCGTGGGCCCCGAACTCCACCGACGCATTCTTCCTCCTATATATACCTACGCACCCCCAACAGATCGACACGAGCCAAAACCTAATTCCACCGCCAGTAACTTCTCAGATCCACGAGATCCCATCTTGGGGCCTGTTCGAGCTCCGCCGAAGGGGATTCCACCACGGAGGGCTTCTACATCATCATCTTAGCCTCTCCGATGAAGTGTGAGTAGTTTACTTCAGACCTTCGGGTCCGTAGTTAGTAGCTAAATGGCTTCTTCTCTCTTTTTGGATCTCAATACAATGTTCTCCCCCTCTCTTGTGGAGATCTATTCGATGTAATCTTCTTTTTGCGGTGTGTTTGTTGAGATCGATGAATTGTGGGTTTATGATCAAGATTATCTATGAGCAATATTTTAATATTTTCTGAATTCTTTTATGTATGATTGAGTTATCTTTGCAAGTCTCTTCGAATTATCAGTTTGGTTTGGCCTACTAGATTGATATTTCTTGCCATGGGAGAAGTGCTTAGCTTTGGGTTCAATCTTATGTGTCCTTACCCAAAGGATGTAAAGGGTTCCAAGGCACGATTGTATTGTTGCCATCGAGGATAACAAGATGGGGTATTTATCATATTGCATGAATTTATTCCTCTACATCATGTCATCTTGCTTAAAGCGTTACTCTGTTTTCATTAACTTAATACTCTAGATGCATGCTGGATAGCGGTCGATGAGTGGAGTAATAGTAGTAGATGCAGGTAGGAGTTGGTCTACTTGTCTCGGACGTGATGCCTATATACATGATCATACCTAGATATTCTCATAACTATGCTCAATTCTGTCAATTGCTCAACAGTAATTTGTTCACCCACTGTAAAATACATATGCTCTTGAGAGAAGCCACTAGTGAAATCTATGGCCCCCGGGTCTATTTTCATCATATTAATCTTCCTACGCTTTATTATTGCTTTGCTCTTTACTTTGCCTTTTTATTTTACTTTGTATCTTCATACCAAAAATATTATCTAACATCTCTATCAGATCTCACTCTCGTAAGTGACCGTGAAGGGATTGACAACCCCTTCGTGTTGTTTGCGAGGAGTTATTTGCTTTGTGTAGTTACGAGGGACTTGCGCGTGGCTTCCTACTGGATTGATAACTTGGTTCTCAAAAACTAAGGGAAATACTTACGCTACTTTGCTGCATCATCCTCTCCTCTTTGGGGAAAACCAACGCAAGCTCAAGACGTAGCACCGCCGTCCACCCCAGCTTAGCTGCTCCAATGATGTAAGGGTCCAAAGACAACAGGATCCGCCTCAGACTGTCTTTCGCGCGCCGATCTTCTTCCCGCCACTGGCAGCCATGAAAACTGCATTACGATCATCAACCGAGCAGATGACCTTGAGGACTACACGGGTCCGCAAGAGAGGTCGCACTCTTTCGTGTCTGCTTACATTATGCATCGCTTAATATTACATGCTACTTTATCGTCCTGTTCGCCGATTAGACAATGAGTCAGCTCCAAACCAATGGCCAAACTTGAGTTTTAAAATGGTTGCGGGGTACATATCAGGGCCGCTATCAATAGTATCTATCTACTGTCTGGTTAATCTCCGGTGTCTATTATGAGTTTCATGTTGGGTGGGAAACAAACAGTAAAGAAGCCATTATTTGTATTTTTTGACTCAAGCCATTATCTGCCTGCTATTATTGGTTTTGGGTCTATCCACAAGTTGCTACCATGACTCTGGATTTCGCATGCACTCCTTACATAATCTCACTATGTTTTATTCCTATGCATGAGCTTATTGTAAACAATGGAACCGAACATGTAGAGCAAAAGAGACGAGCCTTGTGTGGCAATAAAATTTCATGCAAACGTCGCTCCATGGTAGGCGCGAAGAAGCCCCCTCCACGCATTTCGGATTGTAATCGAGAGGAAGATATCTGTTCGAGGGGATTCGAATGAGAAGACAACTCTGTTTACCCCCGAGGTCTTTGCTCTAACTTGGCATGCTGATGTTGGTTATATCATGCATATGGTGTCTTGCATTGCTTACTTTATACATCAAATATGTCATCTGCTTAGTTTAGACATCCTTTGTGCGAATGCCATCTGTTTAGTTTATTCATCGTTTATGTGAATTATGCAACACCATCTTGTTTAGCCAGTCATCATATATGTGAATTTTGCAATGCCATCCTGCTTAGCCAGTCATCTTATATGTAAATTATATCAGGCCATCCTTTTTTTCCGTTACATATTACATTTGTCAACAATGTTAGTACATTCAACTGCTCTTCATGTGCATCTGCCATTTGACACGGTGATGGCAAATTCTGGAGTGAAAACAAGGTCTTCAGAGCAGACTATGCTATCTGACGAAGCGCATATCTCGCTGGTTACGAATAGCTCCTCGAGGAGGATTGAGATATGATGACCAGTCCTATTCCCCGAGGTGTATGCTCTAACTTGGCAGGGTTATGTTGCTCATATCGTGTGTATGGTGTCTCACATCGCTATGTCATTTGATTAGTTTAGACATGCTTTGTGTGAATGCCACCTGTTCAGTGTCTAATTACCATATATGTGAATTATGCATTGCCATCTTGTTGCAAGACATTATATATGTGAATTATACAATGCTATTTTGTTGCAAAGGCATTATATATGTGAATTATGCAATGCCATGCTGTTTAGCCAATCATCATGTGTGTGAATTATATCATGCTATCATTTTTTTGTATTACGTGTTCCATTTGTCAACAACGTTTGTATATTCAACTACTCTTCCTATGCATCAGCCATTTGAAGCGGTGATGGAAGTATCTGGAGTGAAAACAAGGTATTCAGAAGAGACAATGCTACCTGCTGAAGCAGACATCTTGCTGGTTACAGAGAGCTCCTCAGAGGAGGATTCAGAGACTGATGACCAGTCCTATTTCCCCCCTGAGGTCTATGCTCAAACTTGGCAGGGTTATATTACCCATGTCATGCATGTTGTCTTGCATTGCTTAGTTTTTACATCATATATGGATTGCCATCTGCTTACTTGCTTACTATATAAATCATATATTTGAATTATATCATGCCATCATGTTTACATAGTACATACAATCATCTATCTGAATTATGGCATGGCAACCCATTTAATAAAGACATCATATAGTTATATCATCTCATCCTGTTTAGTGTTTACAATCATCATATTTTGAATTATGGCATTCTATCCGTGAATGTATGTGAATTATGGCATGCCAACCTATTTAATAAACACATTATATAGTTATGTCATGTCATCCTGTTTACATAGTCTCATATTTTGAACTATGTCTTTCCATCATTTTCAGTTAGCCATCATAATGTGAAATTGTGTCATGCTATCCTGTTTAGTTAGCCATCATATATGTGAAATTGTGTCATGCTATCCTGTTTGGTTAGACAACATAAATATGAATTATTTCATGCCCTCTTTTATTCCCCACTATCCATTGCACCTGTCTATCATACAATGTCTATACTTTCAATTACTTTTCTTGTTTATCAGCCATTTGAATTGGAGAGCATGATGGCGGTATCTAAGGGAGTAACAACACAGTCTTCAGAAAAGATAGTGCTACCAGTTGATGCAGATAGAACCACGATTGTACTTGCCGAAGGACCAGATCCACCACACATAACCCAGACTCTCGCAGATTGTACCCCTACCCAGTTGGACAGAGAACCAGCTACACCCCTTTTAACCCCAACACCGGCAGATAGTAACCCAGTTCCAGTTGACACAACACCGTCTCCACCACAGAGCACCCAAACACGAGCAGTTAGTAAGGGAACTGCAGTGCCCAAAGCACGAGGACCACCACTCCGAATCCCAACTCAACACTTAAAGGAGAAGAAGATTTGTTCTCAGGTCAGGTTCTGTAGCTATGGTTCATACTCCTTTGCTCTTGCATTACTGTATTTACTCATACCAACTATTTTCAAATTTGAAGGATGGAATTGAAACTTTAATGGTGCAACAGGTATGTTTTAAACCTGTTTCTTTAACTGGTTTGCTATTGTAACCTGCCCTATGTTGATGTCGGTTTCAATTGAATAAACAGTTATGTTCTCATGTCATGCACATTACAAGTGTTGTTATTGCTCTATAGCTACCCACACTTATATTCTGTCTATTCTGATTTGTCTTGAACAAATTTTTTTGAACTGTGTCTCTATCTTGATTTTGCAACAAAAACTAGAATGATATAGACCATAAAGTGACCATGGTACATAGATATATGTTTGTTTCATGCTGTTATCCTGTCCACTTTACTCTGAACTCATTTACCAAAATGAGTTTCATATACAACATGGTAAACATGTGATGTGTCCGCTTGTTTCTCTTTTAGAATGCGGACAAAATATTGGAGAACGAGCGCGTTATCCAATGGTAAAGTAAGTAATGCAGATAAGGTTCAAGATAGTGAGACATCCTGTTGGTCTCCAAGAAAGCTGATAAAACTATCTTGACGACGGTGAGGGAACCCAAAAGTCCTGTCTTGATGTAGTGTTCGAGTTACTGGCCACTACTGCTGGCACAAGCTCTTCGAACCCGCTGCCTGAAATAGTTGTCTTCTTGAGTCTCAACTTCAAGTTGAAATACATCAATCAGATGTGATGCGACATGAAGCTGAAGGACTGAGGAAGTCCCTGCAGAATTCAGATGCAAATTTTCTGGTGCAACAGCAAGCGCTGGAGGATTTAAGCGCCAAACAAGAGAAAGTTAATAAGCTTTCTAAGAATCTTGCCAGCATTATGGGTACCCAGGATATTGTTTCTTGAGATCTTCTGAAGTGGTTTCAGTTCTGGATTTGTTTTGCTGCGGAGTTTATTTGCGCTGGCCGCCAACTTTGACAACCAGTGTATATGATATGCTGCTTTGTTCCCTATATTTGCACCGGTGGCGAACTTTGATGCCCAGTGGATGTAATATGTATAATAGCCGTGATAGCCTAGCGTTAGTTGCTTGCTTATTTATTTCCTTGTTGTCTTGTTTATTTGTTTGCTTGTAGTCATTGCAGTTCTTTTTCCGCGGTTAGCTAGTGGCTGCAATAACCTATTTTTTAAAACTAGGCCACAATAACCATGGGCTAATATTTACTGTAGTGACACTGGGCCTCATACTGGCCGTAGAAACAGTGGGCCTTCTATGGGCCGTAGAAACAATGGGCCTTCTACGGGCCGTTGAAACAATGGGCCTTCAGCGGGCCGTATCACCAATGGGCCTTATACAGGCCGTACGATCGATTGGCCAAACATGGGCCAAACAGACCGCATTATGGTTGTAAACGGGCTAGAGTTGGAATCATCCGTTCATGGGCCGACCATAACGGGCCTATGTTAATAGGCCGTATTTGATGACGCTATGAAAACGGCCCAACGTATTAACGGACCACAAACGGGCCGACTGTAACCACGGGCTGAATTTGGCCCACAAGCAGAAAATGACAGTAACGGGCCGTAAGTAAACGAATGCTGGAAATGAGCCCAAGAATAAATGGGCTCTAAGAAGGCCGAAATATAACATGGGCTGGAAACGGCCCAACAGAATAACGGGCCATTAATGGGTATAAAGTGATACACTGTTCATTACGGGCCAGTTTCACCACAGGCCGTCAATGGGTGTAAAGTGATACACAGTTCATTACGGGCCAGTTTCACCACGGGTCGTTAATAGGCCAAGAGTTACATAGGGCCTCATATGGGCCGAAAGACTTCATGGGCCATACATGCGCCAGAAGTGAAAACGGGCTAGAATCATATTGGATGGCCTAGATGACGCTACTGGGCCTAATTCGGATAGGGCGTAACGGGCCTTGGGTTAGCGGGCTGTAAATGGGCTATATGCGAACAGGCCGTTAACAAGCTTTCCATGGGCTGGCCCGCCACCTTTTGACCAAGTCAAACAGGCCGGCCTTTTCACAGGAATGGGCCTCTGTTGGGCCGTGCCACATGTCGACGTATCATAGGCGCCTTCCGTCCAATGGGTGGATGACATCTGTCCCAACGATGAGCCGACACTTGTTTCCTCCAGCCAATGATGATTTTACACGTGGAAAATCCCCATTGATCGGGGCTGTTAACGGGTTATCGGATCCAAAACCCGACCCGATAGCTTAACGGCGTTCCGTTACGGTGGATGCCACGTGTCGGTCACCGTTGACGAAAGCACTTCTGTGACGCGCGATTTATCGTCATGGAAGTGGACACTTCCGTGATGATAATTTTGGTAATGTCATGGAACACTTCTACGACAGCACATGTATGACTATCTTGATTCTGTCATAAAATCGTCATGGATGTACATGCATGACAAAAAACGCGACCTACTGTGACAAACACGTATCATCACGGAAATGTATTTTTTGTAGTGTAGTGAATACATGAACTCCTCAAACTATGGTCATCACCGGGAGTGGTCCCGATTATTGTCACTTCGGGGTTGCCAGATCATAACACATAGTAGGTGACTGTAGACTTGCAAGATAGGATCAAGAACTCACATATATTCATGAAAACATAATAGGTTCAGATCTGAAATCATGGCACTGGCGCCCTAGCTAGTGACAAGCATTAAGCATAGCAAAGTCATAGCAACATCAATCTCAGAACATAGTGGATACTAGGGATCAAACCCTAACAAAACTAACTCGATTACATGATAAATCTCATCCAACCCATCACCGTCTAGCAAGCCTACGATGGAATTACTCACGCACGGCGGTGAGCATCATGAAATTGGTGATGGAGGATGGTTGATTATGACGATGGTGACGGATTCCCCTCTCCGGAGCCCCGAACGGACTCCAGATCAGCCCTCCCGAGATAGTTTAGGGCTTGGCGGCGGCTCCGTATCGTAAAACGTGATGAATCCTTCTTGCTGATTTTTTCTCCTTGAACGTGAATATAATAGAGTTGGAGTTGAGGTCGGTGGAGCTCCAGGGGGCCCACGAGGCAGGCGGCGCGCCTCCCACCCTCGTGGACAGGGTGTGGGCCCCTGGCCTTGACTCTTTCGCCAATATTTTTTATTATTTCCAAAAATAATCTTCGTGAAGTTTCAGGTCATTCCGAGAACTTTTTTTTCTGCACAAAGATAACACCATGGCAATTCTGCTGAAAACAGCGTCAGTCCAGGTTTGTTCCATTCAAATCATGCAAGTTAGAGTTCAAAACAAGGGCAAAAGTGTTTGGAAAAGTAGATACGACGAAGACGTATCAACTCCCCCAAGCTTAAACTTTTGCTTGTCCTCAAGCAATTCAGTTGATAAACTAAAAGTGATAAAGAAAAACTTTTACAAACTCTGTTTGCTCTTGTTGTTGTAAATATGTAAAGCCAGCATTCAAGTTTTCAGCAAAATTATGAACTAACCATATTCACAATAACTCTTAGGTCTCATGTTTACTCATATCAATGGCATAATCAACTAGCGAGCAATAATAATAAATCTCGGATGACAACACTTTCTCAAAACAATCATAATATGATATAACAAGATGGTATCTCGTTAGCCCTTTCTGAGACCGCAAAACATAAATGCAGAGCACCTTTAAAGATCAAGGACTGACTAGACATTGTAATTCATGGTAAAAGAGATCCAATCATAGTTATAACCAATATAAATTAACAGTAATGAATGCAAATGACAGCGGTGCTCTCCAGCTGGTGCTTTTGATAAGAGGGTGATGACTGAACATAAAAGTAAATAGATAGGCCCTTCACAGAGGGAAGCAGGGATTTGTAGAGGTGCCAGGGCTCGGTTTTGAAATAGAAATAAATAATATTTTGAGCGGCATACTTTCATTGTCAACATAACAACCAAGAGATGCTGATATCTTCCATGCTACACACATTATAGGCGGTTCCCAAACAGAATGGTAAAGTTTATGCTCCCCCTCCACCAACAAGCATCAATCCATGGCTTGCTCGAAACAATGAGTGCCTCCAACTAACAACAGGCCTGGGGAGTTTTATTTGCAATTATTTTGATTTGGTTTGCATAAAGCATGGGACTGGGCATCCCGGTGACCAACCATTTTCTCGTGAGTGAGGAGCGGAGTCCACTCCTCTTGAGAATAACCCGCCTAACATGGAAGATACGTACAACCCTAGTTGATACATGAGTTATTCGAGCATACAAAACATAATTTCATTTGAAGGTTTAGAGTTTGGCACATACAAATTTAGTTGGAACGACAGGTAGATACCGCATATAGGAAGGTATAGTGGACTCATATGGAATAACTTTGGGGTTTAAGGGATTGGATGCACAAGCTGTATTCCCGCTTAGTACAAGTCAAGGCTAGCAAAAGACTGGGTAGCGACCAACTAGAGAGCGACAACAGTCATGAACATGCATTAAAATTAATGAACATTGGGTGCAAGCATGAGTAGGATATAATCCACCATGAACATAAATATCATGAAGGCTATGTTGATTTGTTTCACCTACATGTGTGAACATGTGCCAAGTCAAGCCACTTAAATCATTCAAAGGAGGATACCACCCTATCATACCACATCACAACCATTTTAATAGCATGTTGGCACACAAGGTAAACCATTATAAGCTCCTAGCTAATTAAGCATGGCATAAGTAACTATAATCTCTAATTGTCACTGCAAACATGTTTATTCATAATAGGCTGAATCAGGAACGATGAACTAATCATATATACAAAAACAAGAGAGGTAGAGTTCATACCAGCTTCTCTCATCTCAATCTGTCCATCATATATCATCATAATTGCCTTTCACTTGCGCGACCGAATGATGTGAATAATAATAATAGTGCATGTGCATTGGACTAAGCTGGAATCTGCAAGCATTCAATAAACAGGAGAAGACAAGGCAATATGGGCTCTTGGTTAAATCAACAATAATGCATATAAGAGCCACTTCAACAATTTAATCATGGTCTTCTCCTATCGACCCCCAAAGAAAAGAAAAGAAATAAAAACTCTTTACACGGGAAATCTCCCAACAAGCAAAAGAAGAACAGGAAATCTTTTTGCGTTTTCTTTTTAATTATTACTATTACAGCAAGAAAGTAAATTAGCTAAAAGCTACAACTAATTTTTTTGGTTTTTCTTAAGGTTTATCAAACACACAAGAAGAAAGCATAAAGAGGAAATAAACTAGCATGGATAGTACAATGAAAGAGTATGCGCACCGACAACTAGCGATGAGTGTGTCAACATAAATGTAACGTCGGTGGGAAATACGTACTCCCCCAAGCTTAGGCTTTTGGCCTAAGTTGGTTTATGGCCACGGCTGGCCTGGCGGATATCCAAAGTTATAGTTGGAGTCATACTGAGATGCAGCAGTCATTGCATCGTGGGCTGCAGCTTGGAGGCGAGCTATCTCAGCCCTCCTCTTATACTCTTCCGCCTCCTCTCTAGTTATAAAATATCTCCCTTTTGCCTGAAAGTCAAAGAAAGTAGAAGCAGGGAGAGCGAGGTGATAGGTGCGTCGTCTGTCAAAGATTAGTCGGTACTGGAGGAACTGATCGTTCCTCTCAACAAAATGATGACGAACCATAGCCTCATAATCCAAATACGTAGGAGGCAACTCAATATCATCCTCGCGTATGGTTACACCAAGAAAATTAGCTATACGGGTTGCATAAATTCCACCAAAGAAATCTCCATTAAATCTATTATGATGCAACCTACGTGCAACAATGGCTCCCAAATTATAATGTTTATCTCCTAACACAGCACTCCTAAGAACACTAAGGTCAGGGACACACATGTGACATGCTTCATCCTTACCATTTATGCACCTACCTATGAAGAGAGAGAAATAGTGTATAGCAGGAAAATGAATGCTCCCTATGGTAGCTTGTGCTATGTCTCTAGATTCCCCCACAGTTATACTAGCAAGAAAATCTCTAAATTCAGATTTGCGAGGTTCACTAGTACTACCCCATTGTGGAAGTTTGCAAGCAGTGGTAAAATCCTCTAAGTCCATAGTATAAGAATTTTCATAAAGATCAAACAGGACAGTTTGAGAATTGCGTGAAGATGAAAATTCAAACCTCCTCACAAAGGAACTAGTGAGATAGTGGTACTAGCGGCACTTATCTGCCTCGAAGCTCACAAGATTAGCGTTACGCAAATATGTGTTAAATTCTTCCTTAATTCCTGCTTGATCCATGAAGTCCTCTGAAGGCCATTCACAAGGCCGCACGGGAGCGTCCCTTGGTGATTCATCATCAGCATCGCGCATTGCAAGCCTGGGTCCTTGCTTCCTTGAAGGACCACCTTGGTACATTTTCCTAAACATATTTCTTCCTCTGAAAAATTTCTGAAATTTATAGTAACTTCAAATAAAAGTGAACCAAGCTCAACCAAATTGATAGCAACTACTCCTACAAGTGCCTAGTGCCTATATCATGCATTAGAACTACTTGGAACCATATAAATTTGACATGCAAGCTCAAGAACAGGGTCACCTAGGCAGCACAAATTTGCAATGCATAAAGCAATAGAACAAAAACTAATTGGACAAATGGAGGAGTCACATACCAAGGAACAATCCCCCAAAGTAGTTTTCTGAGAGGTGCTTTGAGCAAGGAGATCGAAAATCGTAGAAAAATGAGCTAGAACTCATGCTTGAGCTGGATGGTGATTTTTTTGGGAGGAAGAAGAAGTGTGTGGGTGCAGGAATAAGTGGAGGGGAGCCACCATGGGCCCACGAGGCAGGGGGCGCGCCCAGGGGGTGGGCGCGCCCTGGACCCTCGTGCCCAGGTGCTTGCTCCCCCTGCTGTGTTCTCAGTGCCAGATATTCTCAAATATTCTAGAAAAAATCATATTTCAATTTCGGGGCATTTGGAGAACTTTTAATTTCGGGGTATTTTTATATTGCACGGATAATTCAGAAAACTGACAGAAAATACTAATTTTACTTTATTTCAACTAAATAACAGAAAGTAAAAGGAGGGTACAGAAGGTTGTGCTTTCTAACTGCATCCATCTCATGCTCATCAAAAGGAATCCGCTAACAAGGTTGATCAAGTCTTGTTAACAAACTCATTCTGAATAACAAGGAACCAGAGAAATTTCGAATAACACTATGTTACCTCAACGGGGATATGCACATCCGCAATAATAAGAATATCATATTTCTTCTTGGCACTAGGTAGAGGAAATTCAAAACCTCCAAAAATAATCGATGGAATTTTTCCAATAGAGTTGATGTTGTGGACTTGAGGTTGTTTCCTCGGAAAGTGTACCGTATGCTCATTACCATTAACATGAAAAGTGACATTGCCTTTGTTGCAATCAATAACAGCCCCTACAGTATTCAAAAAGGGTCTTCTGAGAATAATAGACATACTATCGTCCTCGGGAATATCAAGAATAACAAAGTCCGTTAAAATAGTAACATTCGCAACCACAACAAGCACATCCTCACAAATACCAACAGGTATAGCAGTTGATTTATCAGCCATTTGCAAAGATATTTCAGTAGGTGTCAACTTATTCAAATCAAGTCTACGATATAAAGAGAGAGGCATAACACTAACACCGGCTCCAAGATCACATAAAACAGTTTTAACATAGTTTCTTTTAATGGAGCATGGTATAGTGGGTACCCCTGGATCTCCTAATTTCTTTGGTATTCCACCCTTAAAAGTATAATTAGCAAGCATGGTGGAAATTTCAGCTTCCGGTATCTTTCTTTTATTAGTAACAATTTCTTTCATATACTTAGCATAAGGATTCATTTTGAGCATATCAGTTAATCGCATACGCAAAAAGATAGGTCTAATCATTTCAGCAAAGCGCGCAAAATCCTCATCATCCTTTTTCTTGGATGGTTTGGGAGGAGAAGGCATGGGTTTCTGAACCCATGGTTCCCTTTCTTTACCGTGCTTCCTAGCAACAAAGTCTCTCTTATCATAACGTCGATTCTTTGATTGTGGGTTATCAAGATCAACATCAGGCTCAATTTCTACATCATTATGATTGCTAGGTTGAGCATCATCATGAACATCATCATTAACATTATCACTAGGTTCATGTTCATTACCAAATTGTGTTTCAGCATCAGAAATAGAAATAGCATTTGGATTCTCGGGTGTGTCAACAATAGGTTCACTAGAAGCATGCAAAGTCCTATCATTTTTCTTTTTCTTCTTTTTAGAAGGACTAGGTGCATCTGAATTATTTCTCTGAGGATCCTGCTCAATTTCTCTTAGGATGGCCTTCAGGATACAAAGGTTCCTGAGTCATTTTACCAGTTCTAGTAGCCAGTCTAACAACATAGTCATTATTCTTACTATTCAATTCATTGAGCAAATCACTCTGAGCTTTAAGTACTTGTTCTACTTGAGTGGTAACCATAGAAGCATGTTTACTAATGAGTTTAAGTTCACCTTTAACTCTAGACATATAATCACTCAAGTGTTCAATCATATAAGCATTTTGTTTTAATTGTCTACCAAAATAAGCATTAAAATCTTCTTACTTAACCATAAAGTTATCAAACTCATCCAAACATTGGCTAGCAAAATTAGTAGGAGGGATTTCAGGTTTATCATATCTATAGAGAGAATTTACCTTTACTACCTGTGTCGGGTTATCAAGACCATGAGTTTCTTCAATAGGTAATGGATTAACATCAGATATTTCTTCAACAGGCGGTAAACTAAGACCATTTATTTCTTCAATAGGAGGTAAATTCTTAACATCTTCAGCTTTAATACCCTTTTCTTTCATAGATTTCTTTGCCTCTTGCATATCTTCAGGACTGAGGAATAGAACACCCCTCTTCTTCGGAGTTGGCTTAGGAGTTGGTTCAGGAAGTGTCCAATTATTCTCATTGGTCAACATATTATTCAATAGGATTTCAGCTTCATCTCGTGTTCTTTCCCTGAAAACAGAACCAGCATAACTATCCAGGTAGTCTCTGGAAGCATCAATTAGTCCATTATAAAAGATATCAAGTATTTCATTTTTCTTGAGAGGATGATCAGGCAAAGCATTAAGTAATTGGAGAAGCCTCCCCCAAACTTGTGGGAGACTCGCTTCTTCAATTTGCACAAAATTATACATATATCCCTTAAAGCAGCTTGTTTCTTATGAGCAGGGAAATATTTAGGAGAGAAGTAATAAATCATATCCTGGGGACTACGCACACAACCAGGATCAAGAGAATTAAACCATATCTTAGCATCACCCTTTAATGAGAATAGAAATATTTTAAGGATATAAAAGTAGCGAGTTCTCTCATCATTAGTGAATAGGGTGGCTATATCATTTAATTTAGTAAGATGTGCCACAACAGTTTGATTCATAGCCATAAAAGGATCAGATTCAACCAAAGTAATTATATCGGGATCAATAGAGAATTCATAATCCTTATCAAGAACAAAGATAGGTGAAGTAGCATAAGCAGGATCATATTTCATTCTAGCATTCAGAGTTTTTGTTGCTTAGCTAATAATTTCTTAAGATCACTTCTATCATTGCAAGCAAGAAAGTCTCTAGCAGTTTCTTCATCCATAACATAGCCCTCAGGCACAACAGGCAATTCATATTTATTGGGAGAGTCTTCATCATCACTTTCTTCAATATTATCAATTTCAATAATTTCATTCTCTCTAGCCCTAGCAAGTTGTTCATCAAGAAATTCACCAAGTGGCACAGTAGTATCAAGCATAGAAGTAGTTTCATCATAAGTATCATGCATAGAGGAAGTGGCATCATCAATAACATGCGACATATCCGAATCAATAGCAGAAGCAGGTTTAGGTGTCGCAAGCTTACTCAAAACAGAGGGTGAATCAAGTGCAGAGCTAGATGGCAGTTCCTTACCTCCCCTCGTAATTGAGGGATAAATTTTTGTTTTCTCGTCTTACAAGTTCCTCATACTGACCAGCAGATATAAATCCCAAGTGACTCAAAGAATAGAGCTATGATCCCCGGCAACGGCACCACAAAATAGTCTTGATAACCCACAAGTATAGGGGATCGCAACAATTTTCGAGGGTAGAGTATTCAACCCAAATTTATTGATTCGACACAAGGGGAGCCAAAGAATATTCTCAAGTATTAGTAGTTGAGTTGTCAATTCAACCACACCTGGATAACTTAGTATCTGCAGCAAAGTATTTAGTAGCAAAGTAGTATGGAAGTAACGGTAACGGTAGTAAAAGTAATATTTTGGGTTTTATAGTGATTTTAACAGTAGCAACGGAGAAGTAAATAAGCAAAGAACAATATGTGAAAAGCTCGTAGGCATTGGATTGGTGATGGAGAATTATGCCGGATGCGGTTCATCATGTAACAATCATAACATAGGGTGACAAAGAACTAGCTCCAGTTCATCAATGTAATGTAGGCATGTATTCTGAATATAGTCATACATGCTTATGGAAAAGAACTTGCATGACATCTTTTGTCCTACCCTCCCGTGGCAGCAGGGTCCTAGCGGAAACTAAGGGATATTAAGGCCTCCTTTTAATAGAGTACCGGACCAAAGCATTAACACATAGTGAATACATGAACTCCTCAAACTATGGTCATCACCGGGAGTGGTCCCGATTATTGTCACTTCGGGGTTGCCGGATCATAACACATAGTAGGTGACTATAAACTTGCAAGATAGGATCAAGAACTCACATATATTCATGAAAACATAATAGGTTCAGATCTTAAATCATGGCACTCGGGCCCTAGTGACAAGCATTAAGCATAGCAAACTCATAGCAATATCAATCTCAGAACATAGTGGATACTAAGGATCAAACCCTAACAAAACTAACTCGATTACATGATAAATCTCATCCAACCCATCACCGTCCAGCAAGCCTATGATGGAATTACTCACGCACGGCGGTGAGCATCATGAAATTGGTGATGGAGGATGGTTGATGATGACGACGGCGACGGATTCCCCTCTCTGAAGCCCCGAACGGACTCCAGATCAGCCCTCCCGAGAGAGTTTAGGGCTTGGCGGCGGCTCTGTATCGTAAAACGTGATGAATCTTTGTCCCTGATTTTTTTCTCCCCAAACACGAATATATGGAGTTGGAGTTGAGGTCGGTGAAGCTCCAAGGGGCCCACGAGGCAGGCGGCGCCCCCCCCCCCTTTCGTGGCAAGGGTGTGGGCCCCCTGGCCTTGATTCTTTCGCCAGTATTTTTTATTATTTCCAAAAATAATCTCCGTTGAGTTTCAGGTCATTCTGAGAACTTTTGTTTCTGCGCATAAATAACACCATGGCAATTCTGCTGAAAACAGCGTTAGTCCGGGTTAGTTCCATTCAAATCATGCAAGTTAGAGTCCAAAACAAGGGAAAAAGTGTTTGGAAAAGTAGATACGACGGAGACGTATCAAGCGCCTTTCAGTACAAGGCGGGGAGTCGACCTCCTCACCGCTGCTTGAGTCCTCACTTTCCTCCTCGTCTTTGTTATCGGATTTCCAGTCGCCGCTTTCACCACCACTCGCCTCTCCCTCCTGAATTTGCTCTCCATTTGGCATTGAATACATCTCCGTGTAAATCTGCAAGGCAATAAATTGGACAGATACCAATCAGGTTCAAGAACAGTCGGAAATCGGAGCAAAGATGCACTCGGTTACAGAAGTCAGACCTTTTCCGGCTCGTTCTCGGCGCTGAATGGAGCAACCCTTGTCGGTGTCAAAACCGGCAGATCTCGGGTAGGGTGTCCGGACTGTGCGTCTAAGGTCGATGGTAACAGGAGACAGGGGACAAGATGTTTACCTAGGTTCGGTTCCTCTCTATGGAGGTAATACCCTACTTCCTGCTTGATTGATCTTGATGAATATGAGTATTACAAGAGTTGATCTACGACGAAATTGTAATGGCTAAAACCCTAGAAATCTAGCATGTATGATTATGATTGTCCCTATGGACTAAACCCTCCCGTTTATATAGACAACGGAAGGGACTAGGGTTGTACAAAGTCGGTTACAGAGAAAGGGATCTTCATATCCAGACGCCAAGCTTGCCTTCCACGCCAAGGAGAGTCCCATACGGACACGGGTGAGAGTCTTCGGTCTTGTATCTTCATAGCCCATCAGTCCTGCCCATGTCCAACAGGCCGGACGCCCGAGGACCCCTTAGTTCAGGAATCCCTCAGTAGCCCCTGAACCAGGCTTCAATGACGAGGTGTCCGGCACGCAGATTGTCTTCGGGACTGCAAGGCGGGTTCCTCCTCCGAATACTCCAAAACAGCCTTCGAACACAAAGAACGTGTCCGGCTCTGCAAAACAAGTACCACACACAACCGCAGAGAGTATAATATTTCACGGGTCCAATCTACTGACAACTTTTTGTAGCGTGATGCCACATCACCACCTGGTCATTATTTCAAACCGTTTTCGGCCTGCTGCTTCATGTTTTGAGATGCGGCTCCATTGGCACGTTTTGCCAAAGCAGAGATCGTGTCCCCTTATTGCGGGATCCTCATCAATACGGGCGTGGGTAAACCAACCATGCCGTCTGCGCGGCCCTTTGTAAAAAGGCGAGTGGGGAGGTGCTTGATATTCACTGCCTTTATAAAGGGATAAGGATTCACCCCCTTTTCACCCACGCCTTCTCTCTCTCTGCCCACCCATTCTCGAGCTCCAGTGCCCAAGTCCTCATCCTTTCCGCCTCAAGAAAGCACTCCGATCATGTCTGGATCCGGAGCGCAGGGCAAGTGGATGGTCTCCTTCGTCAAGGAGAAGGACATTACGAAACTCCGGGAGGCCCGGTACTTGGCTAAGGAGGCCGCCCACCGGCTTCCGACCGAGGGACAAATCGTCCCTACCCCAGAGCCCCACGAGAGGGTAGTGTTCATCCCCCACTTCGTCCGCGGGCTGGGGTTTCCACTCCACCCATTCATCCGCGGGCTTATGTTCTATTACGGGGTGGATTTCCACGATCTGGCCCCCAACTCCTTCTCAACATCTCAGCATTTATTGTCGTGTGCGAGGCCTTCCTCCGCATCTCACCCCACTTTGGATTGTGGCTGAAGATCTTCAATGTGAAGCCGAAGGTGGTGGACGGCCAACACGCAGAGTGCAGAGGTGCCATGGTGAGAAAGATGCCCAATGTCGTATGGCCCAAAGGCACTTTCCTGGAGATTGTCGAAGGGTGGAAAAAACAGTGGTTCTATGTCACAGAACCCCGCGACACCACCTGGGCCGAGGCTCCCGAGTTCAGGTTCAGGCCCCCAATGCGGCTCACCTCCTGGCTAGAGAAGGGCCTAGACTGGGCCTCGTCGGATGAGCTGACAGCGCTACAGACGCGCATCAAGAGCATGGTTGACAAGAACATCAAGCTTGTCAATGTGATCCAGGTGATGCTCTTTCGCCGGATTCTTCCATGCCAAAGCCGGACCTGCAATTTATGGGAGTTCGGTCTGGCCAAGCACCAGACCCTGCAACACTTCTTCGGCGTTACGCACGAAGGTATTTGGAAGGTGCTCTTCAAGGCTAACGAGACATGGCCAAAGGAGACCGAAGACTGTGGGTACAACCTGACCCACCCCGTCAGTCCGGTAAGTTTTTCCGTGTTTTGAAGGTGTACCCTTTACTTACATACTCAAGGCGCATGTCTAAGCTTCCCCGTCTTTACCTTTTCAGGGCTGGACAAAGAAGGCGGAGCTGATCATGAGTCCAGCTCCGCTGCCCGAAGACCCAGCCATCCCACTTCTGACGAAGATGCTGGTTCTGGCGCCCTACCAGGCGCCGGAGAAGAAGTCCAAGGGGACCAGAGGTGGCCTCCGCCAGAAGGGCACTTCGGACGTGGCGTCCGAAGACGCCTACACCCAGTCCTCATCCGCCACCGACAAGGAGGAGGAGGAGGAGGAGGAAGAAAGAAACTCCCCTCCCCCTAAGGGGGGAAGGAAGAAAAGGGCGGCCTCCACGCATCTGGAGGCCAAAGCGTCCAAGAGAGGGAGAGCCCCCCATACGGATGATACCGCGCCGGACACCGACATCAGCTCGGAGTGGCGCCCCAGGGATATGCCCCCGGCCGGGTCATAAGTATTCGGAGGCTCTGATGCACTTATATGTCCAACTAATTTATTCTAATGCGTTGAATCACGTGTTGTAGTCCGGCCCACGATAGCTCCCAGCGATCCTCATCGAGGGGTTCGCTGGATACAAAGGCTATGGATAGCGACTCGCTGCCGATAGACACCTCTCCCAAGGCCACGGACGACGCCGAGGCGGCGTCCCGAAGGACCTTCACGGGCCAGGGAGAGACGCAGGAGGCCATTAGGATGGCGCTGGACGGCGAAACCTCGGCTGCCGGACACCGAGCGAGTCCCCCTGGAGGCTGGTACACCACACCCCTCCCGATGAACAGGACCTCTGTTTCGACCGTAGGAGGTCCGTTTCGTACGTTTTGCGGTACGCCACACCCCTCCCAATCAACAGGACCCCCGTTTCGACCGTAGGAGGTCTGTTTCCTCCGTTTTGCGGTATGCCACACCCCTCTCGATCAAGAGGACCCCCGTTTCGACCGTAGGAGGTCCTTTTCCTCCATTCTGCGGTACGCCAGGCCTTGTTTCCATCGCATGTTCCGTCCAAGCCCTCCCTATGAACACGACCATGCATTCCGTTCCGACCCAGCCGGTTGGCTCCCACGCGTTCCGTTGCCTCCCGATGAACACGACGCATTCCGTTGCCTCCCGATGAACACGACGCATTCTGTTGCCACCCCATGAACACGACGCATTCTGTTGCCTCCCCATGAACACGACGCATTCCGTTGCCTCCCCATGAACACGACGACGACGTTGTTTCTCTGTTCCGACCCAGCCATGTACACGAGCCCTGGCCGTACATATGCGCGGCGTTCGAGACCCTGCCCGTATGTACACATACGTGGCCGTATTTTCTTTCTTACACCCTGGCCGCTGTACGTACGTGTACATGCTATGTGCGCACCTGTACTACGACACGTGCGCGCCTCTACATCGACCAGTATGTATGTACATGTTCGTGACCAGAATGACAATGCTACGTACGCTTCGACCAGGTGGGTCCCGACTATCAGGCACTTCCCTGCCTGCGAAGATGTAGCTGGTGGGTCCCAGCAGTCGGGGGGCGAATCGTTTTTTTTTTGCCCGGATGCACTTCCTTGCGTGCGAAGGTGTAGCTGCTGGGTCCCAGCAGTCAGGGGGCGAATCATTTTTTTCCCAGACGCACTTCCTTGCATGCGAAGGTGTAGCTGGTGGGTCCCAGCAGTCGGGGGGAGAATCGTTTTTTTTCGGACGCACTTCCTTGCGTGCGAGGATGTAGCTGGTGGGTCCCGACAGTCTGGGGGGCGAATAATTTTTTTTCAGACGCACTTCCTTGCGTGCGAAGATGTAGCTCGTGGGTCCCAGCAGTCAGGGGGCGAATCATTTTTTCGTGAAATACGGTGGCCCGTCCGGTGGGTCCCCGCTGTCAGGTGGAGGAATAATTATTTTGCGCGTAATAAGGAGGCACTTCCTTGCGGCTGCCGTGGACCCAGCTGTCAGCCTCTCCACGTACAGTCCACGTCCGATGGAAGTCGTTCCTTGACCATGTTGACCACGCCGCGCCGAGAGCACCAGGGCGGTGGACGACGGCGAGGCCTAGGAAGGGGACGACGCGGAGCCGGGGAAGACGCGGCAGTGGATGCACACGCGAAGAGGAGTATGAGGGTTCAATGGTTCGCTCTTGTTGTCGCCGCCGCAGAATAACAGGGGTGTGGGTGAGTGGAGGATGGCCTGGCCAGCGGTGGGAGTAGTAAGGCGGTGAGGCCTCCGCGCAAAGACGACCGCCACGGAGGCAGGAGCAGCGGCACAACCGCACTGCTTTGGGCGGCTGGTGCAAGAAGACCAGAGGTTGAAGAAGCACGACGGCCGTTGGATGGACATCGACGGTCCTGCAGCTAGAATCGTTTATATTGACTAAGTTGACAAAGCCCTTGGTACGCCAACTTAGTAGGCCCACTGTGTCAGACTTCAAACGGTGCGCCCGGATGTCGTGGGAGGAATCATTTTTTGGGCGGGTGAAGCTAGAATATCCGAGATTTAAGAAGAAGCTCGGCATCCGTTGGATGGACATCCAACGGCCACTGCTTCTAGAACCATGTATTGACTATAAGTTGACAAAGCCTTGCATACGCGCCAACTCTATTTTTTAGGGACGCACAACTTAGTAAGGCCGTAAGTGTGTGGCAGAGAACTTATAGCCCATTTGAGATTTGTAAGAATGTGTAGCCCATTTTTGAATTCTAATGGAATTTACTACAACCCATTTAGAGTTTGTTAAAAGTACAGCCCATTTCAACCAACTGTTCAAAACAGAATTCAATAAAATTTTCCACATTTTGATGGGATCCGAAATATTTTTATCCCGAAATTTCTAGTCAGATTAAATACAATTTCAATATAAATTTATATTACGTAAAAATCCAACGAAACATTGCGCTCGCAACAATTAATGAAATTAAAATTTTCAATATCCAAAAATAATATTTTATAAAGTAATCACGTGTTTGGTGCATTTTTTATAGTTATTGCCAAATTTTCATAATTACATCCCATTTATTGTTTCTTAAAGCTCATTTTCTTGTTAAGCCTAATGCATCGCTCCTAGGAAAGATTTGCAGCCCAGCGGGGCAGAGAATAACAACTTGACCTTGCCTAGGTATTCCTAAAAAAAGTATAGCTGGGCTAGCCATTTTCAGCTTGAAAAAAATTAATATCTGGGCTGGATATCTGGCCTAGGCTAGACGGGCCACAGCCCGCCCAGTTAATACCTGCAGCGATGTTTTCGTTGTTGTTCAGAGGATAAAAATTAATATCTGGGCTAAACATCGAAAAACTCTGCAGTGCTCACACCTCAAAAACACAAATACTGCTCGAGCTGCTTGGTCCCAGCTGTCGGCCGCTTCTTGTGCAATTCTCTTGTTTATTGACTACTACATAGGTTGACAATGGTGTGGAACCGTGATGTCAGGAAACCAGGAGGAAGCAAAATAAATTATAGTTTTATATATATATATATATATATATATATATATATATATATATATATATATATATATATATATATATATAATAAGGAGGCACTTATGCACGTGAGGCTATGGATCCTGTGGGTCCCCATTGCCATCCTCTCCAAGTAAAGTCATCTCTCGCCTCGCGTGCTTTCCGCCGAAATGATCAGCGCCGCCCGCCCCGCTTCCCGGTGCAGGCGATTGCTCCGCCTTCAAACGACACAAGTTCCGTCCATCCGTCCATCTGCCGCCCACATTAATGATACGCGGTTGCGGGGCGGCTACTCCGGCGCCACACGTCCGTCCCTCCGCCCGCCCACCATTGCTATATAAACTGTTGCGCCGGCCATAGCCGCAGTCATCCGCATCCGTTCCCTTTCTCCTGTCCACACCACTACTGCCCACCATGACTTCCTCGCGCTCAAGCGCTCTTCGGGATGGGAAGACGACGGACCACAAGGAGATGGTAGCCATTGCTGCCGACCGGCTGGCCGGCAGGCAGCCGGAGGACGACGACGTCCCAATGGAGAACATGGTAGTTGACTATCCGGCGCCAACCCCCTCCTCCGCGCCATCCTCACCGGTGCATTGCACCATGACCATCGGCGAGGCCCGTGCCCAATATATGGACAGGGTGAGGCAGATGCGTGAGGAGCAGTTCCGAGAGGCGCATGCCGACGCCGCCTACAACCACCATCTCCTCCAGGAGCACCTGCAGGCGGAGGAGCAGATCGCCGTGGAGCGGGCGGAGCAGGAGGCGCTGCTCGACTCGTACCGCTCCGCCCTCAAGGGCCGCCTCGAGCCCTGGCGGTACCGCATGCGAGTGGCGGAGGCTGCGACCGCCTACAAAGAGGCTAGGAAAGAGGGCGATGAAGCGGGCAAGGCGCAGTTTGGCGAGACCGAGGACGAGGCAGAGGACAATGTCGGCTCCGACGAGTCCCCGCTCCACTGGCGTCGACGAGGCCCTGATCCGCCGAGGCCCCACGACGCCAACAACGAGGCAGAGGACACCGCCGGCTCCGCTGAGGCCCCGCCCCGCCAACAAAGAGGCACCGGACATCGCCGGCTCAGCCGAGGCCCCACCCTGCCGGCAACGTGGGGGAGGATTTCCACCGCTCCGCTGAGGCGCCGCCCGCCAGCAACGAGATAGAGGACATCGCCGTCTCCGCCGAGGCCCCGGCCCGCTGCCAACGAGGCCGCGCCATACAGAAAACAAGGAAGAGTAGAACACGGTAGGTCACCGCCGGGTCAAGTAAGGCCACCGCTGCTACCCACGGTTGAAGCCAAGCTAGCGGGTTGACCATTGACGGCGGTTAGCTTCTTGGCGGCGACGTGGAGTCGGAGAGCTGCGCCGAGAAGAACGCTGCTTTACTTAACTCTGGTGTAGTTATCGATCGACACGTGGGCCCCACAGGCCACATGTCGCTTATGCAACTGCACCTGCAGATTAAGTCATCAAGCTTCTATTCGCCCCCAGAGACACAGGTGGGTAGCTTCGGTTAATTAATTATACCTCCAGCGCACCCTTTTAGTTGAAGAATGTATGAAATGTAATGAAATCCGCATGTTTATATGAAATCCGACCGGTATGAATGAATTTATTTCGATTAGTTCAATTCTGTATCACTGGCATTGGATGAACATGCAAAACAATACGTACTAGCATTATTCCTGTGGTGATCACCTCGTTTGCAGTAGTTTCACATGTACTCCTCCGGTCCTTTCTAGTCGCATACAAGTTTTATTCTGCAGTCAAAGTATCTCTACTTTGACCAATCTTATACAAAAAGTATGCACTTTCACAATGTGCGAAGTAAAAAAAATGTATGAGTACAAAGAGTTTGAGCAGCTTTTTAGCGTTTCAGACATTGCAATCAAACACACAGGCCTGGCAACTCATAGAGAACATTCAAAACAATCAATGATTATGCATCTCAGCGACTCACATGTCAGAGGCAATATTTACTTCACAACTAAAGAGTAAAGAAAAAATTGATCGACGCTGCTGACAGCAGAGGGCGTCCCATTCGAAAATATCAAACGCATGTCTTGCTAAAATCAATGAGAAAAATTTGACAAGGTTGTCCCACTCCAAAATATCAAATGCCTACGATTGTGGAATGGGTAGGGTTTGCCATCAGTTCGGACATTGACATGGCACCTCGTGCTAAATAAACCAGCTGTTCTTTTTGTGCAGTTCCACCAAAATCAACCAAATTCGCACGTAGCTTGTATGATTTCGCCCTTATATGTTGCAACGCCTTGAACTTATCGGCACCTCCTTTCTTGTGGTGGAAATGAATGATTTGATGTATTCATGAACATTTTGTGCAGTTCCCATTGAAATCAAGTGAGCACCCTGTTTGCACAAATACAAAAAGTGATTAGTATAAAGCAAACTGTACTATGAATTGACAGTTTCAACAGCACATACATGGTCCATGTAGAGCACACTTTTAGAAAATGGAACTCACCAGAAAGAATCCTAGAACAACATTGTACTCAAGATCACAAAGAAAAAAATGGAGATTTGTCACCCTTCCGAGCTGAAGTTAATTTGGTCTTGTGGGGAGTAATGTAACCATCCTTCAACTGCTCCTTCCGATGAGAAGATGGACAGGGCTTCTTCATCCCGCATAATCGGAACTAGTCACTTCACGTACTCCATATTCTTCTTCAGAGGAAGATGATCCTGTTGTGCAAAGACAAGAGGACTACTAAATGCTAGCATCCCTGTTTGCTCGAAAAAGGAAAGGAAATATTTAAAACAACACAGATGAAGCACTTCTCAAGGACAATACCACTTTTTCATGACAAGATCTAAACAGTAGCACAACACCAATAGAGATGACAAAGCTCAATCATATGGATGAAATCGGTGGGCTAGTACCAACCTTTGTCGGGAGGCTTATTGTGTAGAGCATACAGATGAAGCACTTCTCCGAACCATCTGTTGCTATCTACGGTGGTGGCCATGCTTACTATATACTCCTCGATTAGTTTAATGTTTCCAACATCTTCTTGTGCAGTTCCACTAAAATATATGGTATCTTCAAAGAAGATCCTGTTTGCACAAGTAGAGATAATTACATATTACATTAAGAGTGACATCAAATCGGTGGCAAAACATTTGCTCGCTCCAGCCATAGCAATAAATTAAGATGCAAAACTATATCATTACTTGTGTCATCACAGCCCAAATTGCTTCATTACAGCATCGGAGTTGATTTTTGTTTTTCTTCCGCTTGTTCTTCCCCTTGATCACTTGGTTCAATAACAGACAAGCTACGCCTTCTATGTAAGATTTGGCATGTCAATTAGGGAGCAAAAGTATAGTACTAAACTTAATTTTCTGATGAAAGTGGCAAAATACAGGCCAGCAGTTGTGAAATATCCATATCTTATCTCAATGGGATATTACGGTGCACATACAGATTGGAAGTCTTGTCTCCATTTATGTAGTTCACTAAAATCAAGCAACATTATCGTACAAGTAGCACAACATATGAAAGCACACCGCAGAATCATGTGAAAGAAGGCTAGTCTCGACCTCTCATGATGCGAATTAAACAACTCACAAGAAGAAGATCTGTACCAAATTTGCCTTAACGGATAGGAAGTAAGATCTCCTCTTGTGCAGTTCCACTAAGATCAAGCAATCAAGCAACGTTGTTGGTGTGACATTTTGGTTGAACTGCACAAAACACTATTAAAACCAAAGTGTTTTGTGCAGTGCAACAAAAGGTCACAATGGCAACGAGGTGAAGCAGATAACCCTGTTTACACAGAGGTGCAAAGGAAACAATTAGTGGTCAATAACGGTGGATGACATAGAAGCCAACAAAAATAAGCATCTACCTTATCTAAATGGGAAATAAAGCAAGACAGTAGCATTTCTCAAACGGTGGCATTGATTAATATTAACATAGAGATTATATTAACAATAAAATTCATTAAACATGTAATTTGCTTTTAACTGTGGCATTGCATCAATTTTCCAGCGGCATTATTAGAGGGTGTTTGTTTACAGGGACATTTTGGTGTAGGGACTAAAAAAACTCCGTGCCAGTCCCATCTAAACCAAACAGGAGGGACTTTTAGGGCCTAAAAGTGGGCATTTGGGACTAAAGAAAGAAGACCCTCAGGGAGTCTTTTTGGGACTTTTTCCAACAGTTGCCCCTACCACGCATCGCACCTTGTCTCTATTAGTTCATTACTAGGGGTAACATGGTCTTTTAGCATGTCATTTAATATTCTCTAGTCCATGTTTAGTCCCTGGAACCAAGCAGGTAGGGACTAGGGAGTTTTTAACCAAACAGGGCATGACATTAACAACAGCTAATGAGTTGCACGGGACAGTGGACGACCAACACCATGTGCATCTACCGATGTAATCGTGGTCATGCACATCTGTTGCAACAAAGAACAAACAACCAAGGAGCATATTTGTGTTGGTCCCAGTTTTGTTATGTTTAGACACCTTTCCCTATGTGAGCGCAGCAAATCTAGTCCTGCTCAAACTCTACAACCTTGTCCCTTCCTTTCCTTTTTGAACCACGTCCTAGATTTATGCGATACAACTTTCCCCACTACTTTCCCCCATTCCTTTCCTCTTTGAACCACGTCCTAGATTCATGCTATACAACTTTCTCCCTTCATTTCCTCTTTGAACCACGTCCTAGATTCATGCTATATACAACTTTTCCCACTACTTTCCCCCACTCCTTTCCTCTTTGAACCACATACTAGATTCATGGTATGCATGCAACTAGAGCAATGCATGTGGAGTAAGTAAATTATACCTTAAGGTTCTTGGGGCGTGGTTCGGCGGGCGACGGGACGGCGGCGAAGAAGAAGGGGTCGGAGACCCTCCCGCGCCGCCGCTGGGTGGAAAATGAACAGTTGCGGCGGTAGTCCCTCGCCGACGGTGACAGTGTTAAGCCTCCTTCCCTTCCCGATGGACGGATCCTGCCGGCTCTTTGAGCAGCAGTGAGGGGAGAGAGAGGCCAACGAAGTCTTGTTTAGATCTGGAGAGGGTGAGAGAGTGTGAAGAGAGCAACTACAAGCGCTGAGGCTCCAGCGGGAGAGGGCGAGAGAGTGTGAAGAGAGCAACTACAAGCGTTGAGGCTCCAGCGTGTATATATATAATGGAGAGAGAGTGTGAAGCGTGCAAACCCTAGAAAACATTTTGACCAGTCAAAGAATCCTCCTAGCACAAATTATGCTCAAGTGTAGTTATCGAACCCGAGACCTAAAGTTTAATGAGCGAACATGCTAACCAGCTACACAACCCTCCCGTTATGTTCAACGAGAGGGAAATAACCTTTTATACATTCCTGCATTCGTGTGACAAGCATGCCGTGTTTTTTTGTGTGTGGGAGTCATTGGGATTTCAATCATAATTGTGTCATGTGGCTTTGGTGGTAAGACTATCTACAGTGGTGCAGAAATAATGCAGCCTTAGTCACCTTACCTCTCTCCACGTAGTACGTTGGGTCCCACCAGTCAGAGGGTGAAAGAAACAAATTAATAAGAAAAATTAAAAGCACCCGCGGTGTATCTTACCTCACACATCTCGCTACTGCTCGGGAACACTGTCCAATTGGTCCCTCTGTTCGCTCACGTACTATTTTAAGTGAATCCTTATTATAACATGCACACAAATTTTGGGCACTTGTATTCTACTTAAGTCGGTGTGCCATCAGATCTCGTGATACTTACTACTCCCTCCGTCTAGGTGTAATAAGTCACGTTAGAAGGTGCAACGGGACCAAGGTGCGTGCGTGTGCGTGTGTGTGTGTGTGTGTGTGTGTGTGTTTGTGTGTGTTTAACAACATGTGTGTGTTAGAGAGAGCGACAGATCAACCTACTCCTACAGAGAGATGTTGTGTAGTGTACGATTTTAGCCGCGGGAGTTGGTGCATCCTCTCGTTTCCGGGGTGTCCGGTAGGGACATACGGACAGCTGCTACGCCCGCCTCGACCAGCTTGGCCCACCCAAAGCCCCTCCATCGCTCAAGGCTTCAGCCCAAGCAGTCAGCGCCGCCCAAAGAATCGGTGCCGCATTCATGCCCGTAAGAGCGGACGCGACCTCTCACCGGGCGCAAGAGTGATGGTTGCTTCGTCCGTCCAACTTATCGCTGGGTCTATGTGATTTGACGGCTCATTGGTCTTTATTATTGAGGTGGTAGGACTGTTGGATGTCCCACGCCGCGTAAAGGAGGTACTACTACTAGATTACAATTTTCTCCATTCTTACAGCGGAGGCGTGCAAGAGCAGTGAAAACACGCAGCTCGGTGATTACATGGCCCACCTCACACTATCACCGTGCGACACCTAACTCTTTACATAGTACTCCTCCATTCCTAAATATTACTAGATGAGTCCAGCGCTGTCATGAACAGCGATATATCTCTGCCCAAAATTATCGATTTCATAGAACTAAAAAAACTCTATAACCGCATGACAAATGTGGTAGCCAAACTAAATAAACTCCCATCATCATTTAGATCATCCCACATAAGGAAAAAAGATCAGCCAATTCCTCTTGCATAATGGGATTATATTTTTCTTTTGACATGTTAATGGGACTTAAAAGCTCACTTACATGCATGCTACGGTGCATGCTTGCATGCGACATGTTGATGTGATTTAAAACCCACTCACATGCATGTGCCACGGTATTTCTGCATGCTTGCATGTGGCTTAGTGCGGAGCCTCTCAACGTCTAGATCAGACGGCTATTATGGACTGATTTACTTCATCTAACGGCTACATCAATTTTGATGATGTGGCTCAAGGAGAGAATAGAGAATTCCTAGTAGTGGGGGCTAGCTATTACTAGTAGATAAGTCTTTGTAGAGATTCTACTACATACGGAACAAAATGAATGAATCTACACTTAAAATGCATCTATATACATCTGCATGTGGTCCATGGTGAAATCTCTACAAAGACTTATATTTAGGAACGGAGGAAGTACTAGTATAGTACGTACTGTAATTTATCAGTGAGATAAATTTGTACAATGCTATGAAGCTTCCAGCTTATGTTACATGTATCTTGCGTCCAAGGTTGCCCGTTGCAACATTTCATCAAATACAAATGAGACTAACATGCATGCTATTGCATCTCAATGATTGATAGATCATAGCAAATATGTACTCCCTCCGTTCCAAAATAAATGCCTCAACTTTGTGCAAACTTTAGTAGAAAGTTGTACTACTACTAAAGTTGACACTTATTTTGGAACAGAGGCAGCTAAAGAAAAAAACGATCCATGCAGTCCCTAGCCCTTGAAACGTGAACCCTGACCAGGCTTCAATTTGCTAGCAATGTTCGAGCTTCCTAATAAAGAAGTTTGCAACCTTTTAACCATCGGATCATTTTGTGCAGTTTCACCAAAATCGAGATGAGCATCCCTGTGGGAAAGAAATTGAAGAATCGTGATTAGAATAAGATTACTGGGACTAGTTGATGAGACATAAACTCATCACAAATACAGTACATAGAAGCCAGTAGAGGTATGTGCAGGGCAAAGAAGTAGAGAAGTATCCACAGGGAGTGATGTGGGCAGCTCGAGCAGTGGTGCAAGCCGGCTGTAAAGGGAGTTGTACCTAAGGGACGTATCTCAACCTTGAGGAGGGTGGTGGGAGGCGGCAACTACCCACGTCGCGGCAGTGAGCAAGGGACGAAGGCAACCTCACCGGCTTTGTGAGAGAGAACTGCGGGGACCCCTGACCGGGACGTGCGGACAGTGGGTTTTCGCCGTCGGCGACGGCCACCGCATCTACACTAAGCATCCACCCCTTCCCCAAGCGGACGTGATCCGCCAGGATGTTAGAGATGTGGCCCAATCGTTTTGTGCGAGAGAGTGTGAAGAGAGCAACCCCAGCAAGCAACCGTAGGCTGGCCCGTCCCGACTATGTATATAGTGGAGCGGTTTCCTTTTTCTCCATATGAACCTATCATATTGCGACGCAAGCATCAAGAAAAAAAAAACTTTATTTATAAATGACGCGCACCTACTACTCGCTCTCCTATAACCTTGCGCTTGGCATCTCCAAAATATTAACCTTGCGATTGGCTCTTCGCCTCTTCGGGAAGTCGAGCAATAATGGTAGTGCAGTATATATCATTCTGGCTATATGAGACCAAATGAATTGTTGCACGTCCACCACGTGGGCGAGGGTCGAGGGGCGAGGGAGAGTGCTACATACGGAGCAAAATGAGTGAATCTACACTCTAAAATACGTCTATATACATCAGTGTTTTGAGTATGTACTAGTAGTTCATATTTAAATCTACTAAAGGACATATATATTCCAAACAATATGATATATTCTCTATAACCAAGGTAGTAGGGACGAGGAGTAAACGGAGGGAGTAGTAAATTTTTCTCCTCGTCCTGCGAGCCACCACGCGCATGGGCGAGGGAGCGGGCGTAAGGCGGAGCAAGCTTCACCTCATCCTGCGAGCCAGCCGCCGCGACCGTGGGCGGGGGAGACGGCGTACTAAGCAAGCTTCTCCTTGTTCTGTGAGTTGACGGGACACATCAAAAGTACTCCAGTGTATAGAGCCTTACCTCTAAGGTAGGCCCCACATGGTTTTCTTTTTTTTAACATAACACGTCAAGTCGCAATTTGTTTGTTCACCCGTGGTAGACGATCCTCCCTCCACCAAGTGGACAACCAGTACACGTGCCAAATTACCACGTGGGCTGCCTTTTTCGTACAGAAATGAGCTCCACCGTGTACCCATGCAGGTGTGGTTGGGAAAGAGACGGGAGTACATGCACCGTGCATGCACCTCTTCTCTTCGTGCACGTCCCCCACCTACGTGGGTGTGTGTGAGAGATACAAACCGCGTTCGTGAGTGCTTTTTGTTTTGGGGTGGGGGTGGGGTGGGGGTTGATTTCGTGAATTATTTGTGGGAATATGTGTCGATGACATCTCAAACAAAATTTTGCATGCAATGTGTGTGAAATGGAGGCCTATCCATATCATACATAGAGGGTCGGGCAATCCACGAGAAGAGAGGGAGGGGACATAGCTATCGATAGAGTCGAAGAGAGGATCAAGTGGGTGGGTGTGAGATCGATGAAGAGAGGCATCGAAATTGTGTGTGTGTGCACGTCAAAGATATAGGGCGACTGGCCTACCGGAACGTTAGAGGGCACATGTCAAGTTTGTGTGTGGCAGGGAGACATGACTAGAGCGCTCGATGTATCGGTGTGTGTGGGGGGAGGGGTAGGCATAGGCCTAACTATAGAGGTAGAACGACTCGTATATGTGTTGAGAAGGAGAGACCCAACTATGTCTTGAGGGAGATCGGTCGACATCCATACATAATTGAAGGACGGGAAATATGATGGGACAGAGAGAGAGAGAGGAGAGAGAGAGGGAGGGAGAGGGAGGGAGAGGGGTAGAGTGCTGGATGGGTGATGGAGTTGCTTCTCAAAGATGGTGGGAGAGGCCTACTAGACAAACTGAGGGTGGAACTGCAATGTTATCAATAAGAGTGGGGATGTGTTTCTTTGTGTGCCTGTGCGTGATAGATCTGTCGGGACACATCCATGGAGGATGAAGGGGAACCATGTGTTTGGTAAGCAAACCTAACTAGATCGGTAGATCAATTGTTTTTTGTCGGAGGAAGGGAGAGACACAACTAATGAGGTAGATCGATTGACGTGTGGTTAAAAATGAGTTATAAGGACCTAGCTAGCTATATGTATAGCGAGAGATCGGTCGGTGTACATCCATTTGTTAGAGGCAAATAAGGCCCAGCGAGACGGATAGACAGAGAGAATGGAGCTAGGAGGTGGTGCGAGAGGCCCAACTACTAGCTAGATAGGGGGAGGAGTGTGCGGTTGTGAGATTGATGAAAAGAGGGGCGAGAGTTTACACGTGTGTCTGACAGTATGAGAGACACGAGGCAAGGACACATAAAGGAGGAGATTGTAGGTGTGTGTGTATGTTGTAGGCAGGCATCGCTGGAGAGATTTATCGATCGGTGTGTGTCGGAAAGGAGTTGTGGAGACTCGGGAGAACGACCTAAATAAAAAAATGAATGTGCCTGGTGGATAGAATGCCGAGGGAGGGGGAGGGCGAGGAGGGCGTGTGCATGCACGAGAGAAAGTTAGTGGTAGCTACAAAGGTTAGAGGATTGTGTGGGGTGTAAGAGGCTAACAAAGATCGTAATTTGATATGAAAGCGGATTCATATATTTGAATAGGAGATCATAGTGTTTTAAACATTGCATGCATGAATATGGCAATGATACATGTGATGTGCACATGTTAGACCATAATGTGATAATGCATGGCGTTTGCAACTCATAGCTAAATGCCGAACAATCTAAACCATACTATACATCAAACAATCTCACATTTTATTTGAATTTGTGATAATGTGTGGCGTTTGAAGCTTACAATTAAATATTGAACAATCTAAACAATACTATATATCGAACATTCTCACATTTTATTTGAATTTGTGGTAATGTGTGGTGTTTGCAACTCACATCTAAATACTTGTAGGCGAGGGGCGGGCACCACATAATATGATAAACACATTATACATATGAGACATGGTTTAGATTATGAAGATCTAGCTAGAGCTAGAAATGTAATGTGATTTGAAATCAAAATAAAGTGGATTCAAAATCTAGTTCGAGTTCATATAGTACACATAGTTCATATGTAACTCGAGACTAATCATGTGGTGTGCTGTGAAGATAATACACAAACGATGGTTTAACTTGACAATAATGATGATTGTAGATCTTATTAAACAAAGAAACGAATTCAAATGCTTTGACTTCACAACAATCATTACTGTAGATCTTATTCAAATAGAGAAACGAATTCAAATTTAGTTCATATTGAAGCGGTAGTATATACGCTTGGAATGCACTAAAACGCTCATTTGAGTAGTAGGTTGCATGCATTATACACGTAGCAAAATATTTTAATTGAACATAACATGAATTCAAAGTTTTGAATGACATTTGTAGTGCGCATTGATTTGGTACAAGACACGTTAGGCTTGTCCGAAATTTCAACCCACGCCTTGTTAGCCCGAAATATTTAAGATATATCTTTGTCTCACAGCTCGACAACTCCTCCATCTCAACCCGCGCCTTGCTATTCCGAAATTACAACGCGCGAAAACTCCCACCTCCTGTGAAATCCCGACACGCGAAATGCCCGTGGTACCCCTGAACCGAAAGAACCGCCTCAAATCGGTGGGGGTACTTTCGTAACTTACCCCACATTTCAGACAAGCGCGTCTCTAAGCCCTAGTTCCCCACAGCCATCCCATCTGCCCACCCATTCGTACACTGAGGCCGCGAAAACCCGCGACGAAACCCCATACCCTGCTCCGTCCGCCACCCAGCCGGAGCCTCTTCCTCGACGACGTCGTCCACGGCAACACCTCGACTTCCCTCATCCACCATACCGGATGAGGATTCGTCGTTGATCTCATCGTCCCGCCGGTTCAGCCACCCCGTCCTCCACCTCCAAGGAGCTACCCCGATGTTCCCCTCATCTTTCGCGCCACCTCCATTCCCACACCGCCGTCTTCACCTGCACCACCGGAAGAGCATCATCATCACCGTTTCCTCGGATGAAGCTGCGGCCTAATCAGCGCCACCAAAGAGGTTGTACACTAATCACCGCATTTTCTTCTTGATTCGATCTCACGGTGCTGCCGGCGCTCGGTCCCAAGCCGACACGGCGCAGCTCCGTCCACGGCGGCGTCGCTGGCCACTTCCTCCACAGCGTTGCTCCCTCGGCGACGACGTCCACATCAGTAGGAGCTGCTGCTGCTTTGGCTCTCGCTCGCGCTGCTGCTCTGCTCTTGCTATTGCTCTTGCTCTTGCTGCTGCTCTCGCTCTTGCTCTTGCTTGCGATGCTGCTCCGATTTAGCTACACTTCAGTCGACTGAATTGACTTTTGGGTCATCGATTTTCAGGGGTGGGGGGCTCGCCGGGTGAAGGAAGAACCATCCGCAGCGGGAGGGGGCTCACGGAGAGGTACCCTACTATCTATCTTAGGGTTGGGATGGGGCGGTGGTCGCGGTGGCGGGTGTTGGCGGTGGCGTGGGGATCGCGGAGAAAAAGCTCGGCATGGGGGGCCTAGAGGATGGCGGGCGGCGCGGACCGGCGGTGGGGAGTGTTTTGGGTGGGCGGGCGGCGCATCCGCCGTCATGGGCGGCGGGGGCTGCTGTTTGGCCGGTGGTGGTGGCAGCTCGGGGTGGAGGTTGAAGATGAACCGCATGCCCTTGATTTCAGATCCAACGGCTGGAAAATCGACCGACCAGAGATGAAAAAGTCATCGACCGACGTGTAGCCCCACCTTGCTATGCGCTCGGTTTCAACGACAAAATTTTGTTTCGACAGCAAAATTCTGTTTTGACAGTTAAGTTCAGTTTCGACAGTTAAGTTCAGTTTCGACAGTTAAGTTCAGTTTCGACAGTTAAGTTCAGTTTCGACAGTTAAGTTCAGTTTCAACAGTTAAGTTCAGAGATGAGCGGCTGATGTATCTTACATCTAGCACTTTGTGGTTATGTATTTTATGTCATGCATTGGAGATGCTATTAGAATTCCACTCAGGTTAACGTTGTTCGTTGTCTCTCTTGTCCTACTTCAGCCTCGGCGTCGTACAACTCACCGGAGCTGCTCCAACGACGAAACCCTCCATCACAGCGGAGCAGTACCTCGGGCTCCATCTCCAGACGCCTAAGATCTTCTTCCCCTCCTCCGACAGCAAAGTCAGCTGGAGCATCCTCACCGGCCAACCCAATCACGCTGAGGTCGACATGGCTTCACCAAAGAGGTTGTACACTTGTTGCATCTCTTTTTTAATCTACATGTTATATATATTGTCCACTGAGCACACAGATTTGTTCCTTTAGTGTCTCCTTGAAAGAAAAAATGTAGGAATTTTAATTTTCACTTGTCCTCCTTTTCAAATTCCTATTCATGAAGCACAAGACTAAGAGATAGTAGCATAATAGCATTATAACCGTACATTTTCTTGTGGTTTGACTTAATCTCACCATGCTTCTTTGCATCCTGTGATCTTCCAATTGTTGTGAATCAAACATCCAGATTGGCAGAAATCCTGTGTTTTTAAATTCTCTGTTTTACACGTGCATTCCTATCCCATTCCAGTCTATTTCCTATCCCTGCATTGTTGGAATCCTCCAATTCAAACGAGCCCTTACAGAATTACTTCTCTTAAAATAGTTGTCAAAGAAAACCTTGCGTGGTTTGTCCCACTCCTGTTGCGCCGTCGTCCACCCCAGCTCAGCTGCTCCAACGACAGAAGGGTCCAGCACAGCAGGGATCCGGCCTCCAGACTGTCTTTCACCGCCTCAGATCTTCTTCCTCGCCTCTGGCAGCCATGAAAACTGCATTACCATCATCAACCGAGCAGATGACCTCGAGGACTACACGGGTCCGCAAGAGAGGTCGCACTCTTTCGTGTCTGCTTACGTTATGCATCGCTTAATATTACATGCTACTTTATCGTCTTGTTCACCGATTAGACTCTGAGTCAGCTCCAAACTAATGGTCAAACTTGAGTTTTTAAATGGTTGTGGGGTACATATCGGGGCCGCTATCAATAGTATCTATCTACTATCTGGTTAATCTCCGGTGTCTACTATGAGTTTCATGTTGGGTGGGAAACAAACAGTAAAGAAGCCATTATCTGTATTTTTAATCAAGCCATTATCTGCCTCGCTATTATTGGTTTTGGGTCTATCCACAGGTTGCTACCATCACTCTGGATTTCTGCATGCACTCCTTACATAATCTCACTATGTTTTATTCCTATGCATGACATTTATTGTAAACAATGGAACTGAACATGCAGAGCAAAAGAGACAAGCCTTGCGTGGCAATAAAATTTCATGCAGACGTCGCTCCATGGTAGGCGCAAAGGTAGCCCCCCTCCACGCATTTCGGATTGTAATCGAGAGGAAGATATCTGTTCTGAGGGGGATTTAGAAGGAGAAGTCAACTCCTATTTACCCCCTGAGGTCTTCGCTCTAACTTGGCATGCTGATGTTGGTTATATCATGCATATGTTGTCTTGCATTGCTTACTTTATACATCAAATATGTCATATGCTTAGTTTAGACATCCTTTGTGCGAATGCCATCTGTTTAGTTTATTCATCGTTTATGTGAATTATGCAACGCCATCTTGTTTAGCCAGGCATCATATATGTGAATTTTGCAATGCCATCCTGCTTAGCCAGTCATCTTATATGTAAATTATATCAGGCCATCCTTTTTTTCGTTATATATTACATTTGTCAACAATGTTAGTACATTCAACTGCTCTTCGTGTGCATCAGCCATTTGACACGGTGATAGCAAATTCTGGAGTGAAAACAAGGTCTTCAGAGTAGACTATGCTATCTGACAAAGCGCATATCTCGCTGGTTACGGATAGCTCCTCGAGGAGGATTCATAGATGATGACCAGTCCTATCCCCGAGGTGTATGCTCTAACTTGGCAGGTTATGTTGCTCATATCGTGCGTATGGTGTCTCGCATTGCTATGTCATTTGATTAGTTTAGACATGCTTTGTGTGAATGCCACCTGTTCAAAGGTGTCTAATTACCATATATGTGAATTATGCATTGCCATCTTGTTGCAAGACATTATATATGTGAATTATACAATGCTATCTTGTTGCAAAGGCATTATATATGTGAATTATGCAATGCCATGTTGTTTAGCCAATCATCATGTATGTGAATTATATCATGCTATCATTTTTTTGTATTACGTGTTCCATTTGTCGACAATGTTTGTATATTCAACTACTCTTCCTGTGCATCAGCCATTTGAAGCGGTGATGGAAGTATCTCGAGTGAAAACAAGGTATTCAGAGCAGACAATGCTACTCTTGAAGCACACATCTTGCTGGTTCTGAGAGAGCTCCTCGGAGGAGGATTCAGAGACTGATGACCAGTCCTATTTTCCCCCTAAGGTCTATGCTCAAACTTGGCAGGGTTATATTACCCATGTCATGCATGTTGTCTTGCATTGCTTAGTTTTTACATCATATATGGATTGCCATCTGCTTACTTGCTTACTATATAAATCATATATTTGAATTATATCATGCCATCATGTTTACATAGTACATACACATCATCTATCTGAATTATGGCATGGCAACCCATTTAATAAAGACATCATATAGTTATATCATCTCATCCTGTTTAGTGTTTACAGTCATCATATTTTGAATTATGGCATTCTATCCGTGAATGTATGTGAATTATGGCATGCCAACCTATTTAATAAACACATTATATAGTTATGTCATGTCATCCTGTTTACATAGTCTCATATTTTGAACTATGTCTTTCCATCTTTTTTAGTTAGCCATCATAATGTGAAATTGTGTCATGCTATCCTGTTTAGTTAGCCATCATATATGTGAAATTGTGTCATGCTATCCTGTTTGGTTAGACAACATAAATATGAATTATTTCATGCCCTCTTTTATTCCCCACTATCCATTGCACCTGTCTATCATACAATGTCTATACTTTCAATTACTTTTCTTGTTTATCAGCCATTTGAATTGGAGAGCGTGATGGCAGTATCTAAGGGAGTAACAACACGGTCTTCAGAAAAGATAGTGCTACGAGTTGATGCAGATAGAACCACAGTTGTACTTTCCCAAGGACCAGATCCACCACACATAACCCATACTCTCGCAGATTGTACCCCTACCCAGTTGGACAGAGAACCAGCTACACCCCTTCTAACCCCAACCCCGGCAGATAGTAGCCCAGTTCTAGTTGACACATCACCGTCTCCACCACAGAGCACCCAAACACGAGCAGTTAGTAAGGGAACTGCAGTGCCCAAAGCACGAGGACCACCACTCCGAATCGCAACTCAACGCTTAAAGGAGAAGAAGATTTGTTCTCGTGTCAGTTACAGTAGCTATGGTTCATACTCCTTTGCTCTTGCATTATTGTATTTACTCATACCAACTATTTTCAAATTTGAAGGATGGAATTGAAACTCCAATGGTGCAACAGTATGTTTTAAACCTGTTTCTTTAACTGGTTTGTTGTTGTAACCTGCTCTATGTTGATTTCAGTTTCAATTGAATAAACAGTTATGTTCTCATGTCATGCACATTACAAGTGTTGTTATTGCTCTATAGTTACCCACACTTATATTCTGTCTATTTCGCTTTGTCTTGAACAAATATTATTTGAACTGTGTCTCTATCTTGATTTGGCAACAAAAACTAGAATGATATAGACCATAAAGTGACCATGGTACATAGATATATGTTTGTTTCATGTTGTTATCCTGTCCACTTTACTACTGAACTCATTTACCAAAATGAGTTTCATATACAACATGGTAAACATGTGATGTGTCTGCTTGTTTCTCTTTTAGAATGCGGACAAAATATTGGAGAACAGTACTGCGTTATCCAATGGTAAAGGAAGTAATGCAGATAAGGTTCAAGATAGTGAGACATCCCTGTTGGTCTCCAAGAAAGCTGATAAAAACTATCTTGACGATAGTGAGGGAACCCAAAAGTCCTGTCTTGATGTAGTGTTCGAGTTACTGGCCACTACTGGTGGCACAAGCTCTTCGAACTCGCTGCATGAATCAGTTCGTCTTCTTGAGTCTCAACTTCAAGTTGAAAGACATCGATCAGATGTGCTGCGATAGGAAGCTGAAGGACTGAGGAAGTCCCTGCAGAATTCAGATGCATATTTTCTGGTGCAACAAACAAGTTATTTGGAGGATTTAAGCGCCAAACAAGAGAAAGTTAATAAGCTTGCTAAGCATCTTGCCAGCATTATGGGTACCCAGGATATTGTTTCTTGAGATCTTCTGAAGTGGTTTCAGTTCTGGATTTGTTTTGCTGTGGCGTTTATCTACGCTGGTTGCCAACTTTGACAACCAGTGTATATGATATGCTAATTTGTTCCCTATATTTGCACTGGTGGCGAACTTTGATGCCCAATGGATGTAATATGTGTAATAGCCATGATAGCCTATCATTAGTTGCTTGCTTTTTTATTTCCTTGTTGTCTTGTTTATTTGTTTGCTTGTAGTCATTGCAGTTCTTTTTCCGCGGTTAGCTAGTTGCTGCTATAACCTATTTTTTTAAACTAAGCCACAATAACCATGGGCTAATATTTAATGTAGTGACACTGGGCCTCCTACTGGCCATAGAAACAGTGGGCCTTCTACGGGCCGTAGAAACAATGGGCCTTCTATGGGCCATAGAAACAATGGGCCTTCTGCGAGTCATATCATCAATGGGCCTTATACGGGCCGTATGATCGATTGGCCAAACATGGGCCAAACAGACCGCATTATGGCCGTAAACGGGCTAGAGTTGGAATCGTCCGTTCATGGGCCGACCATAACACGCCATCGTTAATAGGCCGTATTTGATGACGCTATGAAAACGGCCCAACGTATTAACAGACCACAAACGGGCCGACTGTAACCACGGGCTGAATTTGGCCCACAAGCGAAAAATACAAGAACGGGCCGTAAGTAAACGAATCTTGAAATGAGCACAAGAATAAATGGGCTCGAGAAGGCGAAAGATAACATGGGCTGGAAACGCCCAACGAATAACGGGTCGTTAATGGGTATAAAGTGATACTTTGTTCATTACGGGCCGTTTCACCACGGCGTTAATGGGTGTAAAGTGATACTTCGTTCATTACGGGCCGATTTCACCACGGCCGTTAATAGGCCAAGAGTTACATAGGGCCTCATATAGGCCGGAAGACGTCATGGGTCATACATGCGCCAGAAGTGAAAACGGGCTGGAATCATATCGGATGGCCCAGATGACGCTACTGGGCCTAATTGGGATAGGGCGTAACGGGCCTTGGGTTAGCGGGCTGTAAATGGGCTATATGCGAACAGGCCGTTAACAGGCTTTCCATGGGCCAGCCCGGCACCTTTTGACCAAGTCAAACGGGCCAGCCTATTCACAGGAATGGGCCTCTGTTGGGCCATGCCACGTGTCGACGTATCATAGGCGCCTTCCGTCCAATGAGTGGATGACATCTGCCCCAATGATGAGCCGACACGTGTTTCCTCCAGCCAATGATGATTTTTACACGTGGAAAATCCCCATTGGTCGGGGCTGTTAATGGGTTATCGGATCCAAAACCTGACCCGATAGCTTAACTGCGTTCCGTTACGGTGGATGCCATGTGTCGGTCACCCTTGACGAAAGCACTTCTGTGACGCGCGATTTATCGTCATGGAAGTGGACACTTCCGTGATGATAATTTTGGTAATGTCATGGAACACTTCTACGACAGCACAGGTATGACTATCTTGATTCTGTCATAAAATCGTCATGGATGTACATGCATGAAAAAAAACGCGACCTACTGTGACAAACACGTATAACGGAAGTGTATTTTTTTGTAGTGCCTACAGCGGGAATCCCTCGCGCTTGCGCGACATGAAGGGCACAATAGGACAGCACCAAAATAAAACATACAACTCGTACCAATCTAGATCATCAATCAACCCAAAGATAAAGGATATCTACTCAAAACATCATAAGATGGAAACACATCATTGGATCATTATATGTGGCATAAAGCACCATGTTCAAGTAGGGATTACAGCGGGGTGCGGGAGAGTGGACCGCGTAAAATAGATGAGGATGGTGATGATGATGGTGATGTTGATGAAGACGATCACCACGGTGATAATTCCCCTCCCGGTGGCACTCCGGCGCCACTGAAAGAGAGGAGGAGAGGTTCTCCCCCTTGTGCTTCCTCCTCCATGGCCTTCCCCCTAGATGGGGAGAGGTTCTCCCTCTGGTCCTTGGCCTTCATGGCGATGATGGTCCCTCTGGGATCCTCCTCCATGACCTTCGGTGATGATGGCCCCCTCCGGCAGGGTGTCAGAGAGGGCCTAGATTGATTTCTCATGGCTAAAGAGGCTTGCGGCGGCGATACTTCCTATCTAGGTTATTTTCTGAAGGTTTCTATATTTATAGGAGAGGATGGCGTCGATAACAAGTCAGGGGGGTCCCCTATGTCGGTGTCAAAACCGGCGGATCTCGAGTAGGGGGTCCCGAACTGTGCGTCTATGGCGGATGGTAACAGGAGGCGGGGGACACGATGTTTACCCAGGTTCGGGCCCTCTCGATGGAGGTAATACCCTACTTCCTGCTTGATTGATCTTGATGATATGAGTATTACAAGAGTTGATCTACCACGAGATCGTAGAGGCTAAACCCTAGAAGCTGGCCTATGGTATGATTGTTGTTGTCCTACGGACTAAACACTCCGGTTTATATAGACACCGAAGGGGGCTAGGGTTACACAGAGTCGGTTACAAGGGAGGAGATCTACATATTCGTATTACCAAGCTTGCCTTCCACGCCAAGGAGAGTCCCATCCGGACACGGGACGAAGTCTTCAATCTTGTATCTTCATAGTCCAACAGTCCGGCTAAAGTATATAGTCCGGCTGTCTGAGGACCCCCTAATCCAGGACTCCCTCAGTAGCCCCTGAACCAGGCTTCAATCACGATGAGTCTGACGCACAGATTGTCTTCGGCATTGCAGGGCGGGTTCTTCTCCAAATTCTGTGTATCTGTTGAGTAGTGTCCGGCTTCCCATAAATGTTGCACTCCTTGGCTTCCGCGCCTAATAATGGATGTCTTCCACGCGTCGAGCGAATGCGAGAAGCCAGGGCATTTTTACATTTGGCACCCTAGCCATGTGAGTAAACCGTCTATTAAAGAGACGGGGATTCTCATATCCAGATCACACCATCCTCCCCCAGCGAGTATCCATCGGAGCGCGCCTGGAAAAATCCTTTCCAACATGGCCCACCATCGCAGCTCCTCCTCTCTCTCTCGTAGCCCTAAGCCCGGAGATTGGAAGAAGTGTTCCGTCCCTCACAGCCAATTAGTAGAGTTACAGACCCAAGGATTTCTCCCTCCAGCGTATATGGTCCCCGTTCGAGCCGGGCTCGCTACCTACAACGGCGGGGAGCAAGCGGAGAGCTTCCCCAACCCATCCAGGGGGAGCGGGTATGCCTTGTCCCTTACTTATTAAGGGGACTTGGATTTCCAATCCATCCATTCCTCCGCGGGCTCCTGGAGTTCTACGGCCTCCAGTTGCATAACTTTACCCCCGCTTCCATATTACACATCGCTGGCTACGTCGCCCTTTGCGAGCTGTTTCTGGGCTTTGAAGCTCATTTCGAGCTTGGCAGAGGCTATTCTGCCTCGTGCCCCGTACACAGAAGGGGTCAATATATCAAGTGGGCGGAGCTGAAATATGGCGCATCGCCGGGACCGGATACCTGTCCGGTACCCCAAAGAAGACGTTCGAAGACTTGCCTTCGGAGTGGTTTTATATGGAGGACGTCCCCTTCCAGATCCTATTCGGATGGGCCTTCCTGAGTTCGACAACGCCCCTTTGAAGAAACGCCGTAGCTGGCGCCCTCGGAGCCCCCAGGAGGAAGATAACGGAGAAGTCCTTTACCTGATGGGCCGGATAGAGATGCTGGCCAAATTAGGATTGACAATAACCGAGGTTATGTCCATATGTATAATGCGGGGGGTGCAGCCACTTCAATATCGGGGACAACCCATGTGGCACTTCAATGGAGAAGACGATGCCACCCGCTACGGTCGTAAAGTTCCAGACTCCGTCGCTGCCCTAGCGAAGATACTGTCCGATTTGTATAAAGGAGAAGAAGAGGAGTTCGTCTGTATTAAGCCACGGGATGGATTCTCCATGTACAACCCCCCAAGCTGGGTGAGCTGCTACTTTCCACTCCAATCCTTTCCGCATTCCTTGTCATAAGTATTTACCTTGCTATTTCATAGCAGGAACTGCGAAAAGCTGTGAGGGAGGTCCACAGCCCGTCTCCACAACCAGAGGACCCTGACCGGGCCCTCGACCCCGGACTCGAAGAAGATCCGGACACATTTGTGGAGCTCACCGACAGAACGTTCTATCACTTGAGCTGTGACGGTACCTTGGTGGCCATCATAGCCGATTATCCTAAACTGCTCCCAGCATCGTATGTAAGTAAAACCGGAGCCCTAACTTCCAAGAGGGATCCCTTTTTCTGCACTTCACCTACCGCACACATATGGTGTTTTACTGGGAAGGCCCTCGGGACGCCATGCCGAACCCGCAATGACTCGCCAACAAGGGGCACCGAAGTCGGGTAGGCTTACAAGGAAGGCGGTCAGGACTGAGACGCTGTCACAGAGGTACGAAAGAGAACCCCGCTCCGTGGTGGTCGTCTTTTAAAATATAATAACGCCCATGTTTCCTAGTAGGAAAAACGCTCGTCGGACTATATCCGGAGAGGTTGCCAGTCACGCCTCCACCAGTCGGTATCCCAAGCGGGACATAGAGGCAGACGCTAACATGGGGCCAACGCCGGATGTTCCTCCTACATAGGATGCGGATAGGCTATCCGCTACAAATTCCGAAGTGGAGAGCGCCATGAATCACAGGCGTCGCCGGGCCATACTCTGTGACGCTTGTTTCTCCCAAGAGGCGTTCGATGCCTTCAACTCAGGAGACACGTACATCCGAGCTGCTCAAAATGGTCTTTCCAGAGCCACGGACCAGTATGTGAAAGATATACGGGTAAGGAAATCTAATAATTATGTATATCAGTAGCCCCTGAGACTTGAAACAGTTGGCACAGCTGATTTAAGGATCATTGTTTGCATAGGTCCTTACGGAGAAGAATACCCTGTTGTCTCTAGAGCTGGAGGAGTGCAAAGCCCATCTTGAGGCCGCAGTTGCCGCGGTGAAGGAGTCCGAGAAGGCCCCATCTGGTAACACTTGTTTTCATTGCAAAGAATGTCATGTACCAGGTAGTATGCGACATGCATGCAAATCTAACAATAGATTATGCAGATGGTCCTGGAGTGAATCCGGATGAGCAACATGCTCAATGACAGCTAAAGGTTGGCGAGCGCGTGCTTACGCAAGTTAGGCGGGAGAAAAACGATCTCCAAGACGCCAATACCCGGCTGAGCGTTGAACTGAAAGATGTTCGAGCCCAGCTTGCTGACTCCGTAACGGAGAATAAGAGGCTTCAACGCGACATTTTCAGTAAGTGCTTGAACGAACTTTTATAGAGTTCGGCAAAGAAACCGGCTGACTGAGTTATATCTGTAGGTATCTTGACGGGTCGTCCGCTGGAGGAGATGCCGGGTCACGGGCGATCTTCGCCAGAGCTCTCACAACTGCGAACAAGTGCGGCAGGTGATGCAGGGCACTGCCCAAGCCTTGTGGCCATCCGCCTCCCTACCAGGAGGCACGAGAGAGCTTGTAGAAAAGCTCAAGGGAGTGCGGCGGCGCTTCCGATTATGGAAGATATCGGACTGCTGGCAAGGTGCAAGGGAGGCCTGGGCCATGGTGAAGACGCGATATACCAAGGCTGACCCGAACCACATGGCCGAGGTCGGACCTGTGGGGCCTGACGGGAAAGAGATCCCCGTCAGTTCGGTTTATGACCAGGTAGAATTACCGCAAAGTATTCTCAACAGGACTGTAGGCTAGACAACCTGTTGGATGGTATAGAAGAAGAATTTAGTTAGTCTAAGTGACTGTGTACTTCAAGTGACATATATTGTCCCTAGCCTGATTGTAAATCATTTGTCATGGCGGACCCTTTCGCTTCAACCTCCGGACCCGATAGTCCGGAGTGTATCCGAATACCCGCTCAGTTATGTAAAAATCGGGATATGCGTGGAAACCAGGCATAGGGGTCATAAGTGCGTGAACAGACAAGTACCCAACTAGCTATGTTATATTACATGGATAGTAAGAAACATCTTCCAGTGAGAATAGTTCCGTTAAGGGTTCCTTTCCCTGGGTACGCATGCATTAATGTGCATGTCCTGACTGCGAAAAGGGAGATAGGATATAAATTTCTGGGGGCATGTAGTACAATAAATAGAAATCATCTTTTGTTCATCGACCGAATATTCCCTTAAGAACGCTAGCTTTCGGCTTCACCCAGTTTGAGGTACACATCCGGCTGACCCGGCAGTAACAATCGCAGAGCTGCTCCCCTAATGCCCTAGCCGAATTAACGGGAACGTAGGGCATAAACACAAGAGCCAGGCAACCCAGCTTGGCCAAAACTTAAGTCGTATCGATGCATATAATGGCGAAAAAAGGTATATGTGAAAAGTAACACATGTTTTGGGCCTAGAGCCCGGAACGTAGCAATATTAAGCTTCTGTATAAGAAGTCCCCAGGGATCATGAGCGCAGCCGGCGCGTCAAGATTGTGTAGTCAAGACACATTTTAGCCTTTTAAGGCCTTGAAGAAAAAAGGGGAAGAAAGAAAGAAAGAAAAGACAGATAACGCATATATAAAAAATTGACAGAGGTAAGGAGACAAACACCGAGTCCGGTACTAGACGTAGAACCTTCGGAGTCTGGCTGTGTTCCATGGCTTTGGCTCGAGTTGATTGTCCGATGCATCCCGCAGATGGTACGCTCCACCGGTCAGAACTTGGTCGATAATGAAGGGACATTCCCATTTGGGCATGAGCTTGTTTTTTTTCTTCTCCAGTTGGCGTAGAACGAGTTCGCCAACGTTATAAGTTTTGGCATGTACTTCTCTGCTTTGATACCTTCGAGCCTGTTGCTGATAGAATGCGGAACGGGCTTTTGCCATGTCACGCTCCTCCTCCAGGGCATCCAAACTGTCATGCCGATCAAGCTCGTCTTCTTTATCTTCATACATGCGCACTCGAGGTGAGTCATGAATTATGTCGCAGGGCAGTACCGCCTCTGCGCCGTACACCATAAAAAAACGGTGTGTATCCGGTAGTGCGATTCGGCGTGGTCCGCAGCCCCCATAGTACAGAGTCGAGCTCCTCTACCCAGTGCGTATCGGATTCCTTCAAGGATCACACTAATCTGGGTTTAATGCCGCTCATGATAAGAATGTTTGCTCGTTCGACCTGACCGTTAGTTTGCGGGTGATAGACAGAAGCATAATCGAGCTTGATGCCCATGTTGCTGCACCAAAGTTTTACCTCGTCGGTTGTAAAGCTCGAGCCATTATCAGTGATGATGTTGTGGGGGACGCCATAATGGTGTACAAACCCGTATATGAAGTCTATCACTGGTCCGGATTCGTCCGTTTTAACTGGTTTGACTTCTATCCATTTGGTGAATTTATCCACCATGATCAATAAGTATTTTTTCTTATGGCTTCCCCTTTTGCGGGGTCCGACCATATCAAGCCCGCAAACCGCAAAGGGCCAAGTAATGGGGATTGTTTGGAGAGCGGTAGGCGGCATACGGCTTTGGTTTGCAAAAAGCTGGCAACCGACGCAACATTGAACGAGGTCCTGTGCGTCTACTTGGGCCTTCGGCTAGTAGAAACCTGTACGGAAGGCCTTGCTTACAAGGGCCCGAGCTGCGGCGTGGTGGCCCCCAAGTCCAGCATGAATTTCTGCCAAAAGTTGTCGCCCTTCCTCTTCGGAGATGCACCTTTGAAGGACTCCGGTAGCGCTTTTCTTATAAAGCTCTTCCTCGTGGACCTTGTAGGCTTTAGACCTCCGCACAATGCAGCACGCCTTGTTTGGGTCCTCGGGTAGTTCCTGCCTAGTTAGGTACGTGTCGGATGTGGGGTTCCAGCAAACCCTTAAGGTTCGAACACTGGGGTGTGCGCGAAGTCTTTCCCTCCTACCGATCTACGCTCTAGCTCGCTAAGATCTTGCGGACGAACTCAACGAACTCGCAACACAGAAAGACACGAGGTCTATACTGGTTCTCGCCACTGATGTGGTGTAATACCCTACTCCAGTGTGGTGGTGGTGGATTGCCTCTCAGGCTGATGATGAACAGTACAAGGGAAGAACAGCCTCCTGAGGTTAAGGTGTTCTTGTGAGTGTTCGATCTCTCTTCTTCTCTAGTTCAAGCTGAGTTGCCTCTACTGTGGTGGCTAGTCCTATTTATAGAGGCCCTTGTCCTCTTCCCAAATATCGAGCGGGAAGGGAGCCAACAACGGCGGGCAAATTTGAAGGGGGACAACTAGTACAAGCTATCCTGACAAAAGCGGTCTTCGCCTGCGAAAAGCTCTGGGGTGACGCCGTCTTGAGCTCCACGATGACCTCCGTCTTGCCGTCCTCCTGGTCTTGGTCACGTTGCACCAATATGGCAACCTTTGCCTGATGCCTCGGTACTCTTCGCCTGCGCTGGCCTCCTTAGCACCAAAGAGGAAATGGGGACGCTGCGCGCCCTGGCGCCCGCCTAGCACCGTTCGTCATGGCTCACGTCACGAGAGCCTCGTGAGGTTTGCCCCGCCTTGATATCTCCGCTCATCGTGAGCCTGCCTAGCTAGGCCACTCCAGAGGAGGTCTTGCGTCGTCCGCCTCGCGAGGCTTGGACCCTTGCGAGGGTCTTGGGTGCCTTGTTGACGCAGCTTGGGCGCTGACGGCGGCTGCTTAGCCACGCCAGGCCGTGGCGAGCAAGTCTGGGCACCCCATTCCTGAAGCAGCGACAGAGCCCCGGGCCCAAGGTGCGCTCGGGCTTGGCTTCACGGCGAAGCCAAGGGTCAAGTTTGGAGCACCGCGGGCCCCAAAAGCTTGCGGCCTCGGTCGACGCATGGCGGTTGACTGAACGTGGGCGTCTCCGCTTCCCAACGCTGCCTCGGCAACTGCACGACTTGACAAGTCCCTGCAACATGCAAGGAAAACCATCATTACATGTGATTGTGGGAGACGTCAGTTGGCCTTCTCTTACTATAAATGGGGAGAGGGGCGAAGCCCCCATTGCCCATCTCTTCCTCACTTGCTCACTTCTCTGCTCCATTGCCTGCAACGCCGATAACAATGGCGCCCATCAGAAGGTTTTCCGCCGAAGAGAAAGGGAAAGCTCCCCGTGACGATCCGGGGCTACTTTCGCTGAAGAAAAGGTCGATCCATCGCCGTGACGAAGCGGCGATGCAAGTGGTGACGAGGCCTTGGTGCGAGCGGCCTCCACCGGGGTACCCGCTACCCTTGTACGCCCGAGCTGAGGGCTCGGGAGGTAGGAGCGACGAGCAACGCCGCCCACGCCGCGTCCAGGGTCGCCGCGCCATGGTGCCACGTGCCGTTGCCCCTGGGGTCCACGCCGCTGACTCCTCGCGCGAGTTGGTGCTGTGGGCGCCGATGCCACCAAGCTCCTGGATCCGCTTCCTGCGGTTCTTCTCCGACATGATGCCGCCGAGGGGGCCGCTCGAGCTCTGGCTGCAGCATGCTGACTGCAGTGCTCCGGCGACCGGAGCGGAGATAGAAGCGGTCCCCACCGGCAAGATCTTCATGACTCGCGGCTGGGGCGAGGTCGCGCGGGTCTGCCGTGCGAGGGAAGCCTCGCGATCCACTTCGAGTACGGCGACACCTCCACGCTCTCCTTCAAGGTTTTCGACACCGAGGGCCGCCGCCTGGAGTGTTGCCCTGGAGAGGAGCACCAGGCTGTCGTGCGCTCCGATCACGGCTACTCCAACAATAGCAGCAGTTCTTGGGAGTCCGACAGCTCTCCCGAGCTTTACAAGACTCCGGAGACGAGCGACGACAACTACGTCCCCCCGAGCTCTCGCCGCACTCGGAGCAGGGCTGCGGCTTCCGGCCGCCGCCGCCGCTGATCTGGATGGGGTTGGCACCGGCATCCCGTGGCCCACTGTTGATGATGGCATACGCCATGGGAGGGTGTAGATAGGATTCCCCTTAGTGTCAGCTTTTGTTTCCTGCGAAGGATCATGAACCACCCCGTAGGGGCATGTAAGGGTTTGTAATGTCTTTGGTGTTTATCTTCCTTATTATGAAAACTTGGTGAGTGCATGTCCCGTTAAAGCTTGGCCCCTCCTTTCTTTCCTCGCGATGGCTTGTTGCTCTACGCTGACAGGCCCCGGTCCCCAGGCAGGCTACAGTATCATTTGGTATGCTGTGTCGCGTGCCGTGGTCAAGGCCAGGAGGTGTGCGGCCCGAGGTCCAGTAAGAGCCCCTGAGGAGCGATGCTCCGGAGGTCCCCCTTAGCACTCAAGCAGCCATGGTAAGGCAAGAAAGGAAAAATACTTGGCCGCAACGGGGCTGCGGCACGGCGAAAGTGACCATTATGCTCAGATATTTAGCCGATCCTAGGGTGAAACTTATCTTGCTGACTTCGCGGCGATTCCTGATGTCGCGCTAGGGCTCTGCGCCAATTCGTGCAGCATAGCCAGGTCGGCCATTCGAGTTCCCCCCCTCATGCTCTCCTTAGTGCTCTACGTCCTCAGGTCCCGACCCTCGAGCAAGCTCAGCCGCCGCTGGTATGCCAGGTTGAGATGCCGTGGTCAAGGCCAGGGGTGAGGGCTGGAGAGCCAGTAAGAGCTCCCGAGTCGTGATGCTCAGGAGCCCCCCTTTTAACGCGCAAGTGAATCGCACGAGGAAAAGGAGACTCGCGGTGCCGTCTACTATCCTTCCCTCGGGACCCATGTGAACAGGTACAAGAAGATACATGGTTGACCGTTACAGCTGTTAGCCTGCCGCCGGTTGCTCTGGATGAGGTGTAGGCACCGAGGGCCTGGTGAGGTGACATGCATGGCGCGTGCCGCGAGCCAGAGCTCGACCACTCGGATTTGTCAGTCGTGGCAGGGACGGACCCATGCACCAGCGCCGTGCCTGTGTGAAGGCCCCGGGGGAGGCGATGATCGAGCAGGCGACAACAGTTGGCAGGTTAAGCATAAAGAGCAGATCGACTTGGATAAATGCAGGAAGATACATGCCACTGGGTCTGGCTCGAGAGGCTTGGGGATGATGCAGCCCTAGGGGTGCCCCCAGCAAGGTAAGCTAAAGACTTAAGCAAAAGGGATACATGCCACAAGGACGGACCCATGTGGCCTGGGAATAATGCAGCCCGAGGGGCGCTCCCAGCTTAAACGAACTTGGAAGATGTCACCTGGTTCTGTAGACGAAGTAGAGTTGGTGTAGCTGAAGCCACACGTTGAAGGAATGGCTCCTCATGAGCCACCGGGACCCTGAGCCTCGGGAGGCTCTGGGGGCTCAGGAGGTTCCCTGAAGACCGTCTCCATCTCCTCCAGAACGGCGTGGAACCTGGCCTCCTGAGCCGCCAGGACTTGCCGCATGTTGTGCTGATAGGCCGACGCCACGCTCGGCAAGCCGAAGGGCATGCGAACGTAGCTGTGTGGTGGGCCCTCACAGCGGCCCACACGTGATGGCCAGAAGCGCTCCTGAGATGCGGCCCTATTGAGCCCTGGGACGTCAACGCAGACACGCAGCCCGGCATCCTCGCCTGGATGGGGAGCTGCGCCTTGTGAGCGGCTGTGGCCGCGCATGGCTCTTGCTTCTTGCAGTTCCTGGGTGGTCTTGGTGATGAACTCCCGGGTGTTGGGCACTCCTTGCCCTGTGCTCTCCTGAGGAAGGTGTGTCGTGAAGCACGCTTCCAAGTGCTGCCCAAGCGCCTCCCTCGTGAGGTTGGCAAGGTCTGAGGCTCTCCAGGAGAGAGCCCCCGAGTCCTGCCTGAGGAGGGCGCCGGGCGCGCTTTCCTATGCGGTGGAGGGAGGCACCCCTGGAGTAGGCGCTGATCCTGACGAGGCTCCTGACGTGATGCCATCTTCTTGGGGTCCTGTGCGGCATGGCAGCTTCTTCTTGGGGATGGTCTCCGGAGGGCCTTCACTTCTGCTGTCAGGGTTGTCGATTGCTGCGGCTTGGAAGGCGCGCTCAAGGGAGCACACCGCATCCCTCTCTTCACATGGGACCGTGATGATTCCCCCGCTTCCTGGCATCTTGAGAACGTTGTAGCCGTGGTGAGTGACTGCCATGAACTTGGCTAGGGCTGGATACCCGATGATGGCATTGTACGGCAGGTGGATGTGCGCGATGTCAAAGTCGATGAGCTCGGTGCGATAGTTCTTGCACTCCCCGAAGGTGACAGGCAGGCGGACTTGCCCTATAGGTGTGGTGGAACCGTCAGTCACTCCTGAGAAAGGCTTGGTTGGCTGGAGCTGCTCATAGGGCACTTGGAGGTTGTAGAACGTGTCGACGGAAAGGACGTTGAGCCATGCGCCGCCGTTGATGAGAGTCTTGGTGACTTGCACATTGCTGATGACTGGGGAGCACAGCATAGGGAGTGCGCCAGCGGTGGCTACGCACTTGAGCTGGTCTGCCGAGTTGAAGGTGATGGCGCATTGGGACCACCTGAGCGGGCGCGTGGCCTCGAGCTTGGGTTGCACCATGTTCACCTCGCGAGCGAACTGTTTGAAGATGCGCTGAGAGGCTGGGGCCTGAGCGCCACCCAAGATGCAAGCGATCGCACGCGGCTCCTGGAAGCCCCCAGCCCCCTTGTCCTGGTGGTGGTCGTCGTTCCTTCTTGGTGGCGGTAGCGGGGGAAGACCAGCATTGCCCTGGGGGCGATCCTCACGAGGCGGGTCCCTCTAGGTGCCCTCGCGAGGTTGGTCCTGCCAGCGGTCCTCACGAGGCCGGTCGCGCCACTCCTGGTGCGGGCCACGGTCGTCCCAGCGTCCGCCTTCGCGTCCTCCTCTGCGGCCGTAGCCCCGGTCGTTGCACTTGGGGCGTCGACCATAGCGTCCTTCCCGTATGGCTCTGAGCTCTTGGCAGTCGCTGGTGTTGTGGGTGTTTAGGTTGTGGAAGGCACAGAACGGTCGACCGTTCTTGGACGACTCAGGCTGATCTCTGCCTCGCTTGGTGTCGAGCTCCGCTGCGAGCACTGCTGCCTCTTTGCACTTCACGTCCTTGGCCTTGGCCTTCTTCTCCTCCACTCCTGCAGCTGGCAGCTCAAGGAGAGAGAGGCGCCCCTCCTCAGCTCTTGCACACTTGGTCGCCAGGTTGAACAGCTCCTGAGATGTGCCAAGCTCCTCGTGGATAGCAAGCTCTTCCTTCATCTTGACATCACGGACGCCGTCTGAGAACGCGGAGATGATGGCTTCGTCCATGACCTTGGGGATCTTGAGGCGGGTGTTGTTGAAGTGTTGGATGTACTTTTGGAGGGTCTCTCCTGGTTGTTGCTTGATGCGGCGTAGATCGCCCGCGGCCGGTGGGCGGTTGCGAGTGCCCTAGAAGTTGGCGACAAAGCGGTCGCGCATCTCGTCCCAGGAGGAGATCAAGTCGTGCTGCGGGTTCAGGAGCCAGGAGTGGGCCCCATCCTTGAGAGCCATGGGAACCCAGTTCACCATGACTTTCTCGTCGCCGTTGGCCGCTTTGATGCTCAGCTCATAGAGCTGCAGGAATTCCGCGGGGTCGGCAGTGCCGTTGTAGCAAGGAGGCAGGTCTGGCTTGAACTTGCCTGGCCAGGCAACGCTACGTAGTTCGGGGGTGAAGGCGCGGCAGCCGGCCGTGGTCGCCGGGGCCCGCTTCTAAGGCGGAGCTTGATCTTGGCAGGGTCCGCGCTGCGCCACCGTAGGCGCCACGCGGTCTTGACGAGGTGGCGCGGGGAGCGCCGGTGCAGCTTCTCGCGGCCGCGGGATTTCTTGGCAGCTTCTTTCTTCACGTGCGGGCACCGGGCGCGGTGGATCACGCCGCGGAGGCGCGCGCCTTGGTTCCCAGGCGCCATCTTGGGGTTGAGGCGGTGGAGGCATGCCATGGGCCCCGTCGCCCGCGGCTGGTTGAGGGGGAGGCAGAGAGTGGGACGGCGCCGGAGAGCCCCCTGCGGCACGGATGAGCTCGGCGACGCGGTCGAGCCACTCCTCATAGAGGTCATCGATGGGGCGGTAACGCAGGAGCTCGTTCGCCGCGATGAGCACAGCCCGTGCCTCCATGGGAGTGCGGTGCGCGTGAGATGAAGAACCAGCAGGGGTGAGTGACTGAGTAGCGGTGCGGCCGTCCTGCCGCACCGAAGGATGCAGCGAGGATGCCTGCTGCTCGTTCCCCGTCGGGCCGGTGGCAGCGTTGGCGGTGGGAGACGGAGAGCGACAAGGTGGCCCGCCTACGGGAGCCGTCTGAGCGACGCGGGCGGAGAGGGCAGCCCGACGCTCAGCTCGAGCACGGCGAGCATCCGCCATGGAAGCGATGGAGCGATGGAGCAACGAACTGACGGAAGGGGAAACTACGGCGCACCCCTACCTGGCGTGCCAAATGTCGGATGTGGGGTTTCAGCAAACCCTTAAGGTTCGAACACTGGGGTGAGCGCGAAGTCATTCCCTCCTACCGATCTATGCTCTAGCTCGCTAAGATCTTGCGGACGAACTCGACGAACTCACAACACAGAAAGACATGGGGTTTATACTGGTTCTGGCCACCGATGTGGTGTAATACCCTACTCCAGTGTGGTGGTGGTGGATTGCCTCTCGGGCTGATGATGAACAGTACAAGGGAGGACCAGCCTCCTGAGGTTGAGGTGTTCTTGTGAGTGTTCGATCTCTCTTCTTCTCTAGTTCAAGCTGGTTGCCTCTTACTGTGGAGGCTAGTCCTATTTATAGAGGCCCTTGTCCTCTTCCCAAATATCGAGCGGGAAGGGAGCCAACAACGTCGGGCAAATTTGAAGGGGGACAACTAGTACAAGCTAAACTAACAAAAGCGGTCTTCGCCTGCGAAAAGCTCTGGGGTGACGCCATCTTGGGCTCCACGATGACCTCCGTCTTGTCGTCCTCCTGGTCTTGGTCTCATTGCACCAATATGGCAACCTCTGCCTGATGTCTCGGTACTCTTCGCCTGCGCTGGTGTCACGCCCAAGATGCGACCCTATCCTAAAGGAACTCGAAGGTCCCACCAAGGATAGAAGCGCATCTTGAAGACGCTTTTGCAAGGTGGATATCATTACATCAACATTACATAATAGATGGGATACATACAAGGCATACAAATGCCGCAAGAATACAACATCATCTTATACAAGGTCAACATCCGACTACGGATGAAACATAATAGAAACTCAAGGCATCCACACCGCTAGCCCAGGCTGCCGACCTGGAACCTATCCCCTGATCGAAGAAGCAGAAGAAGAACTCCAAAACAAGTAAACATCGCTCTCGTGTCATGATCATCGCGTAAACCTGTACCTGCAACTGTTGGTGTAGTAATCTGTGAGCCACGAGGACTCAGCAATCCCATTACCATGGGTATCAAGACTAGCAAAGCTTAATGGGTAAGGAAGGGGTAAAGTGGTGAGGTTGCAGCAGTGACTAAGCAGAGTATGGCGGCTAACTTATGCAAATGAGAGCGAGAAGAGAAGCAAAGCAAGCGGTCGTCAACTAGTAATGATCAAGAAGTGATCCTGAACTGCTACTTACGTCCGACATAACCCGAAACCGTGTTCTCCTCTCGATCAACCCGAAAAGAGACACTCCGCGTTACGCATTACGGTTGGTGTATTTTAGAAGAGTTTACTTCAAGTTTACTACAACCGGATATTAACAAATTCCCATCTGCCACATAACCGCTGGCACGGCTTTGAAAGTTCAAACCTGCGGGGTGTCCCAACTTAGCCCATGATAAGCTCTCGCGATCAACGAAGGATATTCCTTCTCCCGGGAAGACCCGATCAGTCTCGGAATCCGGCTATGAGACATTTCGACAATAATAAAACAAGACCAGCAAGACCGCCCGATGCGCCGACAATCCCGATAGGAGCTGCACATATCTCGTTCTCAGGGCAACACCGGATGAGCACACCGTACAACTAAAACCAGCCCTCGAGTTTCCCCAAGGTGACGCTGCAAAGGACTCTAGTTCGGACCAACACTTAGACAAGCATTGGCCCGGGGGGGGCTGAATAAAGATGAACCTCGGGTTAGCTACTCCCAAGGGAAAGGTATAGGTGGTAGGCAAATGGTAAAACCAATGTTGGGCCTTGCTGGAGGAGTTTTATTCAAAGCGAACTGTCAAGGGGGTCCCATAAATCACCCAACCGCGTTAGGGACGCAAAATCCGGGAACATAATACCGATATGACGGAAACTAGGGCGGCAAGAGTGGAACAAAACACCAGGCATAAGGCCAAGCCTTCCACCCTTTACCAAGTGTATAGATGCATTAAAAATATAAGAGATATTGTGATATCCCAACATAAACATAATCCAACATGGAGCAATCTTCATCTTCACCTGCAACTAGCAACGCTATAAGAGGGGCTGAGCAAAAGCGGTAACATAGCCAGACAATGGTTTGCTAGGAAGGGTGACAACGGTTAGAGGCTGACATGGCAATTTGGGAGGCTTGATAAGCAAGTGGTAGGTAACGCAGCATAGCGATAGAACGAAGCAACTAGCATAGCAATGATAGTAATGAGATCCAAGGTGACGGTCATCTTGCCTGAAATCCCGCTAGGAAGAAGAACGAGTCCATGAAGAAGATGAAGCCACGAAGACGAACCAAGCGTAGACGAACGAATCCTCACGATCGCAACAAAAACGGGAACTATCGAGAAGAAGCACACAACATGGTAAACACTCCACATGTGAACAAGGAATGATGCACAACCAAGTATGATGCATGACAAGGCTACATGAAGCTACTCATGGCAAGAGAAGATGCATACAAGAGCAACACATCAAAGCAAGTTTAAATGAGGTCGGAAACAACATATAACAATTCCGGTAAGTCCTCATATGCAAATTTCGAAATTGGTCCAGATCTGAACAAGCATTAAGTTGAAGTTGTTAAACAGCAAGTTAAGATGCACCAAGATTATCTACACGAGATTCTAGTGAAGTTACATATAAAGTTCATTTAATTCGGAGCTACGGCCTCGAAGATATGAGCAAAACAAGTTAAACATGGCATTGATGCTAAATGCATCCAAACAAGGATGCAACATGATAATACGAAACTACGTGCAAAATCAAGCAAGTTTCATATAGAGCACACTCAAAACGAAGCAATGGTGCAACACATACACTATACAAGTTTAAAGGACAAACTATCCAAAACAGCAACTAGGCATATTGCAAGCACCTAAACAACAAGCTACAGCATCTTAACATGGTAACAAAAGGCATGGACGTGATTTACAGGTAAAGCACGATAAAACATGAACACTGAGCTATCTCCAGAAATCACTAGAACATGCTCAAAAGGACATGGCAAGATTGCAAATAATAACAGATTTCAGCTTAGCGTAAATAACATCAAAGTTGCAAAGTTTAGAGCTATCAAACAACATACTACAGGAACTTATCATGGCAACCAAAGACATGGAATGACTCTACTAAATGCATAGAACAAAATTCCTTTACTGACCATGAGCCAAAAAAGATCATAAGATATGATGGCACCCATGTAAACATGGCAAATGATATGACAGATTTATACATGGCAGGAACAACAATAAGTAGGCATGTTGGTGAGCTTGAACCACTCACCACAGAGCAATATATGGCATGGCAACGCAACCAACAGTAAGATGGCATATATATGAAGCTAAACATGGCAAGAGAAAGTTCATATCATGATTGGATCACTAACAACAATCATGGCAACATTGAACTTAATGATAACAGGCTGACAGCAACATTATTTAGCAAGTTTGGAGCAAGATAACAACATGTTACAGCAGGCTATAAATGCAACCAGGGGCATGAATGGATAGAGAAAAATATGTATAACAAAAAATCCTTAGTTAACATCTCCAGATTATGCATAGAATGACTTGTAGCAGCAGGTTTACATAGCATCATAATATAGCAGATTCAGCCTAGCAAAACAGTAACAGCAAGTACCCTACTTAACAAGCTTGATGCACTCACTACACAACTCACAAAAATACATGGCAAGCAACCCTGTAAAGATGGCATGACATAGATCAAAACTCATGTAGGCATCAACCTCATAGGATGCACACATCAAACATAGCAAAAACGACAAATGAACATGTTATAACAGTTTCAGCAGATTAACATCATATAGCACTCTTGCAACGATGATTCAGGCATCAATATGGACCCAAATGAACATCATGCAATGGAATGAATTGTAGAGCATCTCACAGTGAACATTTCGACATATCATGCACGCAAAACGGAGCAGCATGCAGAGAGTTATGACGCGATGAACATGGCATAAAAATGTAAGATAAATAGGGACTTTGGGAAAAATCGGGGGTCAACCTTAGGGTTTCCAGATCTGGATCTGGCACGGAACCCGAGGTTCGCCGGAGCAGAGGATGGGGAGGCGGTGCCGGATCCGGGCGGCGTCGGCCTGGATCTGGCCGGAGCCGAAGCCGGCGGAGGCGGTGGCCGCGTGGTCCGCGGAGGTGGCGACCGGGCGACGAGGAGCGGACGGGCGCAGTAGCGCGGGCCGAAGGGCGGCGACGCCGAGGGCGGCTCGCGGCGGGTCGGCGAGGCGGACGGCGGGGCGCGGGCGGCGAGGGCGATGGGCGAGAGGCGCGCTGGGCGGCGGCGCCGGGCGGCGGGTTCTCGCGCGGCGGGAAGGCGAGGCTGGGCGCGGAGCGGACGGGCGGCCGCTGGCCTGGTCGGGCAGCGCTGGCCCGGCGGCCGCGGGCGCGGGACAGCGGGAGGCCACGCGGCAGGCCTGGATTGGGCACGGGGTGGACGTGTCCGGCGGCGGGAGGAAGGAGGAGACTAGGGTTAGGGTGGAAATCATCCGCGAATTTCGGAGGAGAATGTGTTTATATAGGCATAGGGAGCTAGGAGACTCCAAATGGAGTGCGGTTTTCGCCCACACGATCATGATCGAACAGCGGAGAGCATGGAGGGGGTTAGGATGGGTTATTGGGCCACTTTGGAGGGGTGTTGGGCTGCAACACAAAGAGGGCTTTACGGTTACCCGGTTAACCGTTGGACTATCAAACGGACTCCAAATGGCACGAAACTTGACAGGTGGTCTACCGGTGCTATACCAAGGCCGCTTGGCAAACCACGGGCCATTCCGAGAATGTTTAACACCCGCTCACAACGAGAGACAAAAGGGGAAACGCCGGAGGACATAGGAGTGCCGGATTGCAAAACGGACAACGGGGAAAATGCTCGGATGCAAGAAACGAACACGTATGCAAAATGAGATGCACATGATGACATGGCAATATGCAACACGCAAGCAAGTGACATGGCAACAACGACAAATAACTGGCGGACACCTGGCGCAACGAATCTGGGGCGTTACAGCTGGCCTTCTTAGCACCAAAGAGGAAATGGGGACGCTGCGCGCACTGGCGCCCACCTGGCACACGCCTGGCACCGTTCGTCGTGGCTCACGTCACGAGAGCCTCGTGAGGTTTTCCCCGCCTTGATATCTCCATTCCTCGTGAGCCTGCCTAGCTAGGCCACTCCAGAGGAGGTCTTGCGTCGTCTGCCTCGCGAGGATCTTGGATGCCTTGTTGACAAAGTTGGGCCGCACGGCCTGCTGCTTAGCCATGCTGTGGGCCGCAGGCAGGCAAGTCTGGGGACCCCCGTTCCCAGAACGCAGACAGTAGGCCAGGAATGGTTCTGTCCAGGGGTGATGACATCCATTATTACGTGGGCGGAAGGTGTTATTTCGGTGGCAGAGCCTCCGATTTTGTCAGAGTGTTCGGTATCTGTTGTTGTGGCCGGGTCCGGACTATTGTTACCGGTCTCCCCTTCCCATACCGCGGATGGCTTAAACAGCCTTTCCAAAAAGATATTAGGTGGGACAGGGTCGCGCTTAGCGCTGATGCGGGCGAGAATATCCGCCGCATGATTGTTTTCCCGGCCACATGGTGGAATTCAAGCCCCTCGAACCGAGCTGACATTTTAAGGATGGCGTTGCGATAAGCCACCATTTTTGGATCCTTGGCGTCGAAGTCTCCATTTATTTGAGATATTGTGAGGTTCGAGTCCCCACGCACCTCCATACGTTGAATGCCCATGGAGACTGCCATCCGGAGACCATGTAACAGGGCCTCATATTCTGCCGCGTTGTTGGAGTCTGTGTATAGTATTTGTAGTACGTGTTGGACTGTATTTCCGGTGGGGGACGTCAGGACGACGCCAGCCCCCAAACCAGCCAGCATTTTAGAGCCGTCAAAGTGCATAATCCAATTGGAGTACGTGCCGTACTCTTTAGGGAGTTCGGCTTCTGTCCATTCCGCAACGAAATTAGCCAGTACTTGTGACTTAATTGCTCGCCGTGGTTTGTATATTATGTCGAACGGGAGGAGCTCAATAGCCCATTTAGCAATCCGACCCGTGGCCTTGCGGTTGTTTATTATGTCGTTGAGTGGCACTTCAGAGGCCACCGTAATTGAACACTCTTGAAAGTAGTGTCGTAGTTTCCGGGATGACATGAAGACCGCATATGCTATCTTTTGATAATGTGGGTACCGTGATTTGCATGGAGTGAGGACAGTGAATACATAGTATACCGGCTTTTGAAGGGGGAATTTATGTCCATACTTTCTTGTTCGACGACGAGCGCTGCGCTTACAACTTGGTGTGTTGCCGCTATATATAGCAGCATTGGTTCGCCGACGTTAGGTGCGGCCAAGATTGGGTTTGTGGCCAAAACGGCTTTTATTTCTTCAAATCCGCCGTGGCGCATGATCCATTCCATTGTTGTTTGCATCGCAGAAGGCGATAAAGAGGCAGTGCCATTTCTCCTAATCGGGAGATGAAGCGGCTTAAGGCAGCCACGCATCCAGTTAGTTGCTGGATTTGCTTGAGGTCTGTTGGGATGGCCAACTGTGACAGAGCTCGGATTTTAGCCGGATTTGCTTCGATTCCTCTGTTGGAGACGATGAAGCCTAAGAGCTTTCCGGCGGGCACGCGGAAGATGCATTTTTCCGGGTTGAGCTTAATGTTGTATGTTCGGAGATTGTCGAACGTGAGCCTCAAGTCGTCTATTAAGGATTCGACGTGTCTGGTTTTAATGACCACATCGTCTACGTATGCCTCCACTGTTTTGCCAATCTGTGTCTCCAAGCATGTCTGAATCATGCGTTGATAGGTTGCACCGGCGTTTTTGAGCCCGAAAGGCATGGTGTTAAAACAGAAGGGGCCGTATGCTGTTGCGGCTTGATCGGACTCTGCCATGTTAATTTGATGGTATCCAGAGTATGCGTCGAGGAAACACAATGAGTCGTGTCCTGCGGTAGCGTCGATAATTTGATCGATGCGAGGGAGGGGGAAGGGATCCTTTGGGCAAGCTTTATTAAGGTCCTTGAAGTCAACGCATAGGCGCCAGGATTTGTCCTTCTTTGGTACCATCACCAGGTTTGCTAGCCCGTCCGGATGTTTTATTTCTCGAATGAATCCGGCCTCCAGTAACTTGGCTAGCTCCTCTCCCATGGCTTGTCGCTTAGGCTCAGAGAAGCGCCCAAGAGTTTGCTTGACCGGCTTCAATCCCTTTAGGATGTTAAGGCTATGCTCGGCCAGCGTGCGTGGGATTCCTAGCATGTCTAAAGGATGCCAGGCGAGGATGTCCCAATTATCGCGCAAGAACTCCCGTAGTGCGGCGTCTACTGTGGGGTTTAACTGTGCCCCGATGGATGCTGTTTTTGTAGGGTCCGTTGGATGGACTTGGAATTTGACTATTTCATCCGTTGGTTTAAAAGAGGTGGACTTGGATCTTTTGTCGAGTATCACGTCGTCCCTGTCCACTGTGGAGTGCAGCGCAATTAATTGCTCGGCCGCAAGGGCTTCGAATAACGCCTCGAGGGCCAGTGCGGCTATTTTATTTTCGGCGTGGAGTGCTATGTCCGGATCACTAGCTAGAATGATGATTCCATTGGGCCCGGGCATTTTGAGCTTCATGAACCCGTAATGGGGTATAGCTTGGAAGATCCTGAATGCCTCCCGCCCTAGAAGGGCATGGTATCCGCTATTGAACGGGGCCACTTGGAATGTGATTTCTTCGGACCTACAATTCTCTGGCGTGCCGAATACCACATCTAGTGTGATTTTGCCAGCACATCGTGCCTCCCGAGTATGGATGATTTCTCTGAAGGTTGTGCTGCTTTGCTCAATGCGGCTTCTGTCTATTTCCATTTTTCGAAGAGTCTCCTCATAGACGAGGTTTAATCTGTTGCACCCGTCCATGAGCACTTTAGTAAGCCGGAAGCCGTCCACAATTGGACTAATGACAAAGGCGGCTGGTGCTCGGGCTGTTCGGAATTTAGGTTCGTCACTGGCATTGAAGGTGATAGCCGTATCGTTCCATGGATTTATTGCTGCTACGTGGCAGACTTCGGCAAGGTTGCGGAGTGCTCGCTTACGCCTATTATTTGAGGCAAAGGTCTCAAAGACTGTCAATACTGTATTGTTGTTCTCCACGGGATGGTGCTCTGCGGTATTGTTGATGAGGATATCCTCACCGCTCTTGGCCACCTGCCGGAGTACCCAACATGCTCTAAGGCTGTGTGTTGGTATGGTATCCGCTGTCCTGTGAATTTTGCATGGCCCGTTGAGCCATCCCTCCAATACAGTTCCACGCCCTGTAGGGCTTTTGTTTCTTTGTAATTGGATCGGGTGACTTGTGAGAGTGCACCCTTTTAATTCAGACGGGGAGTTTAGTGAGAGCCGGAGGATCCCAGAATTTTGTTTGGGTTTTCCAGGCGCTTTCCATCGCACAGTACTTCTGTACTATGGCCGCCAAGTCAGCGAAGTGTGCTATGTCACGGCGACTTATGGTGTTGAGGATTCCCTTGTCCGTGCAATTTTTGCAAAAGAATGAAATTGCGTCTTCCTCGCGACAGTCCTTGACCTTGCTCATTACAAGGAGGAATCTGGCCCAAATAGTGATGTACCGTCTCTTGGGGCTCTTGTCTAATGTGGGAAAGATCACTTATATCTGGGTGGGTGGGTAGATCTAGGGCTGAACCCTGACCCAATCTGAGACCCAGGAGCGGCGGAGTTTCCGATCTTGAAAGTTCGGGCTCTGGTTTGTTGCCCAATAGGTCTAGCCCGCTGTCTGATTCTAGGTTCAGAGCTTGGGCCATGTCCTCCCGTAGATGGGTATCCGGCTTAGAGAGCTTGGGAATCCGGACATAGCTTGTCCTCAAGATAGAGGAAGAATCGTTGCGTTGCTCCTCCACCACCGCTATCTGTTGGGTGACCAGCGGAGAGTTAATCTCCCTTTGGTCGGGTTTAAGCCCGATCCGATCATATTCCGTAGCGACTCCCAAGGCGGCGCTGCAATCCAAGAGCTCGTTCAAAGAAGAGAGCTCCATTGGATCCATCTGCTCGGCGAATTCCGAGCCGACGTGGAGACAGTTTTTGATGACCCGAGAAGTCATCGTCGGTGCAGCGGCCGAACGGGTGGTCATGACGAAGCCGCCTAGTCGGAGAGTTTGGCCTACAGCCAGGGCTCCCCCAGAGGTGATGTTGTCCTTGACAACGATACGAGCCATCTGGCCTTATGATGACGGCACAGTGGAACTCTCAATGAAAGCACCAATGTCGGTGTCAAAACCGGTGGATCTCGGGTAGGGTGTCCCGAACTGTGCGTCTACGGCGGATGGTAACAAGAGGCGGGGGACACGATGTTTACCCAGGTTCAGGCCCTCTCAATGGAGGTAATACTCTACTTCCTTCTTGATTGATCTTGATGATATGAGTATTACAAGTGTTGATCTACCACGAGATCGTAGAGGCTAAACCCTAGAAGCTAGCCTATGGTATGATTGTTGTTGTCCTATGGACTAAACCCTCTGGTTTATATAGACACCGGAGGGGGCTAGGGTTACACAGAGTCGGTTACAAGGGAGGAGATCTACATATCTGTATTGCCAAGCTTGCCTTCCACGCCAAGGAGAGTCCCATCCGGACACGGGACGAAGTCTTCAATCTTGTATCTTCATAGTCCAACAGTCCGGCTAAAGTATATAGTCCGGCTGTCCGAGGACCCCCTAATCCAGGACTCCCTCACCCGAGGCGGCCACGAGATAGGGGGGCGCCCCAGGGGGTGGGCGCGCCCCCACCCTCATGGGGCCCACGGGACTCCCCACCGGTAGATTTTTGTTCCAGTATTTTTTATATTTTCCAGAAAAATTCTCCGTTGATTTTCATCGCATTCTGACAACTTTTATTTCTGCACAAAAACAACACCACGGTAGTTCTGCTGAAAACAACGTCAGTCCGGGTTAGTTCTAATCAAATCATATAAAACTATTGTAAACATGGCATGAATACTTCATAAATTATAGATACGTTGGAGACGTATCAATATGCCATCTGGTTATGATAAAAAAGCTATCAATGGATCCACATCTCGGTCTGGTGCTAAGAAGGGCGGTTTACCTACTGGGCTTGGGAGGAAATCTTCTCCCATTCCCCAAGGGGGAAACTGAACCCATTCAGGAATTACAGAAGAGTGTGGAATATGATGAGTCATTGCATACTACTTTGCTCTTCGAGTCCATGGCTCAGGAAATGGAACATGATGAAAAAGTGAGTCCATGCATGTATTGGAAAGGCTCCTATTACTTTATGTGAGTGGGAAAAAACTTATTCTGATGTGGTAAAAACTCTTCCTCAGGTTCTGGAGGTGGATGATATAAATGACTCAAATCTGAAAATCGTCACTGACTACATGGTCGAGTCACATGATGCTGGAATGTACATTCACAGGTACAGCGACGTCCTAAACAAACGGCTTAAAACCCCTTTCCGCGACGGCATTTGGAACCGTCGCCAAGTGAGTGTGGGCGATAGGGGGGTCCTTCCCACACGACCCCAAAATCGTCGGGGATTGGCCCTCATGGGACCCAGGCTGGGGCCGTGTGCGATCGGGCGAGGCATGGAAACCCAATCATTTCCATAGGTATGTACATCCCACACGGTGAATCCCAGAAATCATTTCTATAGGTATGTACATCCCACACGGTGAATCCTAAATCATTTCAGAGGTATGTACATCCCACAGTGAATCCAGAAATCATTTCCAGAGGTATGTACATCCCACATGGTGAATCCCAGAAATCATTTCCGTAGGTATGTACATCCCACACGGTGAATCCCAGAAAAATCATTTCCGTAGGTATGTACATCCCACACAGTTCTTTGTGTGGAAATGTTTGTGCAAGGTGGCCTAACGCAAACAGTTCGCTGCCGGAAGCCGTGTGTGATTGTTAGTTGATCGAGCACGCCTACTTTCTAGAAACCATGCGGGTTGTTTGAGTTCATTGCCCACGGTGTTGTCTGAGTAACCGTTTGCAATAGAAAACCCCAATAAGCAGGTAATTAGCCTATTATTGATAATACATGTACTAATCAAACTGATATTTCTTATAAAACACGCCAGATATTTCATATCCGTATAAAAGCTACCAGGATTTCATAATCGAATTACATCAGATAGCTTCGGCACTCAGTTACTCTATTACACAACAGCACCAAGTTTCACATGCAGCATCAAAAACCTTTGGAAAGTAGCATCATACATGGTAAATAGACAGATGAATCTCATCTGGGAAACTGCAGAAGCAGAAGGCAAACATTGATCCTTCAGTGATGTTGAATGTCCTTGCAACTTTAGGCCAGTGGCTGTGGATAATTGCCCGCCCAACCTCCGTCCTCTTCAGCAAGACTTCAATATTGTACCGTTGGTGTTGAATGAATACCTCCCTCGCCTCTTGACCATGCAGGTGGTTTGAGAGGTAATCATCGGTGAACTGCTTTAAAAAGTACTGAAAACAAAGCTATGCATAAATCGCTGTTGTAAATTTTGAAATGGCGCAAGGGATAAAAACAAGGTAAAAGAGTTGGTACCATCCTATGGTTGACTGATGTCTTCTTCATTGTGCAAACAAAGATCTTGTTGTTATTCATCGCAAGTTTCTTCATCCTAACAATCTTTTTGAGTTTCTTGACTTGACTGATATTCATGGACATCTCATCTCCCTATATGCAAAATGGGTCGAACAGTGGGTCTAAGCCTCTGATAGCAGGACCTACATGTGCAAGACCAAATTGTAAGAAACCTAAATATTAGAATGATTCCTGCAACTGCACAATAATGTGCTATTAGCCAAAGGACCCTGCTTGAACAAACCTCGATGGTAAACCACAGTGTCTCCCATTGTTTCCCTGCAACACACATAAGGAAGATCTTGATCAGGTTAACTGAGAGTTGCCATAATATCAGTAGAATATGTATTGAGTACAGCCAAATTCGATTGGCGTCACATGCATAACAATACAAAATTGTACCCACAGCAAATGAAAATCAAATTGCAGAACTGAACCAAACAGTTAAATGGACAACAGACCAAATGAATCGAAATAGTTAACTGAGCATGACATTGCAGAACAGAAACATGTACTAGAAGATAAGACAGTTAACAAAACAAAGAATGCTTGAGAACAGTACTACAAAATGTAGCAATTGTTGGACCAAAGTGTTAACTGAACATTACATTTCGGAGGACCAAACTGTTAACTGAACATCATATTGCATATTAACATTACGGAGGACAAATCACTAGAAGGCACTGACGGTGGCCTCGAGAAAACATAATGAACTGTATTTTAAAGTAGACAACCACGCGGCGGTGTCGACGGTGGCCTCGAAGACGAGGTGATCCTCCAAGATATGGCGGTCGACACGCATTTCAGCCATAGCGGCCTCATTCGCGCGTGCGGCCGCATGCTACTCAGCTCCATGTTATACTGCGTGTAAAATGGCTGTGGGCGGCGCTTAATTGGAGGAGGGGGGAAGTGATTTCGGTGGAAGGTGTCGCTCCGTTAGTCGGGGCATATGGGACGGGAAAGGAGGAGGATGGTGTGGGTGGGGTGTGGATTACCTGACCATATTGACGAGGCCGCGCAGCAAGAAGAAGGGTCGGCGGCGAGGAGGCCGCGTAGCAAGAAGAAGGGTCGCCGGCGAGGAGGCGGCGCTGCAAAAAGAAGGGTAACCGGTGAGGAGGGGGCGCTGCAAGAAGAAGGGTCGCCGGCGAGGACGCTGAGCTGCCAGTAAGCAGCAGTGAAGGTTTGAACTTGGAAAGCAAGGAGGAATAGTGGAAATGTGGCTTTTGGTAAGAGGGAGGGGGCGGGGAGATAGATATTTCCACGGTGGCAAAAAAATCGCTCGGTGCCGCGAGAAACTGGCGCGCAAGTGTGGTTCAAGTGGGGGCGGTGGACGTTAGACGACGAAGCTTCCTGCTTAAGCCAGACAAGATGGTGCGCCAAGATATTTTATATCGCATCCCACACGATTCTTTCTAGTAAACTGTTTGTGGTATACCTGATTTTTTCATTATGTTTTGAAAGACAAAATGGTGTTACGGAGGGAAAGGATGGTGTTTGAATTGCTAGAACATTTACGTACAATGAACATGCAACTAGTACATGAGTGTCCTGTTTAAATTTGGAATTATTCCGGGTTCGTTTGGCATTTTTATGCATTAATTGAGTTTCTGGGCATTTAATGTGCATAATTCAAATTTGAACTACAAGCACATGCTCCAATACACCAAAGTTTGCTGAAAAATCACATGTGTGTCTTTGGGTGAATTTATAGGTCCCATGCTAGAAATTGGAATAAAATTCAAACATCTGGGTGTCGTAGCTCGGCCGGAATAATTGAGAAACTTGGTTTTTTAATTCCTGTAATTCCAAAACACGGCTGAAATCATGAAACTTGGCATAGTCTCATGACATGGCACCAACATGCTGGGGTATTTTTTTGGCCGAATTGGGACAACCTTTGGTGTAGGCTTCTTGCAAACCGGAGCTTCCCTCAAGAAGGCTCCTAGTTCCGAGAGGGAACGTGTCACCTCCGTGTGCGAAATGACATACGTACACTGCCTTCTCCTGCCTTAATTTTTTTACACAGGTAGATTAGACCAAATAGAAGTATCGTGCTAAATTTTGGAATTATTCCGTGTTCGTTTGGCCTTTTTATACATTAATTGAGTTTATACGAATTTAATGTGTATAATTCAAATTTGAACTACAAGCACGTGCTCCAGTGCACCAAAGTTGTTTGAAAAATCACATGTGTGTCCTTGGGTGAATTTCTAGGTCCCATGCAAGAGATGGGAGTGAAATTCAAATATGTGGGCATCGTGGCTCGGCCGGAAAGATTGAGAAACTTGGTTTTTTAATTCCTGTAATTCCAAAACACGCCTGAAAATAATGAAACTTGGCATGGTGTCATGACATGGCACCAACATGTTGCGGTAATTTTTTTGGCTGAATTGGGACAAGCTTTGGTGTAAGCTTCTTGCAAACCGGAGCTTCCCTCAAGAAGGCTCGTGGTTCCGAGAGGGAACAGTCACCTCCGTGTGCGAATCGACATACGTACACTGTCTTCTCCCGCCTTAATTTTTTTACACAGCCAGATTAGACCAAATAGAAGTACCGTGCTAAATTTGGAATTATTCTGGGCTCGTTTCGCCTTTTTTATACATTAATTGAGTTTCTAGGCATTTAATGTGCATAATTCAAATTTGAACTACAAGCACAGGCTCCAGTGCACCAAAGTTGTTTGAAAAATCACCTGTGTGTCCTTGGGTGAATTTCTAGGTCCCATGCAAGAGATGGGAGTGAAATTCAAACTTTGGGGGTCATGGCTCGGCCGGAAAGATTGAGAAACTTGGTTTTTTAATTCCTGTAATTCCAAAACACGCCTGAAAATCATGAAACTTTGCATGGTGTCATGACATGGCACGAACATGCAGCGGTAATTTTTCTGTCCGATTTGGGACAAGCTTTGGTGTGAGCTTCTTGCAAACCGGAGCTTCCCTCAAGAAGGCTCGTGGTTCTGAGAGGGAACGTGTCACCTCCGTGTGCGAAACGACATACGTACACTGCCTTCTCCCGCCTTAATTTTTTAAGACAGTGAGGTTAGACCAAATAGAAGTACCGTGCTAGATTTTGGAATTATTCCGGGCTCGTTTGGCCTTTTTTATACATTAATTGAGTTTCTGGGCATTTAATGTGCATAATTCAAATTTGAACTACAAGCACATGCTCCAGTGCACCAAAGTTGTTTGAAAAATCACATGTGTGTCCTTGAGTGAATTTCTAGGTCCCGTGCAAGAGATGTGAGTGAAATTCAAACATCTTGCGTCCTGGCTCGGCCGGAAAGATTGAGAAACTTGGTTTTTTTAATTCCTGTAATTCCAAAACACGCCTGAAAATCATGAAACTTGGCATGGTCTCATGACATGGCACCAACATGTTGTGGTAATTTTTCTGTCCGATTTGCGAAGGCCCACACATTAACAATCAACAAAGTCATTTTGGAACAAGTGCTGTCACGTTACAAATCGGAAACACAAGTATTATTGAAACTATAGGCGTTCGACTTACCAATTACGTGCGGCCACACATCCCCTTTTTTTATTGGCTAGGAGGTGTCATGCGGGGTAGCTATTTGAGTACGGGAGGCGTACGATCAGACCCCTGCGTGTGCTCATCGGGAGGAGAGCCCTTTGACCGCTACCCGCCGCGCACCTTCCTCCCAACGTCTACATTAATGGCGCCCGAGCACCTGTTCTATGGCGTGGCTATATTTCTCACTAGACTGAGATTTAAGAGAGAAAAATGAAAATTTGAAAAGAAAGTTTTGCACGGATCTTGATGTAAGATCCGACGAACCTATATAGCATCGACTGCGACATATAGAAAACATGATGAATATAAGGACGATGACAATGGATAATGGTTGTCTTACATATTTAGAAACATAATTAAAAAAAGCCACATGAGGCAACGCCCGAAATACACAAGGGCAAAAGAAGAAGGAAGACAACGATCTGGCTCGCTAATCTCTACTTTCTTGATGCGTTGCTGCAGGCCGCGGGAACTAGTCTCCGCAGCGAGCGGCGACGAGCTCTTTCTTGTCCTCAAGATGCTGCTTGAGAGCATCCATGGATTCCTCCATCAGCCTTCTGCGCTCGATGCGCAGCATGTTATTCTCGTCCATAAGTTTCTCGATGATGACGCCGGTCCTCTTCAACAAGGCAGTGGTCTGCTCCTGCTGCTCCGCACTTCCGACGATCTTCGCCTCGGCAGTCGCGCCGCCCGGAGCTTCGCATTGCTCTCATTTAGTTGCCGGATGATGTCGGTAGACTGTTCAAACGAGGCTTTTTGGTCATCCTGCAACCTCTCCCACCTGGAGATCTGATCCATCTGCCTAAGGACGAGGGCACGCATGTGCCTGTAAGATTCCTCGCCTGTCCGCGAGGCATTTTCCCAGGCCGCCGCGGCATGGGAGGACATCTCTGCTGCATTCATGGCGCGCGGGACATCTCTTCTGCTTCCGCGGCGCGGCCGGGCCAGTCTGCTGCATCAACGGCGCGGCGGGTCCTCCGTGCTGCTTCGGCGATGCCGCGGGACCTCTCTACTGCTACAGCCATGCTGCGGGACATGTTGGCTGCTTTCGCGGTGAGGCGGGACATCTCTCGTGCTCCCGCTTCCAGGCTCGCCTCTCCCTGGTGGCAATCTCTCGACCCAGAACTCTCGCTGGCCAAGGTGGACGCAAGGGAACGATGATGAATGACTTGTTTGTTTTTGACTTTTTGTGGATGACGAGTTGAGGAGGAATGTGCAGTCATCTTGGAGTAGTAGTATTTATAACCGCGTAGTAATATGCTCCTAAGTGGGAAATAGTTTAGGTTTTGATCGGTGTGAACAGGTTTGCAATTTGGAATGTGATGGGACGCGGCATCCCTGTTCTTCTAAAAAAATTGTGACGGGACGCATGCTCAAACTTTACTGACGACTATAAGTGCAGCACTATTCCCGGAAGGCGTAACGTGGGCACGTATGCCTTCTCGGCCGCGTATGTGGCGTTTGCACCATAGGGTGCACCGCAATAGGCAATGTCAGCACGCATCTTGTTCCAACAACCGTGCGCGCTTGTTATTACCATCGCGCATGCTTCTTTTAATTAGAATGGGTTTGCCCGTCCAGCGCACACAGGTTGATCTATCTAACTATTTCAGTTTGTTGTGGCTAATCGCAAACAGTTCATCCATGTGAAGTGTATGCCATTAATCGCAGACACTTTGATCTGGCTTACCCGTTTCTATTCTATTGCCTAATCGCAAATAGTTAATCCTTCTGAATCATATGCCCTCAATCACACACACCTTGATCTGGCTGCCCGTTTCTTTTGTGTTGCCTAATCACAAACAGTTCATCCGAGTGAACCGCATGCTGTATATCGCACACACCTTCATCTGGCTGCCTGTTTCTTTTGTGTTGCCTAATCACAAACAGTTCATCCGAGTGAACCGTATGCTCTATATCGCACATGCCTTCATTAGGCTGCCCGTTTCTTTTGTTCCGCCTCATCGCAAACAGTTCATTGGACTAAACCGTATGCCCTGGATCGCACACGCAACTAAAATCTGAACCGTGTTTGATGCATCCTCCGTTGCAAATGTTTTGCACCTTTTTTGACGGGTTTTTTACATCCCCATTTGTGATTGATGCATCGCACACAGTTTCATGAAAGGGTCTCTGATCGTAGTGTCGCGTTAGCAGCATCTTGCAGTAGTGATTGAGGTGATTCACGAGTTACTCATTTAGCTCACGAGCTTCGAGCTTTTTTTCCAGCCCTAGTGTAGAGACTTGTAGGACAGTAGCAAATTTCCCTCAAGTGGATAACCTAAGGTTTATCAATCCGTGGGAGGCATAGGATGAAGATGGTCTCTCTCAAACAACCCTGCAACCAAATAACAAAGAGTCTCTTGTGTCCCCAACACATCCAATACAATGGTAAATTGTATAGGTGCACTAGTTCGGCGAAGAGAAGGTGATACAAGTGCAATATGGATGGTAGATATAGGTTTTTGTAATCTGAAAATATAAAAACAGCAAGGTAACTATTGATAAAAGTGAGCACAAACGATATTGCAATGTGTTGAAACAAGGCCTAGGGTTAATACTTTCACTAGTGCAAGTTCTCTCAACGATAATAACATAACTGGATCATATAACAATCCCTCAACATGCAACAAAGAGTCACTCCAAAGTCACTAATAGCGGAGAACAAACGAAGAGATTATTGTAGGGTACGAAACCACCTCAAAGTTATCCTTTCTGATCGATCTATTCAAGAGTCCGTAGTAAAATAACACGAAGCTATTCTTTCCATTCGATCTATCATAGAGTTCTTACTAGAATAACACCTTAAGACACAAATCAACCAAAACCCTAATGTCACTTAGATACTCCAATGTCACCTCAAGTATCCGTGGGTATGATTATACGATATGCATCACACAATCTTATATTCATCTATTCAGCCAACACAAAGCACTTCAAAGAGTGCCCCAAAGTTTCTACCGGAGAGTCAAGACGAAAACGTGTGCCAACCCCTATGCATAGATTCCCAAGGTCATGGAACCCGCAAGTTGATCACCAAAACATACATCAAGTGAATCAATAGAATACCCCATTGTCACCACGGGTATCCCACGCAAGACATACATCAAGTGTTCTCAAATCCTTAAAGCCTCAATCCGACAAGATAACTTCAAAGGGAAAACTCAATCCATTACAAGAGAGTAGAGGGAGAGAAACATCATAAGATCCAACTATAATAGCAAAGCTCGTGATACATCAAGATCGTGCCAAATCAAGAACACGAGAGAGAGAGATCAAACACATAGCTACTAGTACATACCCTCAGCCCCGAGGGTGAACTACTACCTCCTCGTCATGGAAAGTGCTGGGATGATGAAGATGGCCACCGGTGAGGGATCCCCCCTCCGCCAGGGTGCCAGAACAGGATCCCAATTGGTTTTTGGTGGCTACATAGGCTTGCGGCAGCGGAACTCCCGATCTAGGTTATGTTCTGGAGGTTTGGGTATTTATAGGAATTTTTGGCGTCGGGAACAAGTCAGGGGGGGTCTCCGAGTCGTCCATGAGATAGGGCGGCGCGTCCCCCACCCTCGTGGACGGCCCGGGACTCTTCTGGCCCAACTATTTCGCTCCGGGGGCTTCTTTTGGTCCATAAAAAATCATAAAAAATTGGCACGCCAATTGACTCCGCTTGGTATTCCTTTCTCGTAAAACTCAAAAAAAGAAAAAACAGAACCGCTTGGGCTCTAGGTAAATAGGTTAGTCCCAAAAATCATATAAAATAGCATATAAATGCATATAAAACATCCCAGATGGATAATATAATAGAATGGAACAATAAAAAATTATAGATACGTTGGGGACGTATCAGGGCACAAACCACTAGGGCGCGCCAGGCCCACCTGGCGTGCCCAGGTGGGTTGTGCCCACCTCGGTGGCCTCCGTACCCCTTCTTTGCACTATAAATTCCCAAATATTCCGAAACCCATCGGGGTTACCCTAGACGAGAAGTTCCTCCACCGCAAGGTCTCTATATCCACGAAAACAAATCTAGACCCCGTTCCGGCACCCTGACGGAGGGGGGAATCATCTCCGGTGGCCATATTCATCATCCCGGCGGCCACCACGATGAGGAGGGAGTAGTCCACCCTCGGGGCTGAGGGTTTGCACCAGTAGCTATGTGTTTAATCTCTCTCTCCCTCTCTCTCTCATGATCTATATCATGGGCTTTGTTAATATAGATGGATCATATGATGTTTCTGCCCTCTATACTCTTGTTGTGATGAATTCAATCTTTACCCGTTGAAATTTTGTCTTGTCGGATATGAGAACACATGATGTATGTCTTGCGGTATGAATACTTGAGGTGACAATGGGGTATCGTATTGATTCACTTGATATATATTATGGCAATCAACTTGCAGATTTCCGAGGTGACGTTGGGGTAATCTATGCGTAGGGGTTGATGCACGTTTTTATTATCTTTTCTCTGATAGAAACCTAGGGGTCTCTTTGTAGTTCTTTGTGTGGATTGAGTATTATGATTATGAACTTGCTTTGGTGTTATTTTAGTACGAACTCTAGGATAGATCAAACGGAAAAAATAGCTTTGTGTTATTTTAGTACGAACTCTTGAATAGATCGAACGGAAAGAATAGCTTTGAGGTGGTTTTGTACCCTACAAACAATTTCTATCTTTTGTTCTCCGCTAATGGGAACTCGGGAGTGATTCTTTATTACACTTTGAGGGATAATCATTGTTGGGGAACGTAGTAATTTCATAAAAAGTCCTACGCACACGCAAGATCATGGTGATGCATAGCAACGAGAGGGGAGAGTGTTGTCCACGTACCCTCGTAGACCGAAAGTGGAAGCGTTAGCACAACGCGGTTGATGTAGTCGTACGTCTTCACGACCCGACCGATCCAAGTACCGAACATACGGCACCTCCGAGTTCAGCATACGTTCAGCTCGATGACGTCCCACGAACTCCGATCTAGCAGAGCTTCATGGGAGAGTTCCGTCAGCACGACGGCGTGATGACGGTGATGATGTTGCTACCGACGCAGGGCTTCGCCTAAGCACCGCTACAATATGACCGAGGTGGAATATGGTGGAGGGGGGCACCGCACACGGCTGGAATAGATCAACAGATCAAATTGTGTGTCTAGAGGTGCCCCCCTGCCCCCGTATATAAAGGAGCAAGGGGGGAGGCCGGCTGGCCCTCTATGGCGCGCCATGAGGAGGAGTCCTCCTCCTAGTAGGAGTAGGACTCCCCTGTTTCCTATTCCTACTAGGAGGGGAATGGAAGGGGGAGAGGAGAAGGAAGGGGCGCCCCTCCTAGTCCACCCGACCAGAGGGGAGGGGCGCGCGGCCTGCCCTAGGCCAGCCCTCCCTCTCTCCACTAAGGCCCATAAGGCCCATTATTTCTCCCACGGTGGTTCTGGTAACCCTCCGGCACTCCGGTTTTCTCCAAAACCACTCGGAACACTTCCGGTGTCCGAATATAGTCGTCCAATATATCGGTCTTTACGCCTCGACCATTTTGAGACTCCTCGTCATGTCCGTGATCATATCCGGGACTCCGAATTACATTCGGTACATCAGAACACAAAAACTCGTAATACCGATCGTCACCAAACTTTAAGCGGGCGGACCCTACGGGTTCGAGAACTATGTAGACATGACCGAGACACGTCTCTGGTCAGTAACCAATAGCGGAACCTGGATGCTCATATTGGCTCCCACATATTCTACGAAGATCTTTATCGGTCAAACCGCATAACAACATACGTTGTTCCATTTGTCATCGGTATGTTACTTGCCCGAGATTCGATCGTCGGTATCTCAATACCTAGTTCAATCTCGTTACCGGCAAGTCTCTTTACTAGTCCCGTAATGCATCATCACGCAACTAACTCATTAGTCACATTGCTTGCAAGGCTTATAGTGATGTGCATTACCGAGAGGGCCCAGAGATACCTCTCCGACAATCGGAGTCGAAATTCGCCAACTCAACAAGTACCTTTGGAGACACCTGTAGAGCACCTTTATAATCACCCAGTTACGTTGTGACGTTTGGTAGCACACAAAGTGTTCCTCTGGTAAACGGGAGTTGCATAATCTCATAGTCATAGGAACATGTATAAGTCATGAAGAAATCAATAGCAACATACTAAACAATCAAGTGCTAAGCTAACGGAATGGGTCGAGTCAATCACATCATTCTCCTAATGATGTGATCCCGTTAATCGAATGACAACTCATGTCCATGGCTAGGAAACTCAACCATCTTCGATTAACGATCTAGTCAAGTAGAGGCATACTAGTGACACTCAGTTTGTCTATGTATTCACACATGTATCATGTTTCCGGTTAATACAATTCTAGCATGAATAATAAACATTTATCATGAAATAAGGAAATAAATAATAACTTTATTATTGCCTCTAGGGCATATTTCCTTCAGTCTCCCACTTGCACTAGAGTCAATAATCTAGATTACACAGTATTGATTCTAACACCCATGGAGTTTTGGTGTTGATCATGTTTTGCTCGTGGAAGAGGCTTAGTTAACGGGTCTGCAACATTCAGATCCGTATGTATCTTGCAAATCTCTAGTCTCCCACCTGGACTTGGTCCGGGATGGAATTGAAGCGTCTCTTGATGTGCTTGGTCCTCTTGTGAAATCTGGATTCCTTTGCCAAGGCAATTGCACCAGTATTGTCACAAAAGATTTTCATTGGACCTGATGCACTAGGTATGACACCTAGATTGAATATGAACTCCTTCATCCAAACTCCTTCATTTGCTGCTTCCGAAGCAGCTATGTACTCCGCTTCACACGTAGATCCCTCCATGATGCTTTGTTTAGAACTGCACCAACTGACAGCTCCACCGTTCAATGTAAACATGTATCCGGTTTGCGATTTAGAATCGTCCGGATCAGTGTCAAAGCTTGCATCGACGTAACCATTTACGACAAGCTCTTTTTCACCTCCATAAACGAGAAACATATCCTTAGTCCTTTTCAGGTATTTCAGGATGTTCTTGACCGTTGTCCAGTGATCCACTCCTGGATTAATTTGGTACCTCCCTGCTAGGCTAATAGCAAGACACACATCAGGTCTGGTACACGGCATTGCATACATGATAGAGCCTATGACTGAAGCATAGGGAACATCTTTCATTTTCTCTCTATCTTCTGCAGTGGTCGGGCATTGAGTCTGACTCAACTTCACACCTTGTAACACAGGCAAGAACCCTTTCTTTGCTTGATCCATTTTGAACTTCTTCAAAACTTTGTCAAGGTATGTGCTTTGTGAAAGTCCTATCAAGCGTCTTGATCTATCTCTATAGATCTTAATGCCCAATATGTAAGCATCTTCATCGAGGTCTTTCATTGAAAAACTCTTATTGAAGTATCCTTTTATGCTATCCAGAAATTATATATCATTTCCAATCAGTAATATGTCATCCACATATAATATTAGAAATGCTACAGAGCCCCCACTCACTATCTTGTAAATACAGGCTTCTCCAAAAGTTTGTATAAAACCATATGCTTTGACTACACTATCAAAACGTTTATTCCAACTCCGAGAAGCTTGCACCAGTCCATAAATGGATCGTTGGAGCTTGCAAACTTTGTTAGCTCCCTTTGGATCGACAAAACCTTCTGGTTGCAACATATACAACTCTTCTTCCAGAAATCCATTCAGGTATGCAGTTTTGACATCCATTTGCCAAATTTCATAATCATAAAATGCGGCAATTGCTAACATGATTCGGACAGACTTAAGCATCGCTACGGGTGAGAAAGTTTCATCGTAGTCAATCCCTTGAAATTGTCGAAAACCTCTCGCAATAAGTCGAGCTTTATAGACAGTAACATTACCGTCAGCGTCAGTCTTCTTCTTGAAGATCCATTTATTCTCAATGGCTTGTCGATCATCGGGCAAGTCAACCAAAGTCCACACTTTGTTCTCATACATGGATCCCATCTCATATTTCATGGCCTCAAGCCATTTTGCGGAATCTGGGCTCACCATCGCATCTTCAAAGTTCATAGGTTCGCCTTAGTCAAGTAACATGACCTCTAGAATAGGATTACTGTACCTCTCTGGTGCGGATCTTACTCTGGTTGACCTATGAGGTTCAGTAGTAACTTGATCTGAAGTTTCAAGATCAATATCATTAGCTTCCTCACTAATTGGCTTGTGATGAACTACTTTCCAATAAGGGAGCAGGTACAGTTACCTCATCAAGTTCTACTTTCCTCCCACTCACTTCTTTTGAGAGAAACTCCTTCTCTAGAAAGCATCCATTCTTAGCAATGAATGGCTTGCCTTCGGATCTATGATAGAAGGTGTACCAACAGTTTCCTTTGGGTATCCTATGAAGACACATTTCTCCGATTTGGGTTCGAGCTTATCAGGTTGAAGCTTTTTCACATAAGCATCATAGCCCCAAACTTTAAGAAATGACAACTTTGGTTTCTTGCCAAACCACAGTTCATAAGGCGTCGTCTCAACAGATTTCGATGGTGCCCTATTTAACGTGAATGCAGCCGTCTCTAAAGCATAACCCCAAAACGTGGCGGTAAATCAGTAAGAGACATCATAGATCACACCATATCTAGTAAAGTACGATTACGACGTTCGGACACACCATTACGCTGTTGCATTCCGGGTGGCGTGAGTTGCGAAACTATTTTGCATTGTTTCAAATGTAGACCAAACTCGTAACTCAAATATTCTCCTCCACGGTCAGATCGTAGAAACTTTATTTTCTTGTTATGATGGTTTTCCACTTCACTCTGAAATTCTTTGAACTTTTCAAATGTTTCAGACTTATGTTTCATTAAGTAGATATACCCATATCTGCTCAAATCATCTGTGAAGGCGAGAAAATAACTATACCCACCGCGAGCCTCAACATTCATCAGACCACATACATCAGTATGTATGATCTCCAACAAATCTGTTGCTCGCTCCATTGTTCCGGAGAACGGCGTCTTAGTCATCTTGCCCATAAGGCATGGTTCATAAGTACCAAGTGATTCATAATCAAGTGATTCCAAAATTCCATCAGTATGGAGTTTCTTCATGCGCTTTACACCAATATGACCCAAACGGCAGTGCCACAAATAAGTTGCACTATGATCATCAACTCTACATCTTTTGGCTTCAACATTATGAATATGTGTATCACTACTATCGAGATTCAACAAAAATAGACCACTCTTCAAAGGTGCATGACCATGAAAGATATTACTCATATAAATAGAACAACCATTATTCTCAGATTTAAATGAATAACCGTCTCGCATCAAACAAGATCCAGATATAATGTTCATGCTTAACGCTGGAACCAAATAACAATTATTTAGGTCTAAAACTAATCCCGAAGGTAGATGTAGAGGTAGCGTGCCGACGGTGATCACATCGACTTTGGAACCATTTCCCACGCGCATCGTGACCTCGTCCTTAGCTAGTCTTCGCTTAATCCTTAGTCCCTGTTTCGAGTTGCAAATATTAGCAACAGAACCAGTATCAAATACCTAGGTGCTACTGCAAGCTCTAGTAAGGTACACATCAATAACATGTACATCACATATACCTTTGTTCACCTTGCCATCCTTCTTATCCGCCAAATACATGGGGCAGTTCCGCTTCCAAAGGACCGGTGTGCTTGCAGAGAAGCACTCGGCCTCGTGCTTAGGTCCAGACTTGGGTTTCTTCTCTTGAGAAGCAACTTGTTTGTTGTTCTTCTTGAAGTTCCCTTCTTCTTCCTTTGTCCTTTTCTTGAAACTGGTGGTCTTGTTGACCATCAACACTTGATGCTCCTTCTGATTTCTACCTCCGCAGCCTTTAGCATTGCGAAGAGCTCGGGAATTGTCTTATCCATCCCTTGCATATTATAGTTCATCACGAAGCTATTGTAGCTTGGTGGCAGTGATTGAAGAATTTTGTCAATGAAACTATCATCCGGAAGATTAACTCCCAGTTGAATCAAGTGATTGTTATACCCGCACATTTTGAGTATATGTTCATCGTGTAACTTTTATCCTCCATCTTACAGCTATAGAACTTATTGGAGACTTCATATCCCTCAATCCGGGCATTTGCTTAAAATATTAACTTCAACCCCTGGAACATCTCATATGCTCCATGACGTTCAAAACGTCGTTGAAGTCCCGGTTCTAAGCCGTAAAGCATGGCACAATCGAACTATCGAGTAGTCATCAGCTTTGCTCGCCAGACGTTCTTAACGCCGTCGGGCCAGACATCTGCAGCAGTTCGCACCCAACGGTGCTTCCAGGACGTAATTCTCCTATGCAGCAATGAGGATAATCCTCGTTACGGACCCAGTCCGTGTAATTGCTACCATCATCTTTCAACTTTGCTTTCTCAAGGAACGCATTAAAATTCAACGGAACAACAAAGACGGGCCATCTATCTACAATCAACATAGACAAGCAAAATACTATCAGGTACTAAGTTCATGATAAATTTAAGTTCAAATAATCATATTACTTAAGAACTCCCACTTAGATAGACATCCCTCTAATCATCTAAGTCATCACGTGATCCAAATCAACTAAACCATGTCCGCATCATGTGAGATGGAGTAGTTTTCAATGGTGAACATCACTATGTTGATCATATCTCATCAGATGATTCACGCCGACCTTTCGGTCTCAAGTGTTCCGAGGCCATATCTGCATATGCTAGGCTCGTCAAGTTTAACCCGAGTATTCTGCGTGTGCAAAACTGGCTTGCACCCGTTGTAGATGAACATAGAGCTTATCACACCCGATCATCACATGGTGTCTCGGCACGACGAACTTTGGCAACGATGCATACTCAGGGAGAACACTTTATCTTGAAATTTAGTGAGAGATCATCTTATAATGCTACCGTCAATCAAAACAAAATAAGATGCATAAAAGATAAACATCACATGCAATCAATATAAGTGATATGATATGGCCATCATCATCTTGTGCTTGTGATCTCCATCTCTGAAGCACCGTCATGATCACCATCGTCACCGGCGCGACACCTTGATCTCCACGGTAGCATCATTGTCATCTCGCCAACTATTGCTTCTACGACTATTGCTACCACTTAGTAATAAAATAAAGCACTACAGGGCGATTGCATTGCATACAATAAAGCGACAACCATATGGCTCCTGCCAGTTGCCGATAACTCGGTTACAAAACATGATTATCTCATACAATAAAATATAGCATCATGCCTTGACCATATCACATCACAACATGCCCTGTAAAAACAAGTTAGACGTCCTCTACTTTGTTGTTGCAAGTTTTACGTGGCTGCTACGGGCTGAGCAAGAACAGTTCTTACCTACGCCATCAAAACCACAACGATAGTTCATCAAGTTAGTGTTGTTTTAACCTTCTCAAGGACCGGGCGTAGCCACAGTCGATTCAACTAAAGTTGGAGAAACTGACACCCGCCAGCCACCTGTGTGCAAAGCACGTCGGTAGAACCAGTCTCGCGTAAGCGTACGCGTATTGTCGGTCCGGGCCGCTTCATCCAACAATATCGCCGAACCAAAGTATGACATGTTGGTAAGCAGTATGACTTGTATCTCCCACAAATCACTTGTGTTCTACTCGTGCGTATAACATCTACGCATAAAACCAGGCTCTGATACCACTGTTGGGGAACGTAGTAATTTCAAAAAAAATCCTACGCACACGCAAGATCGTGGTGATGCATAGCAACGAGAGGGGAGAGTGTTGTCCACGTACCCTCATAGACCGAAAGTGGAAGCATTAGTACAAAGTGGTTGATGTAGTCGTACGTCTTCATGATCCGACGGATCCAAGTACCGAACGTACGGCACCTCCAAGTTCAGCACACGTTCAGCTCGATGACGTCCAGCGAACTCTGATCCAGCAGAGCTACACGGGAAAGTTCCGTCAGCACGACGGAGTGATGGCGGTGATGATGTTGCTACCGACGCAGGGCTTCGCCTAAGCACCGCTACGATATGACCGAGGTGGAATATGGTGGAGGGGGGCACCGCACACGGCTGGAATAGATCAACAGATCAACTTGTGTGTCTAGAGGTGCCCCCTGCCCCTGTATATAAAGGAGCAAGGGGGGAGGCCGGCCGGCCCTCTATGGCACACCAAGAAGAGGAGTCCTCCTCCTAGTAGGAGTAGGACTCCCCTCTTTCCTACTCCTACTAGGAGGGGGGAAAGGAAGGGGGAGAGGGAGAAGAAAGGGGGGCGCTGAAGGAAATATGCCCTAGAGGCAATAATAAAGTTATTATTTATTTCCTTATATCATGATAAATGTTTATTATTCATGCTAGAATTGTATTAACCGGAAACATAATACATGTGTGAATACATAGACAAACAGAGTGTCACTAGTATGCCTCTACTTGACTAGCTCGTTAATCAAAGATGGTTATGTTTCCTAACCATGAACAAGGAGTTGTTATTTGATTAACAAGGTCACATCATTAGTTGAATGATCTGATTGACATGACCCATTCCGTTAGCTTAACACTTGATCGCTTAGTATGTTAATGCTTTCTTCATGACCCATACATGTTCCTATAACTATGAGATTATGCAACTCCGTTTACGGAGGAACACTTTGGTACTACCAAACGCCACAACGTAATCGGGTGATTATAAAGGAGTACTACAGGTGTCTCCAAAGGTACTTGTTGGGTTGGCGATTTCGAGATTAGGTTTTGTCACTCCGATTGTCGGAGAGGTATCTCTAGGCCTTCTCGATAATACACATCACTTAAGCCTTGTAGCATTACAACTAATGAGTTAGTTGTGAGATGATGTATTACGGAACGAGTAAAGAGACTTACCGTAACGAGATTGAACTAGGTATTGATACCGACGATCGAATCTCGGGTAAGTAACATACCGATGACAAAGGAACAACGATGTCGTTATGCGGTTTGACCGATAAAGATCTTCGAGAATATGTAGGAACCAATATGGGCATCCAGGTTCCGCTATTGGTTATTGACCGAGAATGGTTCTAGGTCATGTCTACATAGTTCTCGAACCCGTAGGGTCCGCACGCTTAACGCTTCGATGACAGCTCATTATGAGTTTACAAGTATTGATGCACCAAGGTTGTTCGAGTCCCGGATGTGATCACGGACATGACGAGGAGTCTCAAATGGTCGAGACATAAAGATTGATATATTGAAGCCTACATTTGGACATCGGAAGTGTTCCGAGTGAAATCGAATTTATCGAGTACCGGAGGTTACCGAACCCCCGGAAATACATGGGCCATAGTGGGCCTTGGAGGAAAGGAGAAAGGGCCAGCCCTAGGTGGCGCGCGCTTCTTCCCCTAGTCCTATTAGGACTAGGAAAGGTGGGCCGCCCCCTCTCTCTTTCCCCCCGAGTCCTAATCCGACTAGGATTGAGGGGAATCCTACTCCCGGAGGAGTAGGACTCCTTGCGCGCCTCCCCTTGGGCCGCCACCTCCCCTTGGCTCCTTTATATACAGGGCAGGGGCACCCCATGACACACAAGTTGATCTACGGATCGTTCCTTAGCCGTGCGGTGCCCCTCCACCATATTCCACTTGGTCATATCGTCAGAGAGCTTAGGCGAAGCCTGCGCCGGAGAAGTCATATCGTCATGAGCTTAGGCGAAGCCCTGCGTCGGTGGAGCATCAACATCGCCACCACGCCGTCGGTCGACGGAACTCATCCCGACACTTTGCTGGATCGGAGTCCGGGATCGCCATCGAGCTGAACGTGTGCGTAACTCGGAGGTGCCGTGACGCTCGGTACTTGGATCGGTCGGATCGTGAAGACGCACGACTACATCAACCGCGTTGTTATAACGCTCGCTTCGGTCTCACGAGGGTACGTGGACGGACACTCTCCCTCTCGTTGCTATGCCATCACCATGGTCTTGCGTGTTCGTAGGAAAATTTTTGAAATTACTACGTTCCCCATCGATGGCATCCGAGCCTGGTTTTATGCGTTGATGTCATGTGCACGAGTAGAACACAAGTGAGTTGTGGGCGATACAAGTCATACTGCCTACCAGCATGTCATACTTTGGTTCAGCGGTATTGTGAGATGAAGCGGCCCGGACCGACATTACGCCAGACGCTTACGCGAGACTGGTTTCACCGCCCGAGCACTCGTTGCTTAAAGGTGACCGCGGGTGTCTGTCTCTCTCACTTTAGTTGAACCGAGTATGACTACGCCCGGTCCTTGAGAAGGTTAAACGAGTCTATTTGACAAACTATCGCTGTGGTTTTGATGCGAGGTAAGAACGGTTCTTGCTCAGCCCGTAGCAGCCACGTAAAACTTGCAACAACAAAGTAGAGGACGCCTAACTTGTTTTTGCAGGCATGTTGTGATGTGATATGGTCAAGACGTGATGCTATATTTTATTGTATGAGATGATCATGTTTTGTAACCGAAGTTATCGGCAACTAGCAGGAGCCATATGGTTGTCGCTTATTGTATGAAATGCAAACGCCATGTAATTGCTTTACTTTATCACTAAGGAGTAGCGATAGTCGAGAAGCAATAGTTGGCTAGACGACAACAATGCTACGATGGAGATCAAGGTGTCGCTACGGTGACGATGGTGATCATGACGGTGCTTGGCGATGGAGATCACAAGCACAAGATGATGATGACCATATCATATCACTTATATTGATTGCATGTGATGTTTATCCTTTATGCATCTTATCTTGCTTAGATTGACGGTAGCATTATAAGATGATCTCTCACTAAAATTATCAAGACGTGTTCTCCTCGAGTATGCACCGCTGCCAAAGTTCAGTAGTACCAGACACCACGTGATGATCGGTGTGATAAGTTCTACGTCCATCTACAACGGGTGCAAAACAGTTGCGCACGCGAATACTCAAAGTTAAACTTGACGAGCCTAGCATATAACAGATATGGCCTCGAACACGGAGACCGAAAGGTCGAGCGTGAATCATATAGTAGATATGATCAACATAGTGATGTTCACCATTGAAACTACTCCATCTCACGTGATGATCGGACATGGTTTAGTTGATTTGGATCACGAATCACTTAAGATGACTAGAGAGATGTCGGTCTAAGTGGGAGTTCTTAAGTAATATGATTAATTGAACTTTAATTTATCATGAACTTAGTCCTGGTAGTATTTTGCAAATTATGTTGTAGATCAATAGCTCGCGTTGTTGCTTCCCTATGTTTTTATATGTGTTCCTAGAGAAAATTGTATTGAAAGATGTTAGTAGCAATGATGCGGATTGGATCCGTGATCTGAGGTTTATCCTCATTGCTGCACGTAAGAATTATGTCCTTAATGCACCGCTAGGTGACAGACCTATTGCAGGAGCAGATGCGACGTTATGAACGTTTGGCTAGCTCAATATGAGCGACTGAGACGTTATGAACGTTTGGCTAGCTCAATATGATGACTACTTGATAGTTTAGTGCACCATGCTTAACGGCTTAGAATCGGGACTTCAAAGACGTTTTGAACGTCATGGACCATATGAGATGTTCCAGAGTTGAAGTTAATATTTCAAGCAAATACCGAGTTGAGAGATATGAAGTCTCCAACAAGTTCTATAGCTAAAAGATGGAGGAGAATCGCTCAACTAGTGAGCATGTGCTCAGATTGTCCAGGTACTTCAATCGCTTGAATCAAGTGGGAGTTAATCTTCCAGATAAGATAGTGATTGATGAATTCTCTAGTCACCATCACCAAGTTAGTAGAACTTGTGATGAACTATAATATGCAAGGGATGACAAAAGTAATTCCCAAGCTCTTCGTGATGCTGAAATCGACGAAGGTAGAAATCAAGAAAAGAGCATCAAGTGTTGATGATTGACAAGACCACTAGTCTCAAGGAAAAGGGCAAAGGAAGAAGGGAACTTCAAAAGAACGGCAAGCAAGTTGCTACTCGAGTGAAGAAGCCCAAGTCCGGAACTAAGCACGAGACTAAGTACTTTTGCTGCAATGGAACTGGTCACCGAAGCGGAGCTACCCTGAATATTTGGTGGAAAGAAGGATGGCAAAGTGAACAAAGGTATATTTGATATACAGATTATTGATGTATATTTTACTAGTGTTCATAGCAACCCTCGGTATTTGATACTGGTTCGGTTGCTAAGAGTAGTAACTCGAAATGGGAGTTGCAGAATGAACAGAAACTAGTTGAAGGGGAAGTGACGATGAGTGTTGGAAGTAGTTCCAAGATTGATATGATCATCATCGCACACTCCCTATACTTTCGGGATTAGTGTTAAACCTAAATAAATGTTATTTGGTGTTTGCGTTGAGCATGAATATGATTTGATCATGTTTATTGCAAAACGGTTATTCATTTAAAGTCAAAGAATAATTTTTGTTCTGTTTAAATGAATAAAACCTTCGATGGTCATACACCCAATGAAAATAGTTTTCAAAACGGTTATTCATTTAAAGACAAAGAATAATTGTTGTTCTGTTTAAATGAATAAAACCTTCAATGGTCATACACCCAATAAAAATAGTTTGTTGGATCTCGATCGTAGTAATACACATATTCATAATATTGATGCCAAAAGATGCAAAGTTAATAATGATAGTGCAACTTATTTGTGGCAATCGCTTAGGTCATATTATGTAAAGCGATGAAGAAACTCCATCTTGATGGGATTTTGGAATCACTTGATTATGAATCACTTGATGCTTGCGAACCATGCCTTATAGGCAAGATGACTAAAGACTCGCTTCTCGGAACAATGGAGCGAGCAAATGACTTATTGGAAATAATACATACCGATGTATGCGGTCCGATGAGTGTTAAAGCTCACGGCAAGTATCGTTATTTTCGACCTTCACAAGATGATTTGAGCAGATATGAGTATATCTACTTAATGAAGCACAAGTCTGAAACATTTGAAAAGTTCAAATAATTTCAGAGTGAAGTGGAGAATCATCGTAATAAGAAAATAAAGTTTCTACGATCTGATCGTGGAGGAGAATATTTGAGTTACGAGTTTGGCCTTCATATAAAACAATGTGGAATAGTTTCACAGCTCACGCCACATGGAACACCATAACATAATGGTGTGTCCGAACGTCATAACCGTACTTTATTTTGATATGGTGCGATCAATGATGTCTCTTACCGATTTACCAATATCGTTTTGGGGTTATGCATTAGAGACAGCTGCATTCACGTTTAATATGGCACCATCTAAATCCGTTGAGATGACACCGTATGAACTATGGTTTAACAGTAAACCTAAGCTGTCGTTTCTTAAAAGTTTGGAGTTGTGATGCTTATGTGAAAAAGTTTTCAACTGATAAGCTCGAACCCAAATCGGAAAAGTGTGTCTTCATAGAATACCCAAAGGTGACTATTGGGTACACCTTCTATCACAGATCCGAAGGCAAGTTTTTTCGTTGCTAAGATGGATCCTTTCTAGAGAAGAAGTTTCTCTCAAAAGAAGTGAGTGGGAGGAAAGTAGAACTTGATGAGGTAATTGTACCTTCTCCTTATTGGAAAGTAGTTCATCACGAAATCAGTTCCAAAGTGATTCCTACACCAATTAGTGAGGAAGTTAATGATGATGATCATAAAACTTCGGATCAAGTTGCTGCCAAACCTCGTAGGTCTTCCAGAGTAAAATCCGCACCAGAGTGGTACGGTAATCATGTTCTGGAAATCATGTTACTAGACCATGATGAACCTACGGACTATGAGGAAGCGATGATGAGCCCAGATTCCACGAAATGGCTTGAGGCCATGAAATCTGAGATAGGATCCATGTATGAGAACAAAGTATGGACTTTGATTGACTTGCTCGATGATCGCAAGCCATGTTAAATAAATGGATCTTCAAGAGGAAGATGACACGATAGTAGTGTTACTATCTACAAAGCTCGACTTGTTGCAAAAGGTTTTGACAAGTTCAATGTGTTGAATACGATGAGATTTTCTCACTCGTAACGATGCTTAAGTCTGTCCGAATCATGTTAGCAATTGCCACATTTTATGAAATCTGGCAAATGGATGTCAAAACTACATTCTTTAATGGATTTATTAAAGAAGAGTTGTATACGATGCAACCAGAAGGTTTTGTCAATCCTAAAGGAGCTAACAAAATGTGCAAGCTCCAGCGATCCATCAATGGACTGGTGCAAGCATCTCGTAGTTGGAATATACGCTTTGATGTGTTGATCAAAGCATATGATTTTATACAGACTTTTTTGAAAGGCCTGTATTTACAAGAAAGTGAGTGGGAGCACTACAGCATTTCTGATATGTATATGTGAATGACATATTGTTGATCGGAAATAATGTAGAATTATTCTACAAAGCATAAAGGAGTGTTTGAAAGGAGTTTTTTCAAAGAAAGACTTCGTTGAAGCTGCTTACATATTGAGCATCAAGATCTATAGAGATAGATCAAGACGCTTGATAAGTTTTTCAATGAATACATACCTTGACAAGATTTTGAAGTGGTTCAAAATGGAACAGTCAAAGAAAGAGTTCTTACCTGTGTTACAAGGTGTGAGATTGAGTAAGACTCAAAACCCGACCACGGCAGAAGATAGAAAGAGAATGAAAGTCATTCCTATGCATCAGCCATAGGTTCTATAAATTATGTCATGTTGTGTACTGATCTATTGCATACCCTACCACTAAGCTTGGCAAGGAGTGCAATAGTGATCTAGGAGTAGATCAATGGACGGCGGTCAAATTTATCCTTAGTAGAGTAAGGATATGTTTCTCGATTATGGAAGTGAAAAAAGGTTCGTCGTAAAGGGTTACGTCGATGCAAGTTTTAAACACTAATCTAGATGACTCTGAGTCTCAATCTGGATACATATTGAAAGTGGGAGCAATTAGCTAGAGTAGCTCCGTGTAGAGCATTGTAGACATAGAAATTTGCAAAATACTTACGGCTCTGAATGTGACAGACCCGTTGACTAAAATTATCTCACAAGCAAAACATGATCACACCTTAGTACTCTTTGGGTGTTAATCACATAGCGATGTGAACTAGATTACCGACTCTAGTAAACCCTTTGGGTGTTGGTCACATGTCGATGTGAACTATGGGTGTTAACCACATATAGATGTGAACTATTGATGTTAAATCACATGGCGATGTGAACTAGATTATTGACTCTAGTGCAAGTGGGAGATCTGAAGGAAATATGCCCTAGAGGCAATAATAAAGTTATTATTTATTTCCTTATATCATGATAAATGTTTATTATTCATGCTAGAATTGTATTAACGGAAACATAATACATGTGTGAATACATAGACAAACAGAGTGTCACTAGTATGCCTCTACTTGACTAGCTCGTTAATCAAAGATGGTTATGTTTCCTAACCATGAACAAGGAGTTGTTATTTGATTAACAAGGTCACATCATTAGTTGAATGATCTGATTGACATGACCCATTCCGTTAGCTTAACACTTGATCGTTTAGTATGTTAATGCTTTCTTCATGACCCATACATGTTCCTATAACTATGAGATTATGCAACTCCCGTTTACCGGAGGAACACTTTGGTACTACCAAACGTCACAACGAATCGGGTGATTATAAAGGAGTACTACAGGTGTCTCCAAAGGTACTTGTTGGGTTGGCGTATTTGAGATTAGGTTTTGTCACTCCGATTGTCGGAGAGGTATCTCTAGGCCTTCTCGGTAATACACATCACTTAAGCCTTGCAAGCATTACAACTAATGAGTTAGTTGTGAGATGATGTATTACGAACGAGTAAAGAGACTTACGGTAACGAGATTGAACTAGGTATTGGATACCGACGATCGAATCTCGGGTAAGTAACATACCGATGACAAAGGAACAACGTATGTCGTTATGCGGTTTGACCGATAAAGATCTTCGTAGAATATGTAGGAACCAATATGGGCATCCAGGTTCCGCTATTGGTTATTGACCGAGAATGGTTCTAGGTCATGTCTACATAGTTCTCGAACCCGTAGGGTCCGCACGCTTAACGCTTCGATGGCGATTCATTATGAGTTTATAAGTATTGATGCACGAAGGTTGTTCGAGTCCCGGATGTGATCACGGACATGACGAGGAGTCTCAAATGGTCGAGACATAAAGATTGATATATTGAAGCCTACATTTGGACATCGGAAGTGTTCCGAGTGAAATCGAATTTATCGGAGTACCGGAGGTTACCGAACCCCGGAAATACGTGGGCCATAGTGGGCCTTGGAGGAAAGGAGAAAGGGCCAGCCCTAGGTGGTCGCGCCCCTTCCCCTAGTCCTATTAGGACTAGGAAAGGTGGGCCGCCCCCTCTCTCTTTCCCTCCCGAGTCCTAATCCAACTAGGATTGAGGGGAATCCTACTCCGGAGGAGTAGGACTCCTTGCGCGCCCCCCTTGGGCCGCCACCTCCCCTTGGCTCCTTTATATACGGGGCAGGGGGCACCCCATGACACACAAGTTGATCTCTGATTGTTCCTTAGCTGTGTGCGGTGCCCCCTCCACCATATTCCACTTGGTCATATCGTCGAGAGCTTAGGCGAAGCCTGCGCCGGAGAAGTCATATCGTCATGAGCTTAGGCGAAGCCCGCGTCGGTGGAGCATCAACATCGCCACCACGCCGTCAGGTTGACGGAACTCATCCCGACACTTTGCTGGATCGAGTCCGGGATCGCCATCGAGCTGAGCGTGTGCGAGAACTCGGAGGTGCCGTGACGCTCGGTACTTGGATCGGTCGGATCGTGAAGACGCACGACTACATCAACAGCGTTGTTATAACGCTTCGCTTCGGTCTCACGAGGGTACGCGGACGGACACTCTCCCCTCTCGTTGCTATGCCATCACCATGGTCTTGCGTGTTCGTAGGAAAATTTTTGAAATTACTACGTTCCCCATCAGGCGCCGCCCCCCTCTCCTAGTCCAATTCGGACCAGAGGGGGAGGTGCGCGCGGCCTGCCTTAGGCCAGCCCGCTCTCTCTCCAATAAGGCCCATAAGGCCCATTATTTCTCCCGGGGGGGTTCCGGCAACCCTCCGGCACTTCGGTTTTCTCCGAAACCACTCGGAACACTTCTGATGTCCGAATATAGTCGTCCAATATATCGATCTTTATGTCTCGACCATTTAGAGACTCCTTGTCATGTCCGTGATCATATCCGGGACTCCGAACTACCTTCGGTACATCAAAACACAAAAAACTCATAATACCGATCGTCACCAAACTTTAAGCGTGCGGACCCTACGGGTTCGAGAACTATGTAGACATGACCGAGACACGTCTCCGGTCAATAACCAATAGCGGAACCTGGATGCTCATATTGGCTCCCACATATTCTACGAAGATCTTTATCGGTCAAACTGCATAACAACATACGTTGTTCCCTTTGTCATCGGTATGTTACTTGCCCGGGATTTGATCGTAGGTATCTCAATACCTAGTTCAATCTCGTTACCAGCAAGTCTCTTTACTCGTTCCGTAATGCATCATCCCGCAACTAACTCATTAGTCACATCGCTTGCAAGGCTTATAGTGATGTGCATTACCGAGAGGGCCCAGAGATACCTCTCCGACAATCGGAGTGAAAAATCCTAATCTCGAAATATGCCAACTCAACAAGTACCTTCGGAGACACCTGTAGAGCACCTTTATAATCACCCAGTTACGTTGTGACGTTTGGTAGCACACAAAGTGTTCCTCTGGTAAATGGGAGTTGCATAATCTCATAGTCATAGGAACATGTATAAGTCATGAAGAAAGCAATAGCAAGATACTAAACGATCAAGTGCTAAGCTAACGGAATGGGTCAAGTCAATCACATCATTCTCCTAATGATGTGATCCCCTTAATCAAATGACAACTCATGTCCATGGATAGGAAACTCAACCATCTTCGATTAACGAGCTAGTCAAGTAGAGGCATACTAGTGACACTATGTTTGTCTATGTATTCACACATGTATTATGTTTCCGGTTAATACAATTCTAGCATGAATAATAAACATTTATCATGATATGAGGAAATAAATAATAACTTTATTATTCCCTCTAGGGCATATTTCCTTCAATCATATGATCCAACTATGTTAGCATTGTTGAGAGGTTGCACTAGCGAAAGTACGGACCCTAGGCCTCATTTTCAAGCATTGCAATACCATTTTTGTGCCCGTTTACTAATTGCTACCTTGCTGTTTTTATTTATTAAGATTATAAAAATATATTTCTACCATTCATATTACACTTTTATCACCATCTCTTCGCCGAACTTGTGCACCTATACAATTTGCCATTGTATTGGGTGTGTTGGGGACACAAGAGATTTCTTGTGTTTGGTTGCAGGGTTTTTTGAGAGATACCATCTTCATCCTACACCTCTCATGGATTGATAAACCTTAGGTCATCCACTTGAGGGAAAATTGCTACTGTCCTAAAAAACTCTGCGCTTGGAGGCCCAACACGTGTCTACAAGAATTTAGTTTCTTGTTTATCACTAGTTCGGTCTATAAAAAAACTACATAGAAAATGGAATTGAGGTTGCATCATATTATTGATCATCTTTATAATATCTTTCTTGAAAATGATGGTTCAGAAAATTGCGCTCAATTGTTAGAAGAATAAGTCACTAAAATGTTTGGCACAAAATATTTGAATGATGAGCATGATTGCAATGTTGTTAGTATGAATTCTTTGAATATCCATGATGCTAATGATATGCAAAACCATAAGCTTGGGGATGCTATTTTTGATGAAGATGATGTTTTTATTTCCCCAATTTTTGATAAGAAAATTTATTATGATGAAAGCATGCCTCCTGTTTATGATTATTATATTGATGAAAGTGGATTTGGAGAGGTCATGACTTTATTTAACGATGATTCCACTATGTTGGAAGAAGTCAGAATTGATTATGTCAACAAAGTTCCTATCTGTGATGATTATGGTGATGACATGTATGCTATAAAGAATAATGATAACCATGAAACTTGTCATCATGATTTTAATTTTCAATCCCATGATAGTTATTTTGTTGAGTTTTCTCCCACTACTATTGATGAGAAGAAATTTGCTTATGCGGAGAGTAATAAGTTTTCCATGCTTTTGTGTCATGAAAAGAATGCTTTATGTGATGGTTATATTGTTGAGTTTCTTCATGATGCTACTGAAAATTATTATGAGGGAGGAAATTATACTTTTACATATTGCAATAATATCAAGTTTCCTCTCTATGTGTTGAAAATCTTGAAGTTATGTTTGTTTTGACTTCCTATGCTAGTTGATTCTTGTTCCCATATGTTGTTTGCTCACAAAATCCCTATGCATAGGAAGTGGGTTAGACTTAAATGTGCTAGTCATGTGCTTCATGATGCTCTCTTTATGTTTCAATCCTTATGTTTTATGTGAGCATCATTGAAATCATCATGCCTAGCTTGAAAGGCATTAAAGAAAAGCGCTTGTTGGGAGACAACCCAACACTTTTACCTACTATTTTTGTGTGTTCACATGATTTTTCTACTGTATTGATCATTTTTTATTGTTTAGTTTCAATAAAGTGCCAAGTAAAGCCTTTGGGATCATGTTGGGTGATAGTTGATTTGACCCTGCTGAAAAACAGAAACTTTTGTGCTCACGAAAATAAGTCTCATTTTTAACAGAAGAGTGCTATTGAGTTGATTCTTTTTTAATAAGTTTAATATACAAATTTCTCACGTGGTCCTATTTGTTTCATAATTTTTGGAGTAGCATAAGTATGGTTTGAGTCCAGATCACTACAGACTGTTCTGTTTTTTATAGATTCTGTTTTCAATCCATAGTTTGTTTGTTTTCTAGTTTCTATGGCTTATATTGCTCAATATAAATTGTGTAAATGATATGATACAGTAGGCATTGTGTGGAAATAATTATGAATCTTGTCTTTGACAATACCAAAAGTGGAATGTTTGATCTTTATCATACTAACCTATCTCACAAAGTTCCGTTAGGTTTTGTGTGATTGGAGTTTTCAAGTTTTGGGTGAGATGATGATATGAGGAGAATAAGGAGTGAGAAGACCCTAATCTTGGGGATGCCCAAGGCACCCAAAGGAAATATCCAAGGAATATCCAAGCAACTAAGCTTGGGTGTGCCCCGGAAGGCATCCCCTCTTTCGTCTCCAACATTATCGGTAACCTCACTTGGAGCTATGTTTTCATTCGTCACATGACATGAGTTTTACTTGGAGTGTCAATTTATTTTGCTAATATTTTCTTTCTATTATTTAGAATAATGTTTTGCATCTTTATTTTCAATAAAAATGTCAAGGATAGCCTTCATCATGCTTATTTTGCAAGTATACATGTTGCTGTTTGAAAACAGAAAGTTTATCGATGTTGCAAAAATTCTCGAGGAAAGTCAGAATGTGATAAAATGTTGAAACTTTTTGCATAATAAGCTCTGATAAATTTTCTACAAATTTCATAATGTTTGGAGTTAGGGAAGTATTGATACTCTTGTATTCTTTACAGACTGTACTGATTTGGCAGATTGCTGTTATGTTTGCATTGTTTGCATATGTTTGCTTGTTTAATGATTCTATTTAAGGATAGGAGTATTAAATATGCAGAGGCATTTAGTCTGCAATGTTTAATAATAATTTTAGTTATTTGCTATAGTAGATTAAGATAAATTTTTTGCATTGGTTTATACTAACTTATCTCACGAGTTCTTGTTGAGTTTTGTGTGGACGAAGTTTTTAAGATTTAAGGAAACCGTGATATAAAAGGAATTAAGGAGACACAAAAGCTCAAGCTTGGGGATGCCCAAGGCATCCCAAGTTAGTATTCCAAGAAGTCTCAAGCATCTAAGCTTGGGGATGCCCCGGTAGGCATCCCACCTTTTTCCTTCAACAATTATCGGTTAGTATCGGTTGAGCCTAAGTTTTTGCTTCTTCACATGATGTGTGCTATCCTTGAAATGTCATTTTGTTTTGTTTTGCTTGATGTTTTAATAAATTACTTAGATCTGAAACTTTTAAATAAGAGAGAGTCCTCAAATAGCTACCTATTTACTTAACTACTCGTTTGATCTTCACTTATATCTTTTGGAGTAGTTTGTCATTTACTCTTGTGCTTCACTTATATCCTATGAGTAAATTGTTGAATAAATTGAATATCATGAAGTTGAAATCATATCATGCCTAGTGGTAGCTTCACATTGGGTTTCGAAAGTGAAATATTTTGAGGCCTGACAATCACAATATTGGTCATACAAGCAATTCACAAATAATTAGTATAAGGAAGAGAACTTTCACATGCAGATACACTATGCTAGAAATCTTTTGTGATTGTGAGCCCCCATCAAAATAATATATGCCAAAATTGTTGACGTTGGACAAGGAAGACGACGTAATGGTTTATGTTTGTTCATATTCACATAGAAGTCATATTGTCATAGATCCTTCAACATGCGGTGCTTGCCCCCTATCTTTGCTAGCCAAAAATTCCGCACCAAGTAGAGATACTACTTGTGCATCCAAAAATCCTTAAACCCAAATCTTATTTTCAAGTGTCCACCTTACCTACCTAAGGATTGAATAAGATTCTTCAAGTAAGTTGTCATCGGTGCGATAAGGCGATAAAAATTGCTTCTAAAAATGTAAGATCATTTAGTGTAAGAGAAAATTGAGCGTTGTACAAACTTGTGATGGTAAAGCAATAAAAGCGACGGACTGCATAATAAAGGTTGCCATCACAAGGGGCAATATAACGTGACGTTCTTTTGCACTAAGGGATTGAGCATACAAACAAATAAGCGCATGGCAACCTCTGCTTCCCTCTGCGAAGGGCCTATCTTTTACTTTTCAGTATTTACTTTTACGCAAAGAGTCAAAGTTTTTGTCTCTATTCCTTTTTATTTTTCTCCTTTGGCAAGCATCATGTGGTGAGGAAAGATCTAGGCACATATGTCCAGTTGAATATGGGCAGCATGAGTTATTATTGTTGACATCACCCTTGAGGTGAATACGTTGGGAGGCAAAACGATAAGCCCCTATCTTTCTATGTGTCCAGATGAAACGTTTTGCTCATGTGTATGCGGTGAGTGTTAGCAATCATAGAAGACTATATGATGGTTGAGTATGTGGAGCTCTTACTTAAACTCTGTTGAATAAGTTGAATTGTAATTGCTTGGTGACTAAGAACATAGGTTGTTGAGTTTCAAGAGAGTTCATTGTTTGAACCTTAACATCCACTACAAAAAAAGACACATCCGTGACATTTTGGGCCGAACGAAAAAATTTCTGTCATACATATGACACTTCTATGACGATAATTGTGACAGAACCCGGTATCATCATAGATGTGGTGGGCTCCTACTTCTATGACAAAAAATCATGACAGTAAATGGGCTTTTCGTCCTGGGCGAGCCGGAGACGCAGCTGCATGACATTCTTTGGGCCGTCCACGACGGCAAAAAACCTTGTTAGAAGCGAGGGGTAGGAAAATTTCTGGGATTTGCCGGTTACGGTGGGAGGTCAGGGGCCGAGCGATGCGTGTTTCTCTCATACACATACGCGTGTGTGTGCGAGGCGTTGGCTCTAACTGAACCCGAGCGAGGCGTTGGGCTCTAACTGAACCCAAGGGATTGCACCGCAGCTACGTTCTATCGAACCCGAGCGATCGATCGATGGCTATTAATCAACCCAATGGAGCGATTCTTCGCCATCGCCGCTAATCAAGCCGATCGATTGATGATCATGGCGTTGCGGGGGTTGGATGAATAAAGGAGCGGTGGCGTTGCCTCCGGATGAACAGGACCCGTGGTGTGGAGGGCTGGATGAACAGTAGACGGTGGAGGGGTGGTTGAACAGGACCCCATGGTGTGGAGGGCTGGATGAACAGCAGACGGTGGAGGGTTGGATGAACAGTAGATGGTGGAGGGCTGGATGAACAGTAGACGGTGGAGGGGTGGTTGAACAGTAGTCGGTGGAGTAGCGCGCGGTGCAGGGTGGATGAACAGGAGCCCGTGGAGGTTGGAGGAGGTCGACGGTAGCCCGTGGAGGCTGGAGGAGGTCGACGGTGGAGATGAACAGTACCCCGTGGAGTCCCGTTTTGCGGTACGCCACACCCCTCCCGATGAACAAGACCCCCGTTTCGACCGTAGGAGGTCCGTTTCCTCCGTTTTGCGATACGCCACACCCCTCCCGATCAACAGGACCCCCGTTTTGCCGTAGGAGGTCCGTTTCCTCTGTTTTGCGGTATGACACACCCCTCCCAATAAATAGGACCCCCGTTTCGACCGTACGAGGTCCGCTTCCTCCGTTTTGCGGTACGCCACACCCCTCCCGATCAACAGGACCCCGTTCCGAACGTGGCCGGTCGAACACAAGGCCGTTTCCTCCGTTCTGCGGTATGCCAGGCCTCGTTTCCATCGCCTGTTCCGTCCAAACCGGTTGGCTCCCACGCGTTCCGTTGCCTCCCAATGAACACGACGCATTCTGTTGCCTCCCCATGAGCACGACGCATTTCGTTGCCTCCCCATGAACACGAGCCCTCGCCGTACGTATGCGCGACTAGGCGTTCGAGACCCCGCCCGTAAGTACACATACGTGGCCGTATTTTCTTTCTTGCACCACGGCCGCTATGCGTGCGTGTACATGCTACGCGCGTGCCTCTACTACGACTGCGCGCGGCGCCTCTACATCGACCAAGATGTACGCATACGCTCACGACCAGGATGACAACGCCACGTGCGCTCGACCAGGTGGGTCCCGACCGAGCACTTCCTTGCTGCGAAGATGTAGCTGGTGGGTCCCAGCAGTCAGGGGGTGAATTGTTTTGTTTTTTTTTTCGGACGCACTTCCTTGCGTGCGAAGGTGTAGTTGCTGGGTCCCAACAGTCAGGGGGGCGAATCGTTTTTTTTTTGCCCGGACGCACTTCCTTGCATGTTAAGGTGTAGCTGCTGGGTCCCAGCAGTCAGGGGGGTGAATCGTTTTTTTTTGCCCGGACACACTTCCTTGCGTGCAAAGGTGTAGCTAGTGGGTCCCAGCAGTCGGGGGGCGAATCATTTTTTTTCGGACGCACTTCCTTGCGTGCGAAGATGTAGCTGGTGGGTCCCAGCAGTCAGGGGGGCGAATCATTTTTTTCGGACGCACTTCCTTGCGTGCGAAGATGTAGCTCGTGGGTCCCAAAGCAATGTGGGCTTAATCATTTTTTCACGAAATATGGTGGCCCGTCCGGTGGGTCCCCGCTGTCAGGTGGAGGAATAATTATTTTGCGCGTAATAAGGAGGCACTTCCTTGTGGCTGCCGTGGACCCAGCTGTCAGCCTCTCCACGTACAGTCCACGTCCGATGGAAGTCGTTCCTTGACCATGTTGACCACGCCACGCCGAGAGCACCACGGCGGTGGACGACGGCGAGGCCTAGGAAGGGGACGACACGAAGCCGGGGAAGACGCGGTAGTGGATGCACACGCGGAGAGGACTACGAGGGTTCACTAGTTCGGCTGCGCTGTCGTCGCCGCAGAATAACAGGGGGTGGGGGTGAGTGGAGGGATGGCCTGGCCAGCGGTGGGAATCGTTTATATTGACTAAGTTGACAAAGCCCTTGGTACGTCAACTTAGTAGGCCCTGTGTCGCTTCCAAACGGTGCGCCCTGATGTCGTGGGAGGAATCATTTTTGGGCGGGTGAAGCTAGAATATCCGAGATTGAAGAAGAAGACGGCATCCGTTGGATGGACATCCAACGCCATCGCTGCTAGAACCGTGTGTTGAATATAAGTTGACAAAGCCTTGCATACGCGTCAACTCTGTTTTTTAGGGACGCGTCAACTTAGTAAGGCCGTAAGTGTGTGGCGAGAACTTATAGCCCATTTGAGATTTCTAAGAATGTGTAACCCATTTTTCAATTCTAATGGAATTTACTACAGCCCATTTACAGTTTGTTAAAAGTACAGCCCATTTCAACCAACCGCTCAAAACAGAATTCAATAAAATTTCCCACATTTTGATGGGATCCGAATATTTTATCCCAAATTTCTATTCAGATTAAATACAATTTCAATATAAATTTATATTACGTAAAATCCAACGAAACATTGCGCTTGCAACAATTAATGAAATTAAAATTTTCAATATTCCAAAATAATATTTTATAAAGTAATCACTGTTTGGTGCATTTTTTATAGTTACTACCCAGTTTTTATAATTACATCCCATTTATTATTTCAGTAAAGCCCATTTTCTTGTTAAGCCTAATGCATCCCTCCTAGGAAAGATTTGCAGCCAGTGAGCGGAGAATAACAACTTGACCTTGCCAGGTATTCCTAAAAAAGTATAGTGGGCTAGCCATTTTCAGCTTGAAAAAATTAATATCCGAGTGGATATCGGGCTGGGCTAGATGGGCCACAGCCCGCCAGCTAATACCTGCAGCGATGTTTTCGTTGTTGTTCGAGGAGAAAAATTAATATCTGGGGTAAACATCGAAAAACTCTACAAAGGTTGCTCACACCTCAAAACACAAATCTCGCTCGAGCTGCTTGGTCCCAAATTGTCGGCCGCTTCTTGTGCAATTCTCTCGCTTATTGACTACTCCTCCTTTCGGTTTATAATGCTCAATTCAAAATCTCACCAATCAAGGTAGATGGCGAGTGGTGGAATACTTTTGTAGTTTTGCAAAAGCACCTAATTAATGCTCTTGTTATCCTAAAAAATATGTTTATCAATGCATTAATTGCAATGCATGCATGCATAAAGTACATGCATTGGTCAATTTCTCTTAATACTTGCATGCAATGATTTAATGCACCTTGGAATCTGAACATGTGATGGAAAACAACCAAATTGAGCCTTATAAAATGGAAAACTAAAATTTTGAGATAAGCCCTATAAACCGGAAAGGAGGGAGTACATAGGTTGACAATGGTGTGGGACCGTGATGTCGGGAAACCGGGAGGAAGCAAAATAATTATATATATATATATATATATATATATATATATATATATATATATATATATATATATATATATATATATATATATATAGGAGGCATTTATGACGTGAGGCTATGGACCTGGTGGGCCCGTTGTCATCCTATCCAAGTAAAGTCATCTCCTCGCCTGCGCGCGTGCTTTACTTGGCTTGATCGGTCTTGCCGCCCGCTTACAAGTGCAGGCGATTGCTCGCCTTCAAACGACACAAGTGTAAATCGTCAAATCAATCTGCCGCACACATTAATGATCTGCTGTTGCCGTGGCGGCTAGTCCGCGCCACACGTCCGCCCCTCCGCCGCCCACCATTGTTATATAAACTGTTGCGCCGCCATAGCGCGATCATCCGCATCCGTTCCTTTCTCCTGTCCACACCACTACTGCCCACCATGGCTTCTCTCGCCCAACGCTCTTCGACGGGCGGACGATGGACCACAAGAAGATGGCAGCCATTGCTGCCGACCGGCTGGCCGGCAGGCAGCCGGAGGACGACGACGTCCTAATGGAGAACATGGTAGTCGATGACCCGACGCCAACATCCTCCTCCGCGCCATCCTCGCCGGTGCATTGCACCATGACCATCGGCGAGGCCCGTGCCCAATATATGGACAGGGTGAGGCCGATGCGTGAGGAGCAGTTCCGGGAGGCGCAGGCCGACGCCGCCTACAACCACCATCTCCTCTAGGAGCACCTACAGGCGGAGGAGCAGATCGCCGCGGAGCGGGCGGAGTAGGAGGCGCTGCTCGACTCGTACCGCTCCGCCCGCAAGGGCCGCCTCGAGTGCTGGCGGTACCGCATGCGGGTGGCGGAGGCTGCGGCTGCCTACAAAGAGGCTAGCAAAGAGGGCGATGAAGCGGGCGAGGCGTTGTTTGGCGAGACCGAGGACGAGGCAGAGGACAATCCCGGCTCCGACGAGTCCCCGCTCGGCTAGCGTCGACGACGCCCTGCTCAACCGAGGCCCCGCGGTGCCAACAACGAGGCAGAGGACACCGCCAGCTCCGCCGAGGCCCGCGGCGCCAACAACGAGGCAGTGGACACCGCCGGCTCCGCCGAGGCCCCGCCCCGCCAACAACGAGGCAGAGGACATCGCCGGCTCAGCCGAGGCCCCACCCTGCCGCAACGTGGGGAGGATTTCCACTACTCCGAGGCGCCGCCCGCCGCAACGAGATAGAGGACATCGCCCGGCGCCGAGAGCCCGCCCGCGCCAACGAGGCCGCACCACACGTAAAACGAGGAACAGTAGAACACGGTAGGTCGCGCCGCTCGGGTCCAAGTAAGGCCACCGCTGCTACCCTCCGGTTGAAGCCAAGCTAAGCGGGTTGACCATTGACGCCGGTTAGCTTCTTGGCAGCGACGTGGAGTCGGAGAGCTGCGTTGGAGAAGAACATCGCTTTACTTAATCGCTGGTGTAGTTGGTCGATCGACACGTGGGCCCAACAGGCCACATGTCGATTACGCAATCGCACCTGCAGATTAAGTCACTAAAGCTTCTGTTCGGCTCAGCGGGACACAGGTGGGTAGCTTCGGTTAATTAATTATACCTCTAGCGCACCCCTTTTTAGTTTATTTTTAGAAAAGGAGGATGACCCCCGGCCTCTGCATCTGGGAGATGCATGCGGCCACAAACACCCCTTTTTAGTTGAAGAATGTATGAAATGTAATGAAATCCGGCATGTTTATATGAAATCCGACCGTGTATGAATGAATTTATTTCGATTAGTTCGAATTCCTGTATCACTGGCATTGGATGAACATGCAAAACAATATGTACTAGCATTATTCCTAGGGTGATCACCACGTTTGCAGCAGTTTCACGTGTACTCCTCGGTCCTTTCTAGTCTGCATACAAGTTTTATTCTGCAGTCAAAGTATCTCTACTTTGACCAATCTTATACAAAAAAGTATGCACTTTCACAATGTGCGAAGTAAAAAAGAATGAATGAGTACAAAGAGTTTGAGCAGCTTTTAGCGTTTACGTACATTGCAATCAAACACACAGGCCTGGCAATTAATAGAGAACATTCAAAACAATCGATGATTATGCATCTCAGCGACTCACATGTCAGAGGGAATATTTACTTCACAACTAAAGAATAAAGAAAAAATTGATCGCCGCTGCTGACAACAAAGGGCGTCCCATTCGAAAATATCAAACTCATATTTTGCTAAAATCAATGAGCAAAATTTGACAAGGTTGTCCCATTCCAAAATATCAAATGCCTACGATTGTGGAATGGGCAGGGTTTGCCATCAGTTTGGACATTGACATGGCACCTCGTGCTAAATAAACCAGCTGTTCTTTTTGTGCGGTTCCACCAAAATCAACCAAATTCGCGCGTAGCTTGTATGATTTCTCCCTTATATGTTGCAACGCCTTGAACTTATGGGCACCTCCTTTCTTGTGGTGGAAATGAATGATTCGATGTATTCATGAACATTTTGTGCAGTTCCCATTGAAATCAAGCTGAGCACCCATGTTTGCACAAATACAAAAAAGTGATTAGTATAAAAATAATTGTACTATGAATTGACAGTCTCAACAGGCACATACATGGTCCATGTAGAGCACACTTTTAGAAAAATGGAACTCACCAGAAAGAATCCTAGAACAACATTGTACTCGCGCACCACAACAAAAAAATGGAGATTTGTCAGTCCTTCTGAGCTTAAGTTAGTTTGGTCTTGTGGGGAGTAATGTAACCATACTTCAACTGATCCTTCTGATGAGAAGATAGACAGGGCTTCTTCATCCTGGCATAATCGGAACTAGTCACTTCACGTACTCCATATTCTTCTTCAGAGGAAGATGATCCTGTTTGCTCGAAAAAGGAAAGGAAATATTTAAAAAACAGCATGATGAAGCACTTCTCAAGGACAATACCACTTTTTCATGACAGTATCTAAACAGTAGCACAACACCAATAGAGATGACAAAGCTCAATCATATGAATGAAATCAGTGGGTGAGTACCAACATTTGTCAGGAGGCTGATTGTGTAGAGCATACAGATGAAGCACTTCTCCGGAACCATCTGTTGTTATCTACAGGGGTGGCCATGCTTACTATATACTCCTCGATTAGTTTAATGTTTCCAACATCTTCTTCTGCAGTTCCACTAAAATATATGGTATCTTCAAAGAAGATCCATGTTTGCACAAGTAGAGATAATTAAGTATGGCATCAAATCAGTGGCAAAACAATTGCTCGTTCCAGCCATAGAAATGAATTAAGATGCAAAACAATATCATTACTTGTGTCATCACAGTTCCAGTGCTTCATTACAGCACCGGGAGTTGATTTTTGTTTTTCTTCCGCTTGTTCTTCCCCTTCATCACTTGGTTCAATAACAGACAAGCTTCGCCTTCAATGTAAGATTTGGCATGTCAATTAGGGAGAAAAAGTATAGTACTAAACTTAATTTTCTGATGAAAGTGGCAAAATACGGGCCAGCAGTTGTGAAATATCCTTATCTTACCTCAATGGGATATTACGGTGCACATACAGATTGGAAGTCTTGTCTCCATTTGTGCAGTTCACTAAAATCAAGAAACATTATCGTACAAGTAGCACAACATATGAAAGCACACTGCAGAATCATGTGAAAGAAGGCTAGTACTGACCTCTCATGATGCGAAATTCAAACAACTCACAAGAAGAAGATCTGAACCAAATTAGCCTTAACGGATAGGAAGTAAGATTTCCTCTTGTGCAGTTCCACTAAGATCAAGCAATCAAGCAACGTTTTCGGTGTGACATTTTGGTTGAACTGCACAAAACACTCTTAAAATAAAAGTGTTTTGTGCAGTGCAACAAAAGGTCACAATGGCAACAAGGTGAAGTAGATAACCCTGTTTACACAGAGGTGCAAAGGAAACAATTAGTGGTCAATAACGGTGGATGACACAGAAGCCAACAAAAGAAGCATCTACCTTATCTAAATGGGAAAGAAAGCAAGACAGTAGCATTTCTCAAATGGTGGCATTGATTAATATTAACATAGAGATTATATTAACAATAAAATTCGTTAAACATGTAATTTGCTTTTAACGGTGGCATTGCATCAATTTTCCAGCGGCATTATTAGAGGGTGTTTGTTTATAGGGACATTTTGGTGTAGGGACTAAAAAAACTATGTGTCAGTCACATCTAAACCAAACAGGAGGGACTTTTCGGGACTAAAAGTGGGCATTTGGGACTAAAGAAAGAAGACCCCGAGGGAGTCTTTTTGGGACATTTCCAACAGTTGCCCCTGCCACGCATCGCACCTTGTTTCTATTAGTTCATTACTAGGGGTAACATGGTCTTTTATTATGTCATTTAATAACCTCTAGTCCATGTTTAGTCGCTGGAACCAAGCAGGTAGGGACTAGGGAGTTTTTAACCAAACAGGGCCTTAGATTAACAACAGCTAATGAGTTGCACGGGACAGTGGACGCACCAGCACCATGTGCATCTACTGATGTACTGTGGTCATTGACGGTGTCCTGGACTAGGGGTACTCACCACGTCGTCTCCCAATCAGTTGGATTGGGCCGAGGTCTCCCATGGCCGTATACTCATGGGCCAGTTCAGACAACCCCTGCCGCATACAAGGAATACTCCACAAGACTTAGCGCCCAAGACAAGGACTCTCCTAAATCCTAGGCCTCCGGTATCTTATATATACCGAGGCCAGGCTAGTCAATAGACAATCTGAGATTCATTACTACTATCTTGTGGTAGACACATGTACTATGTACTACACCCATATGAATATAATCAAAAGCAGCATGTAGGGTATTATCTCATCAAGAGAGCCCAAAGCTGGGTAAAACCCCGTGTCCATGTTACCATCACTCCAAGACGCCTAGCTTAGGACCCCTACTATGAGATATGCCGGATTTGACATCGATATTGGTGCTTTCATTGAGAGCCTGCTAGGCGATCGTCACGGATTGATGGGACAATCATGTGATATTTTTTCAATTAGATCTGTTTTTTGTCAATCATCTCTTTTCGCAAATTGTTGCTGCCGAATTATCCTACTTTGTTCGCGGTCAAACCAAGATCAGGAAAATTTTAACGACGATGGTCGTACCCGTCGCCGGACAGTGTGTTAGATCCGAACACTGATGCGGTTATAGAAAGCAATATCAATCGCAAAGATTGCTACCCCGCACGCCATGGAAACTCTGGAAGAAACGTGTGCATGCAGCAACGCCTTGGGGTTGCAGATACAATGCTTGGGTCGGTCCAAAAACAGCGACGATCCAGCCGAGGAGACGGGCCGATCACACCTCGCCTCGGTCGGGCATATCAAGGAAGATTCCTTTCCTTTTGTTTTTTATTCCAGCCCTTAGTTCGGCCGTTGGACTTCCTCTACCTTTTGTTGAAAAGTGCACGCACCCGGGGTATTGCTAACCTGGTTGGCTACTAGTTTTACTGTGCAGTACCCTAGGTTTGATTGGTAGATTCTGGTAATTTGAGTACTACTACTCCACGTATAAGATCAAAACCAATATATTCTAGGTACTAGTTGATACTAGTTTTGTCCATATCACTTTTGTTTTCTCACCTTGTTCTGCGGTCATCGTAGTCGAGCGTGTTTATTTTTTCCTGACTATTCGTTCATCATATGAAATTATTACACACAGTATATTTTCTGTCCATTTGTACTACATTATTTTTTGCAGAGATATTTTGTTGACGCATGTACACGCGTTTTCCGTTCAAAGAGTATTCTTTGCCTGTCTGCATTTTTTGTGCTGCAGGTTTTGCAATCAGGTCTACACTACGGCCGCCGTTTCAGGGCGACCCGATATGTTGTCGCTGCCCTGTGCGCACTGCGTCCGTAACTCGGGCGCCCGTGCGAATTCGGATTTTGTCATCCTGCCGCGCCAACGCCCAGTGTCGACAATGGCCTCGCACCACGCCACATTTCCTTTTAATTTATTTTACATAAAGAATTTCATAAAGAATTTTTATTTATTTATTTTTGCTATCTGCTTTGTGCTACTTCATGCATGCAGATAATCGGCCTCGACTATGACACGCCGCTGGCCGCACTGTCACCTCAGCAGGGTCATGTCGTCGCCCACCTCCATCGATCGAATTATGTCATCGCCTTGGAGCGCGGCCCTGTGTTGGCTACCCCGCATCGTCGCTTCATCAACCTACTCGGCCGGAGACTCCAGTGTCATCCGGCAGCCTGCTCCATCACTAGACTGGGGGCTTCACCTCTCGGAGTGCCGAGCTCTTTGCTCGGCCACATCGGGCTTGGGGGCTGAGACCTCCTCCCGCACCAAGCTCGGACCGCATTATCAACGCCGAGCACGTTAACCAGCTAAGTCACTTTCATGCTCAAAAACTTTCAGTTTTAAATTTTGTTCGGTTCGACCAAGCACTATACTTTTTTTAGCAAAAAGTTGTTTGTGAAAAACTTCTTTGTCCAAACTTTGTTTGTGATGCACATATTCAAATACCTCATTTATCTGTGGGCTCCCTTGATGGAGCTTTCCCTCTTGCATATGATTATACTTGTACGGCTTCGTTCCTTGTTTGTGTATTACACCACAATATGCACCATATTGACCTAAGTGTCCCGCAAGCTGGGTTGCCTGGCTCCTGTGCTTACCCCTACGTTCCCGATTGTTCGGCTAGGGAGTAAAGGGAGCACCTCTGCGATTGTCACAATCGGTTCATCCGAGCCAGACCTCAGACTGGTGAAGCCGAAAACTAGCACTCTTATTGTTTTCAATCATGGTCGGCATACAACGGAACTCATGAGTACAAAAAATCTATTGCACAAGTCTCATATTAACAATGAGCACCGAAGAAAGGTGTCGGTGGGGGTACTATTTTCTTCAAAGATGCTTCTTACACTTTATTAGTAATATAGCATAAGTTCCCTGAGCGCGCTTTGTCTGTTACAGCCTTATGACCTGATTGCCTGGTTATCGGAAACACCGTCGATATTCTCGACAGGTGGAGTACATAACAATTTTCGGTCCTTGACCGAAGAGGGAGAAGCCGACGGTCAGTTAAGACGCATTTAAAGTTCGGGTGAACATATAGATATGATATAAATACTTCGGTACATACAATCATTCTTTTACCCAAGTCACTCGGGGGCTCTTAAATTTATGAGAGTTGTTTTATAATAAGTGTTCTTCTTCTTAGTCGTTGCAAAGTCTTCTTTCTATCACTCCTTTTTTCAACGCGAGTGTGCGGTCAATAGCCGGGGAGCCTAATTTCTCTCTCAAAGCCGCTAAAGTTTGCTAAACTGGCCAAACGAGAAGTACTCCGCCTTTGGGATAGGAGGTTGAAGCCGTAGGCTGACCCGCTTGAAGTCTTGAGATAGGATGTGTCATGTTAAAGCACGACAGAAGCACTTTTTTTCTCTAAGACCAATTTTTTGATTGGCACCGAACAATTGACCTAGTTCGGACGTCGAGTTTTTCCTGACGTTTTTGGTTTTCCAATCCTAGGGCACTTTTTCAACTATTTGTGTGTTTTCCGCATAAGTCTCACAGTGCAATGCCGGACACCTTTAGAGATTCGGCAAGGATTCTCGGATATTGCTATATATGCATCAGTTTTGAATTGTGTCTCCAGTCAATAGTTGGGTTGCCCGACTCCTGTGCTTGCCTCCTACATTCCACTTTGTTCGGCTAGGTGTGCAAAGGGAGAACCACTGCGACTGTGCTTCCAGCTCGCATGGTTAAGCACCTCAGTGGAGAAAGCCGAAAACTGACTGTCACAATAAGCGTAAACTGGTCAGCGGTCCGATGACTGTATTAAATGATGGGCCGTTCATAACATTGGCCGAAGTGTGTACGGCTTGACCTCGTCTGTCGCCAAACACTAACCAGGGCTACTTACTGGCCTCCCAACTTTAAGCTCCTGTGACTAAGTGAAAGTTATAAAGCCCGCATATCTGATTGCCTCGTTTCCGCTAAACACAACCGCCTTCGGGCACCGAGACGTCGGCTAAGGGTTGTTTTGTTATCGCGGAAACACCCTGCGTAGCATCTACAAGGGGGTAGAGGCCGACGATGGGCCACTTTCAGATTATAAACGGTCGCAACGAAGGTAAAAATTTGGGTTCATTTAGACCACAGAGTTCGGAAGTTTTCCCCGAACTAAATCCTCAGTATTTTCCACCCACATTGATCAGAGCTTAGGTTTCCATGATCATGCTTAGCATGACTACCGAAAGAAACAAACTGATAGCGGGATTATTTTCTTTGGAAGATGTTTCTTACATTATAAAGTAATATAACATATCTCTCCGCGTACCTTTGTTTATAAACCGTATGGCCGGATTGCCTTGTTTGCCGTAAATCTTTGCCCTCATAAAGGCTTTATAAAGTGGGACAAACACTCCCCAGCTACTGGCCGAGGAGGTTTAAGCCGATGGTCGGCAAACAAAGTTTTTGTACAATGCGGATTCGAGTATTAATGATGTAGAGTACTTGGGTATGTAGAATCATTACACATAATTTGTGATTTTATTTCGGACATCGATCCTTAATTCGGCCACCCGTGCCCACATTAAGGCTCAGGGGCTACTGGGCTTCGTGCTTATCATTTACAAATATTAAAGGGGCACATCGATCCCCTGATCTGGTGTTGCCATCCGACCAGTGTCTCGGGGGCTACTGCGTTGACAATCCAATGCAGAAAATTTAAAGTGCATCTAGTTTTCGAGGAGATTATTAACCTCAGGTTGGTCGGCCGCACCCAACCTGAGTCTTGAGGACTTTGCACACCGCGTTTATATTCCTAAGTATGCTGCCGAGCTAGGAATTGATCCTCGGGCTAATTTTATGAATCAACCTGAGTCTCAGGGGCTACTAGGGTCAGCGGTTTGATTTTTTTCCTTCAGGTGCATCCCGGATATTAGGCCAACATGCACCTTGAGGGCTACTGGCTGTACATCTCGGCAGAGATTACATTGCATAATTCAGAATTAAATTCATAAAAATCAGCCCATGGCCGAGGTGGTGCACCACCTCGGATACAGTCTGGCGTTGGTGCTCAACTACAATAGACACCCCGGAAGCAGTCCAGCATAAAGCTCGGACGCTAGTGGCTGGCTCCGTAGAGGGCATTTCCGGCATTAAGCTCGGCTAAACTCCTTCAACTTTTTTGAACCAAGGTGATCTATGACACCTCGAATATAGTCCGGCGTTGGAGCTTGGGCATAGTCCGGCGTTGGAGCTTGGATACAGTCCGGCGTTGGAGCTTTGACATAGTCCGGCGTTGGAGCTCGGATACATTCCGGCGTTGGAGCTCGGAAGCTGTCCGGCGTTGGTGCTCGGCTGCTAAAGATACCTCGAATACAGTCCAGCGTTGGAGCTCGGACGCAAGAGGACATTGCCCCTCGGGAACAACTTCAAACCCGAGGCGTGGCATAAAAATGACAAGGCATTGATAAAGGCCGGAAACTTAAAGGGGCTCCTCGGATACCCGACGTGTAAACTCTTCAGATTCACTTTGGCGATCCTCAAGATCGAAGATGGGAAGATTTGTTGAACCAGTTTTCAAGACCAGCGACCGAAGGTGAAGAACAGTTCGGAAGAATCGAGGAGCGTTCCCAACTTGAAGACCGGTTCAGGGGGCTACTGACGGTGTCCTGGACTAGGGGGTACTCACCACGTCATCTCCCGATCAGTTGGATTGGGCCGAGGACCCCCATGGCTGTATACTCATGGGCCAGTTCGGACAACCCCTGCCGCATATAAGGAAGACTCCACAAGACTTGGCGCCCAATACAAGGACTCTCTTAAACCCTAGGCCTCCGGTATCTTATATATACCGAGGACAGGCTAGTCAATAGACAATCTGAGATTCATTACTACAATCTCGTGGTAGACACATGTACTATGTACTACACCCGTATGAATACAATCAAAAGCAGCATGTAGGGTATTATCTCATCAAGAGAGCCCGAAGCTGGGTAAAACCCCGTGTCCATGTTACCATCACTCCAAGACAGTCATGCACAGTCATGCACAGATTTGACAGTCATGCACAGTCATGCACAGATTTGACATGCATCTAGCTTAGGACCCCTACTATGAGATATGCCGGATTTGACACCGACAGTCATGCACAGCCTGTTGCAACAAAGAACAAACAACCAAGGAGCATATTTGTGTTGGTCCCAATTTTGTTATCTTTAGACACCTTTCCCTATGTGAGCGCAGCAAATCTAGTCCTGCTCAAACTCTGCAGGCTTGTCCCTTCCTTTCCTTTTTGAACTAGTACTTTCGCCCCTTCCTTTCCTCTTTGAACCACGTCCTAGATACAACTTTCCCCACTACATTCCCCCATTCCTTTCCTCTTTGAACCACGTCCTAGATTCATGCTATACAACTTTCCCCCTTCATTTCCTCTTTGAACCACATCCTAGATTCATGCTATATACAACTTTTCCCACTACTTTCCCCCACTCCTTTCCTCTTTGAACCACGTCCTAGATTCATGGTATACATGCAGCTAGAGCAATGCATGTGGAGTAAGTAAAATATACCTTAAGGTTCTTGGGGCGTGGTTCGGTGGGCGACGGGACAGCTGCGAAGAAGAAGGGGTCGGAGGCCCTCCTACGCCGCCGCTGGGTGGAAAGTGAACAGCAGCGCCGGTAGTGGATTCCCTCCCTCGCCGACGGTGATAGCGTTAAGCCTCCTTCCCTTCCCGGCGGACGGATCCTGCCGGCTCTTTGAGCAGCAGTGAGGGAAGAGAGAGGCCAACGAAGTCTTGTTTAGATCTGGAGAGGGCGAGAGAGTGTGAAGAGAGCAACTACAAGCGTTGAGGCTCCAGCGGGAGAGGGCGATAGAGTGTGAAGAGAGCAACTACAAGCGTTGAGTCTCCAGCATGTATATATATACTAGAGAGAGTGTGAAGCGTGCAAACCCTAGAAAACATTTTGATCAGTCAAAGAATCCTCCTGGCAAAAATTATGCTCAAGTGTAGTTATCGAACCCGAGACCTCAAGTTTGATGAGCGAACAGGCTAACCAGCTACACAACCCTCCCGTTATGTTCAACGAGAGGAAAATAACCTTTTATATGTTCCTGCATTCATATGACAGGCATGCCGTGTTTTTTTTTTGTGTGTGTGGGAGTCATTAGGATTTCAATCATAATCGTGTCATGTGGGTTCGGTGGTAAGACTATCCACAGTGGTGCAGAAATAATGCAGCCTTAGTCACCTTACCTCTCTCCACGTAGTACGTTGGGTCCCACCAGTCAGAGGGTGAAGCAAAAAAATTAATAAGAAAAATTAAAAGCGCCAGCGGTGTATCTTACTACCTCACACATCTCGCTACTGCTCGGGAACACTGTCCAATTGATCTCTCTGTTCGCTCACGTACTATTTTAAGTGAATCCTTATTATAACATGCACACAAATTTTGGGCACTTGTATTCGACTTAAGTCAGTGTGCCACTGTATCTCGTATACTTACTACTCCCTCCGTCTAAGTGTAATAAGTCACGTTAGAAGGTGCAACGGGACCAAGGTGCGTGTGTGTGTGTGTGTGTTTAACAGCATGTATGTGTGTTAGAGAGTGCGACAGATCGACCTACTCCTACAGAGATATGGTGTGTAGTGTACGATTTTAGCCGCGAGAGTCGGTGCATCCTCTCATTTCCGGGCGTGTTCGGTAGGGACATGCGGACAACTTCCACACCCGCTCCTGACCAGCCTGGCCCACCCAAAGCCCCTCCATCGCCCACGCTCGCTTCTCGCCCGAAACGGTCAGCGCCGCTCCAAAGAATCAGTGCCGCATTCATGCCCGGGCAGAGCGGACGCGACCTCTCACTGGCGCAAGAGTGATGGTTGCTTCGTCCATCCAACTTACTGTTGGGTCTATGTGATTTGACGGCTCATTGGTCTTTATTACTAAGGTAGTAGGACTGCTGGATGTCCCACGCTTTCGGCGAAAGGAGGTAGTAGATTACAATTTTGTCCATTCTTACAGCGGAGGAGTGCAAGAGAAGTGAAAACACGCAGGCTCAGTGATTACATGGCCCACCTCACACTATCACCGTGCGACACCTAACTCTTTACATAGTACTCCCTCCGTTCCTAAATATTACTAGATGAGTCCCAGCGCTGCCGCATGAACAATGTATATCTCTCTGCGCAAAATTATCGATTTCATAGAACTAAAAAAAATCTATAACCGCATGACAAATGTGGTAGCCAAACTAAATAAACTCATATCATCATTTAGATCATCCCACGTAAGGAAAAAAGATCAGCCAACTCCTACTGCATAATGGGATTATATTTTTTCTTTTTGACATGTTAATGGGACTTAAAAGCTCACTTACATGCATGCTACGGTGCATGCTTGCATGCGAACATGTTGATGTGATTTAAAACCCACTCACATGCATGTTCCACGGTATTTCTGCATGCTTGCATGTGGCTTAGTCTTGAGCCTCTCAACGTCTAGATCAGACGGCTATTATGACTGATTTACTTCATCTAACGGCTACGTCAATTTTGATGATGTGGCTCAAGGAGAGGATAGAGAATTCCTAGTAGTGGGGGCTAGCTATTTCTAGTAGATAAGTCTTTGTAGAGATTCCACTAGGTGAACTACATACGGAACAAAATGAATGAATCTACACTTAAAATGCATCTATATACATCCGCATGTGGTTAATGGTGAAATATCTACAAAGACTTATATTTAGGAACGGAGGAAGTACTAGTATAGTACTAGTATGCGTCTTGTAATTTATCATGAGATAAATTTGTACAATGCTATGAAGCTTCCAGCTCTGTTACATGTATCTTGCGTCCAAGGTTGCCGTTGCAACATTTCATCAAATACAAAGGAGACTAACATGCATGCTATTGCATCTCAATGATTGATAGATCATAGCAAATATGTACTCCCTCCGTTCCAAAATAAGTGTCTCAACTTTGTGCAAACTTTAGTACAAAGTTGTACTACTACTAAAGTTGACACTTATTTTGGAACAGAGGCAGCTAAAGAAAAAAACGATCCATGCAGTCCCTAGCCCTTGAACCGTGAACCCTAACCAGACTTCAATTTGCTGGCAACGTTCGAGCTTCCTAATAAATGAAGTTTGCAACCTTTTGACCATCGGATCATTTTGTGCAGTTTCACCAAAATCGAGATGAGCATCCCTGTGGCAAAGAAATTGAAGAAGCGTGATTAGAATAAGATTACTAGGACTAGTTGATGAGACATAAACTCATCACAAATACAATACGTAGAAGCCAGTAGAGGTATCAGGTATGTGCGGGGCAAAGAAGTAGAGAAATATCCACAGGGAGTGATGTGGGCAGCTGGAGCAATGGTGCAAGCCGGCTGTAAAGGGAGTTGTACACGAGGGACGTAGCTCAACCTTGAGGAGGGCGGCGGAGGTGGCAACCGCCCACGTCATGGTAGTGAGCAAGGGACGAAGGCAACCTCACCGCTTTGTGAGAGAGAGCTGCGGGGACCCCTGATCGGGACGTGCCGACAGTGGGTTTTCGCCGTCGGCGACGGCCACCGCATCTACACTAAGCATCCACCCCTTCCCCAAGCGGACGTGATCCATCGGGATGTTAGAGATGTGGCCACAGTCGTTTTGTGCGAGAGAGTGTGAAGAGAGCAACCCCAGCAAGCAACCGTGTAGGCTAGCCCGTCCTGACTATGTATATAGTGGAGCGGTTTCCTTTTCTCTCCATATGAACCTATCATATTGTGTATGTGCCACTGAAGAAAAAAATTTATTTATAAATGACGCGGCACCTACTAATCGTTCTCCTATAACCTTGCGCTTGGCATCTCCAAAATATTAACCTTGCGATTGGCTCTTCGCCTCTTCGTGAAGTCGAGCAATAATGGTAGTGCAGTATATATCATTCTAGCTATATGAGACCGAATGAATTGCTGCATGTCCACCACGTGGGCGAGGGTCGAGGGGCGAGGGAGAGTGCTACTACATACGGAGCAAAATGAGTGAATGTACACTCTAAAATACGTCTATATACATCAGTGTTTGGAGTATGTACTAGTAGTTCATATTGAAATCTACTAAAGGACATATATATTCCAAACAATATGATATAATCTCTATAACCAAGGTAGTAGGGACGAGGAGTAAACAGAGGGAGTAGTAAATTTTTCTCCTCGTCCTGCGAGCCACCGCGCGCATGGGCGAGGGAGGAGCAAGCTTCACCTCATCATGCGAGCCACCGCGCCCGTGGGCGGGGGAGACGGTGTACTAAGCAAGCTTCTCCTTGTTCTCATGAGTTGACGGACACATCAAAAGTACTCCAGTGTATAGAGCCTTGCCTCTAAGGTAGGCCCCACATGGTTTGCCTCTTTTTTTAATTTAACATAACGCGTCAAGTCGCAATTTGTTTGTTCACCCGTGGTAGACGATCCTCCCTCCACCAAGTGGACAACCAGTACACGTGCCAAATTACCACGTGGTCTGCCTTTTTCGATGAAATGAGCTCCACCGTGTACCCGCGCGGGTGTGGTTGGGAAAGAGACGGGAGTACGTGCGTCGTGCATGCACCTCTTCTCTTCGTGCACGTCCCCCACCTACGTGGGTGTGTGTGAGAGATACAAACCGCGTTCATGAGTGTTTTTTGTTTTGTGGTGGGGGTGGGGGTGGGGTGGGGGTTGATTTCATGAATTATTTGTGGGAGTCGATGACATCTCAAACAAAATTTTGCATGCAATGTGTGTGAAATGGAGGCCTATCCATATCATACAAAGAGGGTCGGGAAATCCATGAGAAGAGAGGGAGGGGTCATAGCTATCGATAGAGTCGAAGAGAGGATTAAGTGGGTGGGTGCGAGATCGACGAAGAGAGCCATCGAAATTGTGTGTGTGTGTCTGTGCAAGTCAAAGATATAGGGCAACTGGCCTACCGGAACGTTAGAGGGCACATGTCAAGTTTGTGTGTGGCAGGGAGACATGACTAGAGCGCTTGATGTATCGGTGTGTGTGGGGGAGGGGTGGGGGAGGGGTAGGCAGAGGCCTAACTATAGAGGTAGAACGACTCGTATATGTGTTGAGAAGGAGAGACCCAGCTATGTCTTGAGGGAGATCGGTCGACATCCATACATAATCAAGGACGGAAATATGATGGGACAGAGAGAGAGAGAGAGAGAGGGAGGGAGAGGGAGGGAGAGGGGTAGAGTGATGGATGGGTGATGGAGTTGCTTCTCGGAGATGTTGGGAGAGGCCTACTAGACAAACCGAGGGTGGAACTGCTGCGTTATCAATAAGAGTGGGGATGTGTTTCTGTGTGTGCCTGTGCGTGATAGATCTGTCGGGACGCATCCATGGATGATGAAGGGGAACCATGTGTTTGGTAAGCAAACCTAACTAGATCAGTAGATCAATTGTTGTTTGTCGGAGGAAGGGAGAGACACAACTAATGAGGTAGATCGATCGATGTGTGGGTAAAACGAGTTATAAGGACCTAGCTGGCTATATGTATAGCGAGAGATCGGTCGGTGTACGCCCATTTGTTAGAGGCAAATAAGGCCCAATGAGACGGATAGACAGAGAGAATGGAGCTAGGAGGTGGTGCGAGAGGCCCAACTACTAGCTAGATAGGGGGAGGAGTGTGCGGTTGTGAGATCGATGAAAAGAGGGGCAAGAGTTTACACGTGTGTCTAACCATATGAGAGACACGAGGCAAGGACACATAAAGGAGGAGATTGAAGCTGTGTGTGTATGTTGTAGGCAGGCATCGCTGGAGAGGTTTATCGATCGGTGTGTGTCGGAAAGGAGTTGTGGAGACTCTGGGAGAATGACCTAAAGAAAAAATGAATGTGCCCGGTGGATAGAATGCCGAGGGAGGGGGAGGGCGAGGAGGGCGTGTGCATGCACGAGAGAAAGTTAGTGGTAGCTACAAAGGTTAGAGGATTGTGTGGGTGTAAGAGACTAACAAAGATCATAATTTGATATGAAAGCGGATTCATATATTTGAATAGGAGATCATAGTGTTTTAAACATTGCATGCATGAATATAGCGGTGATACACGTGTTGTGCACATGTTATACCATAATGTGATAATGCATGGCGTTTGCAACTCACAGCTAAATGCCGAACAATCTAAACCATACTATACATCAAACAATCTCACATTTTATTTGAATTTGTGATAATGTGCGGCGTTTGCAGCTTACAACTAAATATCGAGCAATCTAAAGAATACTATATATCGAACATTCTCACATTTTATTTGAACTTGTGGTAATGTGTGGTGTTTGCAACACACATCTAAATACTTGTAAGCGTAGGGAGCGGGGCACCATACATAATGTGATAAACACATTATACATATGAGACATGGTTTAGATTATGAGGATCTAGCTAGAGCTATAAATGTAATGTGATTTGAAATCAAAATAAAGTGGATTCAAAAAATCTAGTTCGAGTTCATATAGTACACATAGTTCATATGTAACTCGAGACTAATCATGTGGTCTGCTGTGAAGATAATACACAAACAATGGTTTAACTTGACAATAATGATGATTGTAGATCTTATTAAAACAGAGAAACGAATTCAAATGCTTTGACTTCACAATAATCATTACTGTAGATCTTATTCAAATTGAGTTCATACTGAAGTGGTAGTATATACGTTTGGAATACACTAAAACGTTCATTTGACTAGTAGGTTGCATGCATTATACACGTAGCGAAATATTTTAATTGAACATAACATGAATTCAAAGTTTTGAATGACATTTGTAGTGCGCATTGATTTGGTACAGTACACGTTAGGCTTGTCCGAAATTTCAACCCGCCTTGTTAGCCCGAAATATTTAAGATATATCTCTGTCTCGTTGTGCTCGACAACTCCTCCATCTCAACACGCGCCTTGCTATTCTAAAATTACAACGCGCGAAAACTCCCACCTCTGTGAAATCCCGACACGCGAAATGCCCGTGGTACCCCTGGACCGAAAGAACCGCCTCAAATCGGTGGGGGGTACTTTCAAAACTTACCACACATTTCGGACAAGCGCCCCTAAGCCATGGTTCCCCACCGCCATCCCATCCGCCCACCCATTCGTACACCGAGGCGCGAAACCCGTGGCGAAACCCCACACCTGCTCCGTCCGCCACCCAGCCGGAGCCTCTTCCCGACGACGTCGTCCACAACACCTCGACGTCCCTCATCCACCGCATCGATGAGGATCCGTCGTCGATCTCATCGTCCGCCGGTTCAGCCACCCCGCCCTCCACCTCCTAGGAGATGCCCGACGTTCCTCGCCTCTTCGCGCCACCTCCATTCCCACACCGCCATCTTCACCTGCACCACCGAAGAGCATCATCATCACCGTTTTCTCGGATGAAGCTGCGCCTAATCGGGCGCCACCAAAGAGGTTGTACACTAATGCCGCATTTTCTTCTTGATTCGATCTCACGGTGCTGCCGGCGCTCGGTCCCGAGCCGACACAGCGTGGCTCCATCCACGGCGGCGTCGCCGGCCACTTCCTCCATGGCGTCGCTCCCTCGGCGGCGACGTCCACATCAGTAGGAGCTGCTGCTGATTTAGCTCTCGCGCGCTGCTGCTCTTCTCTTGCTCTCGGTCCCCTACTGGTCTGCTCTTCTTTGTTGCTGTTTGCTCGCTGCTGCTCTCGCTCTTGCTCTTGCTTGCGATGCTGCTCGATTTGGCTACACTTGATCGATTGAATCGACTTTTGGGTCGATCGATTTTCAAGGGTGGGCTCATGGGGTGAAGGAAGAACCAGCCGCAGCGGGGAGGGGGGCTCGACGGAGAGGTACACCACTATCTATCTTAGGGTTCAGGATGGGGCGATGGTCGCCGGCGGTGGTGGGGCGTTGGCGGGGTGGTGGCGTGGGGATCGCCGGAGAGAAAGCTCGGCACGTGGGGGCCTAGAGGGATGGCCGGGTGGCGGTGGACCAGTGGTGGGGAGTGTTTTGGGCGGGCGGGTGGTGCCGCTTGGCGGCGGCGGGGCTGCTGTTTGGCGGTGGTGGTGGCGGCTCGGGGTGGAGGTTGAAGATGAACCGCGGGCCCTTGATTTCGTATTCAACGGCTGGAAAATCGACCGACCAGAGATGAAAAAGTCATCGACCGACGTGTAGCCTCACCTTGCTAGTGCGTTCGGGCCGACAAACAAAATTCAGTTTCGACAGTTAGGTTCAGTTTCGACAGTTAAGTTCAGTTTCGACAGTTAAGTTCAGAGATGAGCGGCTGATGTATTTTACATCTAGCACTTTGTGGTTATGTATTTTACGTCATGTATTGGAGATGCTATTAGAATTCCACACAGGTTAACGTTGATCGTTGTCTTTCTTATCCTGCTTCCGCCTTGGCGTCGTACAACTCACCGGAGTTGCTCCAACGACGAAACCTTCCATCACAGCGGAGCAGTACCTTGGGCTCCATCTCCAGACACCTAAGATCTTCTTCCCCTCCTCCGACAGCAAAGTCAGCCGGAGCATCCTCACCGGCCAACCCAATCACGCTGAGATCGACATGGCTTCGCCAAAGAGGTTGTACACTTGTTGCATCTCTTTTTACTCTACATGTTATATATATTGTCCACTGAGCACACAGATTTGTTCCTTTAGTGTCTCCTTGAAAGAAAAAACGTAGGAATTTTAATTTTCACTTGTCCTCCTTTTCAAATTCCTATTCATGAAGCACAAGACTAAGAGATAGTAGCATAATAGCATTATAACCGTACATTTTCTTTTGGTTTGACTTAATCTAACCATGCTTCTTTGCATCCTGTGATCTTCCAATTGTTGTGAATCAAACACCCAGTTGGCGTAAATCCTGTGTTTTAAATTCTCTGTTTTGCACGTGCATTCCTATCCTATTCCTGTCTATTTCCTATCCCTGCATTGTTGGAATCCTCCAATTCAAACGAGCCCTTACAGAATTACTTCTCTTACAGATAGTTGTCAAAGAAAATATTGCGTGGTTTGTCCCGCCCTACTCGCTGCCGTCGTCCACCCAGCTCAGCTGCTCCAACGACGAAGGGTCCAGACAAAGAGGATCCGGCCTCCAGACTGTCTTTCGCCGCCTCAGATCTTCTTCCCCGCCGCTAGCAGCCATGAAAACTGCATTACCATCATCAACCGAGCAGATGACCTCGAGGACTACACGGGTCCGTAAGAGAGGCCGCACTCTTTCGGTTCCGCCACGTTATGCATCGCTTAATATTACATGCTACTTTATCGTCCTGTTCACCGATTAGACTCGAGTCAGCTCCAAACTAATGGTCAAACTTGAGTTTTTAAATGGTTGTGGGGTACATATCGGGCCGCTATCAATAGTATCTATCTACTATCCGTTAATCTCCGGTGTCTACTATGAGTTTCATGTTGGGTGGGAAACAACAAAGAAAGAAGCCATTATCTGTATTTATTAATCAAGCCATTATCTGCCTGCTATTATTGGTTTTGGGTCTATCCACAGGTTGCTACCATCACTCTGGATTTCTGCATGCACTCCTTACATAACCTCACTATGTTTTATTCCTATGCATGAAAGTTATCGTAAACAATGGAACTGAACATGTAGAGCAAAAGAGACGAGCCTTGCGTGGCAATATAATTTCATGCAGATGTTGCTCCATGGTAGGCGCAAAGGCAGCCCCCCCTCCATGCATTTCAGATTGTAATCGAGAGGAAGATATCTGTTCTGAGGGGGATTCAAAAGGAGAAGATAACTCCTATTTACCCCCTGAGGTCTTCGCTCTAACTTGGCATGCTGATGTTGGTTATATCATGCATATGGTGTCTTGCATTGCTTACTTTATACATCAAATATGTCATCTGCTTAGTTTAGACATCCTTTGTGCGAATGCCATATGTTTAGTTTATTCATCGTTTATGTGAATTATACAACGCCACCTTGTTTAGCCAGGCATCATATATGTGAATTTTGCAATGCCATCCTGCTTAGCCATCATCTTATATGTAAATAATATTAGGCCATCCTTTTTCGTTACATATTACATTTGTCAACAATGTTAGTACATTCAATCGCTCTTCGTGGTGCATCAGCCATTTGACACGGTGATGGCAAATTCGGAGTGAAAACAAGGTCTTTCGAGCAGAGTATGCTATCGATGAAGCGCATATCTCGCTGGTTACGGATAGCTCCTCGGAGGAGGATTCGAGATAGATGACCAGTCCTATTCTCCCCGAGGTGTATGCTCTAACTTGGCAGGTTATGTTGCTCATATCGTGTGTATGGTGTCTCGCATTGCTATGCCATTTGATTAGTTTAGACATGTTTTGTGTGAATGCCACTGCTTAGGTGTCTAATTACCATATATGTGAATTATGCATTGCCATCTTGTTGCAAGACATTATATATGTGAATTATACAATACTATCTTGTTGCAAAGGCATTATATATTTGAATTATGCAATGCCATGTTGTTTAGCCAATCATCATGTATGTGAATTATATCATGCTATCATTTTTTGTATTATGTGTTCCATTTGTCGACAACGTTTGTATATTCAACTACTCTTCTGTGCATCAGCCATTTGAAGCGGTGATGGAAGTATCTCGAGTGAAAACAAGGTATTGAGCAGATAATGCTACCTCAAGCGAGACATCTTCTTGTCTGAGAGAGCTCCTCGAGGAGGATTGAGAGACTGATGACTAGTCCTATTTCCCCCCTGAGGTCTATGCTCAAACTTGGCAGGGTTATATTACCCATGCCATGCATGTTGTCTTGCATTGCTTAGTTTTTACATCATATATAGATTGCCATCTGCTTACTTGCTTACTATATAAATCATATATTTGAATTATATCATGCCATCATGTTTACATAGTACATACACATCATCTATCTGAATTATGGCATGGCAACCCATTTAATAAAGACATCATATAGTTATATCATCTCATCCTGTTTAGTGTTTACAGTCATCATATTTAGAATTATGGCATTCTATCCATGAATGTATGTGAATTATGGCATGCCAAACTATTTAATAAACACATTATATAGTTATGTCATGTCATCCTGTTTACATTATCTCATATTTTGAACTATGTCTTTCCATCTTTTTTAGTTAGCCATCATAATGTGAAATTGTGTCATGCTATCCTGTTTAGTTAGCCATCATATATGTGAAATTGTGTCATGCTATCCTGTTTGGTTAGACAACATAAATATGAATTATTTCATGCCCTCTTTTATTCCCCACTATCCATTGCACTGTCTATCAAAAATGTCTATACTTTCAATTACTTTTCTTGTTTATCACCATTTGAATTGGAGAGCGTGATGGCACTATCTAAGGGAGTAACAACACGGTCTTCGTAAAAGATAGTGCTACCATTGATGCAGATAGAACCACGGTTGTACTTGCCCAAGGACCAGATCCACCACACATAACCTGACTCAGCATATTGTACCCCTACCCAGCTTGGACAGAGAACCAGCTACACCCCTTCTAACCCCAACCCGGTAGATAGTAACCCAGCCCAGTTGACACAGCACCATCTCCACCACAGAGCACCCAAACACGAGCGGTTAGTAAGGGAACTGCAGTGCCCAAAGCACGAGGACCACCACTCAATCCCAACTCAACGCTTAAAGGAGAAGAAGATTTGTTCTCGTGTCAGGTTACGTAGCTATGGTTCATACTCCTTTGCTCTTGCATTAGTGTATTTACTCATACCAACTATTTTCAAATTTGAAGGATGGAATTGAAACTCCAATAGCGCAACAGGTATGTTTTAAACCTGTTTCTTTAACTGATTTGCTGTTGTAACCTGCTCTATGTTGATTTCAGTTTCAATTGAATAAACAGTTATGTTCTCATGTCATGCACATTACAAGTGTTGTTATTGCTCTATAGTTACCCACACTTATATTTTGTCTATTTTGCTTTGTCTTGAACAAATATTATTTGAACTGTGTTTCTATCTTGATTTGGCAACAAAAACTAGAATGATATAGACCATAAAGTGACCATCGTACATAGATATATGTTTGTTTCATGCTATTATCCTGTCCACTTTACTACTAAACTCATTTACCAAAATGAGTTTCATATACAACATGGTAAACATGTGATGTGTCTGCTTGTTTCTCTTTTAGAATGCGGACAAAATATTGGAGAAACGAAGATCGCGTTATCAAATGGTAAAGGAAGTAATGAGATAAGGTTCAAGATAGTGAGACATCCTGTTGGTCTCCAAGAAAGCTGATAAAACTATCTTGACGACAAAGTGAGGGAACCCAAAAGTCCTGTCTTGATGTAGTATTCGAGTTATTGGCCATTATTGCGGCACAAGCTCTTGAACTCATTGCTGAACCAGTTCGTCTTCTTGAGTCTCAACTTCAAGTTGAAAGACATCGATCGATGTGCTTTGCGACAGAAGTTGAAGGACCGAGAAGTCCTGCAGAATTCAGATGCATATTTTCGGTGCAATGACAAGTATTTGGAGGATTTAAGCGCCAAACAAGAGAAAGTTAATAAGCTTGCTAAGCATCTTGCCGACATTATGGGTACCTGTGATATTGTTTCTTGACATCTTCAAGTGGTTTCAGTTCGGATTTGTTTTCTTGCTTGGCGTTATTTGCGCTGGTCGCCAACTTTGACAACCAAATGTATATGATATGCTGCTTTGTTCCCTATATTTGCACCGGTGGCGAACTTTGATGCCCAATGGATTTAATATGTAACAGCCGTGATAGTCTAGCATAAGTTGCTTGCTTATTTATTTCCTTGTTGTCTTGTTTATTTGTTTGCTTGTAGTCGGTGCAGTTCTTTTTAAAACTAGGCCACAATAACCATGGGCTAATATTTATGTAGTGACCTTTGGGCCTCCTACGGGCCGTAGAAGCGATGGGCCTTCTATGGGCAGAGAAAGCGATGAGACCTTCTACGGGTCAGAAACAATGGGCCTTCTACGGGCAGAGAAACAATGGGCCTTCTACGGGCCGTATCATCAATGGGCCTTATACGGGCCGTATGACCATAACGGGCCATCTTTAATAGGCCGTATTTGATGATGCTATGAAAACGGCCCAACGTATTAACGGACCACAAACGGGCCGATGTAACAACGGGCTGAATTTGGCCCAGAAGCAGAAAATGACAGTAATGGGCCTTAAGTAAACGAATGCTGGAAATGAGCCCAAGAATAAATGGGCTGTGAGAAGGCCGAAAGATAATATTTGCTGGAAACGGCCCAACTGAATAACGGGCCCTTAATGGGTATAAAGTGATATACTGTTCATTACGAGCCAGTTTCACCACGGGCCGTTAATGGGTGTAAAGTGATACTTTGTTCATTGCGGGCCGCCACCACGGGCCGTTAATAGGCCAAGAGTTACATAGGGCCTCATATGGGCCGAAAGACGTCATGGGCCATACATGGGCCAAAAGTGAAAACGGGCTGGAATCATATTGGATGGCCCAGATGACGCTACTGGGCCTAATTCGGATAGGGCGTAACGGGCCTTGGGTTAGCGGGTTGTCTATATGCGAACAGGTCGTTAACAGGCTTTCCATGGGCCGGCCCGCCACCTTTTGACCAAGTCAAACGGGCGGCCTTTTCACAGGAATGGGCCTCTGTTGGGCCGTGCCACGTGTCGACGTATCATAGGCGCCTTCTGTCCAATGAGTGGATGACATCTGTCTCAACGATGAGTCGACACGCGTGTTTCCTCCGACCAATGATGATTTTACGTGGAAAATCCCCATTGGTCGGGTGTTAACGGGTTATCGGATCCAAAACCCGACCCGATAGCTTAACGGCGTTCGTTACGGTGGATGCCACGTGTCGGTCACCGTTGACGAAAGCACTTCGTGACGCGCGATTTATCGTCATGGAAGTGGACACTTCCGTGATGATAATTTTGGTAATGTCATGGAACACTTCTACGACAAAGACTGGTATGACTATCTTGATTACATCATAAATTTGTCATGGATGTACATGCATGACAGAAAACGTGACCTACTGTGACAAACACGTCACGGAAGTGTATTTTTTTGTAGTGATGTGAATTGGTTGCTATTATAACATGAGAAGTTTTATAAGAAAGAATTGTTGTTATGATGCTAGGAAAAGTGATTGAAATTATCATTGATCAAACTTATGCACTTTGCTAGCATTCACACTTCATAAATTATTTCTTTTATCATTTACCTACTCGAGGACGAGTGGGAATTAAGCTTGGGGATGGTGATACGTCTCCAACATATCTATAATTTATGAAGTATTCATGCCAATATATTATCATTCTTGGATGTTTTACAATCATTTATAGCAACTTTATATCATTTTTTGGGACTAACCTATTGACCCAGTGCCCAGTGCCAGTTGCTATTTTTGCTTGTTTTTTACATCGCAGGAAATCAATACCAAATGGAGTCCAAATGCAACGAAACTCCACGGTGATTTTTTATGGACCAGAAGACACCCATTGGGCCAGAGCAGCACCTGGGGGGTGCCCCGAGGGGGGTGCCCACCTCGGTGGCCTCCCGTACCCCTTTTTTGCACTATAAGTTCCCAAATATTCCGTAACCCATCGGGGTACCCTAGACGAGAAGTTCCGCCACCACAAGGTCTCTGTATCCACGACCCGTTCCGGCACCCTGCCAGAGGGGGGAATCATCTTCGATGTCCATCTTCATCATCCCGGCGGCCACCACGATGAGGAGGGAGTAGTCCACCCTCGGGGCTGAGGGTTTGTACCAGTAGCTATGTGTTTAATCTCTCTCTCTCTCTCTCTCTCTCTCTCTCTCTCTCTCTCTCATGATCTATATCATGGGCTTTGTTATAGATGGATCATATGATGTTTCTCCCCTCTATACTCTTGTTGTGATGAATTTGATCTTTACCCTTTGAAGTTTTGTCTTGTCAGATTGAATATTCAGATATGAGAACACATGATGTATATCTTCGGTATGAATACTTAAGGTGACATTGGGGTAATCTATGCATAGGGGTTGATGCACGTTTTTATTATCTTTTCTCCGATAGAAACTTTGGGGTCTCTTTGTAGTTCTTCATGTGGATTGAGTATTATGATTATGAACTTGCTTTGGTGTTATTTTAGTACAAACTTTAGGATGGATCAAACGGAAAAAATAGCTTTGTGTTATTTTAGTACGAACTCTTGAATAGATCGAACAGAAAGAATAGCTTTGAGGTGGTTTTGTACCCTACAAACAATTTCTATCTTTTGTTCTCCGCTAATGGGAACTCGGGAGTGATTCTTTATTACACTTTGAGGGATAATCACATGATCCAACTATGTTAGCATTGTTGAGAGGTTGCACTAGCGAAAGTTCGGACCCTAGGCCTCATTTTCAAGCATTGCAACCCGTTTACTAATTGCTACCTTGCTGTTTTTATTTATTCAGATTATAAAAACTACCATTCATATTACACTTTTATCACCATCTCTTCGCCGAACTAGTGCACCTATACAATTTGCCATTGTATTGGGTGTGTTGGGGACACAAGAGATTTCTTGTGTTTGGTTGCAGGGTCGTTTTACGAGAGACCATCTTCATCCTACACCTCTCACAGATTGATAAACCTTAGGTCATCCACTTGAGGGAAAATTGCTACTGTGCTACAAAACTCTGCGCTTGGAGGCCCAACACGTGTCTACAAGAATAAAGTTGCGTAGTAGACACCAAGCATGGAGAGCAACATGGCCCCTGGTCGGGATAATATACCAACTGAATTTTACAAACACTGTTGGGAATTTGTGAAAGATGACATAATGCGCCTATTCAAAGCCTTCCATGACAACATGCTAGATATTGAACGCATGAATTATGGGGTGATTACCCTACTCCCTAAGACGAATGGGGCTAAGAAAATCCAACAATATCATCCCATATGTTTACTCTGATGCCCCTATAAGTTGATCACTAAGGTGCTTGATAATAGGGTGGCAGTTTATGCTGATAAGCTAATCAGCCGACATCAAAATGCGTTCATTAAACACAGAAACATAATGGATGGGATCCTTACTGTCGGATTTTGGGTTCCGGCAAAACCCTTAAGGTTCGAATACTGGGGTGCGCACAAAGATCTCTCCCTTCCCTAGCTCACCCACTCACCATGATCTCAAGGCTCAGCGCGTCGAACACTGGGATCCAACAACGGCAAAATTTGAAGGGAGTCAACCAGTACAAGTTATCCTGACTAAAGGTGGTCTTCGCCTGCCAAAGGCTCTGGTGGTGACGCCGTCCTGGGCTCCACGGTGACCTCCGTCCTACCGTCCTGCTGGTCTTGGTCTTGTTGCACCGATATGGAAACCTTTGCCTGATGCCTCGGGACTCTTCGCCTGTTCTTGCCTCTTTAGCACCAAAGAGGAAACGAGTACACTGCACACTGGCGCCCGCCTGGCGCTCGCCTGGCCGTGGTCATCATGGCTTGCGTCACAGGAACCTCGCGAGGTGCCCCTTGCCTTGATCTCTCCGCCCCTCGCGAGCCAGCCTAGTGAGGCCGCCCCCGAGGAGGTCTTGAGTCATCCGCCTCATGAGGCTTGGCCCCTCGCGAGGGTCTTGAGCGTTTGCTAGTGAATATGGGCCGTACCAGGCCGCCGGTGGAGCCACGCCATGGGCCGCAGGCCGGCAAGTCTGGGGACCCCCGTTCCCAGAACGCCGACAGTAGCCCCCGGGCCCAAGGCGCGCTCGGACTTGGCTTCGAGGCGAAGCCAAAGGGCAAGTGCGGAGCGCCACGGGCCCCAACCACCTGCAGCCCTGATTGACGCGTGACGATTTACGGGACGTGTGTGGCCCCGCTTCCCCATGCAGCCTTGATATCCGCCTGGCTAGGCGGCCACCGTGACCTACACAGTTATTCCCTCATTGTTGGCGACGAACTCCCCCAACTCTTCCGCCTTCCCGAAACAACAACCTCCTCTCCCAATCCGACCTGAGTTCAGCCCTCCCCGTCGCCATGGTGCCGAGCCAAACGGAGAAGGGGAAAAAGAAGTCCCAGTCTTCAGCTGAACCACCTCTGGCCATCGAACCTACACTACAAAAAAAATACACTTCCGTGATGATACGTGTTTGTCACAGTAGGTCGCGTTTTTTGTCATGCATGTACATCCATGACAAATTTATGATGTAATCAAGATAGTCATACATGTCTTTGTCGTAGAAGTGTTCCATGACATTACAAAATTATCATCACGAAGTGTCCACTTCCATGACGATAAATCGCGCGTCACATAAGTGCTTTCGTCAAGGGTGACCGACACGTGGCATCCACCGTAGCGGAACGCCGTTAAGCTATCGGGTCAGGTTTTGGATCCGATAACCCGTTAATGACCCGACCAATGGGAAATCTCCATGTGTAAAATTCTTATTGGTAGGACGAAACACGTGTCGGCTCATCGATTGGGTCGATAGGCACCTATGATATGTCGACCGTGCCACGGCCCACCATCGCCCATTTAGCTTACAAAGCCGCCTGTTTGACTTGGTCAAAAGTTAACGGGCTGGCCCATGAAAAGCCTGTTAACGGTCTCTTTGCAAATAGGCCATTCTACGGCCTGTTAACTCACGACCCGTTAGGCACTAAAGGAAATCGGCCCAACAACGTCATGTGGGCCGTCAATATAACACTAGCCCATTTCACTTTCGCCCATGTATGGCCCACGACGTCTTCGCCCATATGAGGCCTTCAGATCTTTCGCCCTTTACAGCCCACGGTGACTCTAGCCCATAATGAACAGTAATTTTCTTTGTTCCCGTTAACGTCCGTGATTTACATGGGCCGCTTCACTGTGTTAGCTTTCGGCCTATTGACAGCCCATACGTTCTTGGGCTCCTTTTCGCCCTCGATTACTTAGGCCCGTACCACTTGGCTTGTTCCCCTAATGGGCCAAATTCGCCCATGGCAAGAGTCGACCCGTTCTTGGCATGTTCCCAAATGGGCCAAATTTGGCCCATGGCAAGAGTCGACCCGTTCTTGGCTGTTACCCTAATGGGCCAAATTCGCCCATGGCAAGAGTCGACCGTTTACGCCAGCCGTCCTATATTCGGCCCATTAACGACCCGTTATGCCCGTGATGAAATTAAGCTTTTGCAGTCCCACGACTCGTTAATGGCCCGTTACCGTCTTTGGTGATACCAATTACGCTGACACGGCCCATATAGACCCATTTATCCGACGGCCCGAGGCCCATCGATTCTGAGCCCATTTATCAATGGCGAGGCCCACCAATTACTGGCCCATTTATTGACGGCCCATAGGAGACCCATGGATCCCACGGCCGTATATATGGCCCATGGGTAGTTGCGACCACTAGCAAACCAGGGAAAAAGAAGACTAGGAAATAAATAAGGCCGAAACTAACGCTAGCCTATTAAGGCGATTGCACAGATTACATCCACTCGGCACCAAAGATCGCCACCAGTGCAAATATAGGGAACACCCTACACTATGCAAAAATGGCTTGCTGTTTTCTTCAGCCGGTGGCTACACGTTAAGAATAAATTTTGTATCGCACCAAAACAAATTACAACTAATAACAAAAGGAAGGTTTTTTTTTACCTGAAACTGTAGGGCTTTGGCCCCACAGCAATTTTATTACTCCAAACAAAAATACATATGTGCAGTAATTTACAAGGTCAGGGAGACCCTAAAAGAGAGAAGGCAAGATGAAAAAGCTAACCTCAAGGAGGCAAAAAAGAGATCCATCTAATCAGATCATCTTTGAATTTAGGTTTAATCCTATGAACTAAAAGAGAAGCGTCCAAAATAAAAGAAGCTCTCCATCTACTTAAAAGATGGTTTGATATTCTGAAAACCCCATCATTTCGAACATTCGAGATATTCCAGCAAGCTAGAAAAACAACTTCAGAGAAGAAAGGCCTTGCAAAAGCCCTTCTAGCATGGATAGCAATGTCACTCATTTCATCTCCAAAGAGGCCGGCTGATTTGAAGGTAGTTCCAGACCCTGCAACTAAAGTTACACTGGAAGAATAGATGATCCCTGTCCTCCTTGGTGTGCGTGGGACACAACACACACAAATTTGATGGTTTGATATAACAAAAGGAAGGTTGGCATAAAACTTAACAATCTAGCAGATAAATGCACCACCAGAAGTTCAGAAGCTTGGTTCATTTGACCTGACTGTTATGTTTTCATGATGTGTTGTCCGATGGAGCACCATAACCCTCGCCTTCATTTCCCCTAGGCTCCTGAACAACATAGCAAATGTCTGATAGTTTGGTTTCAAAACCATGCATATCTTGACGACATTGAGCAATGTTTCTCCTTGTTTCACAAAGGGCCTCTGTTAGGGAATGGACTTGTGTCTGGAGCGCAGATACAACATTGCTTTGAGCTTGCATATCTTGATCATGAGGCAGTTTGGACGATATTGCCTTAACAACCAACCCAAGATACGCAGAACGTGCTTTTGGCCTTCGTTAGTGGACAGTCTTGACCCACCGCAGCAAGAGCCGACATTGCGGTTATAGTTGCCTCGCCACCTTGAAGGTGGCGGTTCCACCATTTTTCCATAGCTCGCTGAAAAGTTGAGGTTTTACATTAGTAGTACCGTAACGAAGATATTAAGGAGGCAGCAAAACCAAACAAAATAGCTTTGGTCTATATACTGAGACCTTATTCGGTGAACCCATGTAAAATATTAGTTGTATTTTATTGCAAAGTACATAATAAAACCAGGTTCCAAACATACGACCATGTACCATCGCTGATGTATTGTCTATTTCTTCACATTGTATTGAGGGCTAAGGATAAAGAGACGAAGTTTATAATACGGTAAGCATAGTATGACATCATTCATATCACAAAACAACCGAGAATGCACAAACGAGCAATTGTAACGTTGTGTGGGCAAGTCCAAGACGGAACTAGATTACGGGTCAAGATCAAAGGAACATCACTCCTCCCTTTTAAACCTTGTAAGGTGCAATGATACGCTAAGACAATTGTGTATAAAATTGAAAAGAGTAATAGACATTGGCTGCAAACCATGCAGTTCAAGGCACAAGTCAGAGTAAGTAGTAGCTAAAAGGCATGAGGATTAAGGACTTACAACAGTGGCTTTGACAGGTGTAGTCATGCCTTTCTTCTTGCTAGTGTGACAGTCCTTGAAGATTTCCACAGCATTTGGTTCAGGTACTTTTTGGTCCTTGCGGGCTTTCATCGCATTTGAACAAGTCAATATAGATCTGATAATATGGTACAGCGAAAAGAGTGAAACAAGAGCTAATTACAAGAGCCTCGTTGTGCAATATAGCTACGAGATCACGTCGTCTGTTGGAATTTCACTTTAAAGACGGTTGGCCTTGTTCTTTGAACAGTTCACCTACAAGAAGATAGATTTGTGTGGCACATGCGTCAATAGGACTTCAACATGTGATCGATCATATATATATAATGTACCGATACTTGGATCGGACCGGTGTTTAACAAGGCCCTCCGGTCTTCATCCGATATATTTTCCTTTGGAGATGTTTGGGAAAGTTCATCGTTAGCCTTGCCTTCAAAGTGAGTTTTCCTCAAGTTATACCGACATCTTGTCAGAGCAGACTTGAAAACATGGGTGCAAGCTTGTCGGTTGCATCATCTTGGCTATCAACTTGAACCTCATCTGTTGAAAATTATGGGAGTCTCATTATCGACAACCTAGAAAGTATGGGATGAGCAAGGCGATATTACTAGTTTCCATACATAACCATACTTACATATAAATGGTTGAGGAAGGTGTTGAACTGGTTTCGTCTTTGTCATTCTGTCTTGAATCCATGTTGGGAGGATACGTACATGACACCTAACGGCAACCGCTGCCTCGATACTAACTTGGCTGACTCTATAGCATCACGTGGCCTTTTAAACCTGCCTCAAAACGGATCTCCATTCTTCCTCCTCTAGATTTAGTTAACCTATCGAGCATTATCCACGATGTTTGTTTCCTCTTGCGCCTAGGTGCTAGTCCAACAACGAACATAGGAAGTGTTAGTGTACATCAAACCGTGAGACTACATATAAAGAAGCATGCAAGCAGTAACTTGACTCAAAGCAACTACCTTCTTGCTGTTGAAGCTCACAAGGTTCATCGATATTGCCAACTCGTCTTGTGTCAAGAGTGCTTGGGAAGTAGTGTCGGTGGCAAGGGAGCTTGGGAACGTCTTGCTAGTTTCAGTTGGACTTACGAGTATGTCGTGCATTTGGTAATACTGTGGTAGGTGTTGCAAGAACTAGGGCTGTCTCTCGCTTGTTTGGTGGCAGCTATTTGTTTCGCTTGGCTTTTTTTGCAGCTCGTGTAGCATGGGATGCCGTGATTGTAGAATTTTCCGCTGGACTTTGACCTTCTATTGCACCATCAGTACCAGCAGAATCTGCAGGATTCATCCGCTTCTCATTCCCTGCCATTCTGTGTTTCTTCCTCTTTCTCTGTGTCATGTTAAGTCAAGCCGACAAGAAAAACGAATAACAATTTAGTTCTTCAGAACAAATTGATGCGTGATGCAGACGAACTGAACTTTGATGTTAGACAACCACATGATAGGAGGATGTAATATATATGAAAAACAGGACGGAAGAGATAACCAGAACTATGATGTGTAAACTAAGAAGAAGACATTTCACCAAATTAGAAGCAATGCAATGGAAGGTAGACACCATTTGAAAGATGCTACAAATATCGCTCTGCCCAAGTTAATAGTGTCTCAGCATAAATGGCGTTCAAACAAATGTGAAGCAGTACAAGAAATAAATCATATGCAAGATGCAAACAACATCACACTACCATGTTAGAGGTCTCTCGTCATTAGTGCCATTGCATATTCACAGCATTGCATATTCACAGCTTATGATGTGTAAACTAAGGAGGAGGCATTTCAACAAATTAGAAGCAACGAAAGCTAGACACCATATGAAAGATGCAACGAATATCACTCTACCAAGTTAAAATTGTCTCGTCATAAGTGCCATTTCAACAAATTAGTAGTACAAGCTAGAAAATAATGTGAGATGTAACCTATATCACACTCCGAAGTCAAACGTGTCTTATGATAAGTGATTGTTGCAGGTTACACAACAGTAGTAATTTGATGTAAGAACATGGTGTGATAGACAGATATTGTATGTTCTAGAAACAGGAACACGTGTCTTATTCAAGTATAATGTGTAAAGTAAGCAGATGGAATTCAACAAAATTAGAAGCAATACAAGCTAGACATCACACATAACATGCAACCACATATAACGATTGCCAAGTTAGAGGAGCACCGGTGATGCTGCACTAGGGGAGACGTGCTCATCATAAACACAGCTTTGTTGAGTGTCTATGCATGTGTTGTCTTGGAAATCATCTTGGGGGTGTGGAGGAGTAGAAAACGTAGAGGCCCTCCGTTTGGAAGGAGCACCTTTATCCGCTGCCTTGCTAACTTCCTTCCGCTTTATTGATTTTGAATTGTCAAGTAAAACCGACAAGAAAAAGCAATAAAATTCTCTCTTCAGAACTCATTCATGCATGATCTCGACAATCACTACTTTGATGTAAGGCAAACACATGATACCAGGATGGAATATGTACGAAAAACAGGACGGCATGGCATGTTCACAACTGTTTGTGTAAACTAAGCATAAACCATTCCAGCAAATAAGAAGCAATGCAAGCTAGACACCACATGAAAGATGCAACCAATATGACTCTGCCAAGTTAAAAGCGTCCCATCATAAATGGAATTTCAACAAATTAGAAGCGGCGCGTGCTATAAATCATATGAAAGATGCAACTAATATCGCATTGCATATACTAAAGGTGTCTCGTCATATTGATTGATGCGGGATACAAAAAACAATAGTTTTATGTAAGGACATGCTTAATAGACAGATGTACTATGTACTAAATACAAGAAGGCATGTCACATTACAGGTATAATGTCACATTTACAGGAGTATAAGCTAAGAAGACTAGCACATGCAGTTTAACCAGATTGGAAGAATTACAATCTAGACACCATATGCAACATGCAACCACATATCATGCTGCCAAGTTAGAGCAAGCACCTGCGATGCTAGTGTAGAAATGCTGTAATCAACTCTGAGCTACGTTCACTATCTTCATCTAGCATTTACATTTCTTGAGAATCATGTCGAGGCCGACGCTGCATTCTTTAAATGAGGAGTAGTCCCCTTGCCTGCCTCATCATAAGTGATTGATGAGGGATACACAAGAACATTAGTTTGATGTAAGAACATGGTTAATACACGATGTACTAGTATGTACCAAAAGCAGAAAGGCATGTCATATTCAAAGGTATAATGTGTAAGCTAAGCGGATGCAATTTAACCAAATTGGAAGCAATACAAGCTAGACATCCATTTGGAGTGGTGAACATGATCATCTAGGACACGAGAGCACGGTGGAGGCGGGCTGCTTTGCCACCATCGCGGCTTTTTAGTTGGCTTCGGTGATGCCTGTCTTTGTTGGGCTTGTCATTGGCTCGGCAAGGCCTTGACTAACTATTTGTCTTCGGTGCTCACGGGATGGTGGTTCATGTAAAAAATATCTTTCCTTATCCTAATAAAGACCGACTTCAGCCTTTCGAATACAAGCTAGACACCATATGGAACATGCAACACATATGACACCGCTAAGTTAAAGCAAGCACCTGGGATGGTGGTTCATTGCGAGCGAGGTCATCAACTCCAGAGCTACGTTTACCGTCTCCATCTGCTGACACTGCACCCTTTATAGCATTGTAACGTGTCTTGCCTACCAGCATACGAAGCTGGAGCGACTTCTCTCTTTTCTTTTTGGCTTCTCTCATGGCAGCAGAGTCTGAAATACCCTTGCATAAAAACACAATAGTGAGAGTAAGTGTGAAGTGTGTGCAGAACTAGTGCCTTTGTAAAAGTAGCGAGATAGCGGTGGCTGAAAAATAAATGACATGAGACATATGATAGCTCTACAACATTGCATGGCAAACAAAATTAGATTCTACTCCGTATGATTTTGTAATATATGAGCACAGGAAATGCAGGTACTCCTCCAGCACACCACCACATGTGGTCATATCTAAGATAACAGTCGACTGAAAATAAATAGGTCAATCGATTTTTTAATGAACCGTCCAATCTATAAGGAGCAGGTAGATGGCCTTCGTCTACCTCCCGCCGATCATTGTTGACGATCTTTCTCGAACCTTGGCGACCACCGGCCCAGACCGTGCCTCCGCCGCCCGCCCTCCCATCGACCTCACACCACCGCCGTGCTTGGCGGCGCCCCAAGCCATCCCTTTAATCCCGGCCGACCTCCGGATCGGGCGCCCAGAGCTCTAGGCCGCAGACGCCTAAGATAAACACCAAGCGCTGCTTCCCGGCGTAATAGTCGTACTAGCGCTGTTACGCCGGGAATGCTTCCGTTAATTGGGAATCAACGGCCGAAATTGAAATTGTGGGGGCGACGGACCTCTAGCTAAGGTGAAATAGTATATGAGGAGAAACCTTGTGCATCGCGAGTTACTAGGAACATCTAGTGTCAAGAAGAAGCGGTCAACTAGTGTCTTCTTTGGGATGAATACCGTGCAAGCGAGACATAAGATTTGCACGAATAAGGGAAGAGGAGTACCTTCTTGGTTGCGGTGTGGTCACCTCCACATGTCGCGCGATCTTCTTTTTTTACCGGGAAACGGATGTTACGAGGGTGCAGGCTTGGACGAACCCATGGCCAAATTGTTGACTGTGTTGCCGTGGCCGTATGTCGGCGGAGGGGAAGCAGTCCGAGGCGGCGAAGGGCGGCGAGCAGGAACAGCTCCGGTGCGGTGGAGGGTGGCGAAGTTGGAGCGGCAGCGGTGAGGCATAGGACGGCGTGGTTGAACTGGCTCGGCACGGACGGCTCGCCTCGGCTTCAACTACTAGCCGTGGAGGGCGTTGCGGTTGAGGTTGCGGTGGGCAGCGGCGCCGGGTATCGGCTCGGCGTGATGGAGGAGGGCGGTTGATGGGTGGGATGGGGTGGCGGACGGAGGACGCCGGGGTTTCGCGGCTGGTGGAGAGGTAGTTTTGGCGCCCACGGAGTACGAATGGGGAATCGGACGGGTGGGGGAACCATGTTTGATGCAGGGACGTGCTTGTTTTTGGCTTTTTGAACAGAAGATGGGACGCGCTTGTTTGAAATTTGGGGAAAGTACAAACTTTGCCCCCCTCTTAAATTTTGGACCTACTGCGGGTCGGGGGTAGGATGGTAATCCCAGGTGTCCCAAATAGTGGGCGGGAGCGATTTCGGCCGCGCGCATGTGTGCTTAGGCGGCCATTGTGTATGAATGTTTTTCGGAGGCGGTTGCGTGGCGTCTAGATGAAGCTACAAACCTACCCCGGTTTAGACCTTTGGACATCGGGCCGGTAGGTTTCACAGGTCGGAGTTATTAGAAAAGTAATTTCCTTGTACTACCAAACATTGGTCTCACGCGGTTTCAAGTAGTAGAGGCTCTTTGGCGCCGTTTGAAATTTTGAAACACAAGCATTCACGTTTAGAGTACTCTTGAACTATGAGGATTGACCTAAATAGACAACGTTATATTTGACCTTGTATGTTTGAAAACCTCATTAAATTATCCGCTTCCTTTTGAAATTTTGACACTTGAAAATCCTATAACTACGATTATTTTGGAATGGAGGAGCTAAATTTGAATCTATTTTGTACACGACTACATATGCTATTATGTACAAAATCAGAGCAAAGATTGGTACCCCCATAGTTTAGGTATGGTTTACAAATGCCATGATATCAAATTCAAATAATTGAATGGACTTCATGTTGAATTGATTTTTTAAACCACCTTAGGTTGAATTCAAATGTATGCTAGTTCATAGGTAGCTATTTATAAATGTCCATTGTGTAACTTTCAGTATGTATAATGTGCTTTACACACACAACATGAACTATACTCACGTTTATATTCGATTGCTAAAGCGATGCATTGTGCAGAGTTCAAAATACTAACTATGTGGATCAATTGTGTCGAATAATAACATAGACATGCTCAAATTCGATAGAATCTAGATGTCGATGGATCAATGACCGCTCCTTACGCTGAATTGCAAATATCATGATCCCATCCTAATATTTGGATACAATTTATATCTTTAATCAATGTGTAGAGCAGTTTTTACGTGTAGTTTCACTCTCCATCGGTGGTCTCTCACACATGCTCACACACTCTCTCCCGAGGTGTCTTTCTCGCACACATGCTCTAGATATAACCCTCCCTCCTCTCGTAACCATTTACAACTGTTTTCACTAACCTTTATCACAAGCACTCTTCCTCTCGCAAACATACACACGCACAATCCTCATCGACCCTTTCTATATACATGGACCTGCCTACATGTCTCATGTACGCACATTATCTTTACTTTGTCTCTCACGCATTATCTCACACCTCTCTTCCTAATCGTGAGTATGATTCTAGCAGAGCATTTTGTAGGATGCCCTTAAAGTTAGGTTGGATGAATAGTAATATCGAGATAAAGGGTTACCTTAGTCCAAGAACCTAGGGTTACAAATCCTAGCCGGCTTTGTCGATGGACACAGAGTCCTTCACAATTCTGCTATCTTTGTCTTGTATGACTAGTCATCCATGGGTCTTCCTAAATGTGTCATGGGCCGACCAATGTGGCGTCGGACGGAACCGAACGAAGGGCCTCACCTCGACCCACCGGACCTCACGCGGTGACACACCCTCCACGTCTCATTATCTTCTCACACCCACACATACCAACACAAACACCACACACACAGAAAATTTCTCCTGGTGCCTCTATTCCTCCCCTTGCATATACACACTCAAGGGAATGGAATCTCTTGTCGTGATGTCATATTCGTCTCTCTCTCTCTAGACCACTCTCATTTCTCGTGCTATCTCTCCCGCCCCCGTCGGCCCCTCTATCCATGCCTCTCTCGAATATGTAATACACACATACCTCTCTAGGCCCCTTAAATGCATCAACTACACATTCACACATGTTACATCACGTACCCCATTGATCTAAAATCCCTCTCTTCATGTTTATTTAGCATACAACATTCCTTTTGAATAAAGTGTGGCCAAAAATTATTTTAGAGTTTCTACATATATACAACATTACAAAGTTATATGGAGGAGTCTAACGCTAATTTGCATTGCATGGTGCCCACAATGATATTTATTCAACCTTTGTGAATTTGTATATTTTTATACTATATACAAAGTTAGTCATAATAAAGAGAAACGAAGAGCATCTCTCTCTCCATCGCATACCCCCCGGTACGCCCCTTTCACGTATGCACACAAAACTATCTCCAGGTCCTCTAAAAGTAAGCCCCCAGAAAATTCACGCGTGTTTCATCTTTCTCTCGCGATATATGCAATGACGATCATTGTATTTGAAGCGAAAGCACGATACATACATTGGACTTCATAATCCACTCATTACGGTCACCATTTACGTTTAGTGGTTATTATCTGATCACGAGCTCACCGTACAACTTTGTATTTGCTCATGACATGACTAGTTGACCGTTAAACGCCCACGTGGCACCTCTAGTGTTGCATCACATTATCTCACTAACATCGTGCCCACCTGTCGACTTGTATCTACTCTACATCTACACTCTTATAAAATACATAAAATACACTTATAAAAAACAGAGTTGGTGATGATGGTGTGCCTGCCATCCTGCAATATAGGCCGTCCGATTTATATCTGGCGGATAGGAAAGAAACTATGGCAATTTTGCAAAAAGGTACCCACACACCTCTCCACATTTGCAAATAAGGCCTTCCCTCGTTCATCCTTTTCTCTCACAAGATAAACAAGTCATACAAATGCATCTTGATGTTACGTGCAACGCACGGGCATCTTGCTTGTAAGAATGAAAACAAACGACAAAAAAATATTTTGACGGTGGTTCGAAGTCATGACCGCGGGCACAGCGAACAAGGTGGCCTTGTATTGGTATGCTGAGCCGTCTGTTTTAACACACAGGAGCTGGTGTGGTGATTATACACACACGCACGCATGCACACGAACTCCATCCACGCAACACTCACACAAACACATGCACCCACACACACACGCAACACTCACACGTACACACGCAGCCACACACGCACGCAACACTCACACGCACACACGCACGCATGCATGCACACACCAGTACACCACACGACCAACACACACTCTCACGCTCAAGTGCTCAACCTACACGTGCATGCGCACACATCAGCCCTGACAGAAACATACACAACCAGGTGATTCCCGCGCACGGGTTGGAGCCTTGTCGCGCCTGCGTAAATTTGTGTTTATCTGACCTTTTCCCTATGCAAACTAACAGGTGGGACCCACAAGGAACATGGTCAATTTAACTAGTCAACATGGCGCCACACAGACTATTTGGCGGTCAGCAGAGTGCAATCCGATGCTGAATCTGTGAGCAAGTGACCGGATAATCACCGCAAAGCGTATATAGTGACCGTAATCAGCTTATTCGAAGTTTGGTGACCGATTACGCTTTTCTCTCTGTAGGCCCTCCAAAACTACATCTCTACGTTCTCGCATGTTACATCTAACAACTATGCAATACAGCACTACTACTACACTCTAACACAATAAATCATATGTGTTTTAGTTTTACTAGATATCATATTGTTACTTATAATTATTCAGTTTGCATACATTAAAATTGCCTTTGAAATGTATGGCGATTATCATCTACCGCGGGAAAAATCCGCCCTTTCTGTTTAATCGGGTTTGTATCGATGGATCGTGTAAACAGCAAAACTATAGTACTATACAATACAAGTGACAGTTCTTTGGGCGTCGTGTAAATCTACTCCTCCGTCATAAGAGTGGGCGCTCGCTTTCATAAATCTTCTAGTCCCTTTCGCCGACATGTGGGACATCAAGCTACCGGGTCCACGTGCCATACCGAATCTGATGCGAGCAGCCGGGTGAAGCACCCAGTCATGGCGCCGCGTAGTAATGAGCAATGAGGCGTCAAATCACAAAGTTGCACCTTTCCTGCAGTTAAGTTGGAGGGACGAAGTAATAATGCTAAAAAAATAAGTTGGAGGGACGAAGCAACCATCATTTCACTCGTTGCTGAATCCGCTTCTCCCTCATCTTCTTCAACTTAACCACATGTTGCTTCTGCCGTTGTTCTTCCTCATGTGGGACGCGGATCAGCTTGGTAAAGCACTAACACGTGGGACCGCATGTTAGCAAACCGCCAGGACAACGTCCTCCGAAAATAAGAAACCTCCCCCGCCATCCACGCGGCAAAATCACCTCCTTTTTACTAATCTTTAATTCTATATTTTTTTAGATCAATATAATTGAGATTTGTATAGATAGCACACAGGAGCAAAACCAAGTGGTACGGTTAAGGGCATCCACAATGTGTAGCCAAATGTGAAAATAGCTTTTGGCATCGTGGAAACCATTGTGGACGGTGTTGCCAAAGCCAAAAAGATGGAACCGAAGCTCCCTGATTGATTGATTGAAGGAATAGAAAATGCAACGTCTCTCCTCTTTCTCCCATGCTTGGATGCATGTAGTACAGTATAGAGCACTGAGTCTACTCCCCTGTCCCTTCTATCACAAATCACAAAGCAGTGAGGCGTCAAATCACAAAGCAGTGAGGCGTCAAATCACAAAGCACGGAGGAAGCAACTATCATTTCACTCTTCGCTGACTCCGCTTCTCCACCGTCTTCTTCGAGAAACCATCTCACCGCACTAGTACTCCTAGTAGTAGTACTAGTAAAGGACTTCCTGGATGCAAATAAGGCGGTTGTCTCGGCTTGCACGCGGCACTTGCAAACGACTTACCGTGGTCTCCCTCAATGGTGTTCTCCGTCGAACGCACTTCGCCAAACCACAAAAAAAATGTCGTCGACGTCACCGCAATGGGCAAGGAATTCAAATATAGTTACTACCTCCATTTTTTTGTACACAAGGCCAGTATATCAAAATTACAATTTGCAAAGGGCCACTAACACTAATCGAGGCAAAACTGATGGGGTTAGCAACCAAGGACATTAATATCTCCTGCATGCATGCGGAAGTGAGAAGGTTCGTTTGCATGGCGCTGCATTAATCAAGCGATGAGGAGTGAGATGGTTAGCTCTTTGGTCTTTCGAGAAAAAATACGCATTAATTGACACGTGAAACGAGGATTTGTATCGATTAAATCCCGCGAAGGAAAACCACGCCTTTCTTTTTTAACACTAGTACTCCTAGTACGTACGTACTTATCCTGTTCGCCACACATTTTTGCCAAGCTTGCCTAAATTTTTCAAAATGAGAAGGAGGTACACTTTGCACGGTTGTCGCGGTCGCACCGCACCCTCACACGGTCGCTCCTGGACGCTGCGGTCGCACCGCACCCTCACACAGTCGCTCCTGCACGCCGCAAACCCAACCAAGGGAAGGCACCCTCACTGACACGTGATGTCGCATGTGAACAAACCAAACTCAGCCATCCTATCGATGACACACAATTTTCGTTCATAGAGTATGTTTATCCAACCGCATGTTGGAGAGTATCCGTCTGCCGTGCGGTGGTGCATTGGGGAAGAAGAAGAGGTGAGGAAGAAGGAAAGAAGGGTTAGGAGACGTAGGATATTCATCCAACCGCCTGAAATGGTAGACTGACCCAAGTCAGGTGACTTGCATAACAAATAGTATGTTTTTACACAGCAAAAGATCCATAAAAACAACAACATAAAGAAAAACTATCACTGCTCGCGGAAAGAGACGGCCTCGTCGTCTTTGGCTGCCGGCGCGAACCAGCCGTCGCTGCCGACGTGTGTCTCCGCACCGTGGTTGTCCTCGGCCTCCAGCTACTCGTTCAAGCGGAGCGTGCGGGCGCTCTGCACGGATGAGAGCACAACCGGTTCAAGTCGAGGACGTCCGGTTCCGCCTGCAGGAGGGCCTCGATGGCAGCGGCATCCGCGTGCTCCGCGTCGAGTCGAGCCTCCGCCGCCCGGTTCAAGTCCAGGACTTCCGGTTCCGCCTGCAGGAGGGCGTCGATGAGAGCGGCATCCGCGCGCTCTGCGTCGAGTCGAGCCTCTGCCGCCCGGTTCATGTCCAGGACGTCCGGTTCCGCCTGCAGGAGGGCCTCGATGGCAGCGGCATCCGCGCGCTCCGCCTCAAGTTGAGCCTCCGCCGCCCGGTTCACATCCACGACATCCGGTTCCGCCTGCAGGAGAGCCTCGATGGCAGCGGCATGCGCGCAGGCGCTCGCGTCGAGTTGAGCCTCTCGCCTCCGGTCCTCCTTTAGTATCGCCATGTTGAACCGCTGGTCCTTTGCACCATGGGGACTCGGACGCCGGCATGAAGTCGACGTCCATCGTCTCATACCCATCGGGGGCCTTCTGCGCCGCGACCTCCGCAGTGAACATTGGATCGGCTTCCTCCTCCTCGTAGCTTGGCTCCAGAGAACTCGGGGATTGGCCCGCCGCAAAGAGAGCTTGGGAACGGAGGTCTGTGGCGCCGACCGCCGCCGCGATTTCTGCGCGGCGCTCCGGCGTCAGCATCTTGTAGTAAGTGATCTTGCGGCGCACCATGGCTTTCTGGCGAACTAGGGGACGCTTGATGCGGGCTAGGGGATCGAAAGGTGGGGAATGGGCTGGAGATTTGGTGTGGTTTTAGGGCAGTGGCTGGCGTAGGCCGAGCAGCGAAGGTTCTGGTGTGAATAGTGGTTCCGGTGACGACCGGTCAATCGGTTTTGACTGTACATCGCTCTTGTCGCGTTCGCGTTGCAGCCCGGCACGCTGGACCCTCCACGTCGCTCACCGAATGGAACGCGCTTCGTCTTGCGTTTTCGCTCGCTTGTGGGACCGCAGTTGAGAGCAAACCGACGTCCCTCCCCCTCCCCCGCCCGCGTCATTTATTATACCACCACTCCCTCCGTTTTATGCGGAGTAAATAAAAACAGAGGGAGTATACTACGGATGAGGATCCCCTGACGTGGCCGAACCCATTGAGTAACTGACATGCGGGGCCTAGCAAGCATGGGGTCCGCCGAAGAAGTGACCGAAAGGGAGGGTAAGGCAGGATACCTACGTCGAGGATCCACTTCCACTATACTACTTTGACCAAATGTTAGAGTAATAATATATGACATGCAACTTACACAAATGTTAGAGTAATAATATATGACATGCAACTTACACAAAGCATACATGGTCTAATGCATTTTTCGAGGCTAACTTTGACCAAATGTTAGAGTAATAATATATGACATGCAACTTACACAAAGCATATGGTCAATTTCGTATGTGAAAGGAGTTTCCAATGATATAATTTTCACATTATACATCTCATGTACTCCCTCCGTCTAGGTGTGTAAGTCATCTTACAAAAACCAAATAATCCCAAAACACATAGGCGCGGTGCATTAACTTCTACCTTGTTTCTTGTTTCTTGACATATGAACCAATAAGAGATGAGGGTGTGCATGCTTTTAATGACCTGAGACTATCAAACATGACATGCAGTGGTTAGTTCATTGCATGCAATACTATTAATTAGCAAATAAACATTAATGTCTCTCGTTTTCCCCTCCTCCTTGGTCACGGTGCACAGCCTAAGATGACTTACTCACCTATGTGAAAGGAGTACTATTAATCTTGTCAATAGTCAAATTGGAAACCATCTCGAATACAAATCTAGGAGTACGTACGAATCTAACAATATTGATTGGGCGTTGTTGAATGTTGATACCTTTTTTATCATAGTAGAGATACTTTGACTACACATAAAACTTATATATGTAAAGTAGAAAGGATAGGAGGGAGTATATTGTACGTTCAAAAATGAAACGAACATTGAATACCCTTTATATATGATTTGCGGATGCTATGATCACCGGTTCAAAATTTGAATCTGCCTTAGGTATCACGTGCCCCACTCGTTCCTCTCGATTTCATCTCGGGTCCGGAGATCTATTGAAAGAGGACTAGGGTGGGTACATGCGAATGATACTCGGCGGAATGTTCAAATGAGGCATGCGGGAGGATGGACTCATTGGAGGGCGACATGATCGATGGAGAAGAGGGTTGAGAGGAATGAGAAATAAGCAAACGCCACATGATTACACTTGAACGGCTCAAATAAACAATAAGTTGTCTCGCTTGGCCTACATAGTGAAAGGCCTAATGTGCAACGCGAGCACCTTTCGAATATGGCCGGAAAACAGGGAAAACCGACATAGCGCAGACTAGTCCAATGGAGGAGCTGGCCCACGACCTCCTCGCCACCGACAACCGCTCATGTGGGTCGTTGGGGCCAACAACGGGCGCAGCTCGGCACCGCCTCTCGACACGGCGATCGCGGTGAGCGACACGCTCATATCGTTGATAGACATGGTCGGTTTCAGTGTGCCGAGGGTGGCGTTAGTGCTGTGGCACGGCCAACGGTATGTTTGGTTTGTGCCCAAGGTTGCCCCATCAAAGCATTGGGTAGCCAAATTTTTGGTTGAGGTATTGGTTGCCCATGATTTGGCCGACATTGGCAAGAAAAATGAACTAGAGTTGGCTAGAGTTCATTGGCATCCCAAAGAAATGGCAACCATCCAAACAAACACCAATCTTTGGGTCATGACCAAAATTTTGGTAAGGTGCACTTTGGCCACAATCCAAACACACCCCAACACCCAGCTCGTCGAGGATGCACGGGGCGTCGTGACGCGTCCGCGGAGTGGTGTAGCACGGCCAACTGCATCCTCTGGACCTGAGACCATGCCGGGTTGTCTTGCTTTTTCAATGACATGCGGGGATCGCATTTGAGCAAAGGGCATCTCCAACATTGCCACGACGCAGCTGACTACCCTGGCACACCAAAGCCCTCGTCCCTCGCGCCGTCACGTGGTGCGTTCCCAACCGGCGCTAGTTGCCCGCATTCATGCCGTCCGTTCGTATGTCGTTGTTAAGAGGCTCGGTGCCCGAGGAACCAACTTCGGCGACTTAATGACGCATCCGTATGCTTGGCCTCACCAGAATGCGCTACTTAAAGCGGCAACGCCCAGCTAACCTCCACACCATAGTGCATCGTCCTCCTACCTGGCACCACATCCGCCATGACCACAAGTGCGAACGCTTTGCGGGAGAGCTTGTCTTCGGGGATGAAGCTCGAGGTCGCCGCCCTCGCTCAAGTCGCCTCTCGCGATGCAATAGCGGCGTAGCCGGACGCGAACGCGACCGCACAAGCGGTGGCCCCGCTGGCGGCCGACGACGGGAGCACCGTCAGCCACGCATCCTACTTGCCGCCGTCCAACGTCCGGCACCGCCGAGGTCGGGGACTCCTCCGAGGATGAGTAGGGCATGGGAGGCGGCAGGGCATGGTGTGCCAACTGGCCGGTCCGTATCCCGTGTTCTACTCTTCCTCGCCGGAGACCGCACCTTCACTTCACGGGTCTTGAACCCCGCCCGTACATAGAGATCGCAGATGGAGGACATCGGTGCGCCGCCAGAGAATAGGTTTAGGGTCGGGTTTCTTTTATTTTCTGTCCTATAAAAGTTCAAATGTAATGAAAATCTGCCGTGTTTGCATTAATCTCGGCCGTGTATATGAACTTTCACAATAATATACATATTGTAGGAGTACTAGCAAGATGCCCGTGCGTTGCACGAAAGATCAAGATCTTGTGGGAGAAAAGGATGAACGAGGGAAAGCCTTATCGCAAATGTGGAGAGGAGTGCGGGTAAATTGTCATAGTTTCCTTCCTATCCGTTAGATATAGATCGGACGGCCTATATTGCAGGATGACAGGCACACCATCATCACCAACTCTGCTTTTTATTTAACCGAGACAAATCTAAAAAAACCAACTAAGCCAACCTCCCATCATATCGCGCGGGAAAAGACCCAACCGCGCCGTTTTAGTCGGGATTACCGGATTACTAGTAGTAGTATCGATGGATCGCGAAGCAACATTTTTTTGAGGGGCGAAGCACCTAGTTTAAAAGGAAAAAGGCGGTACACTCACAAGACTCTGTCGCGATCGCATTGCACCCCACACACGTTCGGTCCTGCACACGGCTCACGCAAACGGAACACGCTTCGGCTTGCCTCTTCACTCACACGTGGGACTGCACTTGGAGAAACCGACCATGCGCCAAACTCCCCGCCCCCACAAAATCCTCCCCCCACACACACACACACACACACAAAATTCCCCCAAATTGATTCAACCGCCTTTTCGCCAAATATTCCCCAAACCCCTCCCCCGCCCCCTCCACTCCATTCGCTCCGCCAAAGCCGCCCTCCCCCTTGGGCCGATACGTCGGGCGCCATGTTCATATAGGGGACGACGGCGATCCTCTCGCCCCACAAGACGCTCTCATAGATCGCCGTCCTCTAGCCGCGCCGCCACCTCGCTACGTTCTTGTGGAGGCGCGACGGCGGTCAGCGCCACCACCGCTGGCGACGTTCTTGTGGAGACGCACGGCGGTCAGCTTCTCCCACGGTACACGCATTCTAGGCGAGGCCCGTTCATGTCGTGTAGCGCTGAATGTTAGCCGATAGACGCTGTTAATCTCACTTGTTTGTCAAGTAGTTTATCGTCAATATGCTCGCTTAAGAAGCTTCCTTGCCTGTTCTGCACTCAATCTGCTTAGCTGAGATGGCATGCCAAGGTCGATTAGTTGCTAAAATATCCTGCCATATATTTATTGTGATGTAGATTGCCATGGTCTAGTAGCCAATCTGTTAGGTGAAATAGCTCTACACCGTTTTATACTCGATCTTTGTTGTTGCGATGGCCTTCGATAGTTTGATGGTTGTGTGCTCGGCCTCATTGACTGCTGAAACAGCCTGCCATAATTTAGCACTCAAATCTGTTTGCTGAATTAGCTTTACATATATTTCGTTACTTAGATCTGCTCGTCCAAATATCTTGCCATAGCTTTAGACATCGACCTAGGTATTTTTTTCTGGACTTCATAAAAAAGCATATATGTTTTTCCTGTAATATCTAGTAGAAGAACTAATTTGTATGTCTAATGATGGACAGGACTTGGATAACTTCTGCTCAAAGATTCTCCGCTGCATATGTCGAGGGGTTGAAAACTTCATGAACTTTATCGAGCTGAGTATGGTGGTCGAAATCAGATGTGCTCTTCCGTGTAGCAGTTGTATGAATTCAGTTACAAGACCCATCAATTGTGCAAAATCATCTACACTTGTATGGGATGTCGGTCACATATACTAGGTGGGTTCATCATGGTGAAGCTGTGAACGCCAATGTTATTGACTACGTGGAAGCAGCAGATCACCATCTTGATCTCGCCTGATGCTCGGTGGAAGAGGAGGAGGAGGTGGTGGTGGCGAGCCAGTGAGTTTGACCAACATTGAAACAATGCTACGAAATGCTCGTGCATTCCGTGAACTTTCACCGCAGAAGAAAACGGTGGGCCCGCATGTTGGAACAATGCAACGTTGTTGTCACCCGTGAAATAAGCTGTCAAGATTCTCAGCTATGGTCACCTTTCTTGGTGAAGACATCTCGAGCGGATGACCAACAAATCATTCGATGCGATGTTGGCTGCTTTCCACAAATCTTTCCCAGATCGTCCTGAGCTGCCACACACCTGATAAAATGAAGAATTTCCTTCGTGCAGTTGGAATTGGATATGATATGATCCATGTTTGTAAGAATAATTGTGTTCTATTAGGAAGGATTATGCCAACTTAAGTGAATGCCCGAAATGCAAATCATCAAGATGGAAAGATGGCGATGTTGTGAAGAGGGTTCCTCATAATGTTTCGAGACATTTTCCAATTACACCAAGATTGCAGAGGTTGTTTCATGATGTGAAACAAGAGAGGATGTAATGTGGCATTCTAGGAACCAGAGTACAGAGATCAGAATGTAATGAGCCATCCATCTCATGGTAGTGAGTGGAAAAGCTTCAATGATAAACACAAAGAGTTTGTTGTTGACCCGAGAAACATTAGACTTGGCTTAGCTTCGATGGATTTAACCCATTTGGCCACAGAGCGCCACATATAGCATGTGGCGAGTGCTTGTTATCCTTACAACATGCCTCCAAATGTCCGCACCAAAGAATCAAACTACATGATGGCCTTGCTCATCCCAGGTCCAAAAGTCCCGGAAAGGATTTTGATTTGTTCATGGAGCCTCTTGTGGAGGAACTTCAACAGCTATGGAAGGGTGTTCTCACTCGAGACCTATATAGCAGCCCACCAGCTGATTTCTTTCTCGTCTTGTTGTAATTTGGTGCATCCATGATTATCCGCTTTGGGCACTATGTCGTATGAACGACACATGGTTACAATGCATGTGTTATTTGTGACAGAATCATTGTCACGCAATACTTAGCAAGATATGTTACATTGGACACCGCCGTTTCCTTGCCAAGGACAAGCCGCATCCTAGAAAATACCAAAGACATGTGTTCAATGCAAAGCATGAAAACCGTGATGCGCCAAAGAGGCTCACCGCCGATGAGTTGCAAGTGGAATTAGAGAAGGTCGGGCATATTACACCGTGAAACCATCCCGGTAATGGTAGCGGAAAAGGAAGCGTGGCACGGTAGAAGAGATTATTGTTTACCCGCAGTCCACTTTGTGGGACTTGGAGTATTGGAAAGATTTGGATCTGCGGCATAATCTTGATGTGATGCACATCGAGAAAAATATATGTGATGACATTATCGGCACACTTCTTAACATTGAAGGCAAGACGAAAGATACCTTAAAATCTAGGATTGATTTGACACACTGGTATCGAAAGGATTTGCAGGTGCAAGATGAAGGTAAACCACGGGATATGGCACCGGTGTATGCGTCTTGGACAAGGTAAAAGAAAAGAATTCTGCGAGGTCCTCACACGTGTGAGATTCCCACATGGATTTGCTTCCAACCCCGAAAGGAGAGTCGGTCAGATGGAAACAAGGTACAAGGGTTGAAAACTCATGACCGCCACATCCTACTTCAAAGGGTTTTACTGTTATCCTTAGAGGATTGGGCATACGACTTATCTGAGCGATTGCAGAGTTGGGACAATTCTTGAGGAACTCTGCAGTAGAAATATCATGATAGATGCTTTGGAGCGTCTTAGAGACAAGATACCAACTATCCTATGCGACCTTGAGAAGATATATCCTCCGGCCTTCTTTGATGTGATGGTGCATTTGGCTGTTCATCTACCTGATGAGGCACTACTTAGAGGTCCAGTACAGTATGGCTGGATGTACCCTATTGAAAGGCGGCTAGGCACTTTCAAGGGCTATGTTAGGAACAGAGCTAGACCCGAGGGTTCCATTGCAGAGGCCTACATTGCTACAGAAGCGTTGACATTCTTCTCAAAATACATTGAAACAATTGATCAGCTTAGCAAAGAGGTGGGTGAAGACAATCCCGGCTCAATGTTTTCGATTATTCATTCGAGTTACGAGGGAAGAGTCGACAAGAGGACAAACCTAAAGATTTGGACAAAATGGTTTGGTATGTGTTGAATAACGTCCCGAGATACTACCTTATATCAAGTAAGTGCGATCGCAGCTTATACATCATAATCTACTAAACTTGCAGCACATTCTTATATATTTAGATGTTTGATGCGATCACTATGTTGTGCAGCATCTACAAAGAGGAGTTCTTGCCGCAAAATCCAAGAAACATTGACAAACTGGTTATGGCAGGATTTGCGAAATGGTTCAAGAACCATGTAAGCTTTTGAAGTGCATTGTCGGTTTTTTAATATATTGAGTACATAAGATGATCAGCTTGTCTATTTTCTAACCATAGGTTAAGAAGATGCGGGAGGATGGGCAGGCAGTTGATGATGCCCTTTACTCACTAGCAATGGGTCCTGATACTCGGGTAAGACATTATGAATCTTGCGTTGTTGGAGATGTGCGCTACAACACCCTTGCACGAGACGAAGGCAGGAAGACACAAAACAGTGCCATCATGAGCACGGATACGTATGACAAAGAGACAACTGAAATGTATGCTAACATAACAGACATTGTTCGATTGCGAGATATCTCCATTTCGAGGATCATCGGTGTGTGGTTACATTGTCAGTTGTCGTTGGTATAACCTGTTTTCCAGATCGCAAAACCCAGAGCTGATGATTATTTCAAATCCATCAATGTCAAGGCGGCGTACCGGACCAACGAGCCTTTTATTTTGGCAAATCAAGCAGCACAGATATTTTTCTTGGAAGGCACATTTGCACGTAGCGATGACTGGAGAGTATTGCAAAGGTTTGAGCAGAGGAATTCGTTTAATGAAGTTGCACAACAAGATGATGCTTACACTGCTGCTGATGTACAAGAAAACACAGATGTTCCTAATATCTTTGAGAACCATCACGTCAATGACGCCGGCGAATAGATTGCCTGTCATGCTGTGGACATACAAGAGTTGATCAAGAAGAAGCCAATGTTCGAGGACGTTGAGGACAAAGAAGAAGATGACACCATGGGGAATTACAATTCAGACTGATACACATGGTGAAGATGTTGACGCTGCTGCTGCGGATGATGATTACATTGCTTTTGTCGTATTTGCCTATCAGAAGACGTTTTTTATCTACTATGTGAAATTGTGTTTGCTATGACAACTGAAACCTGATGAACATGTTGTTTAGTATTTTGCTGTGAGAACATCACTTGTTATGTATGCTGATTTGTGTTTGGTGATTGTATGACAACTAAAACATGATGACATTGTTGTTTAGTTGTACTCATATTTGGCTGTGAAACTTGAATTTGATGACATAGTTTGCTGTTGGACTGCAATTTGCTCGGCGTCTTGAATGAGAACAAAGCTGACCCGACAGGGCCTCTGCTATTTATTTATTTATATGAGCAAAAGGGGATACCCCCTGATTTCCGTTAATAGAAATCATTAGATGTTCACAACACTACGCCCAGCCTGCTACACAGGTTTCATTCATTACTAGTTTCAACAAAGTGCTCATGTCGTAGCTATTGAATACATCACGAGTGCTACATACTTGCAAATAAAGAGACAATCATCCTCTGAGCACATCGATTTTGCCCATTATCTTCACAAGCTCTTTCATCTCCTCATTCTTTGTCAAGGCCGTTCAGCAGATTGTTGCTTGGCCATGATCGGAGGAACTGATCTTTAACCTTCGCTCTGCATCTTCCTCTTCGCCGTTCCTTGATTACTTGTCCAACACCCCAACCTGCTGGTATTGGGATTCCTCGGCTAACCAAATAATCAGCGTAGTTGCATTCCCCACATCAAGAACTTCCCGAAATAAAATCACACGAATCTTCCCTTTTACGCACGAATCAAATTGGAAGATCATCAACCAAACTACTAAAAAATCAGCAACTGAAAGCAGCAGAACAATACTTAAACATATTATTACCCCATGATTCAGGCATTTGTAGATGACTCGGCCAGGGTTGCGGATTGTGGTTGAGACGCGACGGATGACTCTGCGTGATTTGCAGCAGTGGCACCACACCAACGGCAGAGGGTTGCGATGAGCAATCGGCTGCGGTGCGCGTGCCGGGGGGGGGGGTGTGATGAGACCCACAGCCGATGGTACGGGTGGCGACTTGGCGCATATCTGGTTGTTACTCGTGAAGAGCGGTGGACGAGCAGCCAGCGGACATGGTTGCTGCGGCGAGCTTTTGATGCTAAGCGAGTAAGTAGAGAAGAGGAGAAGCGAGCGTTGGATATGTCGGTTTCATTACTTGCGAGTAGCATAGCACCATATATAGTCATAGTCTAGGTTTGGATTTGAACCAGCTATGAGAGCACGTCTTTCTTTTTTCTAAAACTCGCAACGTCTCTTTCTTGGTACACTAGCTTGTTCTCAGACGCCTTCCCAAGTCTTTGATTTTCTTTCCCTTTTTGCGAGGAAGGAAGGAGGACAAAATTGAGAGTTCCTCAGACTCGAACCCAAGACCTCTCAGTTGAAAACCAAGGGTGCTAGTCACTTATGTGGCGAACGTTCCCTGTGAGGAGGACGGCAGACGAACGCATTTTCCTCATAGGTTTCTTCCTATATATAAAAAAGTATGCTACTTGGTGTCCGCTTAGTCAAAAAACGCTTGTGCCAACCTTGACCGTTCGATTGGCATTCAACGTCTGTCGTGTTTCTTCATCTCTTCTTCCTCGAGCCGCCAAAAGCCAAACCAGGCCCGGGGCCGCTCGCTCCCACCTCCCACGGCTGGATGTGATCTTCCCGGCTCTGTTTGTTCTGTCCGAGGCCTCACCATCGTCCTCCACCTTGGTTCGCTCGCATGTGGCCTCGCCCTCGGTGTTGTCAACATGGTCAACAACCGAGAGGAATAAGGAGATATTGTACATGGTGATGATGATGAGGGACCCGATGGCTGCGTAGTAATTTTGTTTTTCGGGACGGAGAAGGGTATCAACTGGGTTGTGCGGGACCCGTGGCCCGTCTAGCCTGTGCTTTTATTTCATATGTTTAGCACATGACCAGCCCAGTTTGTTTTTTTTCCTTTACGAAAAATGGCTAGCCAGCTATTTTGTTTTTTGAGAATAACCAACATAGGCCTACTTGCTTTTCACGCCTACTTTGGTGGAAATCTTTCAAGACGAGGAGGATGCATTTTGCCCAGAAAATGGGCTATAAGTAATAAGAAATGGGCTATAAGTAATAATAAATGGGCTATAAGTAATATGAAATGGGCTATAAGTAATAATAAATGGGCTGTAAAATGAAAAAATACAGCAAGCAGGCAATTAGTTCCCAAATACTGTTTTGTTTGGATTTTGATATTTTAAATTTCATTGTTTTGTGTGGGTAAATTTCATTGAATTTAAATTAAGGTATATTTAGATTTAAAATTAATTTGAATCGGCTAGAAATTTCGGGTGTGTATGCTGTTTGGGACAGATTTGGAGGCTGACTTGTGGGTCTACTAGGTTGGCGTGTACTTTGGCTTTGTCAACTTAGTCCTAAGCAGTTCTAGTAGCGATGACTGTTGGATGTTAATCCAACGGCCGTCTTCTTCTTCAATATCTCGATCTTCTTGCTCCGGCCGCCCAAACCAGCTCGGTGGGACTGCTCGCTCCCGCCTCCTGTGGCATTTGTCTTTGCCTTGCAGCCGCACCGCCCCACCCTACTTCATTGTTGGCGAGGCCATTCCTCTACTCACCCACACCTCCTGTTATTTTCCGGCGACGGCAGCGGACCGAAGAACCTCGTACTCCCACCGCGTGGGCAACCATTGCCGAGTCTTCCCGGATCCGTGTCGTTTCCTTCCTAGGCCTCGCCGTCGTCCACCGCCATGGTGCTCTCGTGCGGCCTGGTCAACATGGTCAACGAACGACATCCATCGGCCGTGGGTATGACGCATAAAATAATGATTCCTCCACCTGACAGTGGGGACCCACCGGAAGGGCCTCTATATTTCGTGAAAAAAACATTCCCCCCGCTGACATGTCGGACCCACCAGCTATATCTTCGCACGCAAGGAAGTGCCTCCTTATTACGCACAAAAAAATGAATACCCACCCTACTAGATGGGACCCACCATAGTGGGAGGACGACTTGTGGGCCAACTAAGTTGACGGGGACGGAGGGCTTTGTCAACTTAGTCAATATGAACGATTCTAGCTCCAGTGACCGTACTATGTCCATCCAACGGCCATAGTGCTTCTTCAACCTCTGGTTTTCTTGCTCCAGCTGCCCAAAGCAGCGCCGGTCGTGCCGCGTGCTCCTGCCCCTCGTGGCCGGCTGTGATGCCGCGGAGGCCTCACCGCCCCCTACTACTCCCACCGCTGGCCCAGGGTATCCCTCTACTCACCAACACCTCCTGTTATTCTGCGGCGACGGCAGCCTCACGCCGCAGCCGAACGAAGAACCCTCGTACTCTCTCTCGCGGGCTACCCTGCTGTGTGTCTTCCCGGCTCGCGTCGTCCCCTTCCTAGGTCTCGCCGTCGTCAGACCACCGCCCGGTGCTCTCGGCGGCGTGGTCAACGTGGTCAACGACCGACTTCCATCGGAAGAAATCTTGTCGATGGAGAGGTCGACGGTGGGTCCACGCGCCGCAAGGAAGTGCCTCCTTATTACGCGCAAAATAATTATTCCTCCACCTGACAGCAGGGACCCACCGGACGGGCCACCTTATTCCGCGAAAAAAACGTTTCCCCCTGACTGCTGGGACCCACCGGACGGGCCAGCGTATTTCGTGAAAAAATCGTTCCCCGCGCTGTCAGCTCGAACCCACAGGAAGTGCCTCCTTATTACGCACAAAAAAATTAATACTCCCCTTGCTAGCTGGGACCCACCATGGTGGGAGGCTGACTTGTGGGCCTACTAAGTTGACTGGGACGGGGGCCTTTGTCAACTTTAGTCAATATGAACGATCCTAGCTCCAGTGACCGTACGATGTCCATCCAACGGCCATAGTGCTTCTTCAACCTCTGGTCTTCTTGCTCCAGCCGCCCAAAGCAGCGCCGGTCGTGCCGCATGCTCCAGCCTCCCGTGGCCGGCTGTGCTGCCGTGGAGGCCTCACCGCCCCCTACTATTCCCACCGCTGGCCAGGCCCTGCAGCGACGGTAGCCTCACACCGCAGCCGAACCAGTGAACCCTCATACTCCTCTCCGCGCGGGCTTCCACTGTCGCGTCTTCCCCAGCTCCCCGTCGTCCCCTTCCTAGGCCTCGCCATCGTCCACCGCCCTGGTGCTCTCGGCGTGGCATGGTCAACGTGGTCAAGGAACAACTTCCATCGGACGTGGATCATGCGTGGAGAGGCGATTTGGGTCCACGGCCGCAGCAAGGAAGTGCCTCCTTATTACGCCGACAATTTGGGACCCACCGGACGGGCCATTGTATTTCATGAAAAAATGTTTCCCCCTGACTGCTGGGACCCACCAGCTACATCTTCGCATGCAAGGAAGTGCGTCCGGGCAAAAAAACAAAACGATTCGCCCCCGACCGCTAGGACCCACCAATGACACCTTCGCACGCAAGGAAGTGCGTCCGGGCAAAAAAAACGATTCGCTTCGATTGCTGGGACCCACCAGCTACATCTTCGCACGCAAGGAAGTGCGTCCGGGCAAAAAATGATTCGCCCCACATTGCTGGGACCCACCAGCTACATCTTCGCAGCAAGGAAGTGCTCGCGGTCGGGACCCACCTGGTCAAAGCGTACGTAGCGTTGTCATTCTGGTCGCGAACGTGTACGTACATACTGGTCGTTGTAGAGGCGTGCACGTGTCGTAGTAGAGACGCGCACGTAGCATGTATACGTACGTACAGCGGCGAGGGTGCAAGAAAGAAATACGGCCATGTATGTACATACGGGCAGGGGTCTCGAATGCCTACTCGCGCATACGTACATGGCTGGGTTGGAACGGAGAAGCGGCATCATCGTCGTGTTCATGGGGAGGCAACGGAATGCGCCGTGTTCATGGGGAGGCAACGGAATGCGTCGTGTTCATCGAGAGGCAACGGAATGCGTGGGAGCCAACCGGCTGGGTCGGAACGGAATGCGTGGTCGTGTTCATCGGGAGGGCTTGGACGGAACAGGCGATGGAAACGAGGCCTGGCGTACCGCACAACGGAGGAAACGGCCTTATGTTCAACCGGCCACGTTCGAAACGGGATCCTGTTCATCGGGAGGGGTCTGGCGTACCGCAAAACGGAGGAAACGGACCTCCTACGGTCGAAACGGGGGTCATGTTGATCGGGAGGTGTGGCGCATCGCAAAACGGAGGAAACGGACCTCCTACGGTCGAACGGGGTCCTTTGATCGGGAGGGTGTGGCGTCCGCAAAGCGGCAAACGGACCTCCTACGGTCGAAGCGGGGTCTGTTCATCGGGAGGGTGTGGCGTGCATCAAGCAGGACTCCACGGATCTGTTCATCTCCACCGTCGACCTCCTCCGGCCTCCACGGGCTACCGTCGACCTCCTCCAGCCTCCACGGGCTCCTGTTCATCCAGCCTCCACCGCACATTACTCTACCGGCTACTGTTCAGCCACCCCTCCACCGTCTACTGTTCATCCAGCCCTCCACACCAAGGGGTCATGTTCAACCACCCCTCCACGGCCACCCCTCCACCGTCTACTGTTCATCCAGCCCTCCACACCACGAGGTCTTGTTCATCCGGAGGCAACACCACCGCCACTGCTCATCCATCCCCCCGCAGCGCTCACTTTGTTCATCCAATCGATCGGCTTGATTAGCAGCGATGAGCGAAGAATCGCTCCATCGGGTTCGATTAATGTACCATCGATCGACCGCCGGGTTCGATAGAACGTAGCCCGTAGTGCAATCGCCGGGTTCGATTAGAGCCCAACGCCTCGGTTCGGGTTGATTAGAGCCAACTCCTCGCCGCGTGTCACGAGAGAAATGCGATCGCCGCCCCCGACCTCCCACCGTAAACGGCAACTCCCAAATTTGCCTCCCCTCGCTTCTACCATGGTTTTTCCGTCATGGACGGCCCAAAGAATGTCATGCAGCTGCGTCTCCGGCCTGCCCCAGACGAAAAGCCCATTTTCTGTCATGATTTTTGTCATAAGTAGGAGCCCACCACATCTATGATGATATCGGGTTTTGTCACAATTATCGTCATAGAAGTGTCATATGTATGACAGGAAAAAATTCGTTCGGCCCAAAATGTCACGGATGCGTCTTTTTTTTGTAGTGCTACCGTTGGTCGGTCGTTGGTGCTCAACCAGGAAGCCATGGACAAGGTCCACCTAGCGCTCGCTGCCGGCTTCAACGAATGGGGGGAGACGGTGGCCTGGCCTGCATCCCACACCTCTGTTGATAGGACGGCCACCGAGGTCCAATTCTTCATTGACGCCCTGTGGGCCGGCCTAGTTCCTCCTTTCTCCACCTTCTTCAACGACGTGCTTTCCCACTATCAGATCCATATGCTGCACCTAGATCCCCAATCCGTTGCTCTTCTTGCCGTCTTCGCCTTCGTCTGCGAGGCCATGGTGGGCATTCCTCCTTCTGTGGCCCTACTACGCCATTTCTTCTCGCTGCACCTGACCGATCATCGGAAATGCTCGGGATGCATGAGCTTCCAGGCCATGGCTGCGATGGCCGGCTCGGGGATTGACTTTGAGCTCCCACCATCTGCGAGCGGGTTCCGGACACGACGGGTGTTTGTGGACGTCGGTGTGCTCAGCCCCTGCTCTCGCTTCCGTCGATGCCCGCCGTTCCTAGCTCCGGTTGGGGCCACGAGAGGCTCGCTGACCCACGCCTTGCCTTCGTCTGGCTCCGGTTGAAGAGGCTGAAGGGTCTTGGCGTGACTACGCCCATGGTGATGAAGGAGTTCATCCGACGCCGTGTCGCTCCGCTCCAGTGCCATTCTTGACCGATGTGGGCCTTGTCCGGCAGCAAGGACCGTATGAGGCTCCAAGAGTCCGGGTTTCCCCTCGAGGCGCAATGAACGGTGCTCGAGGTCCTGAGCGGTGACCCGTAGCCAGCCGACATGCCGGAGGAGGGTTTTCTCTTGTACTGCTGCTCAAACAGGGTGGAGTTCATGAGGCAGATGCCCCCTTTCGATGAGTGGGGGTTGTGTCCAGCCGGTCTTGAAGGGCCTCGCGAGAACCCTGTCTCCGTGGTTCCCCTGCTTGCCACTAGCGCGGAGCTCACCCCAAGAGGGGGCGCAAGGGGGCGAGCGCTGCCGAGTGCTGGAGACGCGACTGTTGCGTTGCCGACACCGCTCGAGGCTCCCGAGGCGTCATCTCGTGGGGCCCGTGACCTCCGTCCTGAGGAAATGGTTGAGGGGGCGACGCCATCCGCTGCTCCCGAGGCCGAAGCCCCCGAGGCCCCGATGGGTCGCCACGAAGCGGAGCCCGAGGGCTCCTTGCAGCCCAGCGTTCCCGAGGTCGCTCCCTTGGGAGCTTCAGCAGTCGTGCCCAGCGCTGGTGACCGCGTCCAAGGCTTCAGCCGGCCCCGACTGAACTTCGATGCGCTCTGCAAGAGGAGGGGGTCTCCAAGCTGCAGTGGTGATACTTTCCGGCCATTGAAGCATAGGAAATACATTGCCATGGACGAGTGAGTACCTTATCTCTGTAATTTTTTGAGTGCCGTCTTCCCTCCTGACCATGGTTTCTCAGGCCCCCTTCCGCCAGGGTGACGAAATCTCCTGAAGAGCAACCTCCTCTTGCCTCGAATCCTCTGTTGACTCTGAGTGCCCCCTGCCAACCCGCCGCACTCGGCGCGAGGTCAGCGGGAGAGATGGGCGTGCCGGCCTGGCGTCTTGATCCCGCACTCTTGCCGCCCTTCCTTCGTGGTTCGGCCTGGGGCGCGGAAAGTGTGCCAAGGGCTCCTCCCCTGGTCATGGACGATGGCTGGACGGCCTCGGTCCTGTCTTCTTCTTCAAGTAACAAGCCTCCACTCCTCTGGGCCCTCGCCGAGGCCCAAACGGCGACTGGGGAAGCGCCGGCCTCCAGCCCCCTGCTGGGAGGGAGCGAGCCACTTCGGATTCCTTCGGCAACCCAAGTTGTGGAGGATGGACCTGGTCGCGCGCTCGAGTTTGCGCACGAGTGGGGTGTTGTCTGCCACGAGCTCTTCCGGGAGGCGACGGGGCGCTGAGCCGACTTGGCGGAGAACTCGTGGATGTTGATGCTCGCCTTGAAGCCGAGGGTCTTCGACTGGTGGAGGAGTGGCATCAACTGAAGGTGGCCATCAACCTCGGGCGCCTCCAACGTGAGCACGCCAATGCGAAGGCCGAGGCATCCCTGGCAACCTCGCGCGAGGCCAGCACCCAAGCCTTGGAGGAGGCCAGGGAGGTAGACCATCGCTACGCAGCCGCCGAGGAGCGCGGGCTGTAGCTCCAGGCCTTGAACGCCTTTCTGGAGCAGCAGGTGGAGGTGCGAAGAGCTGCCTTGGCATCGATGAAGGGTGCACCATTCGATGAGGAGGAGATCTCGAGTCGCGAGGAAGCACTATTACTAGAGGCCACGGGGCGCAGCCTCGAGCTTGAGCGATTGGAGACGAAGGAGCGCCAAGTCGCCCAAGCAGAGGATACTGTCAGCGCGTGAGGCCAGGGCCCAGGAGGAGGTCGACCGCAGGGTAGCCGAGGCTCGCGCTGACCTTGCTAGCAGGTACGACCTGAAGGTGAAGCTCATGGAAGCCGAAGCTGTGGGCAGGACCGCTGCCCTCAGGTCAGGGTTAGCTCAGGCGGAACAGCGCGAGAAAGCTGCCGCAACCGCCCTGATCTCCGTGCAGGCCGATTTGGTGTAACGCCCCGGATGCAACTTTCCATATTCGAAACTCCAACTCTTGCCTTTTCCGGAGATGCGATATGATATTTCCTTCGTGGTTGGGTTTTGTCTTTTGTTTTGCATTTTGTTCATGCCATGCATCTCATCTCATCGCATCATCCGCATTGCATCTGCATGTTTTCATAAAACTTGCACCCGTTCGTAGTTGCGCGTCCCCCCTTGCTTTAGTTGACCATTCCGAGACCAATCAGGTTTTCGCTTTCCTCTTGACCTTGACCACCTAACCTCTCTTGCCAGCTCGCAGCCCCTCGCAGCGTCCATAAACTTACCGAACCCGAACCGTGTCTGCCGTTACCGATGGATCCGGATCATCTAAATATCTACAAAACATCTCCGTTTCCTTATCTGGACGCCCTAACCTATATTTTCTCGCCGTCCGATTATAATCGCGAGGCCCGAGTAGCCCTAAACTAACCTACATGCTATATAACCAGACAAAACCCTAAAATCTAGGGAGATGTCCCATCCATCCCGTCTCAGCCGCCGCCACTTTCTTCCTCGGGATCTCATCCCGATCCAATTCCACCAACCGAAGCTGCTTCCTCCTTCCTCGTTTTCCCCATCGGGCCAACCATCTCCTCTCCCTCGATCCACCCATTCCCGCAGCTCCTCCCCATGGCTTCCAGATCGAGCGAGCTCAATTTCCAGCAGCAGCGCCTTGGTTGCCCGCAGCTCCGTCGCCGCCGGGAACGGGACCCCGCCGCCCTGAACCGGATCCCCGGCGTCCCCGTCGTCTGCATCTCTTCCGGCGAGCACCACCAGGTTGTGGCGCCCCTGCCTTCCATCTCTCCCTTCCGCTCTCCTCTCTCGCTCACGTTTCTCTCTCTCTTCTTCGCACCAGGAGACGCTCGAGCCTGCTGCGCCGCCGCACCTTCTTCGATCCGGCACGGACCGGCCGCCTAAGCCCGATTCGCCCGTCCGCTGTTCTGTCGTCCCCGCGGACCCTCGCCGTCGCTTCGCATCCAACCGCCAAGCCAGCTCGCCGCCGCTACTTGCTTCGACGAAAGCGAGAGGACCGCGCTGCAACCCTCGCCTCGTCCCAATCTCAAGGCCCAGCCTCCTCCGAGCTTCCCTCGGCTCGAGGCCATCGTCTCGACGCGCCAAGTCCCTCGGCGCCGTGCCTGTCTTCCTCCTCGTCGCGCTGATCCAGGAGGATCGACCTCGCGCGCCTTCCCCGCCATGGACGACCTCCCCGCGTCCCTGCCCAAGGGCCTCGGTCCGCCTCCTCCGGCCACCTCCCCGCAGCGTCGCCCGCCGGATCCGCCCTTCCGCTCCATCCCGCCGCTCGCCGGAGCCCTGCATCGCGCCAAGTGCACCGCTGCATCCTCTTCTTACCCTGCGCTGCTGTTCGAGAGAAGCAGAGCGCAGCGCTCCAGCTGCGTTGACTGCGTCGCTCCGAGCCGGCCTTCCTGCTCTTAGGCCTGGCGCGCGTCAAGACGGCCGCCTCCTCAGCGCGCCATGCCTCCAGGCTCAGCTGGGGTTCGCCCAATGTGAGCAACCCTTGCCAGATCCAGATTCAGCCCGTGCAGCGTTTTTTTTCCTAGTCCACGCGATTTTTTTCCATTTATCCAGTGCATGCATAATTACAGGAGGATGCCATTATTTTAATTTGCTCACAAGTAAATAACCGTGCATCATATTAAGATGTTTTATATAGGTAAAATGCTTAGAATTTTATCTAGTTTCATAATATGCCACTTTCATCCATGTTTAAAATGCTTAAAATGATTTTGTTTAAATTTGCTCAAATGCCATGTTAAAATGCTTTATTTCATAACTAAATAACCGTAACTCGGAATTTAATAAACTTTATATGTAAATGGGTTAGAAAAATGCATAGATTAACATGGTAGCATCACTTTGCATGTTTAACAACTCTAAATTTATGTATAGGGAAGAACAGTACCAAATTCATATTATGCATATGAGGAGTTTTCCGGAATTGTTGTTTGTTGTTCCGGCCTTATTTAAACTTGCCTAAATAGTTAGTTTTACTACGCTTCACCCCTTGCCATGTTTAATAACATTTAATATTGTTGGTTAGCCTAAACAAGAGTGAACTAAATAAATGTTGTGAAGTTTTGTCAATATGCACCTCGTTGCATATTGAGCTCCACTTAACTTGTAGTATTGTTTGTTGCACTTTTCCATGCCATGCCTCATTAAACCGGACATGCATCATACTTGGTTGTGCATCATGCCATGTGTATGTGAGGGTTGTTTACTATGTTGTTTGCTTCTTTCCGGGTTGCTTCTCTCATTAGCTTTGGTTTCGTTCCGGAGTAGTGAGGATTCGTTCGACTACGTCCATATATCTTCTTCATGGACTCGTTCTTCTTCCTTGCGAGATTTCAGGCAAGATGACCATACCCTCGAAATCACTTCTATCTTTGCTTGCTAGATGCTCGCTCTTTTGCTATGCCTATGCTACGATGCCTACCACTTGCTATATCATGCCTCCCATGTTGCCATGTCAAGCCTCTAACCATCCTTTCCTAGCAAACCGTTGTTTGGCTATGTTACCGCTTTGCTCAGCCCCTCTTATAGCGTTGTTAGTTGCAGGTGAAGATGAAGTTTGTTCCTTGTTGGAACATGGAGATGTTGTTCCTTGTTGGAACATGTTTGCTTGTTGGGATATCACAATATATCTTATTTAAATAATGCATCTATATACTTGGTAAAGGGTGGAAGGCTCGGCCTTATGCCTGGTGTTTTGTTCCACTCTTGCCGCCCTAGTTTCCATAATATCGGTATTATGTTCCCGGATTTTGCGTCCCTAACGCGGTTGGGTGATTTATGGGACCCCCTTGACAGTTCGCTTTGAATAAGACTCCTCCAGCAAGGCCCAACCTTGGTTTTACCATTTGACTACCTACCACATATACCCCTTCCCTTGGGTTCTGCAGACTCAAGGGTCATCTTTATTTTAGCCCCGGGCGGTGCTCCTCCAGTGTTGGTCCGAACCCGAAGACTTCTTGGGCCACCACGGGAAACTCGAGGCTTGGTTTTACTCGTAACTTGACATATCCGGTGTGCCACGAGAACGAGTGCGTGCGACTCCTATCGGGATTTGTCGGCACATCGGGCGGCTTTGCTGGTCTTGTTTTATTCTTGCCGAAATGTCTTGTAGCCGGATTCCGAGACTGATCGGGTCTTCCGGGAGAAGGAATATCCTTCGTTGATCGCGAGAGCTTATCATGGGCTAAGTTGGGACACCCTGCAGGTATTATCTTTCAAAGCCGTGCCTGCGGTTATGAGGCAGATGGGAATTTGTTAATGTCGGTTGTAGAAAACCCGAAGTTGATCTTAATTAAAATACATCAACGCGTGTGTAACTGCGTGATGGTCTCTTCTCGGAGTCCGGGAAGTGAACACGGTGTTGGAGTTATGCTTGACGAGGTTGTTCTAGGATCACTTCTTGATCATAGTTGTTCGACCGTGCTTTTGCCTTCTCTTATCGCTCTCATTTTGCGTATGTTAGACACCGGATATGCTAGTCGCTTGCTGCAGCTCCACCTCACTACCTTCTCCTACCCATAAGCTTAAATAGTCTTGATCTCATGGTGTGAGATTGTTGAGTCCCGTGACTCACAGATACTTCAAAACCAGTTTGCGGTGCCGGCGAAACCGTGCAGGTGGCGCATCCGAGCTCAAGGAGGAGCTCGATGAAGATCTTGTTCTTTGTGTTGTTTTGTTTGATTGACCAAGAGTGGAGCCAGTTGGGACAATCGGGATCTGTGTAGCATTTGGGGTAGTCTTCTTTTATTTTGGTTCCGTAGTCGGACCTTGATTGTATTTGTATGATGTAATGCTTTACTCATGTATTGTGTGAAGTGGCGATTGTAAGCCAACTATGTATCTCTTTCCCTTATGTATTACATGGGTTGTGTGAAGATTACCTCACTTGCGACATTGCTTTCAATGCGGTTATGCCTCTAAGTCGTGCTTCGACACGTGGGAGATATAGCTGCATCGAGGGCGTTACAAGTTGGTAATCAGAGCCATCCCCGACTTAGGAGCCCCCTACTTGATTGTTTGCTGGCGTTGTTGAGTCTAGAAAAAAATGTTTTAAGTCTTAGCATTATATATATCGAGAGTAGGATTTTTTTACTCCTCGGTCCTTCGTCGCTCTGGTGAGGTCTCCGACGAGAAGTTTTGACTCTTCTCTCCTCAAATTTCACTAATTTTTTTAGGATCACGCGGGTATCTTGGAATCGTGCCGATGGTTTTGTGACGAGAACATTGTTCTTGGTGCCTCCTGACATTTAGGGGTTGTGGCAGTGTCCCGGGGAGTTGATCTCCGAGATGTTGTCATCACAATTTTATCGTTGCGATTCTGGAATACCGAGCTTTGCCGACATCGAAAATCTCTTTTATGCAGTTGTTGGTGAGATAACCTCGATAACCCGATCTCGGGCGAGCTCGAGTATTGCCATAACTCGTATAACGGATGCTTTTGAAGGTTGAGGTAAACGATTTCGAAGGTTTCTTGGTTATGTGTTGAAGAATGGATACATTTGGATCTAGGTATTGTTAGTTTGGGTGATATATTTTGTGTCCCTCAGATCCCCAACACCTGATTGCATAACCAGAAAGTTTGGGAGTTTATAAGTGGAATTCAAGTATTTCGTGGGATATCTTTCCAATGGACACATGATATGATATGGGATCTATCATATGTTTGTTTCCGCTTATTCGCAAGCCAAATCCTTTGTTTTGTTCCGTTTTGTGGTATTCAAGTTGCTTCAATGCCAAGTGTTGATTCCATACCTTATTCTAAACGGTGTTCTCATATTTCTATGTGGATGCTAATCCTTCTTGTTCATCAAGGTCGTCTTTTCAATCCTTTCCAACCGTGTGCTTCTCTCCAAGTAAATCCGATCATTGCAACATTCGCAAGATCAATTCTAAGTTTTTTTTCTCAATGGTGTTTGTTTCATCCGACCCAAGTTGCCTTTGTTTTCCCGCCCTCCCACCCTTTTCTTCAAGGACTCAGATTTCTTAATCAAATATCCATCGTATGGATGTGAAGTCTCTTCATTCTTTTCCTCAAATGCTCTTATCCGGTGATTCTCATGAAGATGCTAAAGGAAGCTTCGAGTTTATTATTCTTTGTTCTTTTCTTCTCCGGTGGTTTCAATTCAAGCTTTATCGATCATATCTTTTCCTCATTTCAAGTGTTTTCTCATGCCGGTGCACCTCTTAATCATTCACTTCTCGCTATTCATTTGGTTGGGAGTGATGAAGATATCTCAGAAGATTCAAGTTTCCATTCTCAATTCACTCAAGTTCTTTTGAGGATGCTATCTCATTCAAGCCATTTAATTCAACCGGTGCAATCTCTCTTTTCAAGCAATCGTTCAACAGTGGTTCTTTTGAGTGGGCCCTAACCCACAGGTCTTTTTCCAGTATCTTACCTGACTCTTCTAATTTTTTTCGGAGCTATTTCCAAATTCTTTTCGAAGTTTGATGTAAGAATGAATTATCATCAGTCATATTCCTTCTCCAAGATCACTTTCAAATTCTTTTCATTGTTGGTTCAACCTAATTTTCATCCCGGAGTATCTCAACAATTCATGCTGGTGTTTCTCATCGTCATTCTCAACATTTGAAGACCAAAGAAGAGTTTCTCTTAAATCTTGCTCCATTCTCTTCAAGATTCATGGTTCTAGTTTGTTGCCATCCTCATAATTGTTTTGATTGTGAGAATTCTTTTCACCCATCCGGAGCAATTCAGGAGTCTTTTCAGTTTCATTCTTCTGAGCCCATCATCTCAGAATTATTCATTCCAGCTTTCAGCTCTTGTTCCCCAAATCTTACCGGTGCATCATTCAAGTATTCACTAATCAGTTCATGATCTATCTGTGCTCATGTATCTAAATTCTCTCAAGTATCTTCGTTCATTTCTAATTCCTTACGGTGATTCGTTCTTTTTCTTCGTTCTTTTTCAATTCTTACGGTGGTTCGTTCAAGAGTTCTCTTCCTTCGTTATTATATAGATTCATTCGTTCTTCCCAAATCCTACTGGTGGATCGTTGAAGACCTTCCCAAGTTGAGCAATATCTCTCTTCAATCCTTTTTCAACGAGAATAAGTAGTATGCCTAATCCGTTGCTTGTCATCAATCTAAATTGGTGAAGGATACGCATAACATAATTCTTGTTTTTGTTTCATCCAAGTGATTGATTCATTCTTCCGGAGTTCGTAATGGTATCAATTTCTCAGTTCTAAGTTGTTCATCTCTTCTTTCTAGAGTTTGTTCATCATATCACATTCTCGGTCCGAGATGCTTCATCTTTTCTTTCTGGAGTGAAAAGTTTTCTCGGTTATATCATTTCAAAGCTTCATCTTATCATTGCAAGGCTTCACCTTGTGTTTTCAACTTCTCTTTCTTTCTATCATCCTTTTGTTTACCGGAGTTCTTCATGGAGGCTCTACATGATGGTTCATTAAGGATTCTTTTCATTCTTCAATTGTTCTTCAAGATTTCTCTCGAAGTTATGACCCGCCAAGCTATACTCAAAAATAAACATGGTGCTCAACACATGTTTTGTTTTGAGGAGCTCAAGTATTCTTCATCTTGCATTCCAAAGTGCAATTCTCTCTATCTTATCTTTTGAGATGGTGTTATGTCATTGTTGATAATTTTCCTTCGCGTTTCATGATTCACAGATTTTCAAGAGTGACATATTTAAATCCATCATTTTATCTTTGTTCAAGAGATCTTTTCAACCATCAATCTCTTCGTTGGAGTTATTTTGTCTCATATTGCACCTAAAGTATTCCCTAAGGAATGTTGCTATTGTGGTGTTTATCAATGACCCAAGTTATCTCTCCATCATCTTGGTGGAAGAAATTTTTCATCTCGTTGGTGTTATCAATTATATTATTTGTTTCCATAGTGGCAGTATTTCGCCTCAATTTTGAGAAGTTTTCCATAAGCACACTACAAGCTTGTTCTTTTCGTTGTTGGTTTTCCAACAATTCCGTTCTAACCTTCTTGGAAGGGTGCTTTCCAAGCTCATTTGTGGTAGAAGTTGGCATTTTCTTCTCTGTTCTTTTCTTCCCAACCATCTAGCTTCTATTCTTTCGTTCCGGAGGCATTGTGTTGTTACTCTCTTCGACCCATCATCTCATTTTGTAAATATCACGTTCTTTTCCTTGCTTATCCGTTTAACTAGAGTGTTATGTCCTCTGCTCAAGTTCTTTCATATATCAAGTTTTACCTCCCTTTTCAACCTAAGTGCGGTCTGAAATTTTTCTTACCCCTTGTGCCATTTTTTCAATAGTTCCAGAGGCAGTGTTTGTTGATTTCATCAAGTATCCTCTTTTCTTTCATCAAGTATCCTCTCATCTTGTCAAGATCATGTTCAATTCCTTCCATTTATAGTCGGAGTGCTGCCCAAATTATATCATTCTTATTCCTTCCCTATCTTGTTTTAACCGGAGTGGTTTATATATATATCTTGTCACTTAACCTCTTGGTTCTCGTCGTATCCCATGTTCCTCTTTTCTAACAGAGTGTTTTCAACTTTGTTCATCTTCGTTGTTTTCTTTCTTTCATTTTGTTCAACCTCTCAAGGTTCTTTGGTTTCACTCGTTTGTCAAAGAAGCAACTTAGTTTTACCTCTTATCTTCCTCTTTCTTTTCCCTCTGGTGCCATCCTAGATCTCGGGACGAGATCCTCTCGTAGTGGTGGAGTGTTGTAACGCCCCGGATGCAACTTTCCATATTCGTAACTCCAACTCTTGCCTTTTCCGGAGATGCGATATGATATTTCCTTCGTGGTTGGGTTTTGTCTTTTGTTTTGCATTTTGTTCATGCCATGCATCTCATCTCATCGCATCATCCGCATTGCATCTGCATGTTTTCATAAAACTTGCACCCGTTCGTAGTTGCCGCGTCCCCCCTTGCTTTAGTTGACCATTCCGAGACCAATCAGGTTTTCGCTTTCCTCTTGACCTTGACCACCTAACCTCTCTTGCCAGCTCGCAGCCCCCTCGCGCGCGTCCATAAACTTACCCGAACCCGAACCGGTCTGTCGTTACCGATGGATCCGGATCATCCCCAAATATCTACAAAACATCTCCGTTTCCTTATCTGGACGTCCTAACCTATATTTTCTCAGTCGTCCGATTATAATCGCAGGGCCCGAGTAGCCCCTAAACTAACCTACATGCTATATAACCAGACAAAACCCTAAAATCTAGGGAGATGTCCCATCCATCCCGTCTCAGCCGCCGCCACTTTCTTCCTCGGGATCTCATCCCGATCCAATTCCACCAACCGAAGCTGCTTCCTCCTTCCTCGTTTTCCCCATCGGGCCAACCATCTCCTCTCCCTCGATCCACCCATTCCCGCAGCTCCTCCCCACGCCAAGTCCACCGCTGCATCCTCTTCTTCCCCTGCGCTGCTGTTTGAGAGAAGCAGAGCGCAGCGCTCCAGCTGCGTTGACTGCGTCGCCCCGAGCCGGCCTTCCGTGCTCTTGGGCCACAAGCACGCATCGGGCCAGCGCCTCCTCAGCGCGCCATGCCTCCAGGCTCAGCTGGGGTTGGCCCAATGTGAGCAACCCTTGCCAGATCCAGATTCAGCCCGTGTAGCGTTTTTTTCCCAGTCCATGCGATTTTTTTCCATTTATCCAGTGCATGCATAATTACAGGAGGATGTCATTATTTTAATTTGCTCACAAGTAAATAACCGTGCATCATATTAAGATGTTTTATATAGGTAAAATGCTTAGAATTTTATCTAGTTTCATAATATGCCACTTTCATCCATGTTTAAAATGCTTAAAATGATGTTTGTTTAAATTTGCTCAAATGCCATGTTAAAATGCTTTATTTCATAACTAAATAACCGTAACTCGGAATTTAATAAACTTTATATGTAAATGGGGTAGAAAAATGCATAGATTAACATGGTAGCATCACTTTGCATGTTTAACAACTCTAAATTTTTGTATAGGGCAGAACAGTACCAAATTCATATTATGCATATGAGGAGTTTTCCGGAATTGTTGTTTGTTGTTCCGGCCTCATTTAAACTTGCCTAAATAGTTAGTTTTACTATGCTTCACCCTTGCCATGTTTAATAACATTTAATATTGTTGGTTAGCCTAAACAAGAGTGAACTAAATAAATGTTGTGAAGTTTTGTCAATATGCACCTCGTTGCATATTGAGCTCCACTTAACTTGTAGTATTGTTTGTTGCACTTTTCCATGCCATGCCTCATTAAACCGGACATGCATCATACTTGGTTGTGCATCATGCCATGTGTATGTGATGGTTGTTTACTATGTTGTTTGCTTCTTTCAGGGTTGCTTCTCTCGTTAGCTTCGGTTTCGTTCCGGAGTAGTGAGGATTCGTTCGACTACGTCCGTTTATCTTCTTCATGGACTCGTTCATCTTCCTTGCGGGATTTCAGGCAAGATGACCATACCCTCGAAATCACTTCTATCTTTGCTTGCTAGATGCTCGCTCTTTTGCTATGCCTATGCTACGATGCCTACCACTTGCTATATCATGCCTCCCATGTTGCCATGTCAAGCCTCTAACCATCCTTTCCTAGCAAACCGTTGTTTGGCTATGTTACCACTTTGCTCAGCCCTCTTATAGCGTTGTTAGTTGCGGTGAAGATGAAGTTTGTTCCTTGTTGGAACATGGATATGTTGTTCCTTGTTGGAACATGTTTACTTGTTGGGATATCACAATATATCTTATTTAAATAATGCATCTATATACTTGGTAAAGGGTGGAAGGCTCGGCCTTATGCAGTGTTTTGTTCCACTCTTGCCGCCCTAGTTTCCGTCATATCGGTATTATGTTCCTGGATTTTGCGTCCCTAACGCGGTTGGGTGATTTATGGGACCCCTTGACAGTTCGCTTTGAATAAGACTCCTCCAAAGAAGGCCCAACCTTGGTTTTACCATTTGACTACCTACCACATATACCCCTTCCTTGGGTTCTGCAGACTCAAGGGTCATCTTTATTTTAGCCCCGGGCGGTGCTCCTCAGTGTTGGTCTGAACCGCAGGCAACTGGGGCCACCACAGGAAACTCGAGGCTTGGTTTTACTCGTAGCTTGACTTATCCGGTGTGCCACGAGAACGAGGTACGTGCGACTCCTATCGGGATTTGTCGGCACATCGGGTGGCTTTGCTGGTCTTGTTTTATTCTTGCCGAAATGTCTTGTAGCCGGATTCCGAGACTGATCGGGTCTTCGTGGAGAAGGAATATCCTTCGTTGATCGCGAGAGCTTATCATGGGCTAAGTTGGGACACCCTGCAGGTATTATCTTTCAAAGCCGTGCCCGCATGTTATGAGGCAGATGGGAATTTGTTAATGTCCGGTTGTAGAAAACCGAAGTTGATCTTAATTAAAATACATCAACGCGTGTGTAACCGTGATGGTCTCTTCTCGCGGAGTCTCGAAGTGAACACGGTGTTGGAGTTATGCTTGCGAGGTTGTTCTAGGATCACTTCTTGATCATAGTTGTTCGACCATGCTTTTGCCTTCTCTTCTCGCTCTCATTTGCGTATGTTAGACACCAGATATGCTAGTCGCTGCTGCAGCTCCACCTCACTACCTTCTCCTACCCATAAGCTTAAATAGTCTTGATCTCGGGTGTGAGATTGCTGAGTCCCGTGACTCACAGATACTTCAAAACCAGTTTGCGGGTGCCGCGAAACCGCGGTGGCGCATCCGAGCTCAAGGAGGAGCTCGATGAAGATCTTGTTCTTTGTGTTTTTTGTTTGATTGACCAGAGTGGAGCCCAGTTGGGACGATCGGGGATCTGTGTAGCATTTGGGGTAGTCTTCTTTTATTTTGGTTCCGTAGTCGGACCTTGATTGTATCTGTATGATGTAATGCTTTACTCATGTATTGTGTGAAGTGGCGATTGTAAGCCAACTATGTATCTCTTTCCCTTATGTATTACATGGGTTGTGTGAAGATTACCTCACTTGCGACATTGCTTTCAATGCGGTTATGCCTCTAAGTCGTGCTTCGACACGTGGGAGATATAGCCGCATCGAGGGCGTTACAGTTGGCCTCCACCCGTGCTGAGCTGCTCTCGCTTCAGCAGCGGGTTGCCAGCGCCGAGTCCTTCGCGCAGCAGAGCAGGGAAGAGGCGCTTCGCCGGCAGACGCTACTGCGCGAGCATGTTCCCATGCTTCGGGACCTCAGGACGAGGGCCAATTGATAACCCACAAGTATAGGGGATCACAACAGTTTTCGATAAGTAAGAGTGTCGAACCCAACGAGGAGCTAAAGGTAGAACAAATATTCCCTAAAGTTCTATCGACCACCGATACAACTCTACGCACGCTTGACGTTCGCTTTACCTAGAACAAGTATGTAACTAGAAGTATTTTGTAGGTGTTTTTGGATAGGTTTGCAAGAAAGTAAAGAGCACGTAAATAAAGACTAGGGGTTGTTGTAAGTAAAGAAGCAATAAAGTAAATATGGCAAGTGTGGAAAAGTGGTGGTAGGAGTTGTGGAATTGTCCCTAAGAAATTGACTATGTTACTAGACCGGTAATCACTATTGCAATTCTATTTGAGGGAGAGGCATAAGCTAACATACTTTCTCTACTTGGATCATATGCACTTATGATTGGAACTCTAGCAAGCATCCGCAACTACTAAAGATTCATTAAGGTAAAACCCAACCATAGAATTAAAGCATCAAGTCCCCTTTATCCCATACGCAAACAACCTACTTACTCGGGCCTGTGCTTCTGTCACTCACGCCACCCACCATAAGCAAATCATAAACATATTGCAAACCCTACAGCAGGAATCCCTCACGCTTGCGCGACACGGAGGGCACAATAGGACAGCAGAAATAATAAAACATGCAACTCAAACCAATCATAGCAATTCATCAATCACCGATAGGACAACGAAAATCTACTCAGACATCATAGGATGGCAACACATCATTGGAAATAAATATGAAGCATAAAGCACCATGTTCAAGTAGAGGGTACAGCGGGTTGCGGGAGAGTGGACCGCTGTAGATAGAGGGGGGAAGGTGATGGAGATGTTGGTGAAGATGACGGTGGTGTTGGTGAAGATCGCGGTGATGATGATGGCCCCCGGCAGCGCTCTGGCGCCATCGGAAGCAAGGGGGAGAGAGGCCCCCTTCTTCTTCTTCTTCCTTGACCTCCTCCCTAGATGGGAGAAGGGTTTCCCTCTGGTCCTTGGCTCCCATGGCTTGGGAGGGGCGAGAGCCCCTCCGAGATTGGATCTATCTCTTTGTTTCTGCATTCTGTTCTGGCTCTGTTTCACCGTTTCACGTATATATGGAGATCCGTAACTCCGATTGGCCTGAAACCTTCGCCGTGATTTTTTTCCGAATATTAGCTTTCTTGCGGCAAAAGAAGAGCATCAACCGCCTTACGGTGGGCTCACGAGGGTAGGGGGCGCACCCAGGGGGATCAGGCGCGCCCCCCTACCTCGTGACCACCTCGGGCACCGTCTCGCGTGGATTTTTCTTCCGGAATTTTCCATATTTTCCAAAAATAAGCTCCGTCCATTTTTATCCCGTTTGGACTCCGTTTGATATGGATATTCTGCGAAACATAAAACATGCAACAGACGAGAACGGCACTGAGCCTTTGGATCAATATGTTAGTCCCAAAATAATATAAAAAGTTGCCAAAAAGTATATGAAAGTGAATAATATTGGCATGGAACAATCAAAATTATAGATCTGACGGAGACGTATCAGCATCTAAGCTTAATTCCTGCTCGTCCTCGAGTAGGTAAATGATAAAAAAGAATAATTTTTGATGTGGAATGCTACCTCGCATAATCTTGATCATATGTCTAATGATGGCATGAATATTAAGACACGAGTGATTCAAAGCAATAATCTATCTTTTGACATAAAAACAATAATACTTCAAGCATACCAACCAAGCAATTATGTCTTATTGAAATAACATAGCCAAGGAAAGCTCATCCCTACAAAATCATATAGTCAGCTATGCTCCATCTTCACCACACAAAATATTCACATCATGCACAACCCGATGACAAGCCAAGCAATTGTTTCATACTTTTGACGTTCTCAAACCTTTTCAACTTTCACGCAATACATGAGCGTGAGCCATGGACATAGCACTATAGGTGGAATGGAATATAATGATGGAGGTTATGTGGAGAAGACAAAAAGGAGAAAGTCTCACATCAACTAGGCGTATCAATGGGCTATGGAGATGCCCATTAATAGATATCAATGTGAGTGAGTAGGGATTGCCATGCAACGGATGCACTAAGAGCTATAAGTGTATGAAAGCTCAAACTGGAAACTAAGTGGGTGTGCATCCAACTTGCTTGCTCATGAAGACCTAGGGCATTTGAGGAAGCCCATCGTTGGAATATATAAGCCAAGTTCTATAATGAAAATTCCCACTAGTATATGAAAGTGATAACTCAAGAGACTCTCTATATGAAGAACATGGTGCTACTTTGAAGCACAAGTGTGGTAAAAGGATAGTAACATTGCCCCTTCTCTCTTTTTCTCTCATTTTTTTGTGTTTTTTTTCTTTTTTTTGGGCCTTCTCTTTTTTTGGATGGGGCAATGCTCTAATAATGATGATCATCACACTTTTATTTACTTACAACTCGATATTACAACTCGATACTAGAACAAAGATATGACTCTATATGAATGCCTCCGGCGGTGTACCGGGATGTGCAATGATCTAGCATAGCAATGACATCAAAAAACGGACAAGCAATGAAAACATCATGCTAGCTATCTTACGATCATGCAAAGCATTATGACAATAAATGCTCAAGTCATGTATATGATGATGATGGAAGTTGCATGGCAATATATCTCGGAATGGCTATGGAAATGCCATGATAGGTAGGTATGGTGGCTGTTTTGAGGAAGATATAAGGAGGTTTATGTGTGACAGAGCATATCATATCACGGGGTTTGGATGCACCGGCGAAGTTTGCACCAACTCTCGAGGTGAGAAAGGGCAATGCAGTGCATCAAGAGGCTAGCAATGATGGAAGGGTGAGAGTGCGTATAATCCATGGACTCAACATTAGTCATAAAGAACTCACATACTTATTGCAAAAATCTATTAGTCATCAAAACAAAGTACTACGCGCATGCTCCTAGGGGGATAGATTGGTAGGAAAAGACCATCGCTCGTCCCCGACCGCCACTCATAAGGAAGGCAATCAATAAACACCTCATGCTCCGACTTCGTTACATAACGGTTCACCATACGTGCATGCTACGGGACTTGCAAACCTCAACACAAGTATTTCTCAATTTCACAATTACTCAACTAGCATGACTCTAATATCACCATTTTATATCGCAAAACTATTGCAAGGAATCAAACATATCATATTCAGCGATCTACAAGTTTATGTAGGATTTTATGACTAACCATGTGAATGACCAGTTCCTGTCATCTCTCTAAATAGGTATAAGTGAAGCAAGAGAGTTTAATTCTTTCTACAAAAGATATGCCCGCACTCTAATAATTATAAGTGAAGCAAAAGAGCATTCTACAAATGGCGGTTGTCTATGAAAAGAGAAACAGGCAATCCAAACTTCAAATGATATAAGTGAAGCACATGAAGCATTCTATAAAGCCATACTCAAAAGATATAAGTGAAGTGCAATGAGCATTCTATAAATCAACCAAGGACTATCTCATACCAGCATGGTGCATAAAAGAAAAGTGAAAACTAAAAGCAAAAGACGCTCCAAGATTGCACATATCACATGAACGAAACGAATCCGAAAACATACCGATACTTGTTGAAGAAAGAGGGGATGCCTTCCTAGCATCCCCAAGCTTAGACGCTTGAGTCTCCTTGAATATTTACTTGGGGTGCCTCGGGCATCCCCAAGCTTGAGCTCTTGCCTCTCTTCCTTCCTCTCACATCGAGACCTTCTCGATCATCGAACACTTCATCCACACAAAACTTCAACAGAAAACTCGGTAAGATCCGTTAGTATAATAAAGAAAATCACTACTCTAAGTACTGTTGCAAACCAATTCATATTTTGTTTTTGCATTGTGTCTACTGTAATATAGCTTTTTCATGACTTAATACACCAATATAAATTGATAGATCCATCAAAACAAGCAAACTATGCATCAAAAACAGAACAGTCTGTAGCAATCTGAACATTCACCATACTTATGATACTTGAAAAATTCTTCCAAAACTAGTAAAAATAAACAATTTGTCCAGCAAGACAGTGCAAAAAGAATCAGAACCATTTGTCGTTCCAGTAAAAAATTAAAATTCGCGCATTACAGCCAAAGTTTCTGTCCTGCACCGCACAAACCAACAAGCATTGTAAACATCCTAAAGGCAAACCTTGGCACATTATTTTTATAATACAATGGAATTATACAAGGGGATAATTATTTTTGTTGAAAAGTTTCTGTAATCAAGATTCACAAAGTTGCCGTGAGCATGAACAAAGTTCAAGGAGCTCTCCCACTTCAACAATGCTTGTCTTTCTCACTTTCACTTACCTTTTTGAAAAAGTTTTGGGTTCCCCTCTTTATTTTTGTTGTTTTTAAACTATATGAAAGCACTCAACAGAAATAAATGACTCTCTAAAACTTCTGGGTTGTCTCCCAGGCAGCGCTTTTTTTAAGCCATTAAGCTAGGCATTTAGTGCTCAAGTAATGAATCCACCCGGATCCCAAGGTATATCAAAGCCAATTTTAATTAACAATGATTTGTAATTTAGTAGTGAGCACAAAGCAACATATATCAACCAATGATGAAGTCTAACTCTCTTCCTATGCATCGACATGTCATAAAAGAACAATTCATGCACACAAAGTAAAGGCCAATGCATAGTATAAACAGTTTCTTGCAATTTTATCATATTGGAAACATAAAGAGGCGAAGATATAGTTCCTCTCTCATAATAATTGGAAGTATCAAAATCATCATGTGCAATGGTAAATGGCAACCCATCAATGTAATCCTTAATAAGTGCAAACTTTCTCCTATATAGTGTAGTTGGGAGAATTCAAAAAGATAATAGGACCATCATGCGTGGGTGCAATAGCAACAATTTCATGTTTAACATAAGGAACTATAGCAAGTTCATCTCCATAAGCATCATTCGTATTGGCATCTTGGCCACAAGCATAGCAAGCATCATCAAAAAGGGATATTTCAAGAGAATCAACGGGATCATAATAGTCATCATAGCAATCATCCTTCGGTAAGCACGAAGGGGAATTAAACAATGTATGAGTTGAAGAGTTACTCTCATTAGAAGGTGGGCACGGGTGATCAATCCGCTCTTCCTCATTTTGTTCTTCGCTCTCCTCCTCATCTTTTTCATCCAATGAGCTCATAGTTTCATCAATTTCTTCTTCCATAGATTCCAGCAAAATATTAGTCTCTTCTTGGACAACGGAGACTTTCTTAATAAGTGCATTAATATAGGCATTATATTCATAATTCTCATAACAATATTTAAGGATAGCTAAATTTTCAGATCTATAGCAAGCATCATCAAAATCCTCAAACTCTATAAACATGGATTCAATTTTATAAGCACCCATAAAAGCAACAAATTCTTCTATTTGTTCCACATCATAGTAATCATATATACCTCTAGCATAAGAAGCCAAGGTTTCATTATCATTAAATTTGCATGAAAAGGGAAGGTGTGGAGCATTCATCGTAGAGCAACAAGTATAATCATATTCCGAGCATAGTTGTCTAGCATACCACTACAATATATGAATTTGATCCCATAATAGTTTCCCTTTTTGTGTCGAGCGATAATCCCTAAAGTATTCACGTTGATCCAACGTTACTCCCATTATAAAGTTGAATGGGGTTTTCTCAGGATTATCAAAGTAGTATATAATATCTCTCGCATAATGAGAATCGAGGGTTTTAGGAGTTACCCCATCCTCATGAGTAGCAAGTACAGCTAATTTTTTTGGTATTTTGTGTTCCATATCCATAACTAAAGATAGAGAACAACTAAGAACAGCAAATAAAAATTACTTAGTGATAAAGCAAACAAGCACACATGAGAATATTCACCCCACGCTATTGCTCCCCGGCAACGGCGCCAGAAAAAGGTCTTGATAACCCACAAGTATAGGGGATCGCAACAGTTTTCGATAAGTAAGAGTGTCAAACCCAACGAGAAGCTAAAGGTAGAACAAATATTCCCTAAAATTCTATCGACCACCGATACAACTCTACGCACGCTTGACGTTCGCTTTACCTAGAACAAGTATGAAACTAGAAGTACTTTGTAGGTGTTTTTGGATAGATTTGCAAGAAAGTAAAGAGCACGTAAATAAAGACTAGGGGTTGTTGTAAGTAAAGAAGCAATAAAGTAAATATGGCGAGTGTGGAAAAGTGGTGGTAGGAGTTGTGGAATTGTCCCTAAGCAATTGACTATGTTACTAGACCGGTAATCACTATTGCAATTCTATTTGAGGGAGAGGCATAAGCTAACATACTTTCTCTACTTGGATAATATGCACTTATGATTGGAACTCTAGCAAGCATCCGCAACTACTAAAGAATCATTAAGGTAAAACCCAACCATAGCATTAAAGTATCAAGTCCCCTTTATCCCATACGCAAATAACCTACTTACTCGGTGCTGTGCTTCATCACTCCGCCACCCACCATAAGCAAATCATAAACATATTGCAAACCCTACAACGGGAATCCCTCACGCTTGCGCGACACGGAGGGCGCAATAGGACGGCACCAATAATAAAACATGCAACTCAAACAATCATAGCAATTCATCAATCACCGATAGGACAACGAAAATCTACTCAGACATCATAGGATGGCAACACATCATTGGAAAATAATATGAAGCATAAAGCACCATGTTCAAGTAGAGGGTACAGCGGGTTGCGGGAGAGTGGACCGCTGTAGATAGAGGGGGGAAGGTGATGGAGATGTTGGTGAAGATGACGGTGGTGTTGGTGAAGATCGCGGTGATGATGATGGCCCCCGGAAGCAAGGGGGAGAGAGGCCCTCTTCTTCTTCTTCTTCCTTGACCTCCTCCCTAGATGGGAGAAGGGTTTCCCCTCTGGTCCTTGGCTCCCATGGCTTGGGAGGGCGAGAGCCCTCGAGATTGGATCTATCTCTCTGTTTACGTGTTACATTCGGCTCTGTTTCACCGTTTCGCGTATATATGGAGATCCGTAACTCCGATTGGCCTGAAACCTTCGCCGTGATTTTTTTCCGAATATTAGCTTTCTTGCGGCAAAAGAAGAGCATCAACCGCCTGTGGGCTCACAAGGGTAGGGGGTGTGCCCAGGGGGGTCAGGCGCGCCCCCTACCTCATGACCACCTTGGGCACCGTCTCGCGTGGATTTTTTTTCCGGAATTTTCCATATTTTCCAGAAATAAGCTCCGTCCGTTTTTATCCCGTTTGGACTCCGTTTGATATGGATATTCTGCGAAACATAAAACATGCAATGATGTGAGGCGGCTTTGAGCCTTTGGATCAATATGTTAGTCCCAAAAATAATATAAAAAGTTGCCAAAAAGTATATGAAAGTGAATAATATTGGCATGGAACAATCAAAAATTATAGATACGACGGAGACGTATCACCAATCAGGCGCTTGGTACCATCTGCGATGAGCACGCTCCCCACCCACACGCCGAGGACTATGCCGGACATCTTCGCTTCTTCACCGACGTCGTGACGCGCCTAGAGAACCGGGCTGAGTGGGCTCGCGAGCTTGTGGACGAAAAGAGCCGAGGCCTCCTCGGGCGCACATTCTCCCGCGTCTTCAGCCATCTCCTGAACACCAATCTTGACTTTGATTTTGACGCTGCCATTGCCCCAGTGCCTGAGGTCATCCGGGAGAACCTAGCGCGCTAGGTGGACGACAATGTGGATGCTCTGGTTAGGGCCTTTGCTTCCGATGACGATGCAGTGGTGGTCGCGGCGGATGAGGGCGGCGTGGTTGATGACGGTGAAGATAGCACCAGCGACGGCGCCAACAGCCTTTCCGGGAGCGATCCGGGAGACGAGGCGAGCGATATGCCCGACTAAGCCTGCGCTCCTTTATTTTGAACCTGCACGCAAAAGCTTGGGTACGGCCCCTCACAATGTAAGAGCATTTTGGGGAGGGGAGCCCTTCATGTAAATAGACTACCATTTTATTCCCTAGGCTAGGCTTAAAGCGCGCTTTTGTGTGCTTGCGAGCCCCTTGCGGCCTTGCTGCCGTAACTTACTTTGGTTCAGTCGGGCTTCAAACTGATTTGGCAGCTGCGGATGTGCATTCCTTCTGAGAGGAGCCCCTCACGAGCTCGCGAGGTTTTGATTTCCTGAGGGGTCCGCCAGTCCACCCGAGAGGGCCTCACGAGAAGCGAGTGCCAGTAATGGCGAGGTGCGCGCGTAGTGTGTGTATGCCGCTGTCAGCCCCCGCTCGCGAGGTGCTCGGAAGGGGGGAGATAGCGGACGCAAATCTCAAACAAAGCACGAATCCATAAACTCACAAAATCAACACGAACGAGAAAGGATGACCGAGGGCGTCACTCCAGAGACTCCGAGGCGTGTACAGCCCCACTCATTATTACGTGAGAGTGTCACGAGCGGAGACCTTCAAAGGCGTGAGCCTTGCTTCATATCGCCAGACGAGGGGGCCGCCTTGCGCCACCCTCGACCACCGTTGGGGCGTCCGGAAACCAGGACGATGCCAAGGGGCAAAGGGGACGCTAGCGGCGCCCTTAGCGACCACGGGCCCTCTGCCGGGGGGAAGGCTCGCTAGTGCCTCCCCGGCAAAGGACCTACCTCCGGGCGACGCCTTGCTCCATGCGGTGCGGGGACGGGCCTTGCTCCCGGCTCCTCCCACGCAGCCCCCAGTGCGCTTCCCCTGGTGGAAGGGGGGTTTCCGTGCTGGGGCCAGCCATCGTCCACCGCTGTGACCTGATTCACTTGCGACCAATGGTTAGCGTAAGCCTGCTCCTGAGAGTTTAGTGGTACCATGCAGCTGTTATCGCCGGCGGGGTCGGCGAGGCTCCCGGGTGGCTCCTGGAAGGCCTCAACTTCCAGCGTCTCCTCTTCCCAACCCGGCTCGAGGAACGAGCCGGGGTCATCTTCTGACGTGTACTCCTGGTCCATCATGCGGGGCACATGGGCCTCCGGAGCCATCGCCCCGGAAACCCCGCCGAAGTGCCCCGCGATCCACGTCATCGGGCCCAGCACGCCGCCCCGAGGATGGAAGGGCAGCATCCTGCTGGGGCCGTAGGGGGCAACACTCACGACAGCACCCACGGGAGGAGGCACAGGTGCGGCTGGGTGCCCGGCTCCACTGGCTGCATCGATGCCGATGAGCCCTCCTGGTGCGCCTGGGAGCGTGCGGGCGCGGCGAGGCCCACCGTGTGATCTGGCCACAACTTAAGGCATAGGTAGGGAGCAGAAAGGTGGCGTACCCCTGGTCGCAGCGTCCAGCAGCTCAGCGACGCGTTCCAGCAATGCATCGCAGCCGCCCTCTGCTAGTCGGCACCACAGCAGCTCCCGCGCCACTATGAGTGTGGCCCTCATGTTTGCTTGCTCCCGTCGGGTGTGCGGCGTCGTCGCCGCGGCGTAGCTCGAGGCCCTTGCGGTGGCCCGCGCGCCGCGGGGTAAGGGTGGAAGGCATCGGACCGCGACGCCTGCGCCCCACGGCTTTTGGCGGTGCGCGTTGATACATGTCCAACGTATCTATAATTTTTTATTGTTCCATGCTATTATATTATCTGTTTTGGATGTTTATGGGCTTTATTTTACACTTTTATATTATTTTTGGGACTAACCTATTAACCCAGAGCCCAGTTCTAGTTCCTGTTTTTTCCTTGTTTCGGTGTTTCAAAGAAAAGGAATATCAAACGGAGTCCAAATGGAATGAAACCTTCGGGAGAGTTATTTTTGGAACGGAAGCAATCCAGGAGACTTGGAGTGTACGTCAGGGAAGCAACGAGGTAGCCACGAGGCAGGGAGGCGCGCCTGCCCCCCTGGGCGCACCCCCACCCTCGTGGGCCCCTTGTGGCTCCCTGACCGACTTCTTTCGCCTATATATGTCAACATACCCTAAAAACATCAGAGAACAAAATAGATCGGGAGTTCCGCCGGCGCAAGCCTCTGTAGCCACCAAAAACAAATCGGGGCCCTGTTCCGGCACCCTGCCGGAGGGGGGGGTCCCTCACCGGTGGCCATCTTCATCATCCCGACGCTCTCCATGACGAGGAGGGAGTAGTTCACCCTCGGGGCTGAGGGTATGTACCAGTAGCTATGTGTTTGATCTCTCTCTCTCTCTCTCTCTCTCTCTCTCTCTCTCTTATGTTCTTGATTTGGCACGATCTTGATGTATCGCGAGCTTTGCTATTATAGTTGGATCTTATGATGTTTCTCCCCCTCTACTCTATTGTAATGGATTGAGTTTTCCATTTGAAGTTATCTTATCGGATTGAGTCTTTAAGGATTTGAGAACACTTGATGTATGTCTTGCCGTGCTTATCTGTGGTGACAATGGGATATCACGTGATCCACCTGATGTATGTTTTGGTGATCAACTTGCGGGTTCCGCCCATGAACCTATGCATAGGGGTTGGCACATGTTTTCGTCTTGACTCTCCGGTAGAAACTTTGGGGCACACTTTGAAGTTCTTTGTGTTGGTTGAATAGATGAATCTGAGCATCATACCCACGAATACTTGAGGTGACATTGGAGTATCTAGTTGACATTAGGGTTTTGGTTGATTTGTGTCTTAAGGTGTTATTCTAGTACGAACTGTATGATAGATTGAACGGAAAGAATTGCTTCGTGTTATTTTACTACAGACTCTTGAATAGATCGATCAGAAATGAATAACTTTGTGGTGGTTTCGTACCCTACAATAATCTCTTCGTTTGTTCTCCACTATTAGTGACTTTGGAGTGACTCTTTGTTGCATGTTGAGGGATACTTATATATGATCCAATTATGTTATTATTGTTGGGAGAACTTGCACTAGTGAAAGTATGAACCCTAGGCCTTGTTTTCGAGCATTGCAATATCGTTTGTGCTCACTTTTATCATTAGTTACCTTGTTGTTTTTATATTTTCAGATTACAAAAACCTATATCTACCATCCATATTGCACTTGTAAAACACTTCACCCCCGCGTAAATGCGCTCTGGGCGACACGGGCGAATCCCTAGATCCGGCGCCAGCACCCCGCCCACCTCCTCTTCCCTCCGCCGTCGTCGGCGGCCGTCCCGGGCTTCGCCCGTGCGGTTGCTGGCGGTGGTGGGGCGTCCCTGCGTGCTCCCCTGCCCAGATCTGTGCCCCATCTCTCCTCCCGGCGGCGACCCTTCCTCTCCGGCATCCTCTCCTGGCGCGGTGCTCGGCCCCGGATCTGGCCTCTGCGGCGTCGGCCATGGCGGTTGTCGTCCCGGCCGTGCTTCGGGGTGGCTTGAGATCCAGCCGCCCGTCTGGCCGCCATGATGGCCTCCCTTCCAGATCCGCGCTGGTGGCGGCATGTGGTCCTTCTCTTGACCGCCGGGGGGACGACTAGGGGATGTGGCCCCTCTGCTCGGCCTGGGCGTGCTGCCCCTGCTCCGGTTCTTGGGGTTGCCCTCCGGCTGGATCTGGGGTGTTTGAGCGCCGCAGGCCCCCTTCCCCGGTGGATGTGGTGGTGGTCTGGTCCGCCGTTCTGGCGTGGTGCCGGAGCTGATCCTTGTGTTGGTGGAGATGCTCGTGGTGGGTGGATGCCGAGGCGGCGGCCCCGGGCTGTGAGGACGGCGCGGGCTCTACGGCGAGCGGCGGCCGCGAGGGCGGTACCGCAACCTTGGTCGTGCGGGCGACGAGGTTGTGGCGGGCATGCTCTGTCTGGTGAAGATCGACTCCCTCCGCTCGCAGATGCACCCACCGGCCTGATCCAGCCATGGCGGCTTTGTCGCGTCGGCTCGTGCTCTCGGGTTCGGGTGGTTGGGAGTGGAGTGTGGGACCGGGGGAAACCCTTGGCCTTTGGTGGCTACGGCGAGGCCGTCTCCATTTTCTTAGAGTCGGTCCCCTTCTTGGAGGCCTCGTCGAGATCCCCGTCTGCTTCCTTCTTCCACGCTCCTGCATGGGGCGAAAGTCCTAGATCGCCTTGTGGGCGGCGGCGACGTGTCGATGTCGTTCCCTTCTTGGAGGCGTCGTTTGGGGTTCGTGGAGGTGTGGATGGTGCTTTTCTGCTTGGTGAGGGCAGTGTGGCGGCGAGTTGTTCCTTGTTCTTCATCTTCTCCGTGCGGTCTTCATCTTGTGTAGGCGCTCTTCAGCTTGCGTCTGGTTGGGTGGCTGCCCAGGTGGTGGTGAGGTCGTGGGATCCCAGCAGAGGTGCTGCTCTGCTCCCTCATGCCCGAGCTGCCAGGCGGCATTGTCCATTCGGCTCTAGGGTGAGCACTCTACCTTCCGACGGTTCGGCGCTCTTTGAGCCAGGGCGAGAGGATTGTTGTCTTCTTCGGAGGTAGAAGCGAGTGGCTTGTCGACCTTGGCATGTTCTGCGGGAGTAGGCGAGTAGATGTTGGTTGTCGATGCTGGTTTCTTCCTGCCCTCACCCTGCTGCTGGTGTGGCTTTTCTCATGGCGTCTGACCTTGGTGATCTTGGCTTGGCTCCTATTACTATCTCTTGTTTGCCTGTATCACAAATAGGTCGTAAGCTGCTACAGCTCTTTGTATCTTTGCCGTTTCTGTTTCTATCTTGTTGTTCGCTTTCTTGTAATCCTGGCCGGTTGATGGCTTTGTTAATTCAAAGCCGGGTTTGGTTCCAGCCTTTTCTCGGGCTCGGCCGACACCTTTTCTCTAAAAATAATTAAAAATATTGCACTTGTATCACCATCTCTTCGCCGAACTAGTGCACCTATACAATTTACCATTGTATTGGGTGTGTTGGGGACACAAGAGACTCTTTGTTATTTGGTTGCAGCGTTGTTTGAGAGAGACTGTCTTCATCCTACGCCTCCCACGAATTCATAAACCTTAGGTCATCCACTTTAGGGAAATTTGCTACTGTCCTACAAACCTCTGTACTTGGAGGCCCAACAACGTCTACAAGAAGAAGGTTGTGTAGTAGACATCAAGCCCTTTTCTGGCGCCGTTGTCGGGGAGGTGAGTGCTTGAGGGTATATCTTTAGATCTTGCAATCGAATCTTTTAGTTTCTTGTTTTATCACTAGTTTATTTTATAAAAGAAAACTACAAAAAAATGGAATTAAGGTTGCCTCATATGCTTCATCTTTTTAATGTCTTTCGTGAAAATGATGGGAAGGAAAATTGTGCTCAAGTACTAGAAGAAGAATTACATAGAATGCTTGGAATAAAATATGTGAATGATGAGCATAATTGCAATGTTGTTAGTATGAATTCTTTGAATACCCATGATGCTAATGATATGCAAAGCCACAAGCTTGGGGAAGCTATGTTTGATGAAGATGATATTTTTTGTCCCCAAGCTTTGATGAGCAAATTTACTATGATGAAAGCATGCCTCCTATCTATGATGATTATTGTGATGACACGTATGCTTTAAAGAATAATGATAACCATGAAACTTGTCATCTTGATCTTAATTTTCAATCACATGATAGTTATTTTGTTGAGTTTGCTCCCACTATTGTTGATGAGAATAAATTTGCTTATGTGGAGAGTAGTAAAATTTCTATGCATGTAGATCATGAAAAGAATGGTTTATGTGCTGGTTATATTGTTGAATTCATTCATGATGCTACTGAAAATTATTATGAGGGAGGAATATATGCTTGTAGGAATTGCAATAATATCAAGTTTCCTCTCTATGTGCTTAAAGTTTTAAAGTTATGCTTGTTTTGCCTTCCTATGCTAGTTGATTATTGTTCCCATAAGTTGTTTGCTCACAAAATCCATATGCATAGAAAGTGGGTTAGACTTAAATGTGCTAGTCATATTATTCATGATGCTCTCTTTATATTTCAATTCTTATCTTTTATGTGAGCATCGTTGAAATCATCATGCCTAGCTAGGGGCGTTAAACGTAAGCGCTTGTTGGGAGGCAACCCAATTTTATTTTTGTTCCTTGCTTTTTGTTCCTGTTTAGTAAAAAATAAATCATATAGCCTCTGGTTACATGTGGTTTTATGTTTTAATTAGTGTTTGTGCCAAGTAAGACCTATAGGATCTTCTTGGATGATAATTATTTGATCTTGCTGGAAATTCCAGAAACTTTCTGTTCACGAAAACAATTGTTTAAAATCACCAGAACGTGATAAAATACTGATTCCAATTGAAGCAGATCAATAATCAAATTATCTAGGTCTTCCTATTTTGGTAGAATTTTTTGAGTTCCAGAAGTTTGCGTTAGTTACAGATTACTACAGACTGTTCTGTTTTTGACAGATTCTGTTTTTCGTGTGTTGTTTGCTTATTTTGATGAATCTATAGCTAGTAAAATAGTTTATAAACCATAGAGAAGTTGGAATACAGTAGATTTAACACCAATACAAATAAAGAATGAGTTCATTACAGTACCTTGAAGTGGTGTTTTCTTTTCTTTCTCTAACGGAGCTCACGAGACCTTCTGTTAAGTTTTGTGTTGTGAAGTTTTCAAGTTTTGGGTAAAGATTCGATGGACTATGGAATAAGGAGTGGCAAGAGCCTAAGCTAGGGGATGCCCAAGGCACCCCAAGGTAATATTCAAGGACAACCAAGAGCCTAAGCTTGGGGATGCCCCGGATGGCATCCCCTCTTTCGTCTTCGTTCATCAGTAACTTTACTTGGAGCTATATTTTTATTCACCACATGATATGTGTTTTGCTTGGAGCGTCATTTTATTTTCTTTTATTTTGCTTGCTGTTTGAATAAAATACCAAGATCTGGAATTCTTAAATGTTAGAGAGTCTTCACATAGTTGCATAATTATTAAACTACTCACTGATCTTCACTTATATCTTTCGGAGTAGTTTGTCGTTTGCTCTAGTGCTTCACATATATCCTTTTAGAGCACGGCGGTGGCTTTATTTTGAAGAAATATATGAACTCTCATGCTTCACTTATATTATTTCGAGAGTCTTTAGAACAGCATGGTAATTTGCTTTGGTTATGAATTTAGTCCTAATATGATGGGCATCCAAGAGGGATATAATAAAAACTTTCATATAAAGTGCATTGAATACTATGAGAAGTTTGATTCCTTATGATTGTTTTGAGATATGAAGATGGTGATATTAGAGTCATGCTAGTTTGAGTAGTTGTGAATTTGAGAGATACTTGTGTTAAAGTTTGTGATTCCCGTAGCATGCACGTATGGTGAACCGTTATGTGATGAAGTCGGAGCATGATTTATTTATTGATTGTCTTCCTTATGAGTGGCAGTCGGGGACAGGCGATGGTCTTTTCCTACCAATCTATCACCCTAGGAGCATGCGCGTAGTACTTCGTTTCGACAACTAATAGATTTTTGCAATAAGTATGTGAGTTCTTTATGACTAATGTTGAGTCCATGGATTATACACACTCTCACCCTTCCACCATTGCTACCTCACTAATACCGCACACCTTTCGCCGGTATCATACACCCACCATATACCTTCCTCAAAACAGCCACCATACCTACCTATTATGGCATTTCCATAGCCATTCCGAGATATATTGCCATGCAACTTTCCACCGTTCCGTTTATTATGACATGCTTCATCATTGTCATATTGCCTTGCATGATCATGTAGTTGACATTGTATTTGTGGCAAAGCCACCGTTCATAATTTTTTATACATGTCACTCTTAATTCATTGCATATCCCGGTACTCCGCCGGAGGCATTCACATAGAGTCATATTTTTGTTCTAAGTATCGAGTTGTAATTCTTGAGTTATAAGTAAATAAAAGTGTGATGATCATCATTATTAGAGCATTGTTCCAGTGAGGAAAGGATGATGGAGACTATGATACCCCCACAAGTCGGGATGAGACTCTGGACTAAAAAAAAGAGGCCATAAAAAAGGATAAAAGGCCCAAATAAAAAAATAAAAAAATGAGAGAAAAAGAGAGAAGGGGCAATGCTACTATCCTTTTACCACACTTGTGCTTCAAAGTAGCACCATGATCTTCATGATAGAGAGTCTCCTATGTTGTCACTTTCATATACTAGTGGGAATTTTACATTATAGAACTTGGCTTGTATATTCCAATGATGGGCTTCCTCAAAATGCCCTAGGTCTTCATGAGCAAGCGAGTTGGATGCACGCCCACTTAGTTTCTTTTCAAGCTTTCATACACTTATATCTCTAGTGCATCCGTTGCATGGCAATCCCTACTCACTCACATTGATATCTATTGATGGGCATCTCCATAGCCCGTTGATACGCCTAGTTGATGTGAGACTATCTTCTCCTTTTTGTCTTCTCCACAACCACCATTCTATTCCACCTATATTGCTATGTTCATGGCTCACGCTCATGTATTGCGTGAAGATTGAAAAAGTTTGAGAACATCAAAAGTATGAAACAATTGCTTGGCTTGTCATCGGGGTTGTGCATGATTTAAATATTTTGTGTGGTGAAGATAGAGCATAGCCAGACTATATGATTTTGTAGGGATAACTTTCTTTGGCCATGTTATTTTGAGAAGACACGATTGCTTTGTTAGTATGCTTGAAGTATTATTAAACTTTTATCTTGAATCTTTCGTACCTGAATATTCTTGCCACAATAAAGAAGATTACGTGGATAAATATGTTAGGTAGCATTCCACATCAAAAATTCTGTTTTTATCATTTACCTACTCGAGGACGAGCAGGAATTAAGCTTGGGGATGCTGATATGTCTCCAATGTATCTATAATTTTTGATTGTTCCATGCTATTATATTATCTGTTTTGGATGTTTATGGGCTTTATTTTACACTTTTATATTATTTTTGGGACTCACCTATTAACCCAGAGCCCAATGTCAGTTCCTGTTATTTTCCTTGTTTTAGTGTTTCGAACAAAAGGAATATCAAACAGAGTCCAAACGGTATGAAACCTTCGGGAGAATTATTTTTGGAACGGAAGCAATCCAGGAGACTTGGAGTGTACTTCAGGGAAGCAACGAGGTGGCCACGAGGCAGGGAGGTGTGCCTGCCCCCTGGGTGCGCCCCCCACCCTCGTGGCTCCCCTGACTGACTTCTTTTGCCTATATATGTCCATATACCCTAAAAACATCAGAGAACAGAATAGATCGGGAGTTCCGCCGCCGCAAGCCTCTGTAGCCACCAAAACCAATCGGGACCCTGTTAGGCACCTGCGGAGGGGGGGATCCTCACCGTGGCCATCTTCATCATCCGGCGCTCTCCATGACGAGGAGGAGTAGTTCACCCTCGGGGCTGAGGGTATGTACCGATAGCTATGTGTTTGACCTCTCTCTCTCTCTCGTGTTCTTGATTTGGCACGATCTTGATGTATCGCGAGCTTTGCTATTATAGTTTGATCTTATGATGTTTCTCCCCCTCTACTCTCTTGTAATGGATTGAGTTTCCCTTTGAAGTTATCTTATCGGATTGAGTCTTTAAGGATTTGATAACACTTGATGTATGTCTTGCCGTGCTTATCTGTGGTGACAATGGGATATCACGTGATCCACTTGATGTATGTTTTGGTGATCAACTTGCGGGTTCCGCCCATGAACCTATGCATAGGGGTTGGCACACGTTTTCGTCTTGACTCTCCGGTAGAAACTTTGGGGCACTCTTTGAAGTTATTTGTGTTGGTTGAATAGATGAATCTGAGATTGTGTGATGCATATCGTATAATCATACCCACGGATACTTGAGGTGACATTGGAGTATCTAGGTGACATTAGGGTTTTGGTTGATTTGTGTCTTAAGGTGTTATTCTAGTACGAACTGTATGATAGATTGAACAGAAAGAATAGCTTCGTGTTATTTTACTACGGACTCTTGAATAGATCGATCAGAAAAGAATAGCTTTGAGGTGGTTTCGTACCCTACAATAATCTCTCCGTTTGTTCTCCACTATTAATGACTTTGGAGTGACTCTTTGTTGCATGTTGAGGGATACTTATATGATCCAATTATGTTATTATTGTTGAGAGAACTTTCACTAGTGAAAGTATGAACCCTAGGCCTTGTTTTCTAGCATTGCAATATCGTTTGTGTTCACTTTTATCATTAGTTACCTTGCTGTTTTTATATTTTCAGATTACAAAAACCTATATCTACCATCCATATTGCACTTGTATCACCATCTCTTCGCCGAATTAGTGCACCTATACAATTTACCATTGTATTGGGTGTGTTGGGGACACAAGAGACTCTTTGTTATTTGGTTGCAGGGTTGCTTGAGAGAGACCATCTTCATCCTACACCTCCCACGGATTGATAAACCTTAGGTCATCCACTTGAGGGAAATTTGCTACTGTCCTACAAACCTCTACACTTGGAGGCCCAACAACGTCTACAAGAAGAAGGTTGTGTAGTAGACATCACCCGTGTCGCCTGGAGCGCGGAGTTGAGGTCTTCTTGGGCGGACGATGCCGCTCGGGCAGGCCAAGTTGCCCAGTGGTCGGCGTTGGCCCTCGGGTCGCCGGACATCGGCGCTGCAGAGTGCTGGCGGGTCTGCTAATGGAAGAGAGGCTTCGGCGCACCCCTACCTGGCGCGCCAAATGTCAGATTTCGGGTTCTGGCAATACCCTTAAGGTTCAAACATTGGGGTGCGCATGAAGATCTCTCCCTTCCCTAGCTCACCCACTCACCACGATCTCAAGGCTCAGCGTGTCGAACTCGAAGAACAAGGGACACCGGGTTTATACTGGTTCGGGCCACCGATGTGGTGTAATACCCTACTCCGATGTGGTGTGGTGGATTGCCTCTTGGGCCGAGGATGAACAAGTAGAAGGGAGAACAGCCTCCTGAGGAGAGGTGTTCTCGTGCTTCAGTGAGCTTGTGTGGATGAGGATGATCTAAATCCAGATAAGTTGCCCCCTACTGTGGTGGCTAGTCCTATTTATAGAGGCCCTGTTCCTCTTCCCAAATGTAGGCGGGAAGGGATCCAACAACGGCCAAATTTGAAGGGAGACAACCAGTACAAGTTATCCTGACTAAAGGTGGTCTTCGCCTGCCAAAGGCTCTAGTGGTGACGCCGTCCTGGGCTCCATAGTGACCTCCATCCTGTCGTCCTGCTGGTCTTGGTCTTGTTGCACCGATATGGAAACCTTTGCCTGATGCCTCGAGACTCCTCGCCTATGCCTCCCTCTTTAGCACCAAAGAGGAAACGAGTACACTGCACGCGCTGGCGCCCGCCTGGCCTTGGTCGTCATGGCTTGCGTCACAGGAACCTTGCGAGGTTTGATGACCCACAAGTATAGGGGATCTATCGTAGTCCTTTTGATAAGTAAGAGTGTAGAACCCAACGAGGAGCAGAAGGAAATGATAAGCGGTTTTCAGCAAGGTATTCTCTGCAAGTACTGCAATAAGTGGTAACAGATAGTTTTGTGATAAGATAATTTGTAACAAGCAACAAGTAATAAAAGTAAATAAAGTGCAGCAAGGTGGCCCAATCCTTTTTGTAGCAAAGGAAAAGCCTGGACAAACTCTTATATAAGGAAGAGCGCTCCCGAGGACACATGGGAATATCGTCGAGCTAATTTTCATCATGTTCATATGATTCGTGTTCGGTACTTTGATAATTTCATATGTGGGTGGACCGGCTCTTGGGTGTTGTTCTTACTTGAAAAAGCATCCCGCTTATGATTAACCTCTATTGCAAGCATCCGCAACTACAACAAAAGTATTAAGGTAAACCTAACCATAGCATGAAACATATGGATCCAAATCAGCCCCTTACGAAGCAACGCATAAACTAGGGTTTAAGCTTTTGTCAATCTAGCAACCCATCATCTACTTATTACTTCCCAATTCCTTCCTCTAGGCCCAAATAATGGTGAAGTGTTATGTAGTCGACATTCACATAACACCACTAGAGGCTAGACAACATACATCTCATCGAAATATCGAACGAATGCCAAATTCACATGACTACCCGATAGCAAGACTTCTCTCGTGTCCTTAGGAACAAACGTAACTACTCACAAAGCATATTCATGTTCATAATCAGAGGGGTAATAATATGCATAAAGGATCTGAACATATGATCTTCCACCAAATAAACCAACTAGCATCAACTACAAGGAGTAATCAACACTACTAGTACCAATCTCGGACTTGGAGACAAGAATTGGATACAAGAGATGAACTAGGGTTTTGAGAGGAGATGGTGCTGGTGAAGATGTTGATGGAGATTGCCCTCTCCCGATGAGAGGAGCGTTGGTGATGACATTGGCGATGATTTCCCCCTCCCGGAGGGAAGTGTCCTCGGCAGAACAGCTCTGCCGGAGCCCTAGATTGGTTCCGCCTCGTGGCGGCGGAGTTTCGTCCCGAAAGGTTGCTTATGATTTTTTTCTCGACGAAAGACCTCATATAGCAGAAGATGGCCATCGGAGAGCCAACAGGGGGCCCATGAGGTAGGTGGCGCGCCCTGGGAGGTAGGGCGCGCCCCCCAGCCTCGTGGACAGGTGGGCCCCCCTCTGGTGAACTTCTTCCGCTGGATATTTTTTATTATTTCCCAAAATGACTTTTGTGGAGTTTCCGGACTTTTAGAGTTGTGCAGAATAGGTCTCTAATATTTGCTCCTTTTCCAGCCCAGAATTCCAGCTGCCGGCATTCTCCCTCCTTATGTAAACCTTGTAAAATAAGAGAGAATAGGCATAAGTATTGTAACATAACGTGTAATAACAGCCCATAATGCAATAAATATCGATATAAAAGCATGATGCAAAATGGACGTATCAACTCCCCCAAGCTTAGACCTCGCTTGTCCTCAAGCGAAAGCCGATAACGATAAATATGTCCCCATGTTTAGAGGTAGAGGCGTCGATAAAAATAAAATACGAACATGAAGGCATCATGATTATTCTCATAACAGCAACATATATAAGTATTGTCATATGATTGCTTATGTTCAAGTAATAATCCATTCACAATGCAGAGTACGAATCATAAACTTTATTGAAAACCAACAAACTATAATCTCAGTCATTGAAGCAATTGCAATTTATCATAACATCAGAAAGAGTCTATGTCAGAGCTTAATAGCAAGTCCACATACTCAACTATCATTTAGTCTTTCATAATTGCTAACACTCACACGATACTTGTGGTTACGGAGTTTTAGTCGGACACAGAGAAAGATAGGGGCTTATAGTTTCGCCTCCCAACCTTTTACCTCAAGGGTAATGTCAACAATAATAACTCATGCCCCCTTCATCCAATTAGATATATCAATCAGGATCTTTCCAACATTCTGTGCTTGCCAAAGGATAAAATGTATAAAGGAAAGGTGAAGATCACCATGACTCTTGCATAAGGTAGAAGGTAATAATAAAAGTTAGGCCCTTCGCAGAGGGAAATAGAGGTTGCCATGCGCTTTTATGGTTGGATGCACAAAATCTTAATACGAAAGAACGTCACTTTATATTGCCCCTTGTGATATGAACCTTTATTATGCAGTCCGTCGCTTTTATTTCTTCCACATCACAAGATCGTATAAATCTTATTTCCCCCACACCAATCAATCATACATATTTAGAGAGCATTTTTTATTGATTTGCACCAATGACAACTTACTTGAAGGATCTTACTCAATCCATAGGTAGAATGGTGGACTCTCATGGCAAAACTGGTTTAAGGGTTTTTTGGAAGCACAAGTAGTATCTCTACTTGGTGCTGAGAATTTGGCTAGCATGAGGGGGAAAGGCAAGCTCAACATGTTGGATGATCCATGACAATATACTTTATCTCAGATATAAGAAAATATAACCCATTACGTTGTCTTCCTTGTCTAACGTCAACTCTTTAGCATGTCATATTTTAATGAGTGCTCCCAATCATAAAAGATGTCAATAATAGTATATTTATATATGAACCTCTCTTTCTTTATTACTTCCTATTAATTGCAACGATGACCAAAGCTATGTTTGCCAACTCCCAACAACTTTTAATCATCATACTCTTTCTATGTGAAGTCATTACTCTCAACAAGATCAATATGAACTCTTTGTTTCTTTTTATTCTTTTTCTTCTTTTCTTTTATTCACTCAAGATCATGGCAAAACAATCAAGCCCTTGACTCGACACTAATCTTTATTATATAGCTCACGGATTCGATTACATAGAGAGATCATAAAGCAAAACTCAAAACTAGATCATGCCATAAACTTTATTCTACTAGATCAAGATACTACTAATAGGATCGAACTAAGAAAAACGGTAAAGATAGGAGATGTGATTGTGATATGATACCGGGGCACCTCCCCCAAGCTTGGCAGTTGCCAAGGGGAGTGCCCATACCCATGTGATTATGTCTCCTTCTTTGTCGGTGAAGAAGGTGGAGGTGATGGATAGTCGCACATCGAGCGTAAGAGGTCCTCCAACTTGCGAATAATGCCCTTGAGTGCAACAATATGCTCCTTCAATAAAATATTTTCACTTGTGAGATACTTGTTTTAAATACGAGCTAACTCAATCATCTTGAAAGCTTTGATCTCAGTTGGGGTAAGAAGATTGTGATCAAGTTGAAGGATGTCTTCTGCTGCTGGAGCTTGGTTCTCCGTGGCCTTCTTGATCCCTTCATCCTTGTTAATCTCCATGGGTTCCTCCCTCTTCAGCTCTATCTTCATTAGCCAAGCATCTTTGTCACCATTGTTGGAGGAGGGGGACGACATGATGCCTGGCCTTGGCAACCCTCACAAAGAACAGCTCGAAACAAGAACAAAGGATATTTGCGTGATACAGGAGTCAAAACCTCCGGGAGAATATATAATGAATTTTCACCGACCAAAATACGTATCGTGCAAGAAAAGCGGAGTCCGGAAGGCACACGAGGTGCCCACGAGGTAGAGGGCGCCCGGGGGTAGGCGCGCCTCCACCTCGTGAGGCCCTCGTGTCCTTCTGGACTGCTACTTATTTTCTATTTTTCTAAATATTCCAAAACGGAGAAATATTGCCTTAAAAACTGTTTTGGAGTCGGTTTACTTACCGTACCACATACCTATTTCTTTCCGGAGTCTGAAACATTCCGGAAAGTGTATCTTATGTATTCCTCCGGGGTTACGGTTTCAATAACATTGGTTTCAACATTTATAGGATTACCTGAGATATAACATTTGATTCTTTGACTGTTTACCACCTTCGGATTTGTGCCTTCAAAATTGTTGATTCTTATGGCACCGGAACGATAGACCTCCTCCATAACGTAGGGGCCTTCCCATTTAGAGAGAAGTTTTCCTGCAAAAAATCTTAAACGAGAGTTGTATAGCAATACATAATCACCTACATTAAACTCACGCTTTTGTATCCTTTTGTCATGCCATCTTTTAACTTTTTCTTTAAACAACTTGGCATTTTGATAAGCTTGGGTTCTCCATTCATCAAGTGAGCTAGTATCAAATAACCTCTTCTCTCCGGCAAGTTTGAAATCATAATTGAGCTCTTTAATAGCCCAATAAGCCTTATGTTCTAGTTCGAGAGGTAAGTGACATGCTTTTCCATAAACCATTTTATACGGAGACATACCCATAGGATTTTTATATGCAGTTCTATAGGCCCATAATGCATCATCAAGTTTCTTGGACCAATTCTTTCTAGACCTATTGACAGTCTTTTGCAAAATTAATTTGAGCTCCCTGTTACTCAATTCTACTTGACCACTAGACTGAGGGTGATATGGAGATGCAATTCTATGATTAACATCATACTTAGCAAGCATTTTTCAGAAAGCACCATGAATAAAATGTGAACCACCGTCAGTCATTAATATCTAGGGACTCCAAACCTCGGAAAAATGACTTCTTTAAGCATTTTAATAGAAGTGTTATGATCAGCACTACCAGTTGGAATAGCTTCTACCCACTTAGTAACGTAATCAACAGCAACTAAAATATGTGTATACCCATTAGAGGCAGGAAAAGGTCCCATATAATCAAAGCCCCAAACATCAAATGGTTCAATAACAAGTGAATAGTTCATAGGCATTTCTTGACGTCTACTAATATTACCAATTCTTTGACATTCATCACATGACAAGACAAACTTACAGGCATCCGTGAAGAGAGTAGGCCAATAAAAACCGGATTGCAATACCTTATGTGCAGTTCTATCTCCAGCGTGGTGTCCTCCATAAGCTTCGGAGTGACACTTGCGTAGGATATGTTCCTGTTCATGCTCAGGTACACATCATCTAATAACACCATCTACGCCTTCTTTATAAAGATGTGGGTCATCCCAAAAGTAATGTCTCAAATCATAGAAAAACTTTTTCTTTTGTTGGTATGTGAAACTAGGTGGTATAAATTTAGCAACAATGTAATTGGCATAATCAACATACCACATAGTACTACTAGAAGCATTTATGACATTTAGTTGCTCATCAGGAAAGCTATCATCAATAGGTAGTGGGTCATCAAGAACATTTTCTAACCTAGACAAGTTGTCTGCAACGGGGTTCTCAGTTCCCTTTCTATCAACAATATGCAAATCAAATTCTTGTAGCAAGAGAACCCATCTAATAAGTCTAGGTTTAGCATCTTTCTTTTCCATCACATATTTAATAGCAGCATGATCAGTGTGAATAGTTACTTTAGAATCAACAATATAAGGTCTGAACTTATCACAAGCAGTGGCGATTCTACTGGGCATGCTTCAACAGGCTTAAGCCTACCCTCTGAAACTGAAAAACGAAAATTTACTACTAGTTCTTAGCCCATCTCAGCCCACTTTCTAGTGTCTAGCCTGTTGTTTAGACGTTCCAACCCTTGCACCTAGAAGTTAAGCCGGCCCTTCATTTTCATCCAAGATTCGCCACTGATCACAAGCAAATACAACTGCCAAGAATTATTTTTCAGTGGTAGCATAATTTCTTTGAGCATTGTCTAGAGTCTTACTAGCATAATGGATAACATTTAATTTCTTATCAACTCTTTGCCCTAGAACAACACCTACAGCATAATCACTAGCATCACACATAATTTCAAAGGGTAAATTCCAATCAGGTGGCTGAACAATAGGTGCTGAAATCAATGCTTTCTTAAGTATTTCAAATGCTTCTACACAATCATCATCAAATACAAATGGTATATATTTTTGTAATAGATTAGTCAGGGGCCGAGAAATTTTTGAGAAGTCCTTAATGAACCTCCTATAAAATCCGGCGTGACCAAGGAAACTTCTTATACCTTTGATGTCCTTGGGACATGGCATGTTTTCAATAGCATCAACCTTGGCTTTATCAACTTCAATACCTCTTTCAGAAACTTTATGCCCCAAGACAATACCTTCATTAACCATAAAGTGGCACTTTTCCCAATTCAAGACAAGATTAGTTTCTTCACATCTCTGCAAAACTTGATCAAGATTGCTCAAGCAATCATCAAAAGAGGATCCATAGACGGAAAAGTCGTCCATGAAAACCTCACAAATCTTTTCACAAAAGTCAGAGAATATAGCCATCATGCATCTTTGAAAGGTAGCAGGTGCATTACATAAACCAAAAGGCATACGTCTATAAGCAAAAGTACCAAAAGGGCATGTAAAAGTAGTCTTTGATTGATCCTTAGCCAACACAGGTATTTGAGAGAAACCAGAATAACCATCTAGAAAGCAATAATGTGTATGTTTGCATAGTCTTTCTAGCATTTTATCAATAAAAGGTAAGGGGTAATGATCTTTCTTAGTGGCCTTATTTAATTTACGGAAATCAATTACCATCCTATAACCTGTAATAATTCTTTGCGGAATCAATTCATCTTTATCATTAGGAACTACAGTAATACCTCCCTTCTTAGGGACACAATGGACATGACTTACCCACTGACTATCAGCAACGGGATAAATTATACCTACCTCCAGAAGCTTTAATATTTCTTTCCTTACCACTTCTTTCATCTTAGGATTAAGCCTTCGTTGATGATCACGAACTGGTTTGGCGTCTTCTTCCAAATTTATTTTATGTTGACATAGAGTGGGACTAATGCCCTTAAGATCATCAAGAGTATATCCAATAGCAGACGGTGCTTCTTCAGAGTTTTTTATAATCTCTCTTCTTCATACTCTGAAAGGTTAACAAGATATATTTTCTTTTCATCAAGATAAGCATATTTAAGATTATCAGGCAACAGTTTAAGCTCAAACACGGGATCACCCTTGGGTGGAGGAGGATCCCCTTGGATTTCAACAGGTAAATTGTGTTTCAGAATGGGTTCCTGATTAAACAATACTTCATCTATTTCCCTTCTTTATCATAAACATATCATTTTCATGGTCTAGCAAATATTGTTCTAAAGGATCATTAGGAGGTACGACAATTGAAGCAAGACCAATAATATCATCCTTACAAGGCAATTCTTCTTCACGGTGTTGTCTACTAAATTTAGAGAAATTAAACTCATGAGTCATATCACCCAAGCAAATAGTAACAACATTCTTTTCACAGTCTATCTTAGCATTAACAGTGTTCAAGAAGGGTCTACCAAATATAATGGTACAAAAGTTATCTTGTGGGGAACTAAGAACAAGAAAATCAGCAGGATATTTAGTTTTCGCACACAAGACTTCAACATATCTAACAATTCCTGAAAGTGCGTTATATCGACTAGAGGGGGGGTGAATAGGCGATTTTTATGAATTCTTCTTCGAGGAATTTGCGGTGAGGAAATTCCTTAGCGAAGAACTACTTCAATGAATAAGTACTCAAGTAAGCATAACAGAATACGCATGGTCATCATGATGAAATGAAGACTAGCACAGAGTACGTAAAGCGTAATCACAGATAACACAAGATGAAGACAAACAGATGGAGAAATTGAAGCGAGGAAATTGAGAAAGTCTTGATCAAAGTCTTCAAACACATATATGAACAAACGCTCAACACAAGAATGAGGAAATGAAAGGGTTGAGGAAATAGAACCGATTAGGTTGGTGAAGACAATGATTTGGTAGACCAGTTCCAACTGATGTCTCGGTTGTGCATCCGTTGGAGCGGTGAGTATTTAAACTCGAGGACACACATCCGGACACCCGATCCCGAGCACACAGCTCGGGACACCAAGTCCTCACCGTATTCTCCTTGAACTAAGGTCACACGGACCTCGTCCAATCACTCGTGGTAAGTCTTGAGCGACTTCCAAACCTTCACAGACTTGGTCACTCGGCGATCCACAATTCCTCTTGGATGCTCTAGACCATGACGCCTAACCGTCTGGAAGAAGCACAGTCTTCAAAGGTAACAAGCGTCGGTTCCACGCATGATCAATTTCTTGATGATGCTCAATCACTTTGGGTTTATGGGGGTTTGGTTTTGGGGTTTTTCCTCACTCGATGATTTTCGCTCAAAGTCCTCGGAGGATGAGTTGCTCTCAAATGACAAGTGTCAAGTTCTCTCAGAGCAGCCAACCAGCTAGTGGTTGTAGGGGGCGACTATTTATAGCCTAGGGAGCAGCTCGACATGATAAGACATAAATGCCCTTCAATGATATGACCGTTAGGTGGATAAGATATTTTGGGACAGGTAGTGCAAGAAGATAAAGAACGATCGGAAATTTGAATCTCAAATTCCTCGGGGCTATCATGTTCCTCCTTGTGTAGGCAATCCGACTTTGGCGAATTCCTAACTCCTCGGTCGAACAAATTCCTCGTGACCGGAAGAACTTTGTCTCATCCATGAAGAAATTGACTGAATCTGTATGATATTTCCAAAGGCTTCACTCGAAGGGATTGGTAGGTGTAGGATTTTGAGTTGAGCATCACATGGAAATTTTTCCTTAGTATTTCCTCGACCCCCTTTAACGAGACGGTGTTTCCTATGACTCAAGAAAGAGAAAACGAAACTACGAAAACAAAAGTCTTCACGCTTCATGTTCCTCGAATGAATACCAAGTCTTCAAGGTCACACCAATTTCTTCACTTTCAAAGTCTTGTAAAGTCTTGAATATCAAAGTCTTGATTGAAGAACTTCATTTTTAGGGTCGAATTTCTCTGTAAATATCAAACTCCTCATAGACTTATAGACCTGTGTACACTTACAAACGCATTAGTTCCTTAACCTATAAGTCTTCAATACACCAAAATCATTAAGGGGCACTAGATGCACTTACAATCTCCCCTTTTGGTGATTGATGACAATATAGGTTAAGTTTTCAACGGGATAAACATATGAAGTGTAAATCACGATAATGAGGAATTTGATTGCAAGATATAGAAGAACTCCCCGAAGATGTGCATAGTGAGGAATTTGCTTTTGAGGCAATGCACATTTGAAGAGTTGAATCATGGAGATCTCCCCCTATAACTTGTAATTCATACACGCATTTGACATATAATATGAAGAATTTGAAATGCATGATGAAATATGGTGCTTGATGTAATTCAGCATGCGTGCAATAACATTAATGAGGAACAAGCATGCAAAATAACGCATCAAGAGTATCAGATCTCAAATAGATTTGCTATGAAGATTTTCAAGGAGCTCAAGAGAATCAGACCATAGTGCAAGAGCATAATGCATCAAAAGTATCAAAGCACCATTGGGTTTAAGATTACAACTCGATCCAATAAAAGTTTCAGAAGAACGAGAGTTGTAACTTAACAAAAATAAATTACTATATATAGGCAATAAACTAGACCCATTTGAAGACTAACTCAAATTTCTCCCCCTTTGTCATCGAATGACCAAAAGGATCAAACCGAGGACTAACGCTCTCAAGAATTTCAAGTTGAAGAAGGGCGCCACGTTGTTAGGGTCGGTTGTTGTAGTAGGACCTGTCATGTGTCGTCCAAGTCTTCATTCTCATCGATGTGTCGCGATGAAGAATAGGAGCTGGCCACCAAGGAAGGAACTTTGACCTTCTTGTATTTCTTGGAGGAGGTGCAGACCAGTCAAATTCTTCCTTGAGTCCCATTGGCGTTAGTTCTTCCGCACATGAGACATGTGAAAGAACAGCCCAGTGCGTTTGAAGGTTTCATGGAGGTAGTAGTGGTTTTCTTCTTTGCATTGTGTGTTGAGGTCATGTTGTGAATAATTGAACCAAAGCGACGCTTGACCCATTTATGATTATGATCAACCTTCCGATGAAGGCGAGGAGTAACTCACGATCGGTCATCACCACAGGTCTTGATAGCTTGAGGACTTTGCTTGACCGAGGTATTTCTTGGCAGAGTCATGTGTGGCGAGTCATCATTGGTGGAGTAGGATGTTGCTTTGCAAAACTGTCCATCCAATGGACGAATGCCTTCATCTATCACAGCGATAGCCTTGCCCTTGTCATCGGTGAGGTAAATGTCCGTTTGAGGACTTCAATCGGGGCAAGTAGCTGCAGTGGTTCGAGTATCGACTTTGTAATTGAGTGAAGACCTTGTCTGATGAATCTCATTATCCAAGGCGCATAAGGCTTCAGCTCAAATGGTGACATAGCAATGTCCAGAGTCCTCATGAAGAAATCATGGAAGTTGACGGGGACGCCATGGATGATGTTGAAAAGCATATTCTTCATGATGCCAGCGACTTCTTCATCATTTGAGTCGTGGCCTTTGATAGGACTCATTGTCTTCGTGTAATCCGATAGACAGTCCGAGGCACATACAATAATTCCTTGACGAGGAATTTGGTTCTTGGGGCCTGCCTTGGCTTCAAAGGCTTCATCGGCACTTGCATATAGTGATTTGAAAGTTACGGTTCGTTGTAGATACAACGAGCACCATCAAGTGGAGGATCTGAGTGGTAGAGCACGAAGCAATTGATTCTTTGGTGCCTTGTAGTGAGTATTTTCGGACATCGATCTAATACCCATGAGTTCACGTCTTGGCGTCTCCGGTGAAGTGCAGCGTTGCATAGAATTGAAGAATGGGTTCTTCATTCCGATCCACGAGATATCGGTGCAGAAATTGAAGTCTGCGTCGTGAAGAACACCGAGGACTGTCTCAAAGCTCGCGAGAGACTCCATGTCCACATGAGGAATATGAGCATGATCGAAGACTTTATCTTTGTTGAAGAGCACCGAGGAATAGAAGTTAGCTTGGTGGCAGTCGTAAACGCCTCTTCCTAATGCGAGCGTAATCATATGGATTATAGTCGATGAAGAATCGTGCTCGGCAAAGAAATCATCAGCCTTGAACTTTTGTTTGCTTGAGAGCGGATTCTTTTGCTTAAGCGAGAGGGTGTTGGTGAGTTGCATCACCACCTCGGGAATCATGAGCTCAGTTCTTGGTGAGGAATTTCTTGTTCCTCAACAGTGCGATCGAGGATCAGAAGAAGAGTTCATCGGCACTAGTGGCTGGAATTTCTTCATGCCTGAGCAAGTGGGTTGAGTTTCTTGAGTCCATTTGACTGTGTTGTGCGAGGGACCGAGGAATCTGTTGGAGCGGGGTGAAGAGAGGAGTATTGGGATGCAAACTTTCCCAAAAGTCATCATTCATCACTGGTGTGGTGCACCCAATATCCACATCTTCATCTTCAATTTCCTCAACACCACCTCTTCACCGTGAACCGAGGCATATGTGAGGAAATGGCGGGGTTGAAGGGATTGCGTCCACTTCAATTTCTTCATCAATCTGCTCGACGAAGCAAAGCAGAATGATGTTCTTCATCGATCCGATTGGGATCTCATAGTCTTCTCAAAAGGAACAAGGTCCTTTGATGGCATGGAGGAAATCGAACAGCATCAATTGGATTTTGAATGAGCTGGTCATTGGCTTCATTTTCTTTGCAGCGAAGAATTTGACACGGTGATGCCTTCCTTTTCTTCACTGCAGCTCGTTCGCAGCCTTGGTTTTCTTCACCTCAGAGGCAGATGGAAGAATTGGAGTTGGTGTTGGCGCAGGAGGAGCTGAGGAATTGGGTTGAATTTCTTGGTATGAATCGATGCGATTGCCTGTCTTGTTCGATTTCTTCAGCGCACCACTAGTGGATGCCCGGCAATTTCTTCGGTGGGTGGAATGGGATCATCAGCCTCGAACTAGCATTTTCATCAGCAGCTGAGCGTCATCGGTGGTGTTGGCATGTTCTTGATCTGCTGGTGAGGCTTCACTGAGGAATTTCATGTTGCGTTGGGGCAGCAACATTTGTGAATTTCTTCGTCAGTTGTGAATCGACCTTGGCTCCTTGCCAATCAGCATAATAGGAATCGAAGTTTTTTCTTTGAGGTCTTGAATTTCGTCTGGACCTTGAGAAGTTCCGCAGGTGTCATTTTGACAATGTTTTTCTTCAGGAACTTCTCATTTCTGTATTGAGCCTTCTTGATCTCTCTTGCCTTTTCAAACTTCCATTTCTCTTCAGCGATGAAATGGGTCAACATATGACTTTGTCCAGGGGTCAGATGAAAGTCAGGCATAGGGGTATTGGGATCCTTGTGCCAAAGATCAATATAATCGAGGATTTTCTTCGGATCCAACAGCAGTGGCACAAATGTACCTTTGGTTCTAGCGGCCCTTTCTTGGCGATCTCTGATGATTTCTGCAAGTTCATCATCAGAAGCTTCATCATCAGAAGGCACATGGAATGCAACCTGTTTCTTTGGACTTGGCCGAGGACCTCGTCCATTGTTGCTTTGGTCTTCAGCAGAGTCGGGCAAGATGATGAAATTGGTGCTGCTTGAGGAATTTTCTTTGAAACTCAGAGGCAATCGAGAAACCAGCAGTCCTTTGACATGTAGCCGATGCACAGAACTAAGGATTTTGACGGAGCTGTTGAGGACTTTGGTGGAGCTATAGCAGATGTGAGGAATTTGCCTTGAGGGTGCTCTTGAGGAACTTGGCCGTGAGGTGGCTGATGGTGAAGCACTTGGCTTATGAGCAGGCTTCTTTGGCATGGATTTCCTCGGTTTGACCGAGGCCTCGAGAGTGATAGCGATGGCAGAATCCTCATTGAATTTCTTCTTTGCCTCCTTGGCTTGTCTTGCCAATTTAGCTTGGCGCTTAGCCCATTCATCGAGAAAGTCCTCACCACGTTTGATGCTTGTGGGATCGGCTACTTGGCAGTGCCAATGGAGCTCTTGGGCATGGAGGATTGAGGCGAATTTCTTCATGTACTTTGGAGTCACATATCTGTCCCTCCATTCCCTTGCCCATCTCCGTTCAATCTTACGAATCGCACCTTGCGCTGATTTTTGTTTTCTTCATCGGTGTGCAATAGTCAAGCATAAATTTCCTCGGGGATCTCAAACGCAGTCATAACCTCAGGTTTCTTTCCTCATTTCGTGGCTTCTTACCGTCGCCATATTCTTGATTGAGGAAATTGAACAATTGAGTTCTCTGAAGAAGTATGCAGTTTTCTTCGAGGAACGCTGCAAATGAGTTAAGTTGATGAGAACCTAGTGATTCAAACGAGCGGACATGTGTACCTGTGAGCGAGTATAGTTGCGAGGAATTTGGAGAGGTCATATCGTTCTCGGAAGGTTTTCAAAAGAACAAGTTTTGAGGATTTTGACCAGATGAGCCTTGAAGAATTTCACTAAGCGTTCTTTGTCTTAGGTTCGAGTTATACAGATCGAGGATCCACACAATTGAGGAATCTTGAAGAAAATCATTGCTTAGAGAAGCGAATCAAGAGCATATTTTGTTTGAGGTGTTCATATGTGTGAAGATTTGAAGAATAAACACCTTTGAAGATTTTCAGGAAGGTTTGAGAATCAGCGAGTAATAAAAGTAACTTTTAATTACCGAAGTGAAGAACACGACGAACTAAGAAGAACAGTTGGGAAGTTAAATCGATTCAGATCTTCCACGCCCTAACTTGGCGGAGGAAGACAGCTACGGCGGCGGAGTGAGGATTTCCGCGGTCGGCGCGAGTATCGTCCGACGACGAGGTCGAGGCGATGAAGCTCTTCCTCACGGGCGACGATGGAGAAGCGGCGGCGCTAGGGTTTGAGGAGCTCGAGCGGAGAGAGAGGTCGGCGAGTAAAAGAAGTGAGGATGGAGAGAGGGTATTTATAGAGGCGGTGAAAAACTGTTGGCGAAGATTTAGGACGAACGTGCCTGACCATTCTCCTTCTCACGACATGTGTCACCCACGTACTGTGTAGTGGAGATCGTGTACGATCGTGGGTGAGTAAAATAATGCATCATGGGATGCGGAACGGTTTGAGCGGCAAAACCGAAAGTTTGGATAAGATTAGTTTTAAAGTTCCATTCGCAATTTCTTCAGCTGACAAGGACACAGTGAAGATTTTGAACGAGTTTCAAATAGAACGCACATGAAGAATTTGTGAATAGATTGGGTTGAGTATAGCATAGAGGGGGAAGGGTCCGATCACATTCACTTAGCAGAAAAAGCGACTTGAAGAAATAGCCATAAGTGAATGCTGTAGAGGACATAAACCCATATATATATATATATAGCCAATGAAGAAAGACGACGGAAGCTGTGAAGATTTTGCAAAGTTGAAGAATTTGAAAAAGCGAAGAATTTCAAAACCGAGGAAAACTCAAATTGAAGATTTTCAACTTTGGTGGTGGCGTGACCCATCGTATAAGAATGATGATTTGGACACAGCATGCACAATTGTCGAGGGTTACGAGAATCAAATTCTTCATTAATTTCTTCACACTTAGAGTGTTATTCTTCATTGATTGAAGAAAACGTTTCTTCATGTGTTGCACATCTAAGTCATCAATTTTGCATAAGTGTTAGGATGTGTGTCTTTTCAAAGAACATTCGAAGATTCTAAGATGTTTAGCTCACACGCAACTTGCTAAATCTCTTCTCATCCAAGGGCTTAGTGAAGATATCGGCTAGCTGTTCTTTAGTCTTCACGTGCTCGATGGAGATGTCGCCCTTCAACACATGATCACGAAGAAAATGATGACGAATTTGAATGTGCTTTGTCTTGAGTGCTGAACTGGGTTGTGAGCAATCTTGATGGCACTCTCATTGTCACAAGATGAGAGGCACATTCTTCACGTTGATGCCGTAGTCCTTGAGAGTTTGCTTCATCCACATCAATTGAGCACAACACGAGCCAGCAGCAATGTATTCAGCTTCCGCGATGAGCGGTGATACGCGATTCTGTTTCTTCGAGGACCAACGGACCAAAGATCGTCGAGAAATGACAAGTGCGAAGTTGACTTGCGGTCCACACGATCACCGGCATAGTCGAGTCGAATATCAATGAGATCAAAAGTAGAGCCCTTGGGGTACCATAATCCTAGTGTTGGTGTGTGAGCTAGATATCGAAGAATATGCTTCACACCTTATGGTGTGATTCCTTCGGTGTAGCTTGGAATCGGGCACACATGCAAACACTAAGCATTATATCCAGCCTAGATGCACATAAGTACAATAAAGAACCAATCATGGAGCGGTATACCTTGTGATCGAAGTCAATACCATTTTCATCGATTGCATAGATGGCCATTTGTGGGCATAGGAATTTTAGCGCCTTTGCAATCTTGCATGCCAATTTCTTGAGGACATCCTTGAGGTATTTCTCCGAGATATGAATATGCCATTGTGTTGTTGACGAATTTGAAGACCTAAGAAGAATTTCAACTCTCCCATCATAGACATTTGATATTCTTCACTCATCATATAGGCAAATTCATCACTATAACGTTGGTCGAGACACCAAAGATAATATCATCAACATATATTTGGCACACAAACAGTTCACCATCATAAGATTTAGTAAAGAGAGTAGGGTCGAGTGAACCGGTGTGAAGCCATTCTTCATGAAGAATTCCTTCAATGTATCATACCACGCCTGTGGGGCTTGTTTGAGACCATAGAGGGCCTTATTAAGTCTGAAGACTTTGTCGAGGATTCTTTGGATCTTCAAAACACTGGGGTTGAGCAACATATACTTCTTCCTCAAGCTTACCATTGAGGAATGCACTTTTCACATCCATTTGATATAAAGTGATATTGTGATGGTTAGCATAGGCGAGTAATATCTGAATAGACTCAAGTCTAGCAACAGTGCAAAAGTTTCATCGAAATCAATTCCTTCAACTGTGTGTAGCCTTGAGCTACTAGTCGTGCCTTATTCCTCACCACAAGGCCATTTTCATCTTGCTTGTTGCGGTAGATCCACTTTGTGCCAATGATATTATGCTTGCGAGGATCGGGACGTTTGACCAGTTCCTAGACATTGTTGAGCTCGAATCGATGTAATTCTTCTTGCATAGCCTGAATCCACTCGGCTCGAAATGCTTCATCTACCTTAGTGGGCTCTGTGATAGAGACAAAAGCATAGTGCCCACAAAAGTTAGATAGATGTGAAGCTTTTGAGCGTGTGAGAGGACTGGCGCTTTAATGTCATCGATGATCTTCTCCACTTGCACTTCTTTTGCAACGCGAGGATGAGCTGGTTGTCGTCGAGGAATTTGATCATTTTCCTCGGCACCATTTTCTTGACATTATCTTCAGTGCATCATTTCGGCGTTCTTCGCGTCAGAATGAATTCTTCAGCAGTTTCTTGATGGGAATGACATCCTCGGATGCCTTGAACTTGATAGAATCCTCGGTGCTGGTTCATCTAACACGAAGGTAGGTGCTCTCTTTGCGAGCCATTAGTTTCATCGAACCGCACATCTCTGATGTCAACAATCTTGTGAAGAGCGATGTTGAAGACTCTGTAGGTGTGCGAGTCCTTTCCGTAACCAAGCATAAAACCTTCATGTGCTTTCGGTGCAAATTTAGAATTGTGATGAGGATCTCTAATCCAGCATTTAGCATCGAAGACTTTGAAATAACTTACATTGGGTTTCTTGTCGTTGAGGAGTTCATAGGCAGTCTTTTGAAGAATTTGTGAAGATATACTCTGTTGATGATGTGGCACGCAGTATCAATTGCATCAATCCAAAAGCGACTAGGCGTTTTGTATTCATCAAGCATAGTGCGAGCCATCTCAACAAGAGTTCTGTTCTTGCGCTCCACGACGCCATTTTGGTGAGGAGTATAAGGAGCAGATAACTCATGAGTAATACCAAGTTCATCAAGATAGTCATCAAGACCGAATTCTTGAACTCAGTTCCATTGTCACTCTGATGTGTTTGATCTTCACACCAAAGTTAGTTGAAGCCCTCGAGGAAAATCGTTTGAAGACTTCCTGCACTTGATTTTTGTAAGTAACAATGTGTACCCATGTGTAACGAGAGTAATCATCAACAATAACAAAGCCATATAGAGATGCATCATTAACGACAAATTGAGTAATGATTGGGACCAAAGAGGTCCATGTGAAGCAATTGAAGGACGAGTAGTGGTCATGATAGTCTTTCTTTGGATGCTTGGCCTTGGTCATTTTTCCAGCTTCACGGGCTCCTTTAAGTGATCCTTGAGGAATTTGACATTTTCAATGCCAATGACATGCTTTTTCTTCGCAAGCGTGTGCAAATTCCTCATGCTTGCGTGACCAAGTCGCCGATGCCATAACCAGCCTTCTGAAGCTTTTGCAAGTAAACACACGGCTGGTTGTGGTCCCAGAGAAGTCAACAATATACAAGTCTCCTCTCCTAAAGCCTTGAAGACTTTGGAATTGTCGACTTCCATAATCACAACACAACGATACTTGCCAAAGATAACAACCATATCAAGATCACAAAGCATTGAGATCGACATGAGGTTGTATCCTAAGGACTCAACAAGCATGACTTTGTCCATGTGTATGTCCTTAGAGATCGCAACCTTACCAAGACCCAATACGACTTTTGCCTTTGTCGGCCAAAGATGATATGCTTCAGATGTGGCGGTGATAAGGAGCATCCATCAATAGATTCTTGTCACCGGTCATGTGATTTGTACATCCACTATCGAGAACCCACTCGGTGGCTTTGGGTTGATCATCCTGCAGATGAATTAGTACAACTTACGATCTCATATACTTCATCAGTGAAGAATATGATATCAAGTTCATCAGATGAATTTCATCAGTCAGTATTAACAGATAAGCAGTATGAGGACATGTGAAATGAAGGTTCATTTCATCATGATTAGCCTGCGTCCTTTCAGGCAATTTTGTCAGGTCCCCAACAAATTCTTCAGACGTTAAGGCACGTGCGGACCTGACCCGCAGAAGAGATTAGTTCTTTTTCTTCACCACCCACATCTGAAGGGGTGGCAAAGAGTTCATCACTCTGCGAGCACTAAACGAGAATGGTGGCATAGAGGCCAATCCATTTCGTTTCACATAAGAGGGGTTAGGGTAAGCATATGAATAAGCAGAGAAATTCTTCGAGGACTTATGAACATATTGGTTTGAAGAATAATGCACATATTCATAGCCCTTAGCTCTACCCTGCAAAACAGAGTTGTTAGCACGATGATAATCATATGAGGACTTTGATCCTTTTGAGGAATTTGGTCCGTATGAGGACTTGGATCCATATGAAGAATTTGGTCCATATGAAGAATTTGATCTGAGGTTCCTATTCTTCACAGGTGGTGTCATGAGGACATTCACCTGAAGACTTTCAAGGCACTTCTTGGGAACCCAGATTTTCTTCATAGGGGAACCGTTCCTGCAGTTAGTGCCAACATATCTAGCAAATACTTCACCATTCGATTTTTGAACAGTTTATAGTTGGAGTCAAATGACTCATCGGAAGAATGAGGAGATTAGCATGTAAAGCCAGATAAGTTAGATGGATCAAGCTGGAGGTCCCTTTGCAGCAACCCATGAGGTTTTGGGATCTTGCTCGGGCTTCTAATATGTTCCATCGGCATTGAGTTTCCTCTCAAAGGCAATACCCTCTTTCCTAGGGTTCTGTTGAGGATCTGCTTTTAAGCACATCACAAAGAGTCGATGCCCTTTGAGGCTTTTGTACATGCCTGTCATGTACAATTCCTTCACCCTGCATCGTCGGTGATACTAGCAATGTCCTCGGATGAGGAATTAGTGATAGCAGAGGCAGGTGAAGAATTTGTAATGATTGAAGCATTTGAACATTCGGTGAAGAATTAGCGATTCACGTTCAATGCACTTTAAGCATGGAGGAACAAATTCTTCCCGAGAAGCGCTGATTTGTTGAGCAAGTAATGAATCACGCTCCTTACGAAGATCTTCATAACTCACTCTTAGCTTCTCAAGGTCTTGCTTTCTTTGAAGAAATTCATAAGAAAGTTTCTCATGATCGAGATAAGAGAGTGTTATGATGACCTTGAAGGTTGTCAAACCTAGATGAAGTCTCTGAAGATTTTCATCGGGGCTTTAGTGCGATCCATTTCTTCACCTAACATATCATCACTCTTATCTAGCATGTTTTGAACCTTTTCCAAAGCCCTTTGTTGTTTTACACAATTTTAGCAAGTTTTGAGTAAGCTGGGCTTTAGGTCTTCATCGATTCATTTTCACTAGATTCGGAGGAGGTATATTTGAGTACCTTGGCACCCTTTGCCATGAAGCAATAGGTGGGAGTGTAGTCATCACTATCTTCATCAAAGCATTGTTGGTGAGGTCATTTTCTTGAGTTGAAGATGGACTTCTTGACGAAAGCGATGGCGAGAGCTAGACTCGCCACACACGGACTCAGATTCTTCGATGCCTCCTCTTCCTCATGTTCCTCAGATTCAGCTTCAGAGTCCATTTCCTTGCCAATGAATGCCCGAGCCTTTTTGGAGCTGCTCTTCTTGTGAGAAGAAGGCTTTGAGGATTTTGATGATGAAGATTTGATGATTTCTTCTTCTTCTTAACGTCATCGAAGCTGTAATCTTTGAGTTTCTTCTTCTTTAATTCCTTTTCCATCGAGGACAATCTTGGATGTAGTGACCAGGTTTCTTGCATTTGTGACAAAGTCTTCTCTTATAGTCTTTGGATGAGGAATCACTTTGCTCCTTGAGGATTTTCCAAATCGACCACGTCTTGAGAACTTGGAATTTCTTCACGGCAAAGTGCTAGCTCTGGCCTAATTCTTCAGGATCTCCAAGGCTACTACCGAGTCTTCACACTCGATTCGCACACAGCCTTGGCCTTGAGGCACGAGTTTTCCATAGCTAGAACCATAGAGATCTCTCTTTTGACCAAGTGGAACTCATGAGTATTTAGCCTCTCGAGGATATCGGCAGGATCAAGTGACTTGTAGTCAAGACGCTCTTGTATCATCGGTGCGAGTATCAAATGAGGAATCAAGCGATCTTAACAATTTCTTCACCACCTCATGGTCGGTGATGTCAGTGGCGCCAAGTGCTTGAAGCTCATTTGAGATGTCAGTGAGGCGATCTAAGGTTTGTTGAACATTTTCGTTGTCGAGTCTTTTGAAGCGGTTGAAGAGATTCCGAAGAACATCAACTCGAGAGTCACGCTGAGTTGAGACTCCTTCATTCACTTTGGACAGCCTGTCCCAGATGAGCTTGGCAGATTCCAAAGCACTCACTCTTCCATATTGACCTTTGCTCAGATGGCCACATATGATATTCTTCGCTTGAGAATCGAGTTGCTTGAATCTCTTCACATCATGACATTCAGAGAAGGTGTGGTGAGGAACACCATTTTCCACAACATACCGAGATCGTTATCAATTGCTTCAAGATGCATTCGCATCTTGTTCTTCGATAGAGGGTAGTCCGTCCCATCAAAGGTAGGACACCTGCTGAGACCTTGATCATACTGCGGTCGACATAACTAAAACTCCGGTGGTTAAACCAAAATCACACGAACAAGGAGTACCTTGCTCGTACCAATTGAAAGTCGTTATATCGACTAGAGGGGGTGAATAGGCGATTTTATGAATTCTTCATCGAGGAATTTGCGGTGAGGAAATTCCTTAGCGAAGAACTACTTGCAATGAATAAGTACTCGAAGTAAGCATAACAGTAGAATACGCATGGTCATCATGATGAAATGAAGACTAGCACAGAGTACGTAAAGCGTAATCATAGGATAACACAAGATGAAGACAAGCGGTGAAGAAATTGGCGAGGAAATTGAGAAAGTCTTGATCAAAGTCTTCAAACACAGATATGAACAAACACTCAACACAAGAATGAGGAAATGAAAGGGTTGAGGAAATAGAACCAGATTAGGTTGGTGAAGACAATGATTTGGTAGACCAGTTCCAAGCTGCTTTGTCTCGGTTATACGTCTGGTTGGAGCGGTGAGTATTTAAACTCGAGGACACACAGTCCCGGACACCCAGTCCTGAGCACGCAGCTCGGGACACCAAGTCCTCACCGTATTCTCCTTGAACTAAGGTCACACAGACCTCGTCCAATCACTCGTGGTAAGTCTTCAGGCGACTTCCAAACCTTCACAGACTCGGTCACTCGGCGATCCACAATTCCTCTTGGATGCTCTAGACCATGACGCCTAACCGTCTGGAAGAAGCACAGTCTTCAAAGGTAACAAGCGTCGGATCCACGCAGGATCAATTTCTTGATGATGCTCAATCACTTTGGGTTTGTAGGGTTTGGTTTTGGGGTTTTCCTCACTCGATGATTTTCGCTCAAAGTCCTCGGAGGATGGGTTGCTCTCAAATGACAAGTTTCAAGTTCTCTCGAGCAGCCAACCAGCTAGTGGTTGTAGGGGCGGCTATTTATAGCCTAGGGAGCAGCCCGACATGATAAGACATAAATGCCCTTCAATGATATGACCATTAGGTGGATAAGATATTTTGGGACAGTGTGGCGTAGACAAAGAGCGGTCGGAAATTTGAATCTCAAATTCCTCGGGGCTATCACGTTCCTCCTTTGTGTAGGCAATCAAGACCGGCGAATTCCTAACTCCTCGGTCCGAACAAATTCCTCGTGACTGTAAGAACTTTGTCTCATCCTTTGAAGAAATTGAGTGAATCGTATGAGATTTCCAAAGGCTTCACTCGAAGGGATTGGTAGGTGTAGGATTTTGAGTTGAGCATCACATGGAATTTTTTCCTTAGTATTTCCTCGACCCCCTTTAACAGTACGGTGTTTCCTATGACTCAATAAAGAGAAAAACGAAACTACGAAAACAAAAGTCTTCACGCTTCATGTTCCTCGAATGAATACCAAGTCTTCAAGGTCACACCAATTTATTCACTTTCAAAGTCTTCAGAAAGTCTTCAGAATATCAAAGTCTTCAGAATATCAAAGTCTTCAGAATATCAAAGTCTTCAGTCGAAGAACTTCATTTTTAGGGGTCGACTTTCTCTGTAAATATCAAACTCCTCATAGACTTATAGACCTGTGTACACTTACAAACGCATTAGTTCCTTAACCTATAAGTCTTCAATACACCAAAATCATTAAGGGGCACTAGATGCACTTACAATTCCCATTGCTGATATAGTATCTCTATTGGCAAGTTTAATTGTAACATCAATACCTTCTATCTCAGCGGGTGCAATATCATGCATAATTTCTTTATATAAATCATAAGGTATAACACTAGCACTAGCACCCATATCACATAAGCCATGATAACAATGATCTCCTATTTTAACAGAAATAGTAGGCACGCCTACCACAGGTCTATGTTTATCTTTAGCACAGGGTTTGGCAATTCTAGCAGTTTCACCGCAGAATTGAATAACATGCCCATCAATATTATCAGCTAAGAGATCTTTAAAAATAGCAACATTAGGTTCAACGTTAATTTGCTCGGGAGGTGTATAAGTTCTAATATTGTTTTTACGAACCACAGTTGAAGCTTTAGCATGATCCTTTATTCTAACAAGGAAAGGTGGTTTCTGCACATAAGAAGTAGGAACAACAGGATCATTATAAGTGACAATCTTTTCTTCAACTTTAATAGGCGCAGCTACTTTTACTTCTATGGGAGGATGATATTTAAACCACTTCTCTTTGGCGAGATCAACATAAGTAGCAAAAGATTCACAGAAAGAAGCTACTATCTCAGAGTCAAGTCCATATTTAGTGCTAAACTTACGGAAAACATCGGTATCCATAAAAAACTTAACACAATCAAACTTAGGTGTCATACCTGACTCCTTAACTTCGTCGAGATCCCAATCTTCAGAATTGTGTTTAATTCTATCCAATAAATTCCATCTGAATTCAATAGTCTTCATCATAAAAGAGCCAGCACAAGAAGTATCGAGCATGGTGCGATTGTTTTCAGAAAGCCGAGCATAAAGATTTTGAAGAATTATTTCTCTTGAGAGCTCATGATTGGGGCATGAATATAACATTGATTTAAGCCTCCCCCAAGCTTGAGCGATGCTTTCTCATTCGCGAGGCCAAAAATTATATATATAATTGCGATCACGATGAACAAGATGCATAGGACAATACTTCTGATGAAATTCCAATTTCACTCGTTTATAGTTCCATGATCCCGTGTCATCACATAGCCTATACCACGTCGATGCATCTCCCTTCAAAGATAAAGGGAAGACCTTCTTCTTAACAACATCATCGGGTATACCTGCAAGCTTAAATAATCCACAAATTTCATCCACATAGAGTAGGTGTTCATCAGAATGCTTTGTTCCATCTCCTGTAAAAGTATTAGCTAGCAGTTTTTCCATCATACCTGAAGGAACTTCAAAGGGAATATTTTCATGTTTAGTAGGTTCAGTAGGTTGAGGAGCAACTCTTTGCTCTCTTGGTCGGGTGAAGATACCCGAACAAGCCCCTCAGAGGATTACTTTCCATAATAACAAGTGACGATGAAATTTCAGCACACTATATAAATTTTTCCTTACCAAATTCCACCTACCAAAGGCGCTTCACTACCCGGCAGCGGCGCCGGAAAAGAGTCTTGATGACCCACAAGTATAGGGATCTATCATAGTCCTTTCGATAAGTAAGAGTGTCGAACCCAACGAGGAGCGAAGGTAATGATAAGCGGTTTTCACCAAGGTATTCTCTGCAAATCTTGAAATAAGTGGTAATGAGATAGTTTTGTGATAAGATAATTTGTAACAAGCAACAAGTAATAAAAGTAAATAAAGTGCAGCAAGGTGGCCCAATCCTTTTTGTAGCAAAGGACAAGCCTGGACAAACTCTTATATAAGGAAGAGCGCTCCCGAGGACACATGGGAATATCGTCGAGCTAGTTTTCATCACGTTCATATGATTCGCGTTTGGTACTTTGATAATTTGATATGTGGGTGGACCGACTCTTGGGTGCTGTTCTTAATTGAACAAGCATCCCACTTATGATTAGCCTCTATTGCAAGCATCCGCAACTACAACAAAAGTATTAAGGTAAACCTAACCATAGCATGAAACATATGGATCCAAATCAGCCCTTCACGAAACAGCATAAACTAGGGTTTAAACACATTACTCTAGCAACCCATCATCTACTTATTACTTCCCAATGCCTTCCTCTAGGCCCAAATAATGGTGAAGTGTTATGTAGTCGATGTTCACATAACACCACTAGAGGCTAGACAACATACATCTCATCAAAATATCGAGCGAATACCAAATTCACATGACTACTAATAGCAAGACTTCTCCCATGTCTTGAGGAACAAAGCGTAACTACTCACAAAGCATATTCATGTTCATAATCGGAGGGTAATAATATGCATAATGGATCTGAACATATGATCTTCCACCAAATAAACCAACTAGCATCAACTACAAGGAGTAATCAACACTACTAGCAACCTACTAGTACCATCACGGACTTGGAGACAAGAATTGGATACAAGAGATGAACTAGGGTTTTGAGAGGAGATGGTTTGGTGAAGATGTTGTGGAGATTGCCCTCTCCCGATGAGAGGCGTTGGTGATGGCGTTGGCGATGATTTCCCCTCCGGAGGGAAGTGTCCCGACAGAACAGCTTGCGGAGCCCTAGATTGGTTCCGCCAAGGTTCCGCCTCGTGACGGCGGAGTTTAGATCGAAAGGTTGCTTATGATTTTTTCTCGACGAAAGACCTCATATAGCGAGAAGATGGCCATCGAGAGCCAACAAGGGGCCCACGAGGTAGGGGCGGCATACAGGAGGTAGACACGCCCCACCTCGTGGACAGTGGGCCCCGAGGGAGTCTGGATTAGGGGTATCCGGACAGCGGACTATATACATCATCCGGACTATTGAGCGTGAAGATACAAGACTCAAGACTTGACCCGTGTCCGGATGGGACTTTCCTTGGCGTGGAAGGCAAGCTTGGCGATCCGGATATTATATTTCCTTCCTTGTAACCGACTCCATGTAAACCCTAGCCCTCTTGGTGTCTATATAAACCGAGAGGTTGGTCCTAGAAGGCCGATCACAATTACAATCATACCATCATAGGCTAGCTCTTAGGGTTTAGCCTCTACGATCTCGTGGTAGATCTACTCTTGTACTACCCATATCTTCAATATTAATCAAGCAGGAAGTAGGGTTTTACCTCCATCGAGAGGGCCCGAACCTGGGTAAACATCTGTGTCCCTTGCTTCCTGTTACCACCAGCCTAGACGCACAGATCGGGACCCCCTACCCAAGATCTGCAGGTTTTGACACCGACATTGGTGCTTTCATTGAGAGTTCCTCTATGTCGTCGCTGCAGGGCTCGATGGCTCTTTCAACCATCGTCAACAACATGGTCCGGGTGAGACCTCTCTCCCCTTACAGATCTTCGTTTCGGCAGAGCCGCCTGCGGTATCAATTAAACAGCCATCTGGAGCATATCGATAGCCACGCCCTAGCCGCGGATCGGGTTGAAACCTGAACGCACAGCGGACATCCATGGAGCCCTGGATCTTGACGGACTCGGGCCTATGCCGAGAGCACGGGCGATCCACGACAAGCACGGCTTAGGACCGGATGTCGGACAAAGCTCGAGTATCACCCGTAGTAGCCTCGGACCTAAATCCGGGCGGCTGTGGGCCCAGGGCGGGGCTGGACCCGCCCGCAGAAGCGACTTATCGGCGGTGGGCGAACACGGGCCTTACCTCTGTAGTGGCCTATGAATCCGGACCCCCGGATTCGTATCCGGATGTTGGTTCCGATCCGCGCACTCCCGATCCAGTCGAGCCAGGTTGGGCTCCAGTAATGGAGTTCACTGCTGCGGATATCTTCCAGCACTCGCCCTTCGGCGACATGCTGGACTTATTAAATTCTCTCTCTATGTCAGGAGGCTCTTGGCCAAACTATGTCCGGCTCGAGTGGAAGCAGGCGACAAAGGAATTCGTTACCTAGGGGCTTTGCAAGGCGGGCTCCCTTCAGTACACCTTCATAGTACAGTTCGGGCTTGCGATGCTCTTTACCCTCTGGCAGCCCCTCAGTCATCAGCTTCTCCGCGTCAAGCTTCCCCCAATGCACTTTTGCACGAGCAAACCACCCTTTATGCATACCGATCGCTTAACAGCATCAAGCCGAGGACATGCGTCCACAATCTGCTTCACGAGCCCAATGCGCTCGCGGAATTGGCTCGGCCGGCCACTGTAGGACAACCAAGTCCTTCATGGCTAGTTCGGCCGCCTGGTGCAGTTCGACTAGCTGCTTCAGCTGATCGATAAAGGGCACCGGATAGTTCGATGCCAAATACTGCGACCAGAAATCCCTCTCCGCAGACTTCTTCTCCTTGGTTCGGTAGAATTGGGCGACATCGATATCTTGAGGAAGATCCTGGCACGCCTGGAAAAATAAGAACTCAGCTTGCCGCTTAGAATTCTTCCCATTATGATGAACAAATGGCTAAGAATCTGAAGGCCTTACCAACCGCAACTTTCGGGCCTCTTGAATGTCCGTCTGACACCTCGGGCTTCTTCCAGGCGTCTTCAGCGGCTTGGGGCGCTTGGCGAGTTAGGATTCTTTCCTATTAGACTCTGCTCCAAGCCCTTGCTTTTCTTCACAGCCTCATGGAGCTCCCGCTCAGTGTGACAACTCGCCTCGTGTTCTTCACGAAGTTACTGTTCGGTGGCAACCTTCTCGTTGGCATCATCCGGCCTTCTTGATGCCTCATATTATTTTCGCTCCTAGGGCATACAACACAAATACTTTTCAATAAGCACAATTACTTATTCGTGACTAATGCAAGACAATGTTTCCACCTACCTTGTTTATCTTCTAATTGCTCCCTTACGCGGCCAAGTTCTTCCTCGGCCCATTCCAGGCTCCGCTTCAGTTCGGACACTTTCGCATTATGAGCGGCCGTCTTCTCCATGAGCGCTTTGTGTTCAAACAAAGAGGTACACGTCATTAACATAAGTTCCCGCGACAAGAGAGGATTTGATCCCCTGCCCGGCTCCCTCTCCTTCGTCGGACAGTGTATCAGGGGCTACTACTCATATTATGACGATTCCTCAAAGGTTTCTTAGGAAGCATACCTCAAAGGCCTTTATAAGGCCAAGGCAAGACTCGTTCAGCCCGCTCTCGGCGGACTGAATCTTTTCAACCACCGCGCCCATAAGGGTCCGATGTTCATCGATGATAGACGCGTTCTTTAACGTTGTCGATAGACCGCCTGGCAACTCCGCTTGAACAGAGGTTGTCGGCGGAGTAGGCAGGCCTCCCACCGTTGAAGGTGGCTGCCCGCCCGATCTGGGAGCCTTAGAGGTCTCCTGGACCTTGTCCGGCTGTGGGCCGAACCCAAGATCGCCCCCGCTGACGGCACACTCAGGAGCCATCGCTCCCGTGTGTCCGGCTCCAGTGATATGCCCCCTGGTCCGGGCCCCGTTGAGACGACACCTTAGTGTCGCACCGGGACTTTGGGGAAGGGGCCTCTGGAGGCGTCTCGCTCGCCAAGGCGTCCGAGCTCAGCGAATCCTCGGATGAGGATTGTCCGGCGCGAGACCTTGCCGGACTGTGCAAAATATAGCAACAGTTAAAACTACTATACCCAAAATTAATCCCGGACGCATATGCGTGTTCAGATTTTGTATACTTACGACTTCTCCAGGGGCTGGGCCCTGCGATCCCACTCCGGGCTGCTATCGGCAGCCGTGGTGGATGCCTCTGGGAGGGAACCTTTTCTCCTCTTGGGCGATTCAGCCTCCAAAGACGAGGAAGCTACACGCTTATCCCCACCTTCAAAGTGAGGCTCGTCTCCTCTGCTTCCTCCTCTTCGTCTTCCGAAGAAGGAGCGTCGCTTGAGTCTTCGGATTTTGCATCCGAAGCCTCGCGGTGACGGAGGCCACTCTGGATCTTCTTGACCTTCTTGGAGGCCTCCTTCTTTGGCGCCTCGTAAGGCGCAGGGACCAGCATCTTCGTCAGAAGAGGTCCGTCCGGTTCCTCCGGCAGCGGGGCCGAACAATGATTTCGCTCCACCTTTTTTGTCCATCCCTAAGGTCACGACGAAACACGATTAAGATTTCTCCCTCATGACATGCCAACCGAAGCGTGGATGGACAGAGTGTGGCTGTAACTTACCGGGCTTGCAGCATGGGATAATTGATACCACGGTCCTCGGCGGGCCGACCATGATTTGTGGGCTTGAAGAGCACCTTCGAGATACCCTTGTGGGAGGAGTCGTAGAGCTCTGAAGGGTTTGGTGCTCGGTTGGGTCGAACTCCCACAGAGTGTAGGCTCGGCGTTGACAAGGGAGAACCAAGCGAACTAGCATCACTGGACCACGTCGGCGAGTTTGGCGCCCTGTCAACCAAACTCGGGCGTGCGTCTGGAGCAATGACAGCTCATCGGACGAGGACCAGTTCGGGCCTTCTTGGGCGGGGCGTGAGCATGATGGAGCTCGGATCTGAACTCGGGAGCTGCAGCCCACTTTTTGCCGCGTGGTTCGGTGATATAAAACCACTGCTGCTGCCACTCCTTGACGGAGTCGTTGAAAGGGCCGTTGGCCAAACGGCCTTGGGCATCTTGCTCACCATGGCGCCGCCGCATTTGGCGTGTTCACCACTCACCACCTTGGGCTTCACATTAAAAATCTTTAGCCACAGGCCGAAGTGAGGTGAGATCCGAAGAAAAGCCTCCCACATGACGATGAATGTCGAGATATTGAGGAAGGAGTTGGGGGAAAGATCATGAAAATCAATCCTGTAGTAATACATGACTCCGCGAACAAATGGGTGCAGGGGAAACCCAAGCCAGCGGACAAAATGGGGAAGGAACACGACTCTCGTGAGGTTAGGAGTGGGGCGACCTATCCGCCGGTGGGACATGGTGGCGATCTTACGGGCGGATACCGGCGTCCGGAGCTTCTTGATATCCTTCTCCCAGACAGTAGAGGCCATCCATCTGGCTCCTGCTCCGGATCCGGACATTTTTGGAAAACCTCTCTTTGGTGGAAAGGAAGAGTGCTAGGGCGTTAGGGCTCGAAAATAGGGGAATGAGCTAGCGGAAGGAGAAAGGCGTGGGTAAAGAGAAAGAGGCCTTGTCTCTTTATAGGGGCGGTAAGTGCTTTTTGCACCTCCCCACTTGCCTGGTGGAACCCGCTTGCCTCCCGCTCACCACGATTAGCGGTGCGGTTGGATTACCCGTACCCGTATTGATGAGAATCCCGTGATAAGGGGGCACGATCTCTGCTTTGACAAGACGTGTCAAGGAAACCGCCTCGCAATGTGCGCTGTGGCTGGTTGTGGGAAAACGGTTCGAATAATGACCCGACCGTAATGACACGTCGCGTTGCCTAAAAGAGTTGTCAGCAGATGGCGTTTGTGAAATACCATTCTCTCTACGGTGGCATGTGAAGATCATTTTGTGGATCTGGACACGGTTCAAGTGTTCGTTAATTACTTTGGAGTATTCGGAGATGGAACCCGCCTCGCAATGTCAAGACAAGATCTGCGCCACGGACTCATCGTCATTGAAGCCTGGTTGAGGCTCTTGAGGAGTCTGGATTAGGTGGTATCCGGATAGCCGGACTATATACATCGTTCGGACTATTGAAGCGTGAAGATACAAGACTCAAGACTTCGACCCGTGTCCGGATGAGACTTTCCTTGGCGTGGAAGGCAAGCTTGGTGAGGGAGTCCCGGACTAGGGGGTGTCCGGATAGCCGGACTATCGTCACGGCTGGACTCCAAGACTATGAAGATACAAGATTGAAGACTTCGTCCCGTGTCCGGATGGGACTTTCCTTGGCGTGGAAGGCAAGCTTGGCGATACGGATATGTAGATCTCCTACCATTGTAACCGACTCTGTGTAACCCTAACCTATCCGGTGTCTATATAAACCGGAGGGTTTTAGTCCGTAGGACGAACAACAATCATACCATAGGCTAGCTTCTAGGGTTTAGCCTCCTTGATCTCGTGGTAGATCTACTCTTGTACTACCCATATCATCAATATTAATCAAGCGGGGTAGGGTATTACCTCCATCGAGAGGGCCGAACACAGGTAAAAACATTGTGTCCCTTGACTCTGTTACCATCCGCCTAGACGCATAGTTGGGACCCCCTACCGAGATCCGCGGTTTGACATCGACATTGGTGCTTTCATTGAGAGTTCCTCGTGCTGTCGCCATCGGTAGGATGCCTCATCTCGTCTTTAAAGGCGATACCATCGCCAAAGAAGCCTTGGCCTTTGGTCGACTCTTCGCTAGGCGGTTTCTCATGACCGCTTTTGGCCGTCGCGCCGAGCGATGACCTCTCGAGTCATCGAAACCAATCTCCATGTTAGTTGAAACTTGCCGACAGTTAGATCGGTCGAGCTCTCCTCCGTGAGCGAGCTCTGGATCGCATCGCCGCCTCAGGAGTCGCCACAGACACGACCGGATCGGGCCTAAAACCGATCGAGAGAGATCAACTCTCCCGGGCTACCCATCATGTTGCTGTGATAGAGGAGCAATGCGCCGACTCTTCTCCTATCTTAAGGACTAGCTATGTACGGATTCCCGATCCCTCCATGCCGGATTCTGCGGAGGGCGGATGTCGATCAAGCCCTGAATTTAAAGTCGGTGGCGGGTCGGACTCATTGGATAGCACTCAAAAATCCAAACTTCCGAGTTGAAACTTCCGGCCCTTGAGTCCTAAATTGGGCGGGGTTCGGATTTAGTGCCACCGCCCACCCAAACATTAGCGATCTCTCTCGAATTGCAAGAGACCACCAAAGCATTACATCATTCTTGGGCGATTCCTCCTGGTTATGAACAGGATAAAGGACTGCCGATAGGAGGACGCAATACCAATCTTCTGCAATAATTGCACGGACAAGGGAATCCTAAGCGCCATAAGTCATCGCGAAATTACACGCTTTGTCGACTTGGTGACCATCGTACAAAAATCTTGTGCGATGGAGAGCGCTGAAAACCGAAAGTAAATTTTGGGATAATCCGCCCCGAATACATCCCTAGTCCGGAACAAAAGGGTGCATCATTATCAAGCTTTGGGTTGAATACCAAAAACCAAAACCCCTAAAAGTGCGGAACCGTCTCGAGGGTTTGCTAAGCGGACCCGCAAAATTCATAGCACGTAGGGCGCCACTCCAACTCATAGCCTTGAGCATGTTGGATACTACGGCAGTGGCCAAAAGTGGCGAAGAGCTTCTAGCAGAATCCCAGCCCAAAGCAACACCGAAGACGATGTTAGCAGTCTTGAGACTTTCGCATCAAATAACATGCAAAACGACAACTCCGCAACCTCGCGAAGTCTACCAAGTAGCAACAATAAATCCATGGGGACACGGCTATTACCTTCAATGCCGGATTGAACCTAAATTCGAACTGCCGGGCACCGGCCGCATTGGTCCTCGGCCCGATAGTAGGCGGCTTTTCGCCTTACTAAGGTACTCATGGATGGCGGCGCGGACTAAACCTCATCTATGAGGAAACCCTCGAAAAATGGAAATAGATGGAACCGCATTGAGCGAAGCAAAGCACCACCTTTAGAGGAATAATCCCGGTGGGAAGCATCTTTGCAGGAAAAATCACGTTGGGCGTAGTGTTCGCTCGCGGACAATTACAGTCGAGGAGGTCACATTTCAAGTGGCCCTGTTCAACAGCGGATATCATGCTTTATTAGGACAAGAGGCATTCACAATTTTTCAAGCTATACCCCATTATGGGTACATGAAGCTTAAAATGCCCGGTCCCAACGGAATCATCACTCTCGCTAGTGATCCGAACATAGCACTCCGCGCCAAAAATAAGACAGCCGCACTAGCCCTCGAGGCACTATCCGAAGCCCTAGCGGCCGAGTAACTCACCGTGATGCGCTCCACGGTGAACAGGGATGATGTGATACTTGATAAAAGATCCAAGTCCACCTCTTTTAAACCATCGGATGAAATAGTCAAATTCCAAGTCCACCCAACGGACCCTGCAAAGACGGCCTCCATCGGGGCACAATTAAACCCTGATGTATACGCCGCACTACGAGAATTTCTACAAGAAAACTAGGACATCTTTGCACGCGACACCCTTGAGACATGCCAGAATCCCGTCGGTGGCGAGCACAGCCTAAATATCCTAAAAGGATTCAAGCCGATCAAACAGGCTCTTGGCGCTTTCCGAACCCAAGAGACAGGCCATGGGAGAGGAGCTAGCCAAACTTTTGGAGGTCGGATTCATTAGAGATATAAAACATCCGGATGGCTAGCGAACCCGGTGATGGTACCAAGAAGGATAAATCCGGCGCCTATGTGTTGATTTCAAAGACCTAAATAAGGCTTGCCCAAAGGATCCCTTTCCTCCCTCGAATTGATCAAATCATTGGCCTTACAGCAGGACACGACTCATTGTGCTTCCTCGTAGCGTACTCGGCTACCACCAAATCAAGATGGCGGAGCAGACCAAGCCGCAACAGCATTCATCACTTTATACGGCCCGTTCGCTTCAACACAATGCCCTTTGGGCTCAAAAACGCCGCGCAACATATCGCAAGATGATTCGGACATGTCCGCAAACCAGATCGGCAAAGCGGTGGAAGCATATGTAGATGGCGTGGTCGTCAAAACCAAGCACATCGAAACTCTTGTAGACGACTTGAGGCTCACATTCGACAATCTTGAAAATATGACATCAAGCTCAATCCGAGAAATCGTCTTGGCGTTCCACCGGAAAGCTCCCTGGCTTCATTGTGTCCGGTAGAGGAATTGAAGCAAACCTAGCCAAGATTCGAGCTCTGTCACAATTGGATATTCCAAAAGACCTCAAACAAATACAAAATTGGACGGGATGCGTGGCGGCTCTAAGCCGCTTTATCTCCCGCTTAGGAGAAAAGGCATTACCTCTTTACCGCCTCCTCCGCCGACCAACACTTCGAGTGGGCGGATGCCGCCACGGCGGACTCGAAGAAATAAAGGCCATTTTGGCAACAAATCCGGTCCTGGCCGCGCCCAACGTGGGCGAGCCAATGCTATTATACATCGCCGCAACACATCAAGTTGTCGGCGTGGTGCTCGTTGTCGAACAAGAACGGACGGACACGGTTCCCTATTCAAAACCGGTTTATTATGTGTCCTTGTCCTAACTCCATACAAGTCCGGTACCCACACTATCAAAAGATAGCATACGCGGTGTCCATGGCATCCGGAAGCCGCGACACTACTTTCAAGAGTGTTCGATAACGGTAGCCTCCAAGTACCTCTTAATGACATTATAAACAACGCGACGCCGACGGGCGGATTGCTAAATGGGCCATAGAGCTCCTCCCATTCGACATAACTTATAAGCCACGACGAGCTATTAAGTCGCAGGTTTTGGCCGACTTCGTGGCGAATGGATGGCCGAACTCCCTAAAAATACGGCGCATACTCCAATGGATCATGCACTTTGGCGGCTCCAAAATGTTGGCTGGCTTGAAATTTGGCGTCGTCCCGGCGTCCCCAACAGGGGACACAGTCCAATCGTCCTTGAGATAATGTATACGGACTCAAACAATGCAGCGAATCGAGGCCCTTCGCACGGCCTCCGGATGGCGATCTCCATGGGCATTCAACGCCTAGAGGTGCGCGGGATTCAAACCTTGCAATATCTCAAATAAGCGGAGACTTTGACGCCAAAGATCCAAAATGGCAGCATACCGCAATGCGGTCCTAAAAATGTCAAGACGGTTGAAGGGCTCGAATTTCATCATATAGCCGGGATAACAACCGGTGGCGGATATATTAGCGCGCAAGATCGGTGCAAAACGCGATGCCGCCCCACCCAATATCTTTTGGGCGGCTGTTCAAGCCATCCGTACTATGGGAAGGAGTCCGCAATAACAATCCGGACCCAACCGCACCGCCGACGCCAACACTCGACACAACCGAGGCTCCGCCCGAGATAACACCCTCGCTCACGAAATAATGGCGGTTATCGCCCGTGGGCGGAACCATTCCTAGCCTACCTAACTAGGCAGGAACTCCCGAAGACCAAAATGAGGCTCGCTGCATAGTACGGCGCTCTAAAGCCTATAAATTCCATGAGGAGAGCTTTATAAGAAAAGTACTACGGAGTCCTTCAAAGGTGTATCTCGAAGAGGAAGGGCGAAACCTCTGGCTGAAATTCATGCCGGACTGGGTGGGCACCACGCCGCAGCCAGGCCCTTGTAGGCAAGGCCTTCCGTACATGACTTTATTGGCCGACGGCTCAGGCGGAATCTGCAGACTTAGTCCAACGATCGTCGGTTGCCCACTTTTGCTAACCAAAGCCACATGCCACCCACCGCCCTTAAAACTATACCCATCACCGGCCGTTCGTGGTGCAGGGGCTTGACATGGTTGGACCCCTCAAGGAGGAACCCACAAGCAAAAACACCTATTGGTCATGGTGGACAAATTCACCAAATGGATAGAGGCCAAACCAGTTAAAAGCGGCGAATCCGGACCGATGATAGACTTCATATCGGGGTAGTGCACCGTTACGGTGTCCCCACAAGATATCATCGACAATGGCACCAAGTTCACGGCCGATGAGGTCAAATCATGGTGCAAAAACATGGGCATCAAGCTCGATTCGCCTCGATCTATCACCCTCAAACCAACGGCCAAGTCGAGCAGGCAAACGGTCTAATCATGGCGACATTAAACCTAGACTAGTGCGGTCCCTCAAGGAATCTAACACGCCTTTGGGTCGAGGAGCTCGACTCCGTACTGGGGCTGCGGACCACGCCGAATCGCACTACGGATTCACACCATTCTTCATGGTGTGCAGCAGAGGAGGCGAGTCTTGCCTGCGACATAATACATGACTCACCTCGCGTCGCATGTATGAAGAAAGAGAAGCCGAGCTCGATCGGCGGGACAGTTGGACGCATTGGAGGAGGGCGCGACGTGGCAAAGGCTTGTTCCGCATTCTATCAACAGAGCTCGAAGATATCAAAGCGAGGAAATGCGGGCCAAAGCTTATAACGTTGGCGAACTAGTTCTCGCTGCCGGACAAGAAAAGGACAAACTCAAGCCCAAATGGGAAGGTCCCTTCATCATCGACCAGGTCGACCGGCGGAGCATACCGTCTGCGAAACGCATCGGATAAACGACTCGAGCCGAACCCATGGAACGCAGCCCGTCTACGAAGAATCTACGCCTGAGTGCCGGACTCCAAGTTCGTCTCCTTCCTCCGTCCGCATTCTTTATTTTTGCTTTTTGCTGTCTTTTATTTCTGTCCTTCCCTCTTCTTCTTCTTGTAGCCTCTAGAGGCTCGTTTGCGCTTTTTCCCGCACACACTTGACGCGCTGTCCGCGCTCATTATACCTGGGGGCTTCTTTAACAGAAGCTTACTTATACGGGCTTCCATGCCCAGCACATGCGTTAAACTTCCGCATGTACCTTTTATTCACCATTATATGCATCGATATGACTTAAGTTTTGGCCAAGCTGGGTTGCCTGGCTCCTGTGCTTACCCCTACGTTCCCGATTGTTTGGCTAGGAGGTAAAGGAGCACCTCTGCGATTATTCTGCCGGGTCACCGGATGTGTACCTCGGATGGGTGAAGCCGAAGCTAAGCGTTCTTAAGGGAATATTCGGTCGGTGAACTAAAAGATGATTTTTAACTATTTACACATTTGCCCCAGATGATTTTACGCTTTTATAGCAGCTTTGACATGCACTTTAGGGCATGCATCCCAAATGAAAGGAACCCTTAACGGAACTATTCTCCTGGAAGATGTTTCTTACTACCCATGTAATATAACATAACTAGTTGGGCACTTATACGATACAAAAATGACCCCTCACGCCGGTCTCCATGCATACCACGGTTCTTATATAACCACGAAGGTATTCGGACACACTCCGGACTATTGGGTCCGGAGGTCGGGTTTAAAAGGTCCGCTATGACAAACGATCTACAATCCGCTAGAAGACATTCTTTCATGTCATATTTTTACATAGTCAACTCGACTCATTGTATTCCTCCTCAATGCCATCTAATAGGCTATATAATTTACAATCTTGTTGGGAATACTTGGCGGCCAATTCTACTTGGCAGTACACTAACTTTACAGGATCTCCATCCCATCCGCCCCACAGGTCCGACCTCGGCCATGTGGTTTGGGTCACCTTACCGTGTACAGCGTCTTCACCATGGCCCGAGCCTCCTGGCGCCTTGACGGCAGCCGATATCTTCCATAGCCGAAGCGCGCCGTGCTCCTTGAAGCAGCCCGCCTAACTCCCCAATGCCTTGAGCGAGGAGATAGATAGCCACAAGGCTTGGCCGATGCCTTTCATCACCGCCGGACTCGTTCGTGCGGTGACGCAATTTGGGAAGAAGATCACCCAAGAATCGGGCATCTCCTCCTCGGGGACGACACTGTGAGCAAACCTACATACATGTTTATGTTAGTCGCCTTCCTCGCCGAACTCTTTCAAAGTTCGTTCAAGCACTTCTTGAAAATGCATGACGAAGCCGCCGATTCTCCTTACGGAGTCGACTAAGCGGGCACGAACGTCCTTTAGTTCCTCACCCAGCTTGGTGTTGGCGTCTTGGAGGTTATTCTTCTCCTTCCACACCCTCGTAAGCACGCTCTCGCCGGCCTTTAACTGGCGTAAGAGCTGTTGCTTGTCCGGATTTAGTCCGCGCCATCTGCAATGTTTTTGTCGATTTACACACCCGCCGCACTTCATAAATTATTTATCTTCCAAGCGATATTACGGAGGGGTCTGTGGCTCCCCGTAGCGGCTAGTGCGGCCTCAAGTTGGGCCTGCACTCTTCCAGCTCTGGGACGATCGGTATTCTTTTCGTAAGATTCAGATAACAAATGATCCTTAAATCAGTTATTCTAACTATTTTAAGTCTCGGGGACTCTTGGCATATATAATCGTCAAATTTCCTTACCGTATGTCCTTCACATACTGCTCCGTGGCTCGCTAGACCATCTTGAGCGGCACGGAGATGCGATCTCCCGAATCAAAGGCATTCAAGGCCTCGGGAGAAACATGCGTCACGAAGAACTGTCCGTGGCGCTTTGTGATTCAAGGCGCTCTCCACCTCGGAGTTGGTGGCGGACAACTGTCGGCATCCTCTGTTGGAGGAGCATCCGACGACGCCTCGTGCTCGCCTCGGCCTCCCGACCGGCTTTGAAGCTTGTCCGGTGAAGGTTCGATCGGCAGCCTCTCCGGACTCGGTCCGACGAGCGCTTTTTCCGAAAAGAGCATCGGCGTTAATCGCCTTCGAGAATCAATCACGGAAGTATGGTGACATGCCATACCGTTGCGGCGGAGTTTCGATCCGGACCACACTTCTTTTTAGCTCATGGGCCGCCTTGCCCTTTGTTGGCGGTCGCGCGGGCTCGGCTTCTGCCTCGAAGGTACCCTGCAAGCACCATTGGTATCTGATGATCAAAATAAGCATGGATGGGTCGTTATCGGGGTTTTGGGATCTCGGTCTCGATTACTGTGAAATTTGGAAGTATTCCGGTAATCGGCCGTAATGGCTACCAAAGCATTGTCGATGCTAAGTTGGTAGAACACCCCGTCGATCAACTCCACCGTTATATCCGGATCCTCTTCGGAGGTCGGATCGAGGGACCGCTCCGGATCCTCGGGTTGTGGGGGCGGGTTGTGTATCTTCTCCATAGTCCGGTGCAGTTCCTGCGCAAAAACCATGAAATGAGATATTTAACTACGGGAACATGGATCGGACAGGTCACAAGGATGTTTGCTTACCCAGCCGAGGATTATTCAAGAAAACTCCTTGATGGGTTGACATGGAGAAATCCTCCTCCTCTCCTTTGTACATGGCGACAAGATCTTCACCGATTCGGTGACCGATCCACAGCCCTTTGCGGCCATGACGGGTGGCATCGTCCTCCCGTTGAAGTCCCACATGGGTGGCCCTGTATTGGGCGGCTGACTCCCCTCATAATGCTGATCGCTATGACTCTGTCATGGTCAATCCGGCATGAGCCAAGTAACCTTATTCGGCTCATCAAATAACGGACATCCCGGTCATCTTCTCTCCGGGGCTCTCGAGGGCGCCGGCTTAAGCGCTTCTTCAGAGGAGCATTCTTGAACTCAGGAAGGCCGATCCAACAGATCCGGCAGCGGATATCCTCCATGTAAAACCATTCGAAGGCCGGTCTTGGACGCCTTCTTCGGGTTCCGGATAGGTATCCGGTCCGGCGATGCGCCATAGCTCAGCTCCGCCCACTTGATATATTGGCCCCTCATGAGAGCGGGGTACTAGGCGAATATTCTCTTCCACAGTCGAAATGGGCCTCGACGCCCAAGAATAGTTCGCAAAGGGCCACGAAGCCCGCAATGTGCGAGGATGGAGGCGGGAGTAAGGTGGTGCAATTGAGGTCAGTAGAACACCAAGAGCCCCGGAGAAATGGATGGATGGGAAATCCGAGGCCTCTTACTAGATAAGAGATGAAGCATACCCGCTCTCCTTTAGCGGGATCGGGACGCTCTCCGCTTGCTTTCCGCCCTTGTAGGTGGCAAGTCCGGCTCGAACGGAACCATGAAGGCCGGGGAAGAAATCCCTTGGCTTGGAGTATAACTAGCTTGCTATGCGGATGAGCATCTCTCCCAATTTCTGGCCGAAATTTGGGAGCGCGAGAAGAGGAGCAGCGTCGACTGTCCATGACGGAATGGGCTTTGGTCAGAGGTGCTCTGATGAAAGCTCGCAAAGGGGAGATGGTGTGACTCAGATCTAGATCCTTGCCCCTTTTATAGGCGGCTCATTTGCACGGCTAGGGGGGTAATTGTAAAAATACCCTGGCTTTTCGCATTCATTCAAACACGTGGAAGATGGCCATTATTGGGCACAAAAGCCGAGGAGCGACATTTATCGAAGCGAACACTATTCGACAAGTATATGGAATTTGGAGAAGAACCCGCCCGCAATGCGAAGACAATCAACGCACGGACTCATCGTTATTGAAGCCTGGTTCGGGGCTCTTGAGGAGTCCGGACTAGGGGTGTCCGGATAGCGGACTATCATCACGGCGGACTCCAAGACTATGAAGATACAAGATTGAAGACTTCGTCCGTGTCCGGATGGGACTTTCCTTGGCATGGAAGGCAAGCTTGGCGATACGGATATGTAGATCTCCTACCATTGTAACCGACTACAGTGTAACCCTAACCTATCCGGTGTCTATATAAAGCTGGAGGGTTTTAGTCCGAGGACGAACAACAATCATACCATAGGCTAGCTTCTAGGGTTTAGCCTCCTTGATCTCGTGGTAGATCTACTCTTGTACTACCCATATCATCAATATTAATCAAGCAGGAGTAGGGTATTACCTCCATCGAGAGGGCCCGAACCTGGGTAAAAACATCGTGTCCCTTGTCTCCTGTTACCATCCGCCTAGACGCACAGTTCGGGACCCCCTACCCGAGATCCGCCGGTTTTGACACCGACACTTGGCGATCCGGATATTATATTTCCTTCCTTGTAACCGACTCCATGTAAACCCTAGCCCTCTCCGGTGTCTATATAAACCGGAGAGGTTGGTCCTTAGAAGGCCGATCACAATTACAATCATACCATCATAGGCTAGCTCTTAGGGTTTAGCCTCTACGATCTCGTGGTAGATCTACTCTTGTACTACCCATATCTTCAATATTAATCAAGCAGGAAGTAGGGTTTTACCTCCATCGAGAGGGCCCGGACCTGGGTAAACATCTGTGTCCCTTGCTTCCTGTTACCATCAGCCTAGACGCACAGATCGGGACCCCCTACCCGAGATCCGCCAGTTTTGACACCGACACCCCCCTCTGGTGAACTTCTTCCGCTGGATATTTTTTATTATTTACCAAAATGACTTTCCTGGAGTTTCAGGACTTTTGGAGTTGTGCATAATAGGTCTCTAATATTTGCTCCTTTTCCATTGAATTCCATTTGCAAGCATTCTCCTCCTTATGTAAACCTTGTAAAATAAGAGAGAATAGGCATAAGTATTGTAAAATAACGTGTAATAACAGCCCATAATGCAATAAATATCAATATAAAAGCATGATGCAAAATGGACGTATCAGGTGCCCCTTGCCTTGATCTCTCCACCCCTCGCGAGCCAGCCTAGTGAGGCCGCCCCCAAGGAGGTCTTGAGTCGTCCGCCTCGCGAGGCTTGGCCCCTCGCGAGGGTCTTGAGCGTTTGCTGGTGAAGATGGGCCGTACCAGGCCGCCGGTGGAGCCACGCCGTGGGCTGCAGGCAGGCAAGTCTGGGGACCCCCGTTCCCAGAACACCGACACTTACTCTCCATGAGGTGTTACATCATACGCACCTCAAGAAAAAAGTGGGGGTGGTCTTGAAACTGGACTTTGAAAAATCCTACGACAAGATTAATTGGGACTTCCTTCTGGAGTGTCATCGTAATCGTGGCTTTGGTCCAACCTGGTGTGGATGGGTGGAAAAAATTCTAGACGATGGCACAGTGAGTATTAAGCTAAATAATGAAGTGGGTCCTATTTCCAAAGTCACAAAGGGGTTTGTCAAGGCGATCCTCATTCTCCTTTCCCTTTCAACCTAGCTGTTGAGACCCTCTCGAAGATGATCCTTAATGCTCAAAAGGAAAAACTCCTAACTGGGCTTGCCCCTGATCTGATTGAAGGGGGAGTAGCTATCTTGCAGTACGCAGACGATACTGTTATATGCTTGGAACATGATAAAGATGCTGCTGTAAACCTGAAACTCCTGCTCTACATGTCCGAACTTATGTCTGGCCTAAAAATCAATTTCCTTAAGAGCGAAGTTTTATGTGTTGGAGGGGATGAGGACACGCTGGACTTTTATGCGGAGCTGTTTAATTGTAAAATTGGGCATTCCCCAATGAAATACTTGGGAGTGCCAGTTAGTTTTTCTACTCTTCGCGTCCTTGAGTGGGACTTTGTGGATGAAAGATCCCTTAAGTGCTGCGAGGCATGGATCGGGAATGCAACACCTCGGGAGGGAGGCTTATCTTACTCAACTCCTCGCTCACGAGCATTGTGTACTATTACATGTCTATGTTCCTTCTTCCTAAGATGGTGATTGTGAAACTAGATAAACACCGCAAACGTTTTTTCTGGCAAGGACATGAGGGGCAAAAACGCTATCATTTGGTGAGATGGTCCAGAATATGTAGGTCGAAGAATAAAGGGGGCCTGGGGGTGAAAGATTTGCATAAACAGAACATTAGTCTCCTCACCAAGTGGTGGTGGAAACTGGAAAAATCAACAGGGCCTTTGGCAGGAGGTGATCCGGGCCAAATATTTCAAAAAAGACACAGTTGCCTCGGTGAAAAGTAAGTTTGATGATTCCCCTACATGGAAAGCCATTATGAAAGTCAAGGAGCATCACTTTGCTGGGAGAAAAGTGATGCTTAAGTCTAGCAATATTGTTAGGTTATTGATTGACCCTGTTAATGATGATCCTCCTTTACGTGAAAGATTTCCTATGTTATACAACATTTGTAATGAGAAAGAGATCACAATGTCAGATTTCAAAAAAGGGGTTGATGAGAACTTTTTTAGAAGAAGACTCCATCCACCCCTGATGGAGCAGTGGAGGGAACATGTGGATGTTGTGGGATCCTCAATCAGATGAAACTGACAAGGTGACATAGGCTTTGGGGAAGAAAAGCAAGTTTACAACCAAGTCAATGTATGAATATCTGGAAAGAAATGTGAGGGGATGTAAATATAAATGGATCTGGGGATCCACGATTCCCTTAGAAATTCAAATATTCCTCCGGCAGCTATTTCAAGATGTTGTCTTGACTAGAGATGTCATGGGCAGGAGGAAATGGTTGGGCAATCCTACCTGCTCGTTTAGTAATGAAAAGGAAACCTCTCAGCATCTTTTCTTTACATGTCCAATGGCTAGAGTTATGTGGAGAACCGTTGGATGTGTCTTGGGCACAGATCTTTGTCCAAACAATGTGTGGTAATATTTTTCGTGGTGCTATATGTTTCTTCGTGATGGGGGAAGATTTTATACTTTTGGCTTAGCAGCTATATGCTGGGCTATGTGGAATTGCCGTAACTAGGCAACATTTGAATTCAAGCGGATGAGGTCCCCTTTTGATGTGGTTTACTTTGCTTGTGGTTATCTGAATTACTGGGCAGGACTGATGGGTGGAGCTGATCGCGAGGTGATAGAGCGCGGAGCCAAGATGCTGAGAACCAATGCGTCAAACCTGATGTGTATCTGCGCGGCGCCGGGGAACGCTGTGAAGAGCTGATTTTGGTGTTGAAAGGAAGCAGAGAAGATGCTCCCCATGATATGCTACATATCTTTCTCTGCCTGTGCTGGGTTATGTTGCTTTTGCGTCTATGCGAACTATGTTGGTTTAGCGGCTCCTGCGTGAGCATGTGGCTTGGCCTCGTGTGGCTGTTGTGGCTTAGACTTTGGTTCCTTTTGGTAGTTGGTGCTAGTTCTTAGGGTGTTACTGGATTTTCGCCCCATGGTAGGTTGCTCGATGATGTGTGTTTACCGTGGGTTTTCCGAGTGATGTGTTGAACTTGCTTTCCCTTTTCTGGTTTCCTTTCAGTTTTTTTAATATCAGTACAGACACAAGCGCTTATATACACGCGCATACACTCATCTATATGAACGCGCACACGCACACCCTACTTCTGTGAGCATCAGGATTTGAACCCTGGTGGGCTGGGATACGACGTTCCCTCTAACCATTCAACTATAAGTTGGTTCGCTGTTTCCTTCCCGTTGACAGACTATTGTATTTCTGTTATGAAAGTAGAATGGAAAGGGGTTATATGCCCGGTTCAAAAAAGAAAGGGGCAAAACGAGAAGAGTTTACGATCCGATAGACCCAGCTGCCTCTACGTGCCATCCTCCCTCACCGATCGGAGATCAGGACTGGACCGACACGACACGTTGATCGACCCCACCTACCAGCCTCACACTCCTCCCTCCCGTCGAAATCCAGATCCTTCACACCCCAAAAAAAACATCCAGCTCCTTCTGACAGCCACGAACTCTTCCAATCACAAACGCAAACTAGTTTCCCGAAAAGCAAAAAATCACAGCACAGAACCGCCTCCGCCGCCCTCTGACATCTGGGCCCTGCGCGTATCGGTCCCTCCCCGCCCAGCCACGTCTCCGCATAATAGCACATGGTCGACAGGAGCCGGCCTGTCTCATCCTCCCCTCGCCCCCTCCCTGCTCCGCACGACGCGAAGCCGATCGGGGCCGTACTGCTCGCCTGCCCACCTCCGCCGGAGAGGAGGAGTAGGAGGAGGAGGAGCAATCGCCCTTCCCGGGCCTGCACGCCATGGCGCGCAGCGGAGGGGGCTGCTGCCCCTCCATGGATCTGATGCGGTCGGAGGCGATGCAGCTCCTGCAGGTCATCATCCCCACCGAGTCCGCGCACCTCGCCGTCTCCCACCTCGGCGATCTCGGCCTCATCCAGTTCAAAGACGTGAGTCCCCCGTGCCCCCCCGCCGTCGATTTTAGCTGCCTGGCTTGTTCCGGTGGAGGATCTGGCTGGTGCCCGCCCCGATGTGCCGATCTGAGCTGGTCGCTCGTCGCTAGGGTTCCGTTTTCGCGATTCCCTTGGAATTGGCAGGGGGTCACAGATGACATTGCGAATTTGGGAACTAAGGCTTTTGTGCGGCGTAATTATTAGCTGTTTACTACTAGTACTATATTATTACTACACGTATCCATCGGAATTGTGATCTGTTGGTTTGCGTTGCCGTGACCCATGATTGGTAGTTAGCACTTAGCAGGGCTCTGCTCTTTAATAGGGAATTATTTGCCTTGCTATTAATATGCAAGTGCACATGATTCTTAGATCATGGAACTCGCGGTGCATTTTCATGCTTGGGAACTGTTCTATGTACTATGTGCAGCTTTTGATTTTTGGCTGATTCCCTTGCTATTAATCTGACGTTTGTTTTTTCTTCCCTCAGCTCAACGCAGACAAGAGCCCGTTTCAACGCACCTATGCTGCCCAGGTACTTTTTGCTCGTTTATGTAGACACATTTTCTTAAGTTACATTTTGATAGGTCTGGACTATCTGCTTGAAAGTTCATCATAGCAGTTTATCGGTTTGCTTAATCATACCATGCTTGGTCGGCGTTCATATATATATAATGTCCTCACAAGACTATATATCCCATCTAATGTGGTTATTTTCACTGTCTGTTTGTTGCTCTGGCTACTCCTTGTGCAGATCAAAAGGTGTGCCGAAATGGCCCGCAAGCTGCGATTTTTTAAAGAACAAATGTCGAAAGCTGGAATACTAGTTTCTCCTATGCAATCAACCGAAACTCCTCTGGATTTTGATGACATGGAGGTATGCCAATCAGTGAGATACTGCTTACCATGTGCAACTCATAAATCTTAAAAGTTGATCTTTTTTAACACTTCCCGTGGAACAGGTAAAGCTTGGAGAACTGGAAGCTGAACTAACTGAAGTAAATGCAAACGATGAAAAATTACAACGGGCCCACAATGAGCTACTGGAGTACAGTACTGTTCTTCAAAAGGTATAGCTACCTAGCCTTGTCATTATAGTAATTATTCTTGAACACACGTGCATATATTGTGGCATGTGCGCATGTTGTATCAGTCGTACGCATATTTGCTAGTAGCAAAGTGCCCGTGCGTCGCAATGGATCCAAAATAGACTGATACAAGTTCACAAACTTGAATAAAAATCACCCTAGTTTTGGTAATATGTACACTAAATTATGTTATGTTTTACCCAAATTTATTCCTCTTATCTGTTTGGATGAAGTGGGCGACGGGGGAGCTGGCCTGGAGAGACTTTAGGGGATTTCTGTAAATATGGAGCAGAGTGGTGGGGGCCTTTCTGCAAAAAAGCCACAGCTTACCTTGTATGTTTTAGACACATCAGATGGTCAGAAATGATGGATGACACACACCATCATCACTGAGTCTTCTATAGGAGTAGAGATGTCTATCGTTGCCTCAGCTTGAATTACTTCCAAGATTTATCTTATGGGGTTAGACGTGTCATAAATGTTCCAAGCCAATCACTCTTGATTGTGTGTTAAGATAGTAAGGTCCCAAGACCAGTATTTGAATGGCAGTAGTATCTTTTTTGCCATGCTGAGAAACAATGTTTGACATGTATCACATGGGAGGCTTGAGAGATAAACTGTTAGCTAAACCATATGTGTGTGGGTGTTGGGGTGGGGTGAGGGTTGACAATACTGTCACGCATCCTCTTAAATACGAACATGCAAAATTGTACCCAACTTCCCGTTGTCGCCATATATGGTACTATGGTAGTGCTTCTCCTAAATTTCCTTTTAACTTTCAGGCTGGTGAGTTTTTCTATTCAGCTCAAAGAAGCGCTGCAGCACAACACAGGCAAATGGAAGCAAATCAGTCTGGTGAGACTTCCCTGGAGAGTCCTCTGTTGGAGCAGGTGAAAATATTGTTTCAGAAAAAGCATCCTGCCTTGCCCTGTTCTATTTTCCCTTACTGATATTTTGTTGGTCGAATTTATAGGACATGCTAACAGATGCATCGAAACAAGTGAAACTTGGCTCTTTGAGTGGTCTTGTGCCAAAGGAAAAGGCCATGGCTTTTGAACGTATCTTATTCCGTGCCACAAGGGGCAACATTTTGCTCAGACAAGAGTCTGTTGATGAACCTGTCACTGATCCGCAATCCGGAGAAAAGGTAGTTTTTTTGTTACTTGCAAAAGTCAGTATCCCTCCCCTTTGAGTGATACAACTTAACATGTTGACAGTATATCCTATGGGTATTATGGATTTAGTGTCCAGTGCTTCTTTAGTTCTGAAGTTACACTCATTAGTATATTCAAAACACACTTATCTGACACCTTTTACATGGCAATGCAGGTGTACAAAAATACATTTGTCGTATTCTACTCCGGGGAGAGGGCAAAGGCCAAAATTCTGAAGATATGTGATGCTTTTCGTGCAAACCGTTACCCTTTTCCTGAAGACCTTGCTAAACAAACACATACTGTTCAGGAGGTCAGCAGTTGGCAATATTTATTTTCTGACATTCTTCATTGATTTTTTTGTGTTCTTTTGGATATTTGTATTTTGGCTTAAATCCGTGAACCTTGCGATATAGCACTTCTAGTGAGGAAGTTAGTACTAGTTAAGAATGGTAGTGTGTAGGAGATACTGTGCTTTGCATGTGATATGAGCTTGCTTAACCTCCTATTCTTCTGCTACTGCATTGATGTCATTCCAATGCCAGATTTAAAAAAATCTAATTAAATGACTATGCAGTATGTACGTTGTTTTGCTCCTTCTAATCTTATTTTGTTGTTGGTGACTACTGCAAAATGATTTCATGTTGTTGCATCGTTTTTTGAACATAAGGTGGATGCCATGAGGAGATCTTTGCCTTGTTATTCTTATGTGTCACACTGCTACTAATTTGAGCCTATGAAGATATAACATGTACTGAAATACTTGCAATCACACAGGTATCTGGAAAGATATCAGAGTTAAAGGCAACAATTGACATGGGATTAGCTCATCGTGACAGTATACTCAAAACTATTGCATCAGAGTTTGAGCATTGGAACCATCTGGTGAGTTTGTATTGCTTATCTCGGCATCTGATAAGCTCTACTCAAGAGTTCGAGTTCTGTGTACTTTGGTTGTTACTGTAGATGGTGTGCGGTGGAGTTCTCATTTTCACGGTTCCATCATTATTTGCTAATTGGCACTGAAATCTTTCAGGCAAAAAAGGAAAAATCAATTTACCACACTCTAAACATGTTGAGCGTTGATGTGACGAAGAAATGCTTAGTTGGTGAGGGCTGGAGTCCAGTTTTCGCAGCTAATCAGGTAATAAAATTTGTTTCCTTAACCCCTGATGCCTTCTTATGTATTTGTCCACCCTAATTCTTTGGTTTCTGTTTGTGGTCTGCATGATTTATGATTTATAGTGTATATTTTCAGATTCAGGATGCACTTCAGCGTGCTACTCTCGAGAGCAAATCCCAAGTTGGCTCGATTTTTCAGGTTCTTAACACAAAAGAGTCTCCTCCAACATATTTCCAAACAAACAAATTTACCTCAGCCTTCCAGGAAATTGTTGACGCATATGGGTATGTTCTCAGAATTCAATCTTCTTTATTATTCTATACTTGATTTGCTATTTTATTAGTCTCTTATTTATTCTTATGAATTTGAGAAGACGCCTATTCCCTCTTCTTTTATTGTTGTATATGTGAAAACATGCCTCAAGCTAGTTGTCTCTCTAGCCATAAACACTTCCCGTCTTCATTTTTTTTTCATGTGTCCGTGTCTACCACTTTAAAATCACAATGCATATTCATCAAAAGAATGTTAGCTACTTGTTTTCAAATGTGTATTACCTTGTAATGGAAATTTCTGCAGCTTATCGGTTTGTGGAATCTCAGTAACACATTTCCATTGAGTTAAACATTGCCTGTTTGAGAAATGACTAAGGGGTGTTTGTGTTACTTGGGGTTCGAGTCAAGTGTATGAATATGTAAATGCTAACTTTGTATTTCTTCTGATACAGGGTAGCTAAGTATCAAGAAGCGAATCCTGGTGTATACACTATTATCACTTTTCCTTTCTTATTTGCTGTCATGTTTGGAGATTGGGGTCATGGAATTTGCATATTACTTGCAACACTCTATCTGATAATCCGAGAGAAGAAATTCGCTTCACAGGTTTGCTCCTCGTCTTCTACATTTTGCTAAACCTATATGTGTCTGTATTACACTATTGCTGCAAGCCAACAGCCCCTCTTTTGGAACATATGGTATTGATTCCAAAGAGTCTAGCATATTTATGTTCTGAAAGTTCCCGAAGTAAGCTGTGTCTTATACTCTTATGTCTAAATTGAAATACAGAAACTTGGAGACATAATGGAGATGATGTTTGGAGGCCGCTACATAATTATGATGATGTCAATTTTCTCAATCTACACAGGATTAATATACAATGAGTTTTTCTCCGTTCCATTTGAACTTTTTGCTAAATCAGCCTATGCATGCCGCGATTCTTCTTGTAGGTAAGATAAAAGAAACCTAATTTTATCTTTGTATAAAGCCAGATTTTATGCATTACTTTTTGCTAATCCTTTTTTTTGTAATTAGTGATTCTACTACTGAAGGGTTAATCAAGGTAAGGGATACTTACCCGTTCGGCGTGGACCCTGTGTGGCATGGTAGTCGAAGTGAGCTGCCATTTCTCAACTCACTGAAGATGAAAATGTCAATTCTTCTTGGAGTGTCACAAATGAACCTTGGAATTTTTATGAGTTACTTTAATGCGAAATTCTTCAGGAACAGTGTTAATATCTGGTAAGTGAAAATCCTAATTTGAAAAGGCAGCCCATCCTTTTGTAGCTTGTGTTGCAGTCCCTAAATTATTGTATTGCTGTTCACATTTGTAACAGGTACCAGTTTGTTCCCCAGCTGATCTTCTTGAACAGCTTGTTTGGCTACCTATCCATGCTTATCATCATTAAGTGGTGCACAGGGTCAAAAGCAGATCTGTACCATGTTATGATATATATGTTCCTTAGCCCCACAGATGACATGGGAGAGAACCAGTTATTTCCTGGCCAGAAAACTTTACAGGTCTATATTTGTCATTGTTGTGTTCTCACTATAAAGTTTTGAAAGATCGTTCTTACTATAAAGTAAACCATTGGATTATTCCTAACACACACTCTTTCTTATACAGCAAGTTTTGCTTCTACTTGCTCTGGTATCTGTTCCCTGGATGCTGATTCCAAAGCCATTTTTCTTGAAATGGGAACATGAGCGAGTATGTCTAATATAGTAACCTGGAATTTCTGTTGCTGTTTCTACAGTTCATATTTACTTCTGTGCTGATATTATATGTTTGGTATTCATCAGAGGCATCAAGGACATCAGTACGCCATGCTTGAGGGTGCAGATGAATCAGTTGTAGCAGAGTTGGGGGAGCATAATGAAGAATCGAACCACCATGAGGAGTTTGAGTTCAGTGAAATATTTGTTCACCAGCTGATCCATACAATTGAGTTTGTTCTTGGTGCAGTCTCAAATACTGCTTCATATCTTCGTCTCTGGGCTCTCAGGTACTGCCGGACAATAAGAACCATTCGAACCATTTCATCATCTCAGTTTTGCATAGGACAATCTTTAATCACACTTCCATTAGCTACTAACGAGCAACTAATATTTCTCCTTGCAGTCTTGCACACTCGGAGCTTTCCACTGTGTTCTATGATAAAGTTCTCCTTCTGACGTTGGGGTTAGCAATCTCTCTCTCTCTCATCTTTATCATCATCATCATCTTACTTTTCATTGGCTTCGGAATAATAGAGTAAATCGGATAGCAGCCAAAATCTTGGGAAAATCCAAGTTAATGATCAATAGGATCATCTTCATCATGCTTTGTGCATTTTTGTAGGTACAACAATATTTTTATCCTCGCTATTGGTGTCGTTGTCTTCATCTGCGCCACTGTCGGTGTGTTGCTTGTTATGGAGACCCTAAGCGCATTCCTTCACGCCTTGAGGCTCCATTGGGTGGAGTTCCAGAACAAGTTCTATGAGGGTGATGGTTACAAGTTCGCACCATTCTCGTTTGCTCTAATCAGTGAGGACGAAGAGTGAGCTCGTCCAAACTCTTGTATCTATTGTAGTCTGCCTTGTTGCCAGAACAATCATTGTTTGTCACGGATCAATCATAAAACTCCAGCCCCTTGTTCGAGCAAGGGAGGAGCAACATCATTTTTCTTTAGATGTGGATTACACGAAGGGTAGGAATTTTTTTGTGGAGGTTTGGCAGCAAAACTCAAGTGGCATCACCCTTATTTTGGTGTAATGCTAATAACGAGTTGTGCACTCGTGGTTGCCTTTGGGTGATGTGCATTCTGGACATAAATAAGCATGTAATAAAAGGTTATTTCCATTGTGGTTATTCTCGGGCTCACTTTACTGTCTTAAAAGTATCATCATTTTTTCTTTTCCTTGAGACGATTGCATTTGGGAATAGATTACGGAAGTTAGTTTCAAACGTAGTCAGAGGCCAAAAAAAAAGAGCTGGATACTCTACCATCTGATGTCAGCTGTAAAGACTGACGCTGCGCTTGAGGTATGCCATGCTTGTCGTCAACTGTTACCTGAGCCTGAGGGGCTAGTCAACAATGAGGGGAAAATCTAATTTGTATACGGGTCATATTTGGGCTCACAATTACGGGGTCTACTCGATGTCAATTAGGCGTCAGGATAACTAAAGAAATACTCCCTTCATTTTTTATAAGATCACTATAAAAGGTATATTTTGCAGCTATACAAGGCAACAAATGTTAATCGAGTACTAGTAAATGGAGTAGTACATCTATAAGAAACGCGACGTCCTTCCTTGGTCGTGAGTTCTATTCGAGTATGGCAGATCTGTGGTCCTCTTGGGCACCGCCGGGGATCAAAACTTCTGTCTGGCTAGTACTGCACAATCGTCTTTGGACGACCGACAGTCTCGATAAACGCAACTTACAACACCCGCTGCACTTCATGCTTTGTTGCCAGGAGTCCAGGACTTTGAGTCAGCGATCTCTTTCGCCTGTCAGGTATGGTTCTCTGTGCTTGTGCCATGGAGACTACACAGGTTCACCCCGTAGGCAGATGATGAGATCATACACTGGTGGCTTCGGCTAAGCGCGGCTGTTTCTGCTGATCGCAAGGAGCTCAACTCGTTGGTCTGCTGTACCTTCAGAATGCTCTGGTTGGAGAGAAATAGCTGTGTGTTCTACTGTACAAGATTGCGACCATCGAATCTGTTGTTACGGCAGGAGTTAAGAGCGAATTCGCCCTCTGGATGCTTGCCAGGACGATTGGACCGGTGGGCGATTGTGGAAATTAGGATCAGTAGATCGTAGTTCTCTGGTGGATGCTTCCCAAAGTGTGAAGCTTGTCTTGTAAAAAAAGACGTACAAAACTTCTGTATTGTTCTCCCAATCTAAATATAGAAGACGCACATCTTGTGTGTTCTTGAAAAAAAACATCCGGAAGAACATTTACTCCGTAATTTGGATAGAAAGTTGAGACACTTAGTTTAGAACGGACTAAGTGACAATTAATATGGGTCAGAGGGAGTAGGTAAATTAATGACTCAGATAACGAGCAATTCAACGTATATCGCGGAAGCTAAATTATTACGCGTCATATTTGGCCTAGAGCTTTCCACTTCAAAAGAGACTTTTCTGAAATTACCTATATGTGGGAGGGCGTAACACTCACAATAACTAGGCCTACTACGTAGTACTCTTTGTACATTTGTCTGTAGATCATACAAAAATGGGCTTTATCAGAAGGTGTTTTCGGAGTATCATTTTAGAGGAACTTTAAGATGATTCCAGTTATACTTTGTAAGATAAGAGGAGAATTCGATCCTAATTGTTGATTGGTCAAGGATATATTTGTTTATGTAAACATGTTAGTACTCCCTCCGTCCGGTGAAGAGTGTACGTCTAGAAATTTTAGGACAAATTATGGAGTTGGGTAAAAAATGCATTGGAAAGGTGCAAGCCACCATCTCTCTCCTCTTTAATTACCTAACCATCAATAAGCTAAGTGCATGTAGAAATTAAAAAGACCATATGTAGATTGCTATTGGTCTTGATTACCGTATGACGAGAGAAAAGTATTTTTTCCCATTTTAAAGTGCATTGGAAAGATAGAAGCATTCTCTTTTGTGGACAAATTTTGAAGCCAGATATACACTCTTCATCGGATGGAGGGAGTATAACAAGATTTGCAAGAGATACTGACACATTTAATGTTCACTCCTTACAGTTTTCATATATATTACACATGTTGGTCCATAATAGAATTCCATGTTGGTCAATAATCATCACAAATTAACGGCTTATGTCGATTTGAGAGCATCTTACAGGAGCCCATCATTTTAACCTTGCCGTTTTACTATTCTTGCATTCCTATTGTTGCTCTAAATAAACCAGGGCCCTCAAACTGTCCTAGTGCACCGTACCGAGACAGAAGCAGCAGCGTCCGATCCATTCATTCAACATGGGCAAAGCTAGGCTGCGCTCGACGGCCATCCCGGGCGTGCCGCTGGTGGCTCTCCTCCTCCTGATCGCCGTCCAAGAGGCCGCCGCCGACGGAGTGATAAACTACAACGCCCTGCTCGCCGACCACGTGCCCGGCAAGGACCCGTCGCTTAGGCTCCCCGAGGTCGCCAATAAGTACACTCGCGGGTGCAACCCGTCCTTGAACCGTTGCAGGGATGCAGACATCAAGCCATGGGAGCCTGATTTAGGCGAGGTAGCTTCGCCACCTGTTGTTACAGGAGCATATTGAATGGCTCGTCATCCTTTTTTATGACGTAGAAGAGAAAATAAAAGATAAGAGGAAGACCCTACTATTATATACTTTATGTAATAACATAAGAAGATTGTCACTAATATACTCCCTACTTCTCTCGAATATTCTAATGCACCGGAGCCGCCAGCCTCGTTGTCGTTGGCGGCAGGCGCGGACCAGTGTGAGCCATCGACGTGTGCCTCTTCGGTACCGTTGTCGTGCTGCTTTGTCATTGTTCGCTTGCGCTATGTTGATAATAAATAAAGGACAACTGTAACATTTCTTCGTGTTGGCCATGTTTAAACACAAATGAGCAAGGGCCGGGCCGTCATCCCCCCGGGCGCGCCGTATCTTGGTCTGGATAAGGTGGAAAGTGAGGGAGGATCGGGTCATCGCATCCTCAGTGGCGCGCTACATCGACGCCCGGGTGTAGTGAAAAATGAGCAAGAGTCTTTGCATTTGACTCGACGAGTGTGAAGGGTAAGGAAGGTAGCCGAGCTTACGATGATTCGCTTAGGTAGCTGCAACGTAGGGTCCCTGACAGGTAAGCTTCAGGAGCTAGTTGATGCAGCGGCGAGGAGAGGTGTTGATGCCCTTTGCGTCCAACAAACCAAATGGAGGACATAAGACGAAGGAGGTATAGGTACCGGCTTCAAGCTGTGGTACACGGGGGCGGCTGCAAACAGAAATGGCACAGGCATCTTAATCAACAAGAGCCTCAAGTATGGAGTGGTAAACATCAAGAGACGTGAGGACCGGATTATCCTGGTCAAGCTGATAGTTGGGGACTTAGTTCTCAATGTTATCAACGCGTATGACCTACAAGTACTACAAGTAGGCCACAATGAGAACACCAATAGAGAGTTCTGCGAAGGCTTGGAGGACATGGTTAGGAGTGTACCGATTGACGAGAAGCTCTTCATAGGAGGAGACTTCAATGGTCACATGGGTACATCTAACACAAGTTTTGAAGGAGTGCATGAGGGCTTTGGCTATGGCATCAGGAATCAAGAAGGAGAAGGTGTCTTAAGCTTTACTCTAGCTTACGACATGATCATAGCTCACACCCTCTTTAAAAAGAGAGAATCACATCTACTAACTTTTACTAGTGGTCAACACTATAGTTAGATTGATTCCATCCTCTCAAGAAGAGAAGATAGGCGTACATGCCTTGATTGTAAGGTCATACCTAGAAAGAGTGTTGTCCCTTAGCATAAGCTTGTGGTTGCCGGCTTCCGCATTCAGATTCATGTGCAGTGGGATAAGCATGCCAAAGTCGCTAGAACAAAGTGATGGAAGCTCAAGGGGGAGGTAGCTCAGGATTTCAAGGAGATGGTCATTAAGGAGGGCCCTTGGGAGAAAGGAGGGGATGCAAACAATATGTGGATAAAGATGGCGACTTGAATTCTTAAGGTGGCCACAGAGGAGTTTGAAGTGTCTAGGGGAAGTAGAAGCGGAGTTAAAGATACCTGGTGGTAGAATGATGATGTCCAGAAGGCTATTAAAGAGAAGAAAGATTGTTTCAGACGCCTATACCTGGATAGGAGTGCAGATAACATAGAGAAGTACAAGATGACAAAAAAGGCCGCAAAGCGAGCTATGAGTGAAGCAAGGGGTCGGGCGTATGAGGACCTCTACCAGCGGTTAGACACAAAGGAAGGCAAACGGAACATCTATAAGATGGCCAAGATCTGAGAAAAGAAGACAAGGGATGTTGACCAAGTCAAATGCATCAAGGATGGAGCAGACCAGCTGATCTGAGAGAAGAAGACAAGGGATGTTGACCAAGTCAAATGCATCAAGGATGGAGCAGACCAGCTCCTGGTGAAGGTCGAGGAGATTAAGCATAGATGGCGGGAGTACTTCGACAAGTTGTTCAATGGGTAGAATGAGATCTCTACCATTGAACTGAAAGACTCCTTTGATGATACCCACATGCATTTTGTGCGGCGAATCCAGGAGTCTAAGGTCAAGGAATCTTTAAAAAGGATGAAAGGAGGCAAGACGTTGGGTACTGGTTGTATCCCCATTGAGGCGTGGAGAGGCCTCGGGGACATAGCGATAGTATGGCTAACCAAGCTTTTCAATCTCATTTTTCGGGCAAATAAGATGCTAGAAGAATGGAGACGGAGCATATTAGTACCATTATACCAATATTCAAGAACAAGGGGATGTTCAAAGTTGTATTAATTATCGCAAAATTAAGCTGATGAGCCATATAATGAAGCTATGGGAGAGAATAATTTAGCGCCGCTTAAGAAGAATGACAAGCGTGATAAAAAACCAGTTTGATTTCATGCCTGGGAGGTCGACCATGAAAGCCATTTTCTTGGCACGACAACTTATGAAGAGATAGCGGGAGCAAAAGAAGGACCTGCATATGTTGTTCATTGACTTGGAGAAGGCTTATGATAAAATACTGCTACTTCTTGAGCTTATGTTGGTTTTTCCCTTGAAGAGGAAAGGGTGATGCAGCAACGTAGATACAAGTATTTTCCTCAGCTAAGAACCAAGATACCAATCTAGTAGGAGGAACACATAAGTCTCCAATAATTGCACCTGCACAAACAAACAAATACTTGCACCCAATGCGATAAAGGGGTTGTCAATCCCTCCACGGTTAATTGCAAGGATGAGATATGATAGTGATAGATATAAAAGATAAGTAAAAGTGCGAAATAAAATAAAAGTAAATAAATTGCAGCAAGGTAATTTTGCGTTTTTGATTTTGTAGATCTGAAAATAATATGATAAAGATAGACCCGGGGGCCATAGTTTTCACTAGAGACCTCTCGCTTGAAAGAAATCATACGGTGGGTAAACAAATTACTATTGAGCAATGATACGTCTCCGTCGTATCTAGATTGTTCCATGCCAATATTATGCAACTTTCATATACTTTTTGGCAACTTTTTATACTATTTTTGGGACTAACATATTGATCCAATGCCCAGTGCCAGTTCATGTTTGTTGCATGTTTTATGTTTCGCAGAATATCCATATCAAACGAAATCCAAACGGGATAAAAACGAACTGAGCTTATTTTTGGAATATTTTGAAAATTCCGGAAGAAAAATCCATGCGAGACGGTGCCCAAGGTGGCCACGAGGCAGGGGGCGCCCCTGCCCCCCTGGGCGCGCCCCTGACCCTCATGGGCCACCCGTAAGGCGGTTGATGCCCTTCTTCGGCCGCAAGAAAGCTAATTTTTGGTAAAAAATCACGGCGAAGGTTTCAGTCCAATCGGAGTTACGGATCTCCATATATATACGAAACGGTGAAAGGGCAGCAGATGAGAACGCAGAAACAGAGAGAAACAGAGAGACAGATCCAATCTCGGAGGGGCTCTCGCCCCTCCCACACCATGGAGGCCAAGGACCAGAGGGGAAACTCTTCTCCCATCTAGGGAGGAGGTCAAGGAAGAAGAAGACGAAGGGGCCCCCTCTCCCCTTCTCTTCCGGTGGCATCGGAACATTGCCGTGGCCATCATCATCACCGCAATCTTCACCAACAACTTCACCGCCATCATCACCAACTCTTCCCCCCTCTATGCAGCGGTGTAACCTCTCTCTTACCCGCTGTAATCTCTATTTAAACATGGTGCTCAACGCTATATATTATTTCCCAATGATGTATGGCTATCCTATGATGTTTGAGTAGATCCGTTTTGTCCTATGGGTTATTTGATGATCAAGATTGGTTTGAGTTGCATGTTTTATTATTGGTGCTGTCCTATGGTGCTCTCCGTATCGCGCAAGCGTGAGGGATCCCCGCTGTAGGGTTTGCAATATGTTCATGATTTGCTTATGGTGGGTGGCATGAGTGACAGAAGCACAGACCTGAGTAAGTAGGTTGTTTGCGTATGGGATAAAGAGGACTTGATGCTTTAATGCTATGGTTGGGTTTTACCTTAATGATCTTTAGTAGTTGCGGATGCTTGCTAGAGTTCCAATCATAAGTGCATATGATCCAAGTAGAGAAAGTATGTTAGCTTATGCCTCTCCCTCAAATAAAATTGCAACAATGATTACCGGTCTAGTTATCGATTGCCTAGGGACAAATAACTTTCTCGTAACAAAAAGCTCTCTACTAAAACTAATTTAGTTGTGTCTTTATTTAAACAACCCCTAGCTTTTATTTACGCACTCTGTATTATCTTGCAAACCTATCCAAAAACACCTACAAAGTACTTCTAGTTTCATACTTGTTTTAGGTAAAGCAAACGTCAAGCATGCGTAGAGTTGTATCGGTGGTCGATAGAACTTGAGGGAATATTTGTTCTACCTTTAGATCCTCGTTGGGTTCGACACTCTTACTTATCGAAAGAGGCTACAATTGATCCCCTATACTTGTGGGTTATCAAGACCTTTTTCTGGCGCCGTTGCCGGGGAGTCATAGCCTGGGGTGAATATTCTCATGTGTGCTTGTTTGCTTTATCACTAAGTAATTTTTATTTGCTGTTCTTAGTTGTTATCTATCTTTAGTTATGGATATGGAACACGAAATACCAAAAAAATTAGGTGTACTTGCTGCTCATGGAGATGGGGAACCTCCTAAAACCCTCGATGCTCGTTATGTGACATATATTATGTACTACTTTGATAATTCAGAGAAAACCCCATTCAATTTGGTAATGGGAGTAACGTTGGATTAACGTGAATACTTTAGGGATTATCGCTTGACACAAAAAGGGAAACTATTATGGGATCAAATTTATATGTTGAAGTGGTATGCTAGGCAACTATGCTTGAGATATGATTATACTTGTTGCTCTAGAATGAAGGCTCCACACCTTCCCTTTTCATGCAAATTTAATGATAACAAAACCTTAGCTTCTTATGCTAATGGTATCTATTATTACTATGACGTGGAACAAATATAAGAATTTGTTCCTTTTATGGGTGCTTATGAAATTGAATCTATGTTTAAAGATGAAAGGATCGATATGGTTGACTAGAGGGGGGGGGGGGTGAATAGGCAACTAACAATTTTTAAGCTTTTCTTTACCAAATTAAAGTTTGCAACAAAATAGATTGTCTAGATGTGCAACTAAGTGAGCAACCTATATGATGCAATAACAACTAGCACATAAGCAAGCAATGGATGTAACACAAGTAAGCTTGCAAAAGTAAAGGCACAAAGTAACCAAGAGTGGAGCCGGTGGAGACGAGGATGTGTTACCGAAGTTCCTTCCTTTTAAGGGAAAGTACGTCTCCGTTAGAGCGGTGTGGAGGCACAATGCTCCCCAAGAAGCCACTAGGGCCACCGTATTCTCCTCACGCCCTCACACGATGCGAGATGCCGTGATTCCACTATTGGTGCCCTTGAAGGCGGCGACCGAACCTTTACAAACAAGGTTGGGGCTATCTTCACAACAATTGGAGGCTCCCAACAACACCACGAAGCTTCACCACAATGGAGTATGGCTCCGAGGTGACCTCAACCGTCTAGGGTGCTCAAACACCCAAGAGTAACAAGATCCGCTAGGGATAAGAGGGGAATCAAATTTCTCTTGGTGGAAGTGTAGATCGGGGCCTTCTCAACCAATCCCGAGGAAATCAACAAGTTTGATTGGCTAGGGAGAGAGATCGGGCGAAAATGGAGCTTGGAGCAACAATGGAGCTTTGGGGGAAAGAGGTAGGTCAACTTTGGGGAAGAAGACCCCTTTATATAGTGGGGGAAGCAATCCAACCGTTACCCCACCGAACAGCCACGCACAGAGCGGTACTACCGCTTGAGCAGGGCGGTACTACCGCTCCAGGGCGGTACTACCGCTCCCAATCAGCGTATCTTGCCGTCGTCGACGAGGAAGGCAGGGCCCTGGCCCCAGAGCGGTACTACCGCGGTAGTGAGAGCGGTACTACCGCTCGGAGCGGTACTACCGCCAGTACTACCGCTCCTAGTACCGCAAAACCCGACACTAAAAACACCGGTCTCGAATCGAGGCGGTAGTAGCGCGGAACTACTGCGGTACTACGGCCGAAGCCCCCAAGCGGTACTACCGCTCTGTGGAGCGGTACTACCGCTGAGAGCGGTACTACCACTTCGTGGAGCGGTACTACCACTGGAGAGCTTCGGCGGTACTACCGCTGTTGACCACGGTACTACCGTTGGGACAGAACGGAGCAGGAACGGAAGAACAAAAGGGCAGCTCCAAAGATGTGGAAGGAAGACGACGGGTGTGAAGGATGTGTACGTGTTGATTCCACCCAAGGCTTACCACAGCGGATCCCCTCGTGATAGTACGGTGACTCCTACGAAACTAGTCCACCAACAACGAAGCGAAGGAGCTACACCGTCTTGAATACAACACAGAGGGGAGGTAATCGTCTCGTGCCAATGGATGAATCTCTGAAAGAACTTAACGCACAGATTAGTCCGCAAACACACTGTCATCAATCACCAAAACAACTTGGGGATAAACATGCCCTTACAATCTCCCCCTTTTTGGTGGATTGATGACAATACGGGATTTACGCAAACAAGAGAGATAAAGGACAAGCGCAAAAACCCACGTCCTAAAATGTAGATGGGCTCCCCCTAGATGTGTGCTATCTCGATAAGTGCTTTGGACTGCATCGCACACATACTAGGATCAACGCTCCCCCTACATTTTAGTGACCGACCAAACACCTAAGCAGGATATATGAGAGGAGCATAGATAAACTAACAATATAAGCATGCAACTCATAAGATATGGTGACATAGATTGATACTGGAAATAAAAAGGTAGTATAGGTAGCATATGTCTCACACCATATGACGGGAACTTAGGTCTCACTGACACAAACCAACAAAGCAAATAGCGAGGAGAGAACAAACACAGAAGACGGAAGACACAAAGCACAAATCCCTAAACTCTCTCCCCCTTTGGCATCGAGACACCAAAAAGGAGAGGGGGTGCTGCTACGGCTCCAGGTGATAGCAGAAGACGGACACACACATCAGATGTCAGCGGGACCATCTGCGCCACCGTCGTCGGTCGGGAAGTGCTCGGCATCAGAATCGGTCCACGGGCAGTGCTGCTGAATCTACTCCTCCTCCTCAGTAAGCTATCCTCCGATCCACTGTTGACTGTAGCACCCAACTGACGCATGAGCTCCTTGTGGCGACCACGAGCCTTCTTCTCAGCCACATGAGTCATGTACTGACCGTGAGCCTCCATGCAGAACAACATCATCATCTTAGACTTGAGCTTCTTTGCCCAAGAGGGCTCTGCCTCAGAAGGCATGTAGTCAACATCATCATCATCATCATTATCAGCCCCAGTCTCCTCCTCGGTCTCCATGGCAGTAGCAGACGAAGGAACTCCAGTCTTGGGGACCTGAGTGCCCCAGTTATCCTTCTTCCTCAGACGCTTGATGTCGTGAGACACCAACTCTCCAGTCTCCAGCCCCACCTTGGGATAGACACGAGCCCAGGCCTTCTCAATAAGCAGCATGATGAACGGACCGTAAATCGGGCACTTGCGCTCGGAGATAGCAGATAACAGCTCAGACCACATGACATGGGAAATATCCAGGGACTCTCCGGTGTTCTGTTCCTTCTGACGCTGGCAAAAGAGAAGCATGTCCACGAGATAGGAGTGAACCTGATCCAGATTCCCGATACGAGGGAAAAGAGTCTCTCTGAAGATACGGTGAAGAATGTCCAGATAGGCAGGCATCTCATAAGTTTCCTTCTTCGTCTCAGGGTTGATCCTCAAAGTGCAGTAGGGCCACAGAGCTTGCTTGTGAGTGGAGTTGGTGTTGCGGTGTGGGCGAAAGCCGACAGGAGACTCAAGTCCTAGATCTTGCACCCCAATCAAATTCATGAAAGCCTTCCACTTGACTGAAAGCAACTTGCCATTGGTCAACCAAGTCAGTGTCCTGTCCTCATCAGTCCCGAGATGAACCGTGGCAAAGAATTGGGCCACAATATCAACATCAAAATCTTTGTTGAATTTCATGACCCTAAGAATGTTCAGTTGAGTGCACATCTGAAGAGCTTCACCAAAGTATTCAGGATCCTTTTCCATATGTCGGTGTCAATGGAGTGCACGTTGACAAAGAGATTCTTCTTGGCCTTGAGAACATCAAAGAAGATGGCGAACTGAAACTTGTTCCAGAACAGACGGTTGACCATAGTGGGATCTTGGTCTGCCTCATATGGGTTGCGGCGACGCCTCGCCCAGAACTTCTCAGGTGCCATTTCTGGCACGGTTTTGCCAGAGTGCTTCGGCTTGACACCAATCTTCTTTTGGAGTTGAGGTGGAGGTGGAGGTGGAGGTGGAGCACTTGAGGAAGCTCCGGCAGACTCTGTGGTGCGGTAACGCTTGGACGTGGCACGGCCGGGGTTGACACGACGAGCCGGATGCTCAGTAAGCTCATCACCTGGAACCACACACAAAAATACGCAAACAACCAGAAAGAACGATCAAAAGCCATAAAACACGAGCAAAAGGATCACTGAAAGGTAAGAGCATGATGGAAACTGGTAGGGGGCGGTAGTACCGTGCCCCTGATAGTGGTAGTACCGCTCCAAGCGGTAGTACCGAGAGCGGTAGTACCGCTCGAGACGGGGAAACAACGGTTTCCTACTACCGTGGACAGATCCGGCACTACCGTCCTACCAAATTCAAAAATACTCCAACCAAACATCAATCCAAACTGTCTAGAAGAATTCTCCATTCTACTCAAGCCTAGATTTGGTCAAAAATCTAGAGATGCAACTGCTACTGCCCCTAAGAAGTTAGATGGGAAATCTAGACAAAAAGAAAGAGAGAACGGGGGCAATACCGGCATCCATGGCAAGAGGACAAGGTGGGGATCGACTCCACCGAAGGAAATGGAGAGGGACGCCCCGGAGAGGGAGATCCGCTGGAGCCCTCATGGCGCCGATTCTTTGAGAGAGAGGAACAGAGCGAGGGGCGAGCGAATGGGTATGGGGGAGAAGAGAACTCCCCCTGCCCCGATATAACTCCCTGCCCGCGCCTCACAGCGGTAGTACCGCGCTGGAGGGCGGTAGTACCGCATGGGGCGGTAGTACCGCTCGCCAGCAGCGGTAGTACCGCCAGCAACCAAAAAGGCCTCTAGACAAAACTCAAGCACAACAAGGAGAAAGTTAAGGCACGGACAAGAAACGAGAACTATAAGGCAACACTCACACTAACAAAGGTCCAGAAACCACTCCTTTAAGACAACCAAACGAAAGAGGAGCGAGCTCTGGCCTCTCTCAAGAGAGGGCGGTGGTCGGAGCCACCTATGTTTGAGTCAATTGGTATGGCACCGCGAAGAACTATCCTTGGGCCCATGACCAAAACTCGTCTTTGAAGCACAAGTACTATAAAAAATGGCTAATGTGAAAGAGTTGATCGTTTTATGCATAATGGGGGGAGGAAGAGTTCATTGAGAGAACAACACTCCCCCTATGTCCATGCCTACACCTAAACTAGACAACAAGATGAGTGTGGTGGGGGGTGCAAGGGTTCAAGTCACATTGCTCAAATCAATGATATTTAGCTCATGCCTTAACTCGTGAAATCTTGCTTCATCCAAGGGCTTCGTGAAGATATCTGCAAGGTTATCATGAGTGTTGACATACTTGAGCTCAATATCCCCTCGCCTAATGTGATCCCGGATGAAGTGATACCGAATCTCAATGTGCTTCGTCTTGAAGTGTTGCACCGGGTTGAGAGAAATCTTGATGGCACTTTCATTATCACACCAAAGAGGCACTTTGTCACAAATGACACCGTACTCCTTTAAAGTTTGCCTCATCCGAAGAAGTTGAGCACAACAACTACCGGCCGCCACATATTCCGCTTCGGTGGACGAGAGAGACACACAACTTTGCTTCTTGGAAGACCAACTTACCAAGGAGCAACCAAGAAATTGGCACCCTCCGGAAGTGGACTTCCTATCCACTTTGTCTCCCGCCCAATCGGAATCCGTAAATCCTTCAAGCTTGAAGTTTGCTCCTCTTGGGTACTATAAGCCAAAGTTTGGGGTATGAGCCAAATATCGAAAGATTCGCTTGACCGCCACATAGTGGCTTTCCTTGATCTTGCTTGAAACCGTGCACACATTCCCACACTCAACATGATATCCGGTCTAGATGCACAAAGGTAAAGCAAGGAGCCAATCATGGAGCGATATACCTTTTGATCCACCACTTTACCATTGGGATCAATGTCAAGTTGGCACTTGGTAGGCATTGGTGTAGTAGCCGGCTTGACATCACTTAGCTTGAATCTTTTGAGCATGTCTTGAGTGTATTTGGCTTGGTTGATTAAGGTTCCTTCTCTTCTTTGTTTGATATCGAAACCAAGGAAGAACTTCAACTCTCCCATCGAGGACATCTTGAACTTGGAGGTCATGAGAGCGGCAAATTCCTCATTGAAAGCTTTGTTAGGAGAACCAAAGATAATATCATCAACATATAGTTGGCATACAAACAACTCCCCATTGACCTTCTTAGTAAAAAGAGTGGGATCGATTTGCCCCACTTAAAATCCACGGTCTTGTAACAACTCGGTAAGGTGGTCATACCACACCCGTGGGGCTTGTTTAAGGCCATAGAGTGCCTTATCGAGTTGATACACGTGATCCGGGAAGTAGGGGTCCTCGAACTCGGAGGGTTGCTTGACATAGACCAACTCATTAATAGGACCATTAAGAAAAGCACTTTTCACATCCATTTGTTGCAACTTAAAGTTGTGATGGGAAGCATAAGCAATCAACAAACGAATGGATTCAAGACGAGCAACGGGAGCAAAGGTTTCACCGTAGTCGATACCCTCGACTTGGGAGTAGCCTTGTGCTACCAATCTTGCCTTGTTGCGAATGATGTTCCCATGAGCATCTTGCTTGTTCTTGAAGATCCACTTGGTTCCAATGACGTTGTGGTTCCCCGATGGCCTTGGCACCAATCTCCACACCTTGTTGTACTCGAAGTTGTTGAGTTCTTCATGCATGGCATTGAGCCAATCCGAGTCTTCGAGCGCCTCATAGACCTTTTGGGGTTCAACACAAGAGACAAACGCGTGATGTTCACAATAGTTTGCCAATTGTCTACGAGTGCTTACCCCTTTTCTTAGGCTTCCAACCACATTGTCCATGAGATGGCCTTTGGTGGCGAGTTTGGAAGCAATCTTGGCAGCACGACGCTCTAAATCCTCCTCGGAGGTGAGATGAGGAGGGGTCACTTGATCATCTTGAGCGCCGTCTTGAGCATGTTCTTCATCTTGAGCATGCTCGGGGGAGAGAACTTGACCTTGGGCATCATTTGGAGTGTCATCATCGTCTTGAGCACTATCTTGCCCTTGGTCTTGTTCATGAGGTTGAGGGCCTTCACTTTGTTCTTCGGAAGCGTGTGGGCCTTGGGTTGGTGATGGCTCCACTTGAGTGGAGCATTGTCCTTCTCCTTCGGCCACAAGGGGTTCCTCAATGGGTAGGATAAAACCAACACCCATTCTTCTTATGGCTTGAGGAGGAATTTCATCACCTACATCACAAGTGCCACTTTGCTCCACTTGGGAGCCGTTATTCTGATCAAACTCCACGTTACACATCTCCTCAATAAGTCCCGTGGATTTATTGAGGACACGGTAAGCATGAGAGTTTGTAGCATAACCAACAAATATGCCCTCATGAGCTCTAGCTTCAAATTTAGACAAACGAACACCTTTCTTGAGAATGAAACACTTACACCGAACACCGAAAGTACTTGAGGTTGGGCTTGTTGCGGTGAGTATCTCATAAGGAGTCTTGTTCAAGCCTTTGCGGAGATAGAGCCGATTGGATGCATGACATGCGGTGTTGATGGCTTCGGCCCAAAAGTTGTATGGAGACTTGAACTCCGCCATCATGGTCCTTGCCGCATCCATCAACGTCCGGTTCTTCCTCTCCGCAACACCATTTTGTTGAGGGGTATATGGTGCAGAATATTGATGCTTGATCCCTCATCACTAAGAAACTCATCCAAGGTGTAGTTCTTGAACTCGGTGCCGTTGTCACTTCTTATAGTCAAGATCTTTGCATTATGTTGACGTTGAGCTTCATTTGCAAAGTCGATGACGGTTTGTTGAGTCTCACTCTTCCTCTTGAAGAAGTATACCCAAGTGTATCTTGAATAGTCATCCACAATCACCAAGCAATACTTTCTACCTCCAAGACTATCAAATGATGGTGGCCCAAAGAGATCCATGTGAAGGAGCTCCAAGGGTCTCTTTGAGTATATGATGGTCGAGGGAGGGTGAGCCTTCTCATGAAGCTTTCCTTCAATACAAGCACTGAAAGCACGGTCTTTGGCAAAACTAACATTTGTTAGTCCACGGACATGGTCCCCCTTGAGAAGACTTTGCAAAGATCTCATATTGACGTGGGCTAAACGGCGATGCCAAAGCCATCCCACGTCAACTTTAGCCATTAGGCATGTCGCGGTCTTAGTGGGTCGCTCCGAAAAGTTAATCACATAGAGACCGTTCTCGACATGCCCAACAAAGGCTACTTTAAGAGTCTTGCTCCACAAGAGGGCCACGGTATCAATGTCAAAGAAGGTAGCAAAACCCATGATTGCAAGTTGACGAACGGAAAGCAAATTGTATGCAAGGGACTCAACAAGCATGACTTTCTCGATCGTAAGATCATGAGAAATGACAACCTTGCCGAGACCCAATACCTTAGAATGTGATGCATCACCCCACTCGACATTGGTGGGCATAGATGGAATCTCTTGCACGTCCACCACCAAGTCCTTGCTTCCGGTCATATGATTTGTTGCTCCACTATCGAGCAACCATGATCCCCCACCGGAAGCAAACACCTACAAGATATCAATGCTTGGTTTTAGGTACCCATTTAGTAATGGGTCCTTTGATGTTATTAACAAGGGTCTTGGGAACCCAAATAGACCATTCAATGTACTCATAAGGAGAACCAACAAATTTAGCATAAACATGTCCATCACTAGCACGGCACAACACATATGACGGGTTAAAGTCGCCGGCTTTGTTTAAGGACATGCTTTTGCCCTTTTGGATATCAACTCCCTTCACTTTTTCTTTATTCTCCTTAGGAGCACCCTCTCCCTCTTTCACAAACGTTTGCTTGAGAGGAGGAGGACGTTTGGTCTTGTGGTTCTTCTTCTTCTTGCTCTTGGACTTTGGTGCAAACCCAATTCCTTCCTTGGCCACAACTTCCTTTTGATTGCTCAAAAGGTCATTGAGGTTCTTCTCACCTTGAATGCATGACACAAGGCCTTTCTCAAGTTGATCTTTCAACTTGGCATTCTCCTCCACAAGATGCACATGTTCACAACACGGGTTAGTAGCACATGCATTGTCAATTAATACCATATGAGGAAAGGTGGCCTTTTCCTTGGTTAGCTTAACTTGGAGTTGAGCATGAGACTCTTTGAGGTTAGCGTGAGCACCCTTCAAGACCTTGTGAGCCTTGTCAAGTATCTCAAACTCCTCTTTGAGTCTAGCATGATCAACCCCAAGTTTAGCCTTCTCGGAAGATAACACACGAGACATAACAAGAGCATGATCAAGATCTTTCTTTAACTTAGCATGGTCATCGTTGTGTGACTCCTCAAAAGTCAAACGATGCACAATCTCTTCCTCAAGGGCATTAGAGAGATCCGATATCTCATCGGCATAGTCACGACTATGACCTTCCATATTAGAGATGGTTTCTTCGTGAGCCTCGATCATGTCATTTGCCTCACCAAGTTGTTCCAAGAGAGCCACAAAGTGCTTCTTGGATTTGCCCTTGAGCTTACTCATAAAAGACTCAAATTCATTCACTTTATCATTAGACCCATCATGATCATCAATGCACTCCTCCATGGAGGAATTAGTAATGATGGTGGTTTTGATGTTGGGGGTTACCTTGTTGGAAGCTTTAGCCATGAGGCACTTGGCGGTGATGTTCTCATTGGGTGAATCAAAGAGAGACACTCGGGGAGTAGTAGCAATGGCAACGGACGCCATGGCCATTGCTTCTTCATTTTCATCATCATCGTCATCCTCATGGTATTCTTCTTGAACCACCAACCCACGAGTAGGAGTCTTCTTGGCGAAGTTGTTCTTGTTGGGGAAGGACTTGGCTTTGTCCTTTCGGATAAACTTGCCACCATTGTCTTCCCGCTTCTCATAAGGACAATCCGCAATGAAATGGCTCACATTGCCACAGTTGAAGCAGGTTCTAACTCGTTGCTTGCCCTTGACTCCACTAGGGTTGCTCTTGTTGAAGTTGGGCCTTGTATTTTTCTTGCTCCAACATTGTCTTGAAGCAAGGGCCATGTGCTCATGATAATCGTACTTGGTGTCTTCGGGGTTGCTCTCCTCAACTTCCACTTCTTCCTCTTCTTCTATGATGACCTTGGCCTTCAATGCAAGGTTGGGCTTCTTTGCCCTTTGAGAACGGAGCACCGCATTGTTGGCGGTCTTGTCCAAGATGCTCATTGCAACGAACTCATCCAACACTTCACTTGAGGTCATGGAGTGGAAGTCCGGTCTTTGACGAATGACGGAGGACATGGCCTTGTTGTAGGGCATCATGGCCTTGAGAAACTTGCGCTTGATCCAATTGTCATATGTGTCCTTGCTTCCATGATCTCGGAGTGAGACCGCGAGTTTGGTCACTCTTCGAAAGAGCTCACGAGGTTCTTCATCTTCTTTCATTGCAAACTCATCGGCTTCATCTTGCACAACTTCATAGTTGGAGCGTTGAATGCTAGCACTTCCTCGATAGAGAGACTCAACACATTTCCATGCTTCTTTAGCCATGGAATGAGGTCGAAGATGAGGGAGATCTTCGGGAAGAATTGCATCTTGGATGATGAAGAGAGCGCTCTCATTGAATTGATTGTCCACGACTTCTCGGGGGGTGAAGTTGCTTGGGTCATGAGGATAGAAACCTTCTTCAATGATTCTCCAAAGGTTAGTATTCACATACTTTAAATGACGCTTGAAGCGATAAACCCAAGAATCAAAATCTTCATGCTTTTCATATTTAGGAGGAGGACCGGCATGATTCAAATGAGTAGAAGGAATCGGCCCTCCATAAACTAGAGGTTCCACATGGGCAAAGATGCCGGTGCCATTTCTACCACTAGACGATGGGGCTTTCTCACTAGTAGCTTCCCCCTTATCGGAGTTAGCATCCGCTCCCGTGTTGGCGGGATCACCCACTTTCGCGGGTGCGGTGGAAAGTTTAAGCCCTTCTAGGAATTCCTTAATCATGTCCTTGACCTCGGTCGTCATGGAGGTTTTCAATGTGTCCAACGCCACATTGAATTCCTCACGAGAGATCGAGGTACCCCCATCTCCCGTAGATGATATCGGATTCAAGACCGGAGTGCTCCCCACATCATCTACGACGTCAACCATACTCTTGGACGGTAAAGTCCTTAAAAAGAGACGAGGCTCTGATACCAATTGAAAGGATCGATATGGTTGACTAGAGGGGGGTGAATAGGCAACTAACAATTTTTAAGCTTTTCTTTACCAAATTAAAGTTTGCAACAAAATAGATTGTCTAGATGTGCAACTAAGTGAGCAACCTTTATGATGCAATAACAACTAGCACATAAGCAAGCAATGGATGTAACACAAGTAAGCTTGCAAAAGTAAAGGCACAAAGTAACCAAGAGTGGAGCCGGTGGAGACGAGGATGTGTTACCGAAGTTCCTTCCTTTTAAGGGGAAGTACGTCTCCGTTAGAGCGGTGTGGAGGCACAATGCTCCCCAAGAAGCCACTAGGGCCACCGTATTCTCGTCACGCCCTCACACGATGCGAGATGTCGTGATTCCACTATTGGTGCCCTTGAAGGCGGCGACCGAACCTTTACAAACAAGGTTGGGGCTATCTTCACAACAATTGGAGGCTCCCAACAACACCACGAAGCTTCACCATAATGGAGTATGGCTCCGAGGTGACCTCAACCGTCTAGGGTGCTCAAACACCCAAGAGTAACAAGATCCGCTAGGGATAAGAGGGGGAATCAAATTTCTCTTGGTGGAAGTGTAGATCGGGGCCTTCTCAACCAATCCCGAGGAAATCAACAAGTTTGATTGGCTAGGGAGAGAGATCGGGCGAAAATGGAGCTTGGAGCAACAATGGAGCTTTGGGGGAAAGAGGTAGGTCAACTTTGGGGAAGAAGACCCCTTTATATAGTGGGGGAAGCAATCCAACCGTTACCCCACCGAACAGCCACGCACAGAGTGGTACTACCGCTTGAGCAGGGCGGTACTACCGCTCCAGGGCGGTACTACCGCTCCAGGGCGGTACTACCGCTCCCAATCAGCGGTACTGCCGTGCTGACGAGGAAGGCAGGGCCCTGGCCCCAGAGCGGTACTACCGCGGTAGTGAGAGCGGTACTACCGCTCGGAGCGGTACTAGCGGTACTACCGCCAGTACTACCGCTCCTAGTACCGCAAAACCGGACACGAAAAACACCGGTCTCGAATCGAGGCGGTAGTAGCGCGGAACTACTGCGGTACTACGGCCGAAGCCCCCAAGCGGTACTACCGCTCTGCGGAGCGGTACTACCGCTGAGAGCGGTACTACCGCTTCGTGGAGCGGTACTACCGCTGGAGAGCTTCGGCGGTACTACCGCTGTTGACCGCGGTACTACCGCTGGGACAGAACGGAGCAGGAACGGAAGAACAAAAGGGCAGCTCCAAAGATGCGGAAGGAAGACGACGGGTGTGAAGGATGTGTACGTGTTGATTCCACCTAAGGCTTACCACAGCGGATCCCCTCTTGATAGTACGGTGACTCCTACGAAACTAGTCCACCAACAACGAAGCGAAGGAGCTACACCGTCTTGAATACAACACAGAGGGGAGGTAATCGTCTCGTGCCAATGGATGAATCTCTGAAAGAACTTAACACACAAGATTAGTCCGCAAACGCACTGTCATCAATCACCAAAACAACTTGGGGATAAACATGCCCTTACAAAAGAGTTTGAAGATTTTGATGATTCGGTTTATAGACCTGAAAATTTAGCTATCCTTAAATATTGTTATGAGAATTATGAATACAATTACGATATTAATGCACTTATTGAGAAAGTCTCAGTTGTCCAAGAAGAGACTAATATTTTGCAGGAATCTATGGAAGAAGAAGTTGATGAAACTGTGGGATTATTGGATGAAAAAGATGATGAGGAGAGCGAAGAAAAAAAGGAGGAAGAGCTGATTAGCTACCCGTGCCCACCTTCTAATGAGAGTAACTCTTCAACTCATACATTGTTTAATTTCTCTTCGTGCTTACCGAAGGATGATTGCTATGATCCCGTTCACTCTCTTGAAATATCCCTTTTTGATGATGGTTGCTATGCTTGTGGCCAAGATGCCAATATGAATTATGCTTATGGAGATGAACTTTCTATAGTTCCTTATGTTAAACATGAAATTGTTGCTATTGCACCCACACATGATAGTCCTATTATCTTTTTGAATTCTCCAAACTACACTATACCGGAGAAGTTTGCTTTTATTAAGGATTATATTGATGGGTTTCCTTTTACCGTTGCACATGATGATTTTGATGAATATAATATGCATGTGCTTGCTGCTCCTACTTGCAATTATTATGAGAGAGGAACTATATCTCCACCTCTCTATATTTCCAACACGATAAAATTGCAAGAAACTGTTTATACTATGCATTGACCTTTACTTTCTGTGCATGAATTGTTCTTTTATGACATGCCGATGCATAGGAAGAGAGTTAGATTTCGTCATTACATGATATATGTTGCTTTGTGCCCACTACTAAATTACAAATCATTGTTAATTAAAATTGGCTTTGATATACCTTGGGATCCGGGTGGATCCATTACTTGAGCACAACATGCCTAGCTTAATGGCTTTAAAGAAAGCGCTGCCAGGGAGACAACCCGGAAGTTTTAGAGAGTCATTTATTTCTGTTGAGTGATTTCATATATTTTAAAAACAACAAAAATAAAGAGGAGAACCCAAAAATTTTTCAAAAAGGAAAGTGAAAGTGAGAAAGACAAGCATTGTTGAAGTGGGAGAGCTCCTTGAACTTTGTTCATGCTCACGGAAACTTTATGAATCTTGATTACAGAAACTTTTCAACAAAAATAATTATCCCCTTGTACAATTCCATTGTATTATAAAAATAATGTGCCAAGGTTTGCCTTTAGGATGTTTATAATACTTGTTGGTTTGTACGGTGCAGGACAGAAACTTTGTCTGTAGTGCGCGATTTTTAATTTTTTACTGGAACGTCAAATGGTTCTGATTCTTTTTGCACTGTCTTTCTATACAAATTTTTTTTCCTAAGTTTTGCAGAATTTTTCAAGTATCATAAGTATGGTGAATGTTTAGATTATTACAGACTGTTCTGTTTTAGACAGATTCTGTTTTTGATGCATAGTTTGCTTGTTTTGATGAAACTATCAATTTATATCAGTGGATTAAGCCATGAAAAAGTTATATTACATTAGACACAATGAAAAAATAAAATATGAATTGGTTTTCAATAGTACTTAGAGTGGTGATTTGCTTTATTATACTAACGGATCTTATCGAGTTTTCTGTTGAAGTTTTGTGTGGATGAAGTGTTTGATGATCGAGAAGGTTTCGATGTGAGAAGAAGGAAGAGAGGCAAGAGCTCAAGCTTGGGGATGCCCGAGGCACCCCAAATAAATATTCAAGGAGACTCAAGCTTCTAAGCTTGGGGATGCCCCGGAAGGCACCCCCTATTTCTTCAACAAGTATCGGTATGTTTTCGGATTCGTTTCGTTCATGCGATATGTGCAAATCTTGGAGCGTCTTTTGCATTTAGTTTTCATTTTTCTTTTATGCACCATGCTGGTATGAGATAGTCCTTGGTTGATTTATAGAATGCTCATTGCACTTCACTTATATCTTTTGTGTATGGCTTTATAGAATGCTTCATGTGCTTCATTTATATCATTTGAAGCTTGGATTGCCTGTTTCTCTTTACATAGACAACCGCCATTTGTAGAATGCTATTTTGCTTCACTTATATTTGTTAGAGCGTGGGCATATCTTTTGTAGAAAGAATTAAACTCTCGTGCTTCACTTATATCTATTTAGAGAGATGATAGGAACTGGTCATTCACATGGTTAGTCATAAAACCCTACATAAAACTTGTAGATCACTGAATATGATATGTTTGATCCTTACAATAGTTTTGCGATATAAAGGTGGTGATACTAGAGTCGTGCTAGTTGAGTAATTGTGAAATTGAGAAATACTTGTGTTGAGGTTTGCAAGTCCTGTAGCATGCACGAATGGTGAACCGTTATGTAACGAAGTTGGAGCATGAGGTGTTTATTGATTGTGTTCCTTATAAGTGGCGGTCGGGGACGAGCGATGGTATTTTCCTACCAATCTATCCCCCTAGGAGCAGGCGTGTAGTACTTTGTTTTGATAGCTAATAGACTTTTGCAATAAGTATGTGAGTTCTTTATGACTAATGTTGAGTCCATGGATTATACACACTCTCACCCTTCCATCATTGCTAGCCTCTTGATGCATGCGCATTGCCCTTTCTCACCTCGAGAGTTGGTGCAAACTTCGCCGGTGCATCCAAACCCCGTGATACGATACGCTCTATCACACATAAACCTCCTTATATCTTCCTCAAAACATCCACCACACCTACCTATTATGGCATTTCCATAGCCATTCCGAGATATATTGCCATGCAACTTCCATCATCATCATATACATGACTTGAGCATTTATTGTCATATTGCTTTGCATGATCGTAAGATAGCTAGCATGATGTTTTCATGGCTTGTCCGTTTTTTGATGTCATTGCTACGCTAGATCATTGCACATCCCGGTACACTGCCAGAGGCATTCATATAGAGTCATATCTTTGTTCTAGATATCGAGTTGTAAGTAAATAAAAGTGTGATGATCATCATTATTAGAGCATTGCCCCAGTGAGGAAAGGATGATGGAGACTATGATTCCCCCACAGGTCGGGATGAGACTCCAGACGAAAAAAATTAAAAAAAATTAAAAAATATAAAAAAGAGAGAAAGGCCAAAAAAAGAGAAGGCCCAAAAAAAGAGAAAAAAAGAAAACAAAAAAAATAAGAGAAAAAGAGAGAAGGGGCAATGTTACTATCCTTTTACCACACTTGTGCTTCAAAGTAGCACCATGTTCTTCATATAGAGAGTCTCTTGAGTTATCACTTTTATATACTAGTGGGAATTTTCATTATAGAACCTGGCTTGTATATTCCAACGACGGGCTTCCTCAAATGCCCTAGGTCTTCATGAGCAAGCAAGTTGGATGCACACCCACTTAGTTTCAGTTTGAGCTTTCATACACTTATAGCTCTAGTGCATCCGTTGCATGGCAATCCCTACTCCTCACATTGACATCAATTGATGGGCATCTCCATAGCCCGTTGATTAGCCGCGTCGATGTGAGACTTTCTCCTTTTTTGTCTTCTCCACATAACCCCCATCATCATATTCTATTCCACCTATAGTGCTATGTCCATGGCTCATGCTCATGCATTGCGTGAAAGTTGAAAAGGTTTGAGAAACGTCAAAAGTATGAAACAATTGCTTGGCTTGTCATCAGGGTTGTGCATGATGTGAATATTTTGTGTGGCGAAGATGGAGCATAGCCAGACTATATGATTTTGTAGGGATGAGCTTTCTTTGGCTATGTTATTTCAACAAGACATAATTGCTTGGTTGGTATGCTTGAAGTATTATTATTTTTATGTCAAAGGATAGACTATTGCTTTGAATCACTCATGTCTTAATATTCATGCCATGATTAGACATATGATCAAGATTATGCTAGGTAGCATTCCACATCAAAAATTATCTTTTTATCATTTACCTACTCGAGGACGAGCAGGAATTAAGCTTGGGGATGCTGATACGTCTCCGTCAGTATCTATAATTTTGATTGTTCCATGCCAATATTATTCAACTTTCATATACTTTTGGCAACTTTTTATAATATTTTAGGACTAACATATTGATCCGAAGGCTCCGATGCAGTTCCTGTTTGTTGCATGTTTTATGTTTCGCAGAATATCCATATCAAATAGAATCCAAACGGGATAAAACGGATGGAGCTTATTTTGGAATATTTGGAAAATTCGGAAGAAAAATCCATGAGAGCGGTGCCCGAGGTGGCCACGAGGAGGGGCGCCCTGCCTCCCCGGGCGCGCCCGACCTCGTGGGCCACCCGTAAGGCGGTTGATGCCCTTCTTGCCGCAAGAAAGCTAATTTTGGTAAAAAATCACAGCGAAGGTTTCGGTCCAATCGGAGTTACGGATCTCCATATATATACGAAACGGTGAAAGGGCAGCAGACGAGAACGCAGAAACAGAGAGAAACAGAGAGACAGATCCAATCTTGGAGGGGCTCTCACCCCTCCCACGCCATGGAGGCCAAGGACCAGAGGGGAAACCCTTCTCCCATCTAGGGAGGAGGTCAAGAAAGAAGAAGACGAAGGGGCCCCCTCTCCCCTTCTCTTCCGGTGGCGCCGGAACGTTGCCGTGGCCATCATCATCACCGCAATCTTCACCAACAACTTCACCACCATCATCACCAACTCTTCCCCCCTCTATGCAGCGGTGTAACCTCTCTCTTACCCGCTGTAATCTCTACTTAAACATGGTGCTCAATGCTATATATTATTTCCCAATGATGTATGGCTATCCTATGATGTTTGAGTAGATCCGTTTTGTCCTATGGGTTATTTGATGATCAAGATTGGTTTGAGTTGCATGTTTTATTATTGGTGCTGTCTTATGGTGCTCTCCGTGTCGCGCAAGCGTGAGGGATCCCCGCTGTAGGGTTTGCAATATGTTCATGATTTTCTTATGGTGGGTGGCGTGAGTGACAGAAGCACAGACCCGAGTAAGTAGGTTGTTTGCGTATGGGATAAAGAGGACTTGATGCTTTAATTCTATGGTTGGGTTTTACCTTAATGATCTTTAGTAGTTGCGGATGCTTGCTAGAGTTCCAATCATAATTGCATATGATCCAAGTAGAGAAAGTATGTTAGCTTATGCCTCTCCCTCAAATAAAATTGCAATAATGATTACCGGTCTAGTTATCGATTGCCTAGGGACAAATAACTTTCTCGTAACAAAAAGCTCTCTACTAAAACTACTTTAGTTGTGTCTTTATTTAAACAGCCCCTAGCTTTTATTTACGCGCTCTTTATTATCTTGCAAACCTATCCAAAAACACCTACAAAGTAGTTCTAGTTTCATACTTGTTTTAGGTAAAGCAAACGTCAAGCGTGCGTAGAGTTGTATCGGTGGTCGATAGAACTTGAGGGAATATTTGTTCTACCTTTAGCTCCTCGTTGGGTTCGACACTCTTACTTATCGAAAGAGGCTACTGTAACGCCCCTGATGCGGCTATATCTCCCACGTGTCGAGGCACGACTTAGAGGCATAACCGCATTGAAAGCAAAGTCGCAAGTGAGGTAATCTTCACACAACCCATGTAATAATTAAGGGAAAGATACATAGTTGGCTTACAGTCGCCACTTCACACAGTACATAAATAACATCCATCATTCAGAGTACACTCAAGGTCCGACTACGGAACCAAAATAAAAGAAGATACCCCAAATGCTAACACAGATCCCCGAATCGTCCCAACTGGGCACCACTACTGATCATCTGGAAAAGACACATAGTAACGACCACGTTCCTCGTCGAACTCCCACTTGAGCTCGGTGGAATCACCTGCACCGCCTCATCGGAACCTGCAACTGTTTTGAAGTATCTGTGAGTCACGGGACTCAGCAATCTCACACCGCGAGATCAAGACTATTTAAGCTAATAGGAAGGACAAGGTAATACAGTGGAGCTGCAGCAAGCGACTAGCATATATGGTGGCTACTCGCAAAAAGAGAGCGAGAAGAGGAGCAAAGCACGGTCGTGAAACTAGTAGTGATCAAGAAGTGATCCTGAACTACTTACGCCGACATAACTCCAACACCGTGTTCACTTCCGGACTCCCCGAGAAGAGACCATCACGGTTACACACTTGTTGATGTGTATTTTATTTGAGGTCAACTTTAGGTTTTCTACAACGGACATTAACAAATTCCCATCTGCCTCATAACGCGGGCACGGCTTTGAAAGATATTACCTGCAGGGTGTCCCAACTTAGCCCATTATAAGCTCTCACGGTCAACGAAGGATATTCCTTCTACGGGAAGACCCGATCAATCTCGGAATCCGGACTACAAGACATTTCGACAGCAATAAAACAAGACCAGCAAAGCCGCCCGAATGTGCCGACAAATCCCGATAGGAGCTGCACATATCTCGTTCTCGTGGCACACCGGATGAGCCAGACGTCGGGTTGGCATAAACCCTGGTTGCCCAAAGGCGCCGGACATCGCTCAAGTTGGACCAGCAATCGAAGGAGAACTGGCCGGGGTTAAAATAAAGATGACCCTCGGGCTCGCGAAAACCCGGGGGAAAAGGCTTAGGTGGCAAATGGTAAAACCAAAGTTGGGCCTTGCTGGACGAGTCTTATTCAAAGCGAACTGTCAAGGGGGTCCCATAAATCACCCAACCGTGTAAGGAACGCAAAATCAAGGAACATAACACCGGTATGACGGAAACTAGGGTGGCAAGAGTGGAACAAAACACCAGGCATAAGGCCGAGCCTTCCACCCTTTACCAAGTATATAGATGTATTAATTATAACAGATATATATATATTGTGATATCCCCAACAAGTAAACATGTTCCAAATAGGAACAACATCTCCATGTTCCAACAAGGAACAAACTTCAGCTTCACCTGCAACTAGCAACGCTATAAGAGGGCTGAGCAAAGCGGTAACATAGCCAATCAACGGTTTGCTAGGAAATGATGGTTAGAGGCTGACATGGCAATATGGGTGGCATGATATAGCAAGTGGTAGGCATCGCAGCATAGGCATAGCAAAAGAGCGAGCAACTAGCATAGCAAAGATAGAAGTGATTTCGAGGGTATGGTCATCTTGCTCGCAATGTTCTCGAGTTGTCGAAAGCTTGATCCTCGAAAGCGTTCTCAACAGGTTCCTCGTTCACGTACTCGTCTCCCGACTCTACCCAAAGCAACAACACAAACAAAGGAACCACAATAAATCACGGTGCAATGCACAATCAACATGATGCAAACATGGCATGATATGCATGATGCGATATGCAATGCTTATGTGCGCTCCGGAAGGTAAATGATGAACCAGGCATCAACTTGGCAAACCAAGCATGCCACTGGAAAGATGAGATGATTTCGGTCGAAAACGATATAAAGATCACCGGAATCGGATGCACGGTTTGCAAATGGCAAGCAAAACAAGAATGGCGCAAATCTGCCATTAACAGCATGATGCCACTTAGCAAGCAACAATTAATTAAGCTACTGCACCCAAACGTATCAACAAAGCACATGGCAGTGATCTACACATGATGCTCGACAAAAGATGAGCACTGAGCTACGGCTAGTTCACATCATAACAGGTTCAAACAAGCATGGCAAAAGTGCAATAATAATCAGGCTGGACATGGCAAAAACAGTAACAGGTTGCAATGTTCAGAGCATCAAAACTACATGCTACAGGACCTTAAAATAGCAAAACATGGCATGGCATGAATCTACTCAAAGCATATTTCAAAAGTCCCTTACTGACCATAAGCCAAAAAGGACTAGAAAATATAGTAACACCCATGTCAATATTGAAAGTCTTGTTAACAGATTCAGCAACATGGCATGTCAAAAACGGATAACGAGATGGCATGTTAACAAGCTCAATGCACTCACTACAGAGCCTCAAATGATAAACTAAGCATACATACATCAAGAAGACATGACATAGAAGACATACATGGCAAGAACAATAACATAGCATAAATGGGTCAACCACAACATCCTAGGCAAAATTGAATAACACGTATACAATCTGCCAGGAATCATTTGGTAGCAAAAGTAGAGCTCGATTGACTCAAGCTATGGCATCCCATAATTGTAAACAAAGGCATGGATGGATAGAGCAAGTCATGCTTTACAAAACACCCTTAGTGAAGTATCCCAAAATATGCATAGATCTCTCGGTATCATCAAGCAAACATGGCATCAAAATCAGCTAAAACAGGGCTGAAATCAGCAACAATAGGACACCTACTTTGCATGCTTGTGCTAGTCACCACATAGATCACAAAAATACATGGCATATACCCTGGAAAGATGGCATGGCATTTTACAAAACACATGTAGGACTCAAATTCATAGGGTGCACATATTAATCATGGCAAAATAACAAAAGTGCAACTTCTGATAAAAATCAGAAACTCTCAGCACATAGCACTCTTCCAACAGCATTTCGGGCATCAAGATGAGCTCAAATGAAAATGATGCAATGGAATGAAATGATCTACTCTTCGAGACGAACATTTGACATATTATACGCGAAAAATGGATCTACGGATGCGAAGATATAGCATGATGAAAATTGCACGAAATTAAAACGATCTAAAGACTTAGAGAAAATTAAGGGGGGGAGAGAGGTCAACGGCTCGCGGATCGAGGCCGGATCCGATCGGATCGGGCCGGTGGCGGCGGGCGGGCTTCGCCGGAGTTGGAGCGGAGGGGAGGAAGATGGCGGGAGGCGCGGGCCGACCGGATCTCGCCGGATCCGGCCGTGGCGGAGGCGGAAGCGACGGGAGGCGCCGGACGCGGCGGCATGGAGGCCTTGGCGGCGCCGGCGGTGAGCCTCGGGCGGCGGCGCTTAGGGCGACCGGCGACCTGCGGGCGGCGGGCGGAGCCGCCGAGATCGGCGGAGACGGCGCGGGCGGCGGGACGGAGGTCGTCGCGGCGCGCGGCGCGGATGGGCCGGGAGGGCCCGCACGGGCCTCGCGGGCCTGCTGGGTCGGCGGGCGGTGGGCGCGGGCTGCGCCACGTGGTGGCGCGAGAGGTCCGGGCGGCGGGCGGACGTGTCCGCCGTCCGGATCTCGCCCGTGGCTTGAAGGAATGGAGACTAGGGTTTCGTCCGTATTTGGGAAGGGATCTATATTTATAGGTAGAGGGAGCTAGGAGACTCCAAATGAGGTGTAGTTTTCGCCCACACGATCGTGATCGAACGACGGAGAGCATGGAGGTGACTTAGATGGGTTATTGGGCTGTTTTGAAGGGGTGTTGGGCTGCAACTTAAAAGAGGCCTCTGCGAAGGTGCGGTTAACCGTTGGAGTACCAAACGAGCTCCAAATGACCCGAAACTTGACCGGTGGTCTCCGGGTGGTAAACCAAGGCCACTAGACAAACCTCGGTCCATTTCGAGACGGTTTAAAACCCGCACACGGAAAAACGTAAAAGGGACCGCCGGGGAAGATAGGAGTGCCGGATTGCAAAACGGACAACGGGAAAAATGCTCGGAATCATGAGACGAACACGTATGCAAATGCGATGCACATGATGACATAATATAAAATGCATGACATGGACAAAATGCAAAATGAAGAAAACCCAACCACGGAGGGAATAACATATATCGATGCCGAAAATGGCAAGAGTTGGAGTTACAAATATGGAAAGTTACTTCCGGGGTGTTACAACACTCCACCACTACAAGAGGATCTCGTCCCGAGATCTAGGACTGAAAGAACTCCGGATACTGAGAACGGAGGTGATCCTCGCGCCCGTGTAGCTTCTCGGTCGGAATGGTGTGACCACTTCACTTTCAGGAATTTGATTGACTTGTTGCGAGTCTTGCGCTCGGTTTCTTCAAGAATACCAACGGGTGCTCATGATAAGAGAGATCTTCTTGAAGGTCAATCTCTTGAAGTTGATAGTGCGTTCAGAGTCTTGAAGCACTTGCGAAGGCTGTGACACGTGAAACACATCGTGCACGTTTGCAAAGTTGGATGGAAGCTCAAGTTGATAGGCGAGATCGCCTCTTTTCCCAATGATCTTGAAAGGACCCACGTATCTAGGGGCAAGCTTCCTTTGATACCGAGCGGCGAGTACCTTTCATTGAGAGACGGAGGTAGACATGGTCTCCGATTTCAAAAGCCACATCACGGTGCTTATCATCATAATAGCTCTTCGGCGCGATTATGCGGCTTTGAGATTCTCACGAATGACCTTGCACATTTCTTCTGCTTCTGTGATCAAGTCATTGCCAAGAAGTTGGCATTCACGTCTCGGACCAATTGAGAGGAGTACGGCACTTTCTGCCATAGAGAATTTCGAATGGGGCCTTGCCCGAACTCGCTTGGAAGCTGTTGTTGTAAGAGAACTCGGCATAAGGAAGACAATCTTCCCACTTCATACCGAAGGAAATGACACAAGCCCTGAGCATATCTTCAAGAATTTGATTAACCCGCTCAACTTGGCCACTTGTTTGAGGATGGAAAGCTGTCTTTGAAACGAATGTTGGTGCCCATGGCCTTCGAAAAGAATCCCAAAACTTTGAGGTAAAGATGCTGCCACGGTCAGAAGAGATCACTTGTGGAATGCCGTGCAAGGAGACAATCTCGAGGTGTATAGCTCGCCAACCGAGCTGCAGTGATGGATTCTTTGATAGGAAGAAAATGAGCCACTTTAGTAAGCTTGTCAATGACAACGAAGATAGCATCATTTCCACGCTTGGACTTTGGAAAGCCACCACGAAGTCCATTTCAATGTGATCAAACTTCCATTCAGGAATAGCAAGAGGTTGAAGGAGACCAGCTGGTCTTTGGTGTTACCTTTCACTCTTCTGCAGACATCACACTCATTCACGAATTGAGCAATTTCTCGCTTCATTCGAGTCCACCAATATGACTGCTTGAGGTCATGGTACATCTTCGTACTTCTAGGATGAATGGATAGAAGCGAATTGTGAGCCTCGTTCATAATGACTTTTCGAGATCACCCTTAGGAACCACAATCCGTCCTCAAAGAACAGAGTGTCTTTGTCATCAACGCGAAGCACTTGTACTTGAAATGCCCTTATCGATACCACGCTTCACTTTCTTCACCATGGTATCCAGAAGTTGAGCCTCACGAATCTGATCTTCCAAAGTAGGAGAGACTATGAGGTTGGCAAGAAAGCCTTGAGGAACAACTTGAAGATTCAGCTTATGGAAAGATTCGCAGAGATCCGGCTGAAAGGGCTTGAGGATTAGGCATTGCGAGAAGCTTTCCTGCTCAAAGCATCTGCAATGACATTGGCTTTGCCGGAGTATACTCAATACTTGGGTTGTACTCTTGAATCATTTCGACCCATCGAGTCTGCCTGAGGTTGAGGTTGGGCTGGGTGAAGATGTACTTGAGACTCTTGTGATCGGTGAAAATGTCCACTTTCCTTCCCAACAAGAGATGTCTCCACGTAATCAATGCATGAACAACTGCCGCCAACTCAAGATCGTGAGTGGGGTAGTTCTTCTCGTTGGGCTTCAACTGGCGAGAGGTATAAGCCACAACTCTCTTCTCTTGCATTAACACAACACCGAGACCTTGAAGAGAAGCATCACGGAAAACTTCATATGGCTTGGATTCATCAGGAGGAGTCAGAACAGGAGCTGTGACGAGTTTCTCTTTGAGGGTATTGAAAGCAACGTCACACTCAGGAGACCAGACATACTTCACCTGCTTCTGGAGAAGGTTGGAAAGAGGCTTTGCAATCTTGGAGAAGTTCTCAACGAATCTTCGCAATAGCTTGCAAGACCAAGAAAATCATGGAGCTGCTTGACATTCCGAGGAGGTTCCCAATTCACAATTGCGGACACCTTCTCGGGATCAACAGCGATGCCCTTGGCGAGATGATATGACCAAGATAAAGCACTTCATCAAGCCAAAATTCACATTTGGAGAACTTAGCATAGAATTGGTACTCTCTCGAGCTTGTCTAGCACCAATCGCAAATGTTTGGCATGATCCTTCTTATTCTTGGAGAAGACCAAAATATCATCAAGATAGACCAAGACGAATTCATTGGTGTAGGGGTTGAATATGAAGTTCATCATCCGAGAGAATGTTGGAGGAGCATTGACGAGGCCGAAAGACATGACAGTATATTCATAAGAACCAAAGCTTGTTCTGAATGCTGTCTTGGGAATATCTTGTTCACGAATGCGAATCTGATGATACCCCATACGAAGGTCAAGCTTAGAGAACACTGTAGCACCTTTGAGTTGCTCGAAAAGCTCATTGATGTTGGGAAGTGGATACTTGTTCTTGATTGTCTTCTTATTCAATGGACGGTAATCGACGCAAAGTCGGTCCGTGCCATCCTTCTTCTGGACAAAAGAACACCACAACCCCAAGGAGATGAACTCGTGCGATCAAACCCAGACGCTCTTGTTCATCGAGCTGCTTCTTCAATTCCTCAGCTCATCAGGTCCAAGCTTGTAAGGACGCTTGCAACGGGTTCGATGCGTGCTCAAGATCGATAACGAACTCAAGCGGCGATGAGGAGGCATACCGGAAGCTCTTCTCGAAAGACATCTTGGTACTCACAAACGACTGGAATCTGAGAGATGGCATTCAATTCGCCCTTCTCATTGAGAGAAAACAAACGAATGGTTTCATCACGAGAGGCATAGATGATCACATCATTAGAAGAGTGAGTCAATTGAATTTCCCTGGCAGCACAATCAATTTGAGCTTTGTGTTGATAAAGCCAGTCCATTCCGAGAATAAGATCAATATCCGAGTCACCAAGGACAACTGGTTTAGCCAAAAACCTATAATCGCCCATCTTGATAGAAACATTCGGAACCATGGAGCTTGCATGCATGAATTTACCCGGAGAGACAACCGATAATGGCTTAGGCAAATCTTGAAAAACCAACTCATGCTTAGATGCAAAAGGTCTTGAAATGAAAGAATGCGATGCACCAAAGTATCAAATAAGACTTTTGCAGAATATCATTAATCGAGAGATTACCCAAGATCACATCGAAGACTCCTCCGCTTGAGCTGCATTCATCATATTGACCTTGCAGACTTGGGATTATGCTTGACCTTTGCATTCTTTGGAAGATTTCACAGAGGAGGAGGCGGAAGACGCCTGGTTGAAGCACTTGTTAGATAGTGACCCTTCTCACGACACTTGTTGCAAGTGACCTCGGAGAGCGGACGGTGGTAAGGAGCACTTGACCTTGGAGCTTGAGAATTAGACTTGTTCTGATAGCTTGGGTTGGGTGGGTGGGAAGATCCACCTGAGTTCTTCTGCGGGTAAGGCTGACGGAACGGAGGAGGGGGCAGGTAAAACTTCTGCTGTTTGGCTGCCACTTGAGAGGACGAGGAGGACTGAACTGCATCCCTGATTCTCTTCTTAGAAGCCTCGCATTTGAGCTGTGCCGCTTCTTGCTTGAGAGCCATGTTGTAGAAATCATCATACTTATCTGGCTCAAACAGCACAAGAGGTAATTGCAGATCTTCTCTCGACCACCTCCGGCGATAGATCATACTCCTTTCATCGTGCACGTCTTGCTTAGCAAAACGAGCGAGCTCGAACTGGATATTGTATTGATAGACAGACATGGTGCCTTGCTTGAGATTGCGGAACTCCTCACGCTTGTTCTCAACAACACTTTTGGAATGTGATGAGCTCGAAATCACGGCGGAACTCATCCTGTAATGACACGACCTCCTCCGAATCTTTGTATTCTTGGAACCACTCAGCAGCTTGATCCTTGAGTTGAAACGATGCAAACTTGACAAAGTCCTCAGTCGACATTGCTACAGTCAAAGTGCTTGCAGATGTCCACTAACCAATCATCGGCGTCTGTGGCCTCAACACGTAAACCGAAAGACTTCGGTGATTAGCGAGGAACCGATCGAGAGTAGCAAAGTGTGGCTGATTGTTGCCTTGACCTTGATTGCCTTGATTGCCTTGATTGCCTTGATTGCCTTGCCCTCGAGCACGTTCTTGCAAGAGCTGCAAAATCATCGAGCATTGGCATTGGTGGCTGCCATGATAGCTTGCCACGCTCGGAGGCGGAGGTGGAGGTGGAGGTGGAGGTTGACCGATCCCCATCATTGCGATCCGGATTGAGACGCGTTGGCGGAGCCATCTGAAGAGGGTGACATCCGTTAGTCCTTTGATAGACAAATGATAAGTAGAATCAACGGATAGAAATTGCAACATATAGTCTTCACAATAAACATTGAACAAGAATGAACGAATGAATTCCAAAGTTAATCATCACACGTCCATTAAGGTGAGAAGCCACTTAGATAAAGGATATGGAAAACAACATCCGTGAGAAACAATTCAATATCACAACTGAAAACAAAAGGTTGGCTTCTAGAATGAGCCGAACAAACACATGATAGAGATTTCGCTCAAAGTGTTCGTGGTGGGGCCCACACGGACACGACGATAGCGGACGTCACGAATGACTAACAAGACGCCCCGAATCAGCATAGCCAAGGATTCTTTAAGACGCCTCGCGACCATCAGAATCGACCGTGAATGGGCGGACCACTAGACGTTGAACCCCAATCTCAAATCATACATCCGCCGGAAAGAATATCCCGTAAGCTACTAGAATTCCCACCTATAAACTCCGAAACTTTCGGTTATGCAATCTGGTGTTGGGGATACAGGGACACAAAATATATCACCCAAACTAACAATACCTAGATCCATTTGTATCCATCCGTCAACACATAACCAAGAAATCCTCGGAAATCGTGTACCTCGACCTTGAAAAACATCCGTTATGCAAGTCATGGCAATACTCCCAAGACTCGCCACAAGATCTTTGGGCTATCGGGGTTATCTCACCAACAACTGCACAAAAGAGATTTCGATGTCGGCAAAACTCAGGTATTCGAATCGCAACGATAAAATTGTGACGACAACACCTCGGAGCTCAACTCCCGGGACACCGCCACAACCCCTAAATGTCGAGGCACCAAGAACAATGTTCTCGTCACAAAACCATCGAACGATTCCAAGATACCCACGTGATCCTAAAAATTTTTTAGTGAAATTTGAGAAGAGGAGAGTCAAAACTCTCGTCCAGATACCTCACCGAGAGCGCGAAGGACTGGGAAGTAAAAGAATCCTACTCTCCGATATATATAATCCTAAGACTCAAAACATTTTCCATTCTAGACTCAACAACGCCAGCAAACAATCAAGTAGGGGGCTCCTAAGTCGGGGAAGGCTCTGATTACCAACTTGTAACACCCTCGATGCGGCTATATCCCCACGTGTCGAGGCACGACTTAGAGGCATAACCGCATTGAAAGCAAAGTCGCAAGTGAGGTAATCTTCACACAACCCATGTAATAATTAAGGGAAAGATACATAGTTGGCTTACATCGCCACTTCACACAAGTACATAAATAACATCCATCATTGAGTACACTCAAGGTCCGACTACGGAACCAAAATAAAAGAAGATACCCCAAATGCTAACACAGATCCCGAATCGCCCCAACTGGGCACCACTCTCGATCATCTGGAAAAGACACATAGTAACGACCACGTTCCTCGTCGAACTCCCACTTGAGCTCGGTGGAATCACCTGCACCGCCTCATCGGAACTCGCAACTGTTTTGAAGTATCGTGAGTCACGGGACTCAGCAATCTCACACCAGCGAGATCAAGACTATTTAAGCTAATAGGAAGGACAAGGTAATAAAGTGGAGCTGCAGCAAGCGACTAGCATATATGGTGGCTACTCGCAAAAGAGAGCGAGAAGAGGAGCAAAGCACGGTCGTGAAACTAGTAGTGATCAAGAAGTGATCCTGAACTACTTACGTCGACATAACTCCAACATCGTGTTCACTTCCGGACTCCACGAGAAGAGACCATCACGGTTACACACTTGTTGATGTGTATTTTATTTGAGGTCAACTTTAGGTTTTCTACAACCGGACATTAACAAATTCCCATCTGCCTCATAACGCGGGCACGGCTTTGAAAGATATTACCTGCAGGGTGTCCCAACTTAGCCCATTATAAGCTCTCACGGTCAACGAAGGATATTCCTTCTACTGGGAAGACCCGATCAATCTCGAATCCCGGACTACAAGACATTTCGACACAATAAAACAAGACCAGCAAAGCCGCCCGAATGTGCCGACAAATCCCGATAGGAGCTGCACATATCTCGTTCTCGGCACACCGGATGAGCCAGACGTCGGGTTGGCATAAACCCTGGTTGCCCAAAGGCGCCGGACATCGCTCAAGTTGGACCAGCAATCGAAGGAGAACTGGCCCGGGGTTAAAATAAAGATGACCCTCGGGCTCGCGAAAACCCGGGGAAAAGGCTTAGGTGGCAAATGGTAAAACCAAAGTTGGGCCTTCTGGACGAGTCTTATTCAAAGCGAACTGTCAAGGGGTCCCATAAATCACCCAACCGTAAGGAACGCAAAATCAAGGAACATAACACCGGTATGACGGAAACTAGGGTGGCAAGAGTGGAACAAAACACTGCATAAGGCCGAGCCTTCCACCCTTTACCAAGTATATAGATGTATTAATTATAACAGATATATATATATTGTGATATCCCCAACAAGTAAACATGTTCCAAATAGGAACAACATCTCCATGTTCCAACAAGGAACAAACTTCACTTCACCGCAACTAGCAACGCTATAAGAGGGCTGAGCAAAGCGGTAACATAGCCAATCAACGGTTTGCTAGGAAATGATGGTTAGAGGCTGACATGGCAATATGGGTGGCATGATATAGCAAGTGGTAGGCATCGCAGCATAGGCATAGCAAAAGAGCGAGCAACTAGCATAGCAAAGATAGAAGTGATTTCGAGGGTATGGTCATCTTGCCTGCAATGTTCTCAGAGTTGTCGAAAGCTTGATCCTCGAAAGCGTTCTCAACAGGTTCCTCGTTCACGTACTCGTCTCCCGACTCTACCCAAAGCAACAACACAAACAAAGGAACCACAATAAATCACGGTGCAATGCACAATCAACATGATGCAAACATGGCATGATATGCATGATGCGATATGCAATGCTTATGTGCGCCCGAAGGTAAATGATGAACCAGGCATCAACTTGGCAAACCAAGCATGCCACTGGAAAGATGAGATGATTTCGTTGAAAACGATATAAAGATCACCGAATCGGATGCACGGTTTGCAAATGGCAAGCAAAACAAGAATGGCGCAAATCTGCCATTAACAGCATGATGCCACTTAGCAAGCAACAATTAATTAAGCTACTGCACCCAAACGTATCAACAAAGCACATGGCAGTGATCTACATGATGCTCGACAAAAGATGAGCACTGAGCTACGGCTAGTTCACATCATAACAGGTTCAAACAAGCATGGCAAAAGTGCAATAATAATCAGGCTGGACATGGCAAAAACAGTAACAGGTTGCAATGTTCAGAGCATCAAAACTACATGCTACAGGACCTTAAAATAGCAAAACATGGCATCGCATGAATCTACTCAAAGCATATTTCAAAAGTCCCTTACTGACCATAAGCCAAAAAGGACTAGAAAATATATTAACACCCATGTCAATATTGAAAGTCTTGTTAACAGATTCAGCAACATGGCATGTCAAAAACTGATAACGAGATGGCATGTTAACAAGCTCAATGCACTCACTACAGAGCCTCAAATGATAAACTAAGCATACATACATCAAGAAGACATGACATAGAAGACATACATGGCAAGAACAATAACATAGCATAAATGGGTCAACCACAACATCCTAGGCAAAATTGAATAACACGTATACAATCTGCCAGGAATCATTTGGTAGCAAAAGTAGAGCTCGATTGACTCAAGCTATGGCATCCCATAATTGTAAACAAAGGCATGGATGGATATAGCAAGTCATGCTTTACAAAACACCCTTACTGAAGTATCCCAAAATATGCATAGATCTCTCGGTATCATCAAGCAAACATGGCATCAAAATCAGCTAAAACAGGGCCGAAATCAGCAACAATAGGACACCTACTTTGCATGCTTGTGCTAGTCACCACATAGATCACAAAAATACATGGCATATACCCCTGGAAAGATGGCATGGCATTTTACAAAACACATGTAGGACTCAAATTCATAGGGTGCACATATTAATCATGGCAAAAATAACAAAAGTGCAACTTCTGATAAAAATCAGAAACTCTCAGCACATAGCACTCTTCCAACAGCATTTCGGGCATCAAGATGAGCTCAAATGAAAATGATGCAATGGAATGAAATGATCTACTCTTCGAGACTAACATTTGACATATTATACGCGAAAAATGGATCTACGGATGCGAAGATATAGCATGATGAAAATTGCACGAAATTAAAACGATCTAAAGACTTAGAGAAAATTAAGGGGGGGAGAGAGGTCAACGGCTCGCGGATCGAGGCCGGATCCGATCGGATCGGGCCGGTGGCGGCGCGGCGGGCTTCAGCCGGAGTTGGAGCCGAGGGGAGGAAGATGGCCGGAGACGCGGGCCGACCGGATCTCGCCGGATCCGCAGGGTGAGGCGAGAAGCGACGGAGGCGCCGGACGCGGGCGCCGCGGAGGCGGCCGGCGGTGAGCCTCGGGCGGCGGCGCTTAGGGCGACCGGCGACCTGCCCGGGCGGCGGCGGAGCCGCCGAGATCGGGCGGAGACAGGCGTGGCGGCGGGACGGAGGTCGTCGGGCGCGGCGCGGATGGGCGGGAGGGCCCCGCACGGGCCTCGCGGGCCCGCGGGTCGGCGGGCGGCGGGCGCGGGCTGCGCCACGTGGCGCGCGAGAGGTCCGGGCGGCGGGCGGACGTGTCCGCCGTCCGGATCTCGCCCGCGGCCTTGAAGGAAGATGGAGACTAGGGTTTCGTCCGTATTTCGGGAAGGATCTATATTTATAGGTAGAGGGAGCTAGGAGACTCCAAATGAGGTGTAGTTTTACCACACGATCGTGATCGAACGACGGAGAGCATGGAGGTGACTTAGATGGGTTATTGGGCTGTTTTGAAGGGGTGTTGGGCTGCAACTTAAAAGAGGCCTCTGCGAAGGTGCGGTTAACCGTTGGAGTACCAAACGAGCTCCAAATGACCAAACTTGACCGGTGGTCTCCGGTGGTAAACCAAGGCCACTAGACAAACCTCGGTCCATTTCGAGACGGTTTAAAACCCGCATTACGGAAAAACGTAAAAGGACCGCCGGGGAAGATAGGAGTGCCGGATTGCAAAACGGACAACGGGAAAAATGCTCGGAATCATGAGACGAACACGTATGCAAATGCGATGCACATGACGACATAATATAAAATGCATGACATGGACAAAATGCAAAATGAAGAAAACCCAACCACGGAGGGAATAACATATATCGATGCCGAAAATGGCAAGAGTTGGAGTTACAAATATGGAAAGTTACTTCCGGGGTGTTACAGCTACAATTGATTCCCTATTCTTGTGGGTTATCAAGCAACTGATAGAAAAGCGCATAGTTATGACGATATCCAAGGTAATGATCATGTATATAGGCATCATGTCCGAGACAAGTAGACCGACTCCTGCCTGCATCTACTAATATTACTCCACACATCGACCGCTATCCAACATGCATCTAGTGTATTAAGTTAACAAGAATGGAGTAATGCCTTAAGCAAGATGACATGATGTAGAAGTTGGGGAATGTTGCATGGAAAACAAAAAATTTCTACGCACACGCAAGATATATCCATGGAGATGCATAGCTACGAGAGGAGGAGAGCATCTACATACCCTTGTAGATTGCTAAGCGTAAGCGTTTATCTCGCGGTTGATGTAGTCGTACTCTTCGTGATCCGATCGCGGTCCAACCGATCTAGTGCCAAACGGACGACACCTCCGAGTTTAGCACACGTGTGGCTCCATGACGTGTTCTCCTTCTTGATCCAGCAAGCGAGAGAGGAGAAATAGATGGGATCACAACCAACACGACGACGTGGTGGTGATGGTGGTGGTGGAGCACCGACAATGCTTAGCTAAGCGTCGCCGGGACGAGGCGGTGGAACTACGGAGTAACGGGAGAGAGAGGGGCTCCAAGGGCTTGGTCTGTCCTCTTGGGGCGCCCTCCCCTCTATATATAGGTGGAGGGGCGTGGGAAATAGCCCCTCCAAGCCCTAGGGAGCAGCTAAGGGGGAGAGGACTTGGACTCCAAATCCAATCCTATTCCTGCTAGGACTCCTTCCTTTTCTGCCTTCCCTTAGGCACATGTGCTTTTGATATCACCCAGTTACGTTGTGACATTTGATAGCACACAAGGTATTCCCCCGATATCCAGGAGTTGCATGATATCATGGTTGAAGGAACATATATTTGACATTAAGAAAGCAGTAGCAATAAGCTAAACGATCATATGCTATGCTAACGGTTGGGTCTTGTCCATCACATCATTCTCCTAATGATGTGATCACATTATCGAATGACAACTCATGTCTATGGTTAGGAAACCTTAACTATCTTTGATCAATGAGCTAGTTTAGTAGAGGCTAACTAGGGACACGATATTTGTTTATGTATCCACACATGTATTTAAGTTTCCGATCAATAAAATTCTAGCATGAATAATAAACCTTTATCATGATTAAGGAAATATAATAACAACCATTTTATTATTGCATCTAGGGCATATTTCCACCAGTCTCCCACTTGCACTAGAGTCAATAATCTAGTTCACATCGCCATGTGATTAACACCCAAAGAGTTCACTAGAGTCAATCACTACTGGAATCAGCTACTTTGCCATCTGCCAGCTCTTTGCCGTCTGCTAGTGGACGACAAAGAAGCTCTTTGCCATCAGCTACCCAAAAGCAGACGACAATGAAAGGGCAGACAACAACAGAGGCCTTTGCCATCTGCCCGCTCTTTGCCATCCGCTGGCTGACATGCATAAAGGATAAACATCACATGCAATCAAAATATGTGACATGATATGGCCATCATCATCTTGTGCTTTTGATCTCCATCTTCAAAGCATCGTCATGATCTCCATCATCACCGGCTTGACACCTTGATCTCCATCGATGCGTCTGGGTCGTCTCGCCAACTATTGCTTCTACAACTATTGCTAATGCACAGCGATAAAGTAAAGCAATTACATGGTGCTTGCATTTCATGCAATAATTAAAAGACAACCCTAAGGCTCCTGCCGGTTGTCAATATTTCAAAACATGATCATCTCATACAACAACGTATATCACATCACGTCTTGACCATATCACATCACAACATACCCTACAAAAACAAGTTAGACTTCCTCTACTTTGTTGTTGCAAGTTTTATGTGGCTGCTACGGGTAACTAGCAAGAGACGTTCTTACCTACGCAAAACCACAATGGTGATTTATCAAGTTTGTTGTTTTAACCTTCTTCAAGGACCAGCCATAGTCAAATTTGATTCAACTAAAGTAGGAGAAACAGACACTCGCCAGCCACCTTTATGCAAAACAAGTTGCATGTCAGTTAGTGGAACTGGTCTCATGTGCGTGGGCATGTAAGGTTGGTCAGGGCCGCTTCATCCCACAATGCCGCCGAATCAAAATAAGACGTTGGTGGTAAGCAGTATGAACATCACCGCCCACAACTTCTTTGTGTTCTACTAGTGCATATCATCTACGCATAGACCTGGCTCATGATGCCACTGTTGGGGAACGTTGCACGGAAAACAAAAAATTTCTACGCACACGCAAGATCTATCCTTGGAGATTGATACGTCTCCAACGTATCTATAATTTTTGATTGTTCCATGCGATTATATTACTGTTTTGAATGTTTTATATGCATTATTATGCTATTTTATATTATTTTTGGGACTAACTTATTAACCTAGAGCCCAGTGCCAGTTTATGTTTTTTTCCTTGTTTTTGAGTTTCGCAGAAAAGGAATATCAAACAGAATAAAACTTTACGATGATTTTTCTTGGACCAGAAGACACCCAGAGGACTTGGAGTCCAAGCCAGAAGACCCACGAGGCGGTGTCAAGGGTGGAGGGCACGCCCTAGGGGGGGGGGGGGCGCACCCCTGCCTTGTGGCTCCCTCGGGAGTCCCCTGGCCTACTTCTTCGTCCTATATATTCACATATATTCCAAAACCCTCAAAGCGATCCACAAAAATACTTTTCCGCTGCCGCAACCTTCTGTTCCCGTGAGATCCTATCTTGGGGCCTTTTCCGGCATCCTGCCGAAGGGGGATTCGATCACGGAGGGCATCAACCCTATTGCCCTTCCGATGAAGCGTGAGTAGTTTACCTCCGACCTACGGGTCCATAGCTAGCAGCTAGTGAAGGAAATATGCCCTAGAGGCAATAATAAAGTTGTTATTTTATATTTCTTTATATCATGATAAATGTTTATTATTCATGCTAGAATTGTATTAACCGGAAACTTGATACATGTGTGGATACATAGACAAAACACCGTGTCCCTATTAAGCCTCTACTAGACTAGCTTGTTAATCAAAGATGGTTAAGTTTCCTAACCATAGACATGTGTTGTCATTTGATGAATGGGATCACATCATTAGGAGAATGATGTGATGGACAGGACCCATCCGTTAGCTTAGCATATTGATCGTTCAGTTTTATTGCTATCCCTTTCTTCATGCCATATACATATTCCTTTGACTATGAGATTATGCAACTTCCGGATACCGGATGAATACCTTGTGTGCTATCAAACTTCACAATGTAACTGGGTGATTATAAAAATACTCTATAGGTATCTCCGAAGGTGTTTGTTGGGTTGGCATAGACCGAGATTAGGATTTGTCGCTTTGAGTATCGGAGAGTGTGACGCCCTCGATTCAATCGTACACTAATCATGCACGCAAATGTGTACGATCAAGATCAAGGACTCACGGGAAGATATCACAACACAACTCTACAAATAAAATAAGTCATACAAGCATCATAATACAAGCCAGGGCCTCGAGGGCTCGAATACAAGTGCTCGATCATAGGCGAGTCAGTGGAAGCAACAATATCCGAGAACGGACATAAGTTAAACAAGGTGCCATAAGATGGCTAGCACAAAGCGGGATCTGGATCGAAGAGGACAGGCCTCTGCCTGGGATCCTCCTAGGTCACTCCTGGTAAATCGTCGGCGGGCTGCACGTAGTAGTAGCGCCGCCCGGAGTAGTAGTCGCCGAGGCGGTGGCGCTCGGATCTCGGGCCCCATCGTCTGCTTGCAGCAACCGAATAGAGATAGGGGAAAAAAAAGGGGAACAAGGCAACCGTGAGTACTCATCCAAAGTACTGCAAGCAAGGAGCTACACTACATATGCAAGGATATATGTGTAAAGGCCATATCGATGGGGTGAATCTGCAGAATGCCAGAGTAGAGAGAAAGCCTAGTCCTAACGAAGACTAGCATCTTCCGGAAACCACCATCTTGCAGCAAACAAGAGGGAGTAGAGTAACATAACTTAAAGTAGCAGTAGTGTTATCAACCTCGGCCAGAGATCCTTTCTCGACTCCCTGCGAGAAAGAAATCCCAGAGCCATACTATCCAGTTATCAACACAAACCAATTCTCATAGCAATCCATTGCTCATATCCATGTCTCATCTCAAGTAACCAGTTCTAGTTGTATCGATCGGGATACAACTCCAAGTGTCCGTTACCGTAGGACAGGCTATCGATAGATGTTTTCTTCCGCAGGGTGCACCAACTTACCCACCACGCCGCTTAACTCCGCCGGACACACTTTCGTGGTCATGCCCGGCCTCGGTCAAACAATACGCGCAACCCGACCTAGGCTTAATAGAGAGGCCAAGACGCGGACTAAACCTATGCCCCGGGGTCATGGGCCATCTCCGGGAACTCAGACGCGTTGAGGGCGGCCGAAGCAGACCTAGCCTAACAGCGCTCCAGCCCAATCCGGCCTAGCGCCGCTCCGACGCCGACGTCTAATAAGCTTGGCTGATGTATACGACGCGTAACGCCCATACTTAGCCCACGTGATGGTTAGTGCTATCGGGCCGAGGCCCTCGGATCAAATATCCAAATCGTAATGGATTAGGAACGCGCGGTAACAAGCAGAACTCACGAAAGATGTGACCCCGTTGCCCCGTCTCGAGGACTTGCGGCAAGGGCTAGGAATGCCCGGCCGCGCCTCGTAATTATCTCGCGGGCACCCTCCAGGTCAACCCGTCTCCACATCACTCGCAATTAAGCACGCGCGGGTACCCCTCAGGGTCGACCCGTCTTTCTTAGTAACCGTGGTAACAGTCCAAGTAACCGTGAGTCCAAACATCAAGGGGAAAACACGAGGAATCACCCCCGGTGTATTCCACTCAATGTAGTCGTCAAGGTGAACATAGGAGGATTCACCCTCGAGGTCCACACTTGAGGGTTGCACGACGAGTCGTGTCGGAAGTGGTTAAAGAGGAAATCACCCTCGATGACCACAACCGGATAACTATACTACGTGGTTAATATCGGAAGTCTGCAGAGGTTTCACCCTCGGTACTCGATAGTAACCTAGTAGTGTCGAGCAACTAAGGGAAGTGATGTGCGGTGTCGGGCCTGGTCTCGATCCCGTTGATCGGGTCTTCAATGATGAAGCGAGGCAACAAGGACAAGGTGGGGTCACCGATGGGTCTCTAATCAACCTATACTAAGCGGTTAGGATAAGCGGTAGGTAACAATAGCAGGTTACAATAAGCAGGCTATGCAATGAATAGGAGCAAACAATATGAGAATAAAATCTAATGCAAGCATGAGAGAATAGAATGGGCGATATCGGGATGTTCAAAGGGGCTTGCTGGTTGCTCGGCAAGAGAGAGTGATCGTCAAGACCTTGTAGTCGAATCGCCACCGCAGCGTCGGTCTCGTAGTCTCAAGAGAAGAGGGGAAGAAACAATGAATACACGATAACAGATGCATAACGATGCATGACATGCCAAGAAGCGATGCTAGGCGTGCCCTAACGTGGTAAGAAGGGTCTTGGTTTAGGGGAAGCACCGGAAGTTATCCGGTTCGGACGTCTGTCATCTGAGATGAACCGGAGGAGAAAGTTTGCAGGTTCGATAGGTTAGAGACGTGCGGTGGACGAACGGATTGCGCGATCCGAATTCGCCTCGCTGCTCGAGCAACTTTCATGTTGAAATTATTTTAATCCGCCACGGATTAAAAGTTATGAATTATAAAAGGTTTTATTAATTTCTGGAATTTTTATTAATTAATTAATTAATTTGAAAAGCATTTATGACATCAAGATGAGGTCATCTTGACGTCATCGACCAACAGGTTGACTAAGTCAACCTCGCCAGTGGGTCCCACATGTCATACACTATTAGCTTAATTAGCCTAATCGATTAATTAATCTTAGTTAATTAAGTTAACTAATGATTAGTATTAATTAATCCAGATTAATTAGTTTAATTAATTATCCAATTAATTAGCTAATGATTAGGTTTAACTAATCGAGAATTAATTAGTTTAATTAATTACCCTATTAATTAATTAATTAATTATTTAGTTAATTAGTTTAATTACTTTTAATTCATTTTAAATCATTTTGATTCTGTTTAATTAAAACATTTCTTTTAAGCGTTTTTGGGGTGGGGCCCCTAGTCGGTGACACGTGGCCTACTTGGTAGGGGCGCCATGGTGAAGTGCGGGTGCTGCTCGATTCGGCCTGACCCGGCCGGGTCGGGCGGCGGCGGCAGGCGACCAGGCTGGCGGCAAGTGGCCGGCCACGAGCGCCAGCCGCGCCAGCGACGCCGGTGAGGCGATGGGCGGCAGGTCTGAGGCTCAGGCGGGCAGGCCGGCGGACGACGGGGAACGGGGCCCAGTCGAGCGGGGCTCGGAGAAGGGGGATCGGGGCGCTGGGGCTCGGGGCCTCACGCCAACGTCGCCGACGAGGGCGCCCGACGGGGAGGAGAAGGAACGGGAGAGGGAGGGCACGGTGGCCGGGCGAGCCGAGCCGACGAGGCTACTGGGCCGGATCCGGCCGGGAGAGGGTCGAGGGTCGGGGGGAGGGCGTGGTCTGGGTGGCCGGAGCCCGGGAAGCCGGAGGGACCGGAGGGGGGGGAGCTTGGCCTGGGCGGCACGGCCGAGCGGACGCACGACGAGGGAGGGAGAGGAGGTCGAGCTCACAGGGGGTATCAGGTCTCGGCGCGTGCTCGAGGGAGTTCGGGCAGGCCGGCGGGAGGGGGGCGGGAGGCACGCCGGGGGGGGAGCGAGGCGTCGGGCGCCGAGGACCCATGATCAGCGGCCTCGGTGAAGGAGGAGGAGGAGGGCGCCCCAGGCGGTGGAGGAGGAGGAGGGAGAGGGGGGGCGGCGTGGGAACGGCAGGGCGAGGTCGGTCGACGGGGAGGCGGTCGGTGGCGACGGACCCGATCCCGATTGGATCGGGAGAGGAGGTGGGGCGGCGTGGGGAGAGAGTGGGAGCGGGCTGGGGTTTGGTGCCCCGATGGGGGTTCTAGTGGGGTGTGGCCGGCTGGGCAGCCTGGTGGCCAGTGGGGCTGGCCCGAGGAGGGGGGAGATGGGCCAAGGAGGGAGTGGGGGGGGGGCGGCTGGCTGGGCGGTGGGGTTTATCCTCCCGACTTTATTTTTCTTAACTCCTTTTACATTTTGGATTAATTAAATTGCTTTGGCATTTTCTAAAAATGTGGTTACTTCACCACAATTACCTTTGTAATATTTAGCAACCACCGAACAATTTTGTTTTAATTTTTGAAAACTTTTATTGTTAATTGCAATTAGAAATTGAGCGGTTTGGATTATGGCGAGGTTAGTGTGAGAAGCGGGATGACGTGGCATGATTAGCGCAGGATTACTGTAGCAAGATTACCCGGGCGTCACAGAGAGGTACCTCTGGGCCCTCTTGGTAATGCACATCATAAGAAGCCTTGCAAGCATAGTGACTAATGAGTTAGTTGCGGGATAAGGCATTACAGAACGAGTAAGGAGAGTTGCTGGTAACGAGATTGAACTAGGTGTGTGGATACTGACGATCTAATCTCGGGCAAGTAACATGCCGATGACAAAGGGAATAACGTATGTTGTCATTACAGTACGACCGATAAAGATCTTCGTAGAATGTGTGGGAACCAATATGAGCATCCAGGTTCCGTTATTGGTTATTGACCGGAGTGGTGTCTCGGTCATATCAACATAGTTCTCGAACCCGTAGGGTCCGCGCGCTTAACTTTCGATGACAATTTTGTATTATATGAGTTATGTGATTTGGTGACCGAATATGTTTGGAGTCCCAGATGAGATCACAGACATGACGAGGAGTCTCGAAATGGTCGAGAGGTAAAGATTCATATATAGGACGATGATATTCGGACACCGGAAGTGTTCTGGAGGTACTGGGTACATATCGGGTCACCGGAAGGGGTTCCGGGCACCCCCCGGCAACTATATGGGCCTAATGGGTCAAGAGGGGAAACACAGCAGCCAGCAGGGTCTGCTGCGCCCCCCATATGGGCCGCACCTTATGAGGAAGAAAAGGGGGGAAGTGAGAAGGAAGGGGAGGGATTCAGCCTCCCCCTTCCTTCCCTCCTCCCTCCTCTTTCCTTCCTCCTCCGATGGATATGGTAAGGGGGTGAATTGGACAAGGCCCCTAAGTATGATTCCTCCTACTTGGGGCGCCCTTGGCTGTCCTCCCCCCTCCCACCTATATATACGTGGGGAGGGGGCGCCTAGAACACACACCAACAATAGTTAGCCGTGTGCGGCGCCCCCTCCCTAGTTTATGCCTCCGATCATATTCACGTAGTGCTTAGGCGAGGCCCTGTGCGAATCACTTCACCATCACCTTCACCACGCCGTCGTGCTGAGGAAACTCTCCCTCGACACTTTGCTGGATCAAGAGTTCGAGCAACGTCATCGAGCTGAATGTGTGCAGAACTCGAAGGTGTCGTACGTTCGGTGCTTGATCGGTCGGAATGAGAAGAAGTTTGACTACATCAACCGCGTTGTCAAACGCTTCCGCTTTCGGTCTACGAGGGTACGTGTACACACTCTCCCCCTCTCGTTGCTATGCATCTCCTAGATAGATTTTGCGTGAGCGTATAATTTTTTTTGAAATTGCATGCTACATTTCCCAACAGTGGCATGCAAGCCAGGTCTATGCGTAGATGATATGCACGAGCAGAACACAAAGAGTTGTGGGCGGTGATCGTCATACTGCTTATCACCAATGTCCTATTTTGATTCAGCGGCATTGTTGGATGAAGCGGCCCGGACCAACCTTACATGACCACGTTCGTGAGACCAGTTCCCCCGATAGACATGCAACTAGTTTTGCATAAAGGTGGCTGGCGGGTGTCTGTTTCTCCAACTTCAGTTGAAACGGATTTGACTGTGCCTGGTCCTTGTTGAAGGTAAAAACAACAAACTTGATAAATCACCATTGTGGTTTTGATGCGTAGGTAAGAACGGTTCTTGCTAGAAGCCCATAGCAGCCACGTAAAACTTGCAGAAACAAAGTAGAGGACGTCTAACTTGTTTTTGCAGGGCATGTTGTGATGTGATATGGTCAAGACATGATGTGATATATGTTATTGCATGAGATGATCATGTTTTGTAAAAGTCACTGGCAACTAGCAGGAGCCTTATGGTTGTCTCTTTATTGTATGAAATGCAAACGCCATGTAATTGCTTTACTTTATCACTATGCGTTAGCGATAGTTGTAGGAGCAATAGTCGGCAAGTCGACCACGACGCTATGATGGAGATCAAGGTGTCAAGCCGGTGACGGTGGAGATCATGACGGTGCTTCGGAGATGGAGATCAAAGGCACAAGATGATGATGGCCATATCATGTCACATATTTTTATTGCATGTGATGTTTATCTTTTATGCATCTTATTTTGTTTAGTACGGCGGTAGCATTATAAGATGACACATTCCTAAAATTTCAAGGTATAAGTGTTCTCCCTGAGTATGCACCATTGCGACAGTTCGTCGTGCTGAGACACCACGTGATGATCGGGTGTGATAAGCTCTACGTTCACATACAACGGGTGCAAGACAGTTTTGCACATGCGGAATACTCGGGTTAAACTTGACGAGCCTAGAATGTACAAACATGGCCTCGGAACACTGGAGATCGAAATGTCGAACGTGAATCATATAGTAGATATGATCAACATAGAGATGTTCACCATTGATGACTACTCCATCTCACGTGATGACTAGACATGGTTTAGTTGATTTGGATCACATATCATTTAGATGACTTGAGGGATGTCTATCTAAGTGGGAGTTCTTAAGTAATTTGATTAATTGAACTTAATTTATCATGAACTTAGTCCTGATAGTATTTACATATCTGTGTTGTAGATCAATAGCTCACGTATAGCTCCCCTGTTTTATTTTTGATATGTTCCTAGAGAAAATTAAGTTGAAAGATGATAGTAGCAATGATGCGGACTAGGTTCATGATCTGAGGATTATCCTCATTGCTGCACAGAAGAATTATGTCCTTGATGCACCGCTAGGTGACAGACCTATTGCAAGAGCAGATGCAGACATTATGAACGTTTGACAAGCTCGATATGTGATACGTCTCTGATACGTCTCCAACGTATCTATAATTTTTGATTGCTCCATGCTATATTATCTTCTGTTTTGGACATTATTGGGCTTTATTATTCACTTTTATATTATTTTTGGGACTAACCTATTAACCGGAGGCCCAGCCCAGAATTGCTGTTTTTTTGCCTATTTCAGAGTTTCGCAGAAAAAGAATATCAAACGGAGTCCAAACGGAATGAAACCTTCGGGAACGTGATTTTCGGAACAAACGTGATCCAAAGGACCTGGACCCTACGTAAAGAAATCAAAGAGGAATCCACGAGGTAGGGGGGCGCGCCTACCCCCCAGGCGCGCCCTCCACCCTTGTGGGCCCCACGTTGCTCCACCGATGTACTCCTTCCTCCTATATATACCTACATACCCCCAAACGATCAGATACGGAGCCAAAAACCTAATTCCACCGCCGCAACCTTCTGTACCCACGAGATCCCATCTCGGGGCCTGTTCCGGAGCTCCGCGGGAGGGGGCATCGATCACGGAGGGCTTCTACATCAACACCATAGCCTCTCCGATGATGTGTGAGTAGTTTACCTCAGACCTTCGGGTCCATAGTTATTAGCTAGATGGCTTCTTCCCTCTTTTTGGATCTCAATACAATGTTCTCCCCCTCTCTCGTGGATATCTATTCGTTGTAATATTCTTTTGCGGTGTGTTTGTTGAGACCTATGAATTGTGGGTTTATGATCAAGTTTATCTATGAAAAATATTTGAATCTTCTGGATTCTTTTATGTATGATTGGTTATCTTTGCAAGTCTCTTCAAATTATCAGTTTGGTTTGGCCTACTAGATTGATCTTTCTTGCAATGGGAGAAGTGCTTAGCTTTGGGTTCAATCTTGCGGTGTCCTTTCCCGGTGTGATGAGGGGCAGCAAGGCACGTATTGTATTGTTGCCATCGAGGATAACAAGATGGGGTTTTATCATATTGCATGAATTTATCCTCTACATCATGTCATCTTGCTTAAGGCGTTACTCTGTTCTTATGAACTTAATACTCTAGATGCATCTTTGGATAGCGGTCGATGTGTGGAGTAATAGTAGTAGATGCAGGCAGAGTCGGTCTACTTGTCTCGGACCTGATGCCTATATACATGATCATACCTAGATATTCTGATAACTATGCTCAATTCTGTGAATTGCTTAACAGTAATTTGTTCACCCACCATAAAATACTTATGCTATTGAGAGAAGCCACTAGTGAAACCTATGGCCCCCGGGTCTATTTTCCATCATATTAATCTTCCAACACTTAGTTATTTCTGCTGCCTTTTGTTTTACTTTGCATCTATATCATAAAAATACCAAAAATATTATCCTATCATATCTATCAGATCTCACTCTCGTAAGTGACCGTGTAGGGATTGACAACCCCTTATCGCGTTCGTTGCGAGGATTTATTTGTTTTGTGTAGGTGCGAGGGACTCGCGCGTAGCCTTCTACTGGATTGATACCTTGGTTCTCAAAAACTGAGGGAAATACTTATGCTACTTTGCTGCATCACCCTTTCCTCTTCAAGGGAAAACCAACGCAGTGCTCAAGAGGTAGCAAGAAGGATTTCTGGCGCCGTTGCCGAGGAGGTCGACGCAAAAGTCAACATACCAAGTACCAATCACAAACCCTTATCTCCCGCATTACATTATTTGCCATTTGCCTCTCGTTTTCCTCTCCCCCACTTCACCCTTGCCGTTTTATTCGCCCTCTCTTTTTCGTTCGCCTCTTTTTCTCTTGCGTCTCATTTGCTCGTGTGTTGGATTGCTTGTTTGTCACGATGGCTCAAGATAATACCAAATTATGTGAATTTACCAATACCAACAATAATGATTTTTTAGCACTCTGATTGCTCCTCTTACCGATACTGAATCTTGTGAAATCAATGCTGCTTTGTTGAATCTTGTCATGAAAGATCAATTCGCCGACCTTCGTAGTGAAGATGCCGCTACTCATCTAAATAGCTTCGTTGATTTGTGTGATATGCAAAAGAAGAAACATGTTGACAATGATATTGTTAAATTGAAGCTATTTTCTTTTTCGCTTAGAGATCGTGCTAAAGCTTGGTTTTCGTCTTTGCCTAAAAATAGTATTGATTCTTGGAATAAGGCAAAGATGCTTTTATCTCTAAGTATTTTCCTCCCGCTAAGATCATCTATCTTAGAAACGACATTATGAATTTTAAGCAACTTGATCATGAACATTTGCACAAGCTTGGGAGAGGATGAAATTAATGATACGTAATTACCCTACACATGGTTTGAATTTGTGGATGATTATACAAAAAATTTATGCCGGATTGAATTTTGCTTCTAGAAATCTTTTAGATTCGGCCGCGGAAGGCACTTTTATGGAAATCACTTTAGGAGAAGCTACTAAACTCCTAGATAATATTATGGTTAATTATTCTCAATGGCACACTAAAAGATCTACCAATAAAAAAGTGCATGCGATAGAAGAAATTAATGTTTTGAGTGGAAAGATGGATGAACTTATGAAATTATTTGCTACTAAGAGTGTTTCTTCTGATCCTAATGATATGCCTTTGTCTACTTTGATTGAGAATAATAACGAATCTATGGATGTGAATTTTGTTGGTAGGAATAATTTTGGTAACAACGCGTATAGAGGAAAGTTTAATCCTAGGCCTTATCCTAGTAATTCCTCTAATAATTATGGTAATTACTACAACAATTCTTATGGAAATTTTAATAAGATGCCCTCTGAATTTGAGACTAGTGTTAAGGAATTTATGAATTCGCAAAAGAATTTCAATGCTTTGCTTGAAGAGAAATTGCTTAAAGTTGATGATTTGGCTAGGAACGTTGATAGAATTTATCTTGATGTTGATTCTTTAAAACTTAGATCTATTCCTCCTAAGCATGATATCAATGAGTCTCTCAAAGCCATGAGAATTTCCATTGATGAGTGCAAAGAAAGAACCGCTAGGATGCGTGCTAAGAAAGATTGCTTTGTGAAAGCGTGTTCTTCTAATTTCTATGAAAATAAAGATGAAGATCTAAAAGTTATTGATGTGTCCCCTATTAAATCTTTGTTTTGCAATATGAATCTTGATAATGATGGGACTGAATATGATCCACCTTTACCTAGAAGGCGTTCCAAAAATTCAGAGTTTTTAGATCTTGATGCTAGAATTGATAAAAGTGGGATTGAAGAAATCAAAACATTAGATGTTAATGAACCCACTATTTTGGATTTCAAGGAATTTAATTATGATAGTTGCTCTTTGACAGATTGTATTTTTTCTTGTTTCAATCCGTGCTAAATTCTCCTCATGCTTATAGTCAAAATAAAGCTTTTACCAAACATATCGTTGATGCCTTGATGCAATCTTATGAAGAAAAGCTTGAGTTGGAAGTTTCTATCCCTATAAAACTTTATGATGAGTGGGAACCTACTATGAAAATTAAGATTAAAGATCATGAATTCTATGCTTTGTGTGATTTGGGTGCTAGTGTTTCCACGATTCCAAAAACTTTGTGTGATTTGCTAGGTTTCCGTGATTTTGATGATTGCTCTTTAAACTTGCACCTTGCAGACTCCATCATTAAGAAACCTATGGGAAGAATTAATGATGTTCTTATTGTTGCAAATAGGAATTATGTGCCCGTGGATTTTATTGTTCTTGATATAGATTGCAATCCTTCATGTCCTATTATTCTTGGTAGACCTTTCCTTAGAACGATTGGTGCAATTATTGATATGAAGGAAAGGAATATTAGATTCCAATTCCCATTAAAGAAAGGCATGGAACACTTCCCTAGGAATAAAATAAAATTACCTTATGAATCTATTATGAGAGCCACTTATGGATTGCCTACCAAAGATGGCAATACCTAGATCTATCCTTGCTTTTATGCCTAGCTAGGGGCGTTAAACGATAGCGCTTGTTGGGAGGCAACCCAATTTTATTTTTAGTTTTTTTGCTTTTTTGCTTCTGTTTAGAAATAAATATTTGATCTAGCCTCTGTTTAGATGTGTTTTTATGTTTTAATTAGTGTTTGTGCCAAGTTAAACCTATATGATCTTCTTGGATGATAGTTATTTGGTCTTGCAGAAAATTCCAGAAACTTTCTGTTCACGAAAATAATTGTTAAAAATCACCAGAACGTGATAAAATATTGATTCCAATTGATTCTGATCAATAAACAAATTTTCTAGGTCTCCCTATTTTGGCTGATTTTTCGGAGTTCCAGAAGTTTGCGTTAGTTATAGATTACTACAGACTGTTCTGTTTTTGGCAGATTCTGTCTTTCGTGTGTTGTTTGCTTATTTTGATGATTCTATGGCTAATAAAGGAGTTTATAAACCATAGATAAGTTGGAATACAGTAGGTTTAACACAAATATAAATAAAGAATGAGTTCATTACAGTACCTTGAAGTGGTCTTTTGTTTTCTTTTGCTAACGGAGTTCACGACATTTTCTGTTAAGTTCTGTGTTGTGAAGTTTTCAAGTTTTGGGTAAAAGATTTGATGGATTATGGAACAAGGAGTGGCAAGAGCCTAAGCTTGGGGATTCCCATGGCACCCCCAATATAATGTAAGGACACCAAAAAGCCAAAGCTTGGGGATGCCCCGGAAGGCATCCCCTCTTTCGTCTACTTCCATCGGTAACTTTACTTGGAGCTATATTTTTATTCACCACATGATATGTGTTTTGTTTGGAGCGTCTTGTATGATTTGAGTCTTTGTTTTTTAGTTTACCACAATCATCTTCGCTGTACACACCTTTTGAGAGAGACACACATGATTCAGAAATTATTAGAATACTCTATGTGCTTCACTTATATCTTTTGACTTATATAGTTTTTGCTCTCGTACTTCACTTATATCTTTTAGAGCACGGTGGTGGATTTGTTTTATAGAAACTATTGATCTCTCATGCTTCACTTAGATTATTTTGAGAGTTTTAAATAGCATGGTAATTTGCTTAAATAATCCTAATATGCTAGGTATTCAAGATTAGTAAAAAACTTTCTTATGAGTGTGTTGAATACTAAGAAAAGTTTGATGCTTGATAATTGTTTTGAGATATAAAGATGGTGATATTAGAGTCATGCTAGTTGAGTAGTTGTGAATTTGAGAGATACTTGTGTTAAAGTTTGTGATTCCCGTAGCATGCACGTATGGTGAGCCGTTATGTGATGAAGTCGGAGCATAATTTATTTATTGATTGTCTTCCTTATGATTGGCGGTCGGGGACGAGCGATGGTATTTTCCTACCAATCTATCCCCCTAGGAGCATGCGCGTAATACTTTGCTTTGATAACTTGTAGATGTTTGCAATAGGTATATGAGTTCTTTATGACTAATGTTGAGTCCATGGATTATACGCACTTTTCTTCCTTCCACCATTGCTAGCCTCTCTAATACCACGCACTTTTCGCCGGTATCATACACCCACCATATACCTTCCTCAAAATAGCCACCATACCTACCTATCATGGCATTTCCATAGCCATTCCGAGATATATTGCCATGTAACTTACCACCGTTCTGTTTACTATGACATGCTCCATCATTGTCATATTGCTTCGCATGATCATGTAGTTGACATTGTATTTGTGGCAAGGCCACCGTTCATAATTCTTTCATACATGTCACTCTTGATTCATTGCATATCCCGGTACACCGCCAGAGGCATTCACATAGTCATATTTTGTTCTAAGTATTGAGTTGTAATTTTTGAGTTGTAAGTAAATAAAAGTGTGATGATCATCATTTTTAGAGCATTGTCCCAAGTGAGGATAGGATGATGGAGACTATGATTCCCCCACAAGTCGGGATGAGACTCCGGATGAAAAAAAGAGGCCATATAAAAAAAGGCCCAAATAAAAGAAATGAATGAGAGAAAAAGAGAGAAGGGACAATGCTACTATCCTTTTACCACACTTGTGCTTCAAAGTAGCACCATGATCTTCATGATAGAGAGTCTCCTATGATATCACTTTCATATACTAGTTGTAATTTTTCATTTTAGAACTTGGCTTGTATATTCCAATGATGGGCTTCCTCAAAATGCCCTAGGTCTTCGTGAGCAAGCGAGTTGGATGCACACCCACTTAGTTTCTTTTGTTGAGCTTTCATATACTTATAGCTCTAGTGCATCTGTTGCATGGCAATCCCTACTCACTCACATTGATATCTATTGATGGGCATCTCCATAGCCCGTTGATACACCTAGTTGATGTGAGACTATCTTCTCCTTTTTGTCTTCTCCACAACCACCATTCTATTCCACATATAGTGCTATGTCCATGGCTCACGCTCATGTATTGCGTGAAGATTGAAAAAGTTTGAGAACACCAAAAGTATGAAACAATTGCTTGGCTTGTCATCGGGGTTGTGCATGATTTAAATACTTTGTGTGGTGAAGATAGAGCATAGCCAGACTATATGATTTTGTAGGGACAACTTTCTTTGGCCATGTTATTTTGAGAAGACATAATTGCTTAGTCAGTATGCTTGACGTATTATTATTTTTATGTCAATACTAAACTTTTGTCTTGAATCTTTCGGATCTGAATATTCATACCATAATTAAGAAGAATTACATTGAAATTATGCCTAGTAGCATTCCACATCAAAAATTCTGTTTTTATCATTTACCTACTCGAGGACGAGCAAGAATTAAGCTTGGGGATGCTTGATACGTCTCCAACGTATCTATAATTTTTGATTGCTCCATGCTATATTATCTTCTGTTTTGGACATTATTGGGCTTTATTATTCACTTTTATATTATTTTTGGGACTAACCTATTAACCAGAGGCCCAGCCCAGAATTGATGTTTGTTGCCTATTTCAGAATTTCACGGAAAAAGAATATCAAACAGAGTCCAAACAGAATGAAACCTTCGGGAACATGATTTTCGGAACGAACGTGATCTAGAGGACTTGGACCCTATGTCATGAAATCAAAGAGGAAGCCACGAGGTAGGGGGGCGTGCCTACCCCCCAGGCGCGCCCTCCACCCTCTCGTGGGCCCCATGTTGCTCCACCGACGTACTCCTTCCTCCTATATATACCTACATACCCCCAAACGATCAGATACAGAGCCAAAAACCTAATTCTACCGCCGCAACCTTCTGTACCCACGAGATCCCATCTTGGGGCCTGTTCCGGAGCTCTGCCGGAGGGGGCATCGATCATGGAGGGCTTCTACATCAACACCATAGCCTCTCCAATGATGTGTGAGTAGTTTACCTCAGACCTTCGGGTCCATAGTTATTATCTAGATGGCTTATTTTCTCTTTTTGGATCTCAATACAATGTTCTCCCCCTCTCTCGTGGAGATCTATTCGATGTAATCTTGTTTTGCGGTGTGTTTGTTGAGACCGATGAATTGTGGGTTTATGATCAAGTTTATCTATGAACAATATTTGAATCTTCTCTGAATTCTTTTATGTATGATTGGTTATCTTTGCAAGTCTCTTCGAATTATCAGTTTGGTTTGTACTACTAGATTGATCTTTCTTGCAATGGGAGAAGTGCTTAGCTTTGGGTTCAATCTTGCGGTGTCCTTTTCCAATGACAGTAGGGGCAGCAAGGCACGTATTGTATTGTTGTCATCGAGGATAACAAGATGGGGTTTTTATCATATTGCATGAATTTATCCCTCTACATCATGTCATCTTGCTTAAGGCGTTACTCTGTTCTTATGAACTTAATACTCTAGATGCATGCTGGATAGCGGTCGATATGTGGAGTAATAGTAGTAGATGCAGGCAGGAGTTGGTCTACTTGTCTCAGACGTGATGCCTATATACATGATCATACCTAGATATTCTGATAACTATGCTAAATTCTGTGAATTGCTCAACAGTAATTTGTTCACCCACCGTAAAATACTTATGCTCTTGAGAGAAGCCACTACTGAAACCTATGGCCCCCGGGTCTATTTTCCATCATATTAATCTTCCAACACTTAGTTATTTCCGTTGCCTTTTATTTTACTTTGCATCTTTATCATAAAAACACCAAAAATATTATCCTATCATATCTATCAGATCTCACTCTCGTAAGTGACCGTGTAGGGATTGACAACCCCTTATCGCGTTGGTTGCGAGGATTTATTTGTTTTGTGTAGGTGCGAGGGACTCGCGTGTAGCCTCCTAATGGATTGATACCTTGGTTCTCAATAACTGAGGGAAATACTTACGCTACTTTGCTGCATCACCCTTTCATCTTCAAGGGAAAACCAACGCAGTGCTCAAGAGGTAGCAGTCTCCAACGTATCTATAATTTTTGATTGTTCCATGCTATTATATTATCTGTTTTGGATGTTTTATATGCATTAATATGCTATTTTATATAATTTTTCGGACTAACCTATTATCCTAGAGCCTTGTGGCAGTTTCTGTTTTTTCCTTGTTTTAGAGTTTCGCAGAAAAGGAATACCAAACGGAGTCCAGACGGAATGAAACTTTCTCGATGATTTTTCTTGGACCAGAAGACATCCAGAGGACTTGGAGTGCAAGTTAGGGAAGCCACGAGGCGGCCATATGGACGGAGGTCGCGCCCCCATTCTTGTGGACCCATCGTGACTCCACCGACCTATTTCTTCCGCCTATATATTCTCAAATATTCCAAAACCTACCAGGAGAGCCACGAAAACACTTTTCAACCATCGCAACCTTCTGTACCCGTGAGATCCCATCTAGGGGCCTTTTCCGGCGTCCTGTCGGAGGGGGTTTGATCATGGAGGGATTCTACATCAACACCACTGCCTCTCGGATGAAGCGTGAGTAGTTTACCTCAGACCTACGGGTCCATAGCTTGTAGCTAGATGGCTTCCTCTCTCTCTTTGATTCTCAATACCATGTTCTCCTCGATGTTCTTGGAGATCTATTCGATGTAATATCTTTTTGCGGTGTGTTTGTCGAGATCCGATGAATTGTGGAGTTATGATCAGCTTATCTATGAATATTATTTGAATCTTCTCTGAATTCTTATATGCATGGTTTGATATCTTTGCAAGTCTCTTCGAACTATCGATTTGGTTTGGCCAACTAGATTGGTTTTTCTTGCAATGGGAGAAGTGCTTAGCTTTGGGTTCAATCTTGCGATGATTGATTCCAGTGACAGAAGGGGAACCGACACGTATTGTATTGTTGCCATCGAGGATAACAAGATGGGTTTTCATCATATTGCTTGAGTTTATCCTGCTACATCATGTCATCTTACTTAAAGCATTACTCTATTCTTATGAACTTAATACTCTAGATGCAGGCAGGAGTCGATCGATGTGTGGAGTAATAGTAGTAGATGCAGGCAGGAGTCGGTCTACGTGACACGGACGTGATGCCTATATTCATGATCATTGCCTTAGATATCGTCATAACTTTGCGCTTTTCTATCAATTGCTCGGCAATAATTTGTTCACCCACCGTAATATTTTCTATCTTGAGAGAAGCCTCTAGTGAAACCTATGGCCCCCGGGTCTATTTTCCATCATATAACTTTACGATCTACAATTTTAGTTTCCAATTTACTTACTTTGCAATCTTTTACTTTTCGATCTATAAACCAAAAATACCAAAAATATTTACTTTACCATTTATCTATCTCTATCAATCTCACTTTTGCAAATAACCATGAAGGGATTGACAACCCCTTTATCACGTTGGGTGCAAGTTGTTGATTGTTTGTGCAGGTATTCGGTGACTTGTTCGTTGTCTCCTACTGGATTGATACCTTGGTTCTCAAACTGAGGGAAATACTTACTCTACTTTGCTGCATCATACTTTCCTCTTCAAGGAAAAAAACCAACGCAAGCTCAAGAGGTAGTAGTATGATGACTACTTGATAGTTTAGTGCACCATGCTTTACGGCTTATGATATGTCTCCAACGTATCTATAATTTTTGATTGTTCCATGCTGTTATATTATTAATCTTGGATGTTTTACAAACATTTATAGTCATTTTATATCATTTTTTGGTACTAACCTATTGACATAGTGCCAAGTGCCAGTTGCTGTTTTTCCATGTTTTTTACATCGCAGAAAATCAATATCAGACGGAGTCCAAATGCCCCGAAACTTTACGGAGATTTTTATGGGCCAGAAGGGACACAACGGGCCCTGGCTGCGCCTGGGGGGTTCCTCGAGGGGGGCACAACCTACCAGGGCGCGCCAGGAGGCCCAGGCGTGTCCTGGTGGGTTGTGCCTACCTCGGGTGCCCCTGGACCGCCTCTTTGCTATATAAATAGCCCAATATTCCAGAAACCCTAGGAACACCGATGAAATATTCGTCCAGCCGCCGCAGAGTCCAGAACCACCAGATCCAATCTAGACACCATCTCGGATAGGGTTCACCACCTCCATTGGTGCCTCTCCGATGATGCGTGAGTAGTTCTTTGTAGACCTTCAGGTCCGTAGTTAGTAGCTATATGGCTTTCTCTCTCTCACTGGATTCTCAATATAATGGTCTCTTGGAGATCCATATGATGTAACTCTTTTGCGGTGTGTTTGTTGGTCTGAGTTTATGATCAGTTATATCTTTTTATATCCATGAAAGTTATTTGAGTTTCTTTGATCTCTTATATGCATGATTGCTTATAGCCTCGTATTTCTTCTCTGATATTTGGGTTTTGTTTGGCCAACTTGATCTATTTATCTTGCAATGGGAAGAGGTGCGTTGTAGTGGGTTCGATCTTACGGTGCTTGATCCCAGTGACAGAAAGGGAACCGACACGTATGTATCGTTGCTACTAAGGATAAAACAATGGGTGTCTATCTCTACATAGATAGATCTTGTCTACATCATGTCATTGTTCTTATTGCATTATTCCATTTCTCCATGAACTTAATACACTAGATGCATGCTGGATAGCGGTCGATGTGTGGAGTAATAGTAGTAGATGCACGCAGGAGTCGGTCTACTAATCTTGGACGTGATGCCTATATAATGATCATTGCCTGGATATCATCATGATTATTCGAAGTTCTATCAATTGCCCAACAGTAATGTGTTTACCCATTGTTTGCTATTTTTCTTGAGAGAAGCCACTAGTGAAACCTACGACCCCCGGGTCTTATTTCTCATATATTTGCCTTTGCGATCTACTTTTCTCTTGCATTTATTTTCAGATCTATTAAACCAAAAATACAAAATTAGCTTCCTGCAATTTTTCCTTATTTATTTTATTGGCGTTCTATCTATCAATTTACTACAAAACTTTATCCTATCCGCGCACTGTTTCTGGCGCCGTTACCCGAAAGGGATTGACAACCCCTTTAACACGTCGGGTTGCGAGTGGTTGTTATCTGTGTGCAGGGGTTGTTTACCTTGTGTTGCTTGGTTCTCCTACTGGTTAGATAATCTTGGTTTCATATCTGAGGGAAATACCTACCGCCGCTGTGCTGCATCATCCCTTCCTCTTTGGGGAAATACCGACGTAGCTTCAAGCGACATCAAAAGGAATTTCTAGCGCCGTTGCCGGGGAGGATCTTCAACATATACCAGGTTCCTAATCACAAATCTCATCTCCTCGCAATTTACATTATTTTCCATTTGCCTCTCGTTTTCCTCTCCCCCACTTCACAAAAAAATGCTGTTTTATTCGCCCCTCTTTTTCGCTCACCATTTTCTTGCTTTCCAGTCTTGATGGCTAGCGTTCCTACTCCTCCTTTGTCACCCGATTTTGAAGTTCTTTACTTCAAACAAAGACAAGGAGAAAATTTGAAAGATGCCTGGCATAGGCTTATGGAATCATATCGTATTTCCAACTTAAAGGGGGACGCTAAGGTTTTGCTTCGTAATTTTTATATAGGATTGGCTTTGCATCATAGGCAACTTCTCGATTTTGCCACTAAAGGAATTTCATTGAACTTGATGCCAATGCTGCCTATGAAATTTATAGGGAATTTTGGGTCCACATTAGAAGAAGGGGATTCCTTTTACCCCCCAGGGAGCTCAAATGTTAGACAAACTTGGTGATTTGCATAAAAATATGGTTGAAATACAAAAATAAAATGAACCCCTCAAACACCTCAATGGTAGTATCAATCGTATGAATACCCTGATTACTCTTTGCAATAAGCGATTGGATATTTTGGATCTTAAGATGGTTTATTTCCCGGAGAATTTAGGGAAGCATAAAGAGCCTCCTGGGTTTGAGAAAACCCTTACAAAAGTTGCCAAAACTTCGGAAGACAAAACTTAGATCCTTGCTTTATGCCTAGCTAAGGGCGTAAAACTATAACGCTTGTTGGGAGGCAACCCAATGAATAAATTTTATTTTTTCTTTTTTGCTTTCTGTTCTTGAGTGTTTACACAATTATGCAACTCTTATGATTGTGTTTTTTGTGTTTTAATTAGTGTATGCGCAAAGTATAACCGATAGGATCTTCTTGGGTGATAGTTGTTTGATCTTGCTGAAAAAGTCAGAAACTTTGTGCTCACGGAAATAATTCTAGTTTTTTATCAGAAAGTGCTTTTTCCTTGATTCTTTTTGCAGATGATTAATATACAAATTTCTCAGGTCGTCTATTTTTTTAGAATTTTTAGAGTTCCAGAAGTTTTCGGGAAAGTCAGATTGCTACAGACTGTTCTGTTTTGACAGATTCTGTTTTCTTTGTGTTGTGTGCTTATTTTGATGGCTCTATGGCTTTCTTTGATGAGTTTTTGCCATAGAAAAGTTGGAATACAATAGATATAATACAAAAACAAAATATGAATTGGTTTGATACAGTAGTTATAGTAGTGGTTTGCTTTCTTACACTAACGGATCTCACAGAGGTTTTGTTGAGTTTTGTGTGATTGAAGTTTCCAAGTTTTGGTTTATCTTACGATGGATGAAGGAAGGATAGAAGAGCCTAAGCTCTGGGATGCCCCAGCATCGCAAGCTATTATCCAAAAATGAGCAACCAACTAAGCTTAGGGATGCCCCCGAGTGGCATCCCCTCTTTCTTCTAACGACCATCGGTATTTTACTCGAAACTATATTTTTATTCGTCACATAATATGCGTTTTGCTTGGAGCGTCTTGTATGATATGAATCTTTGCTTGTTTTATTTTGTGTTTTAAGTGATCAATCCTTGCTGGACACACCTATTTGAGAGGGCCAAAATTATGTCATGACTTGTTAGAATTGCTCTCTATGCTTCACTTAAATTTTTATGAGCAATGGACTTGCTCTAGTGCGTCTTATATCTTTTTGAGCACGCAGTGCTTTAGTATTTTTGAAGAAATTCTCTCTTGCTTCACTCAGATTTATTTGAGAGTTAGTAAAATTTTCAAGAAATTCTCTTTTGCTTCACTTAAATTAATTTGAGAGAAAGAAAAATAATTATGCTCATGATCTTCACTTATATTTGTTTGAGCTTATGAAAAGCAACACATGAAAATTAGTCCCAAAGTGATAGATATCCATGAAGGATATAATAAAAACTTTCATGAAGATCATTGGACAAAATAAACTTGATTCTTAGTAATAGTTTTGAGATATGATGATGTTATATATGAGTTATGTTGGTGAGTAATTATTGTTTAGTAAGAATATTGGTGTTAAGGTTTGTGATTCCCTATGCAAGTACGAAAGTCAATAGTCATGCAATGAAATTATATCCTACTTGTGGTGCATTATTCGGTGTTATTTATGCTTAATGCTTGCTTATGAGATGTAGCGACTAGACCTCAAACAGTCTGATCTCTGTGCATCAGTGTCATCCCTGGATCAGTAATGCTGACACGCACATTACTCAAAGGATTTATAACAGAGTAAAAATCACACACTTATTACATCGAATGTCTCGGAAGAGAACTTATTACAATAAATATGGCTTAAGGCCATCTAATAACGATAACAACGGAAGGCTTGGAAGATAAGCGAGTCCATCAACTCCAACGGCATCACTGAGTATAGAACCATGACCTAAAGGCACCTTACTCGTTGTCCGAAAAGTCTGCAACATGAACGTTGCAGCCCGAAAACGGGTCAGCACATGGAATATGCTGGCAATGTAACACATAGAGAGTAATGAAAAGAAATAAGCTATACTACATGCATATATGGCTGGTGGAAAGCTCTATGGTTACAGTTTTGCGTAAAGCCAATTTTTCCCTACTGCAAAGGAATAAATTTTATTTAACTATCATGGTGGTTGTTAAACATTGAGAATGGTTGACAGCATTCTCAATCCCAATTAAGTAACATCATTAAAACCCAACAATATTAATTTAAAGTAACATGATGAGATTCACATGATAATCCAAGTACTAGATACTCAAGATGTCCATAACCGGGGACACGGCTAACCATGATTAGTTTATACACTCTGCAGAGGTTTGTGCACTTTTCCCACAAGACTCGATCTCCTCCGTTGAATTTCCCGCACTGCATGATGTTTGAGAAACGGATGACCGAGACACAGTCTTTCAGAAGCGTTAGCACCTTACGATGGGTTGACCGGCACACCTACATCCCTTACATCTGCTAGTCTACCACTGTAAGAGTTCACACAACTTAATCAACTATGCTAGAGCCCATAATAGCTTGTGGCTGCACACGGAAGTTTCTAGCATGAAAAATCTCATGATCCCTTTGAGCCTGGGTGGCGGTCCATAAAAAAACAGGCAATCACTGGAATACCTAGGTGCCTCAGTCCACCCAGATGTGTGTTTCAGTTGCCACCTTAAGTAAACCATTAATTAACAATCTCACATCTATCATGGAAATTCACTCAAACCCAAACCACGTCTACGAGCATAGCATAGCAATATAGGCAACGTAGAAGTAACTCCCAAGGGTTTGATAATAAAATAGGTAATAGGTACTACCTCATCTACTTCCCAAGACCCACATATTAATAAGATCCTAACCATGCGATGTTTGAGGGTGAAACTAATGCATACAAACTGGGTATGAAAGGGATATGATCAAAGTGTTACTTGCCTTGCTGATGATCCGTGAAACCTAGAGATTCGAAGTAGCAAGCGGCGCACTCCGGGTACTCTATCGCAAACAAACAAGCATACAAATAAGCTCACATCTAATGCACAGGTAAAACTAAAATAAGAAAACTAACCAGAAAGTTCGACTTAAGAACTCCGGTTTGCAAAAATAATCAAATCAAACGAAGCAACGAAAGTCAAAAGGCGACAGAAACAAGCTTCATTTTACAAATCTGGACTTAAGTCAAATTTTACAGTAGCAAAAACTTGTTTGAGTTGGTTAAACGGAAAGAGGATTTCGAGACAAAACTCTAGGCACTTGAATCGCCTGATTCCGATAAACGAGTGAAAAGTTATACTAAAACGAAAATCGGATCAGAAATCGCGATCAGAAATAATCGCGGAAAATCCGAGAAAAAGAAAAGCGATTTAACAGGCTAAAGAACGAGCGTTACATTGTCTGCGACTAAACGACGAAAACCGTTCGTTAAAAGCGAACATACAGACGAACATCCGCTAAATAAATAAACCAGAAAAAAACTAAACCGATATATATATATATATATATATATATATATATATATATATATATATATATATATATATATATATATATAAATCATGTTCCTAAAAACCAACGGTTTTCAAGAAAACAATGAGGCGGCTACCTTGCATGGTGGGGTCCGTGAGTGGCGGCGATCGGCGGTGTGTGGGTGGCGGCTCGTGCTGAGGTGGCGGTGGCGGATGGCGGCTGGCTGGCTCGTGGCATGGCGGCAATGGCGCATGAGGCGTCGGTGGGAACACGGGCGTGTGTGCGGCGGTGTGTGTGAGCTAGGGTTTGGTGGTGAGGTGGGCTGAGGTGGGCTGGCGGGGTTGACGGCTTATAAAGCCTGGGCGGAGAGGAGTCCGGGTCGCCCACGGTGGCCCGAGTCGGTTCGCGTTTTTTTTAAATAATTACGCGCAGAAAAACAAATAAAAGAAATACTAAACGGACTCCAAAAACCCCGAAATAAATTTTCCCCGAATTCTAAAATCAGGCCGGACAAGATGAACATTTATTTGGGGCCTAAATGCAATTTTGAAAAACGCGTATTTTTCCTAAATTCAAATAAAATAGCAAAAAAACTCCAAAATAAAATCTTATTTGATTTTTTATTAAATCCTCAATATTCCTTAATTTTGGGAAAGTCATTTTATTCCCTCTCTCTTATTTTTATAATTGGAATAATTGAAGATAAAATAAATAAAATCAAATAATCCTATTTTCAAAATTTGAGAAAACCCAAATATGAAAATAACGAAACCCCCAACTCTCTCCGTGGGTCCTTGAGTTGCGTGAAGTTTCTAGGATCAAGCCAAAATGCAATAAAATATGATATGCAATGATGATCTAATGTATAACATTCCAAATTGAAAATTTGGGATGTTACATGAGATTATCCGTTTCTTGGTTGGTCGCTTCTCAATCTTTTGCTAGCCTTCATTTTGAACTAAGTATGATCTCTACTTATGCATCCAAAACCCTTAAACTAGTTTTGCCACATGAGTCCACTATAACTACCTATATGCGGTATTCTTTTGCCATTCTAAGCAAATTTGCATGTGCCATCTCTAATTTTCAAAATGAACTTCTCTTTTGTGTGTTTTTTTCGCTTGCGGAGCGGTGAAGGGTGGCTAATATTTTCCATGCTAGATGTGTTATTCTCACGATGAGTGTTTATTCACTTGTCATTGCACGAGAGTAAGGCAAAGGTATTAGGGATGCCCAGTCCCGAAATGCAAATAAAAAAGAATTTACTTTATGTTGTCAAATAATAAATTCCTTGGAAAGTGTTGGTATGGAGGGCACCGGTGGATACGGTTAGCCATGGAAAGTGAAAGTATGGTGGAAAAAGGAATAAACTTTATTTTCTGTTTGGGAACCGCCTATGATATATCTAGCATGGAAAGTGTTGGGAACTCTAAGTCGTTTTCGTTGGTGGGATGGATACACCTCCCAAAATGATTTTATCTCTAAGTTTTTTGCTTTGAGCTCTGGCACCTCTACAAATCCCTAATTCCCTCTGCGAAGGGCCTTCTTTTACTTTATGTAATTTTTATTATGAGTCTCCATCTTCTCTTATAAAAGCGCCAACTAGGAGGAAATATGATCGTACTTAAGTATTGGGTGTAGCTAATATTCGAGTGTGTTTCATGAATGGATCAATGGTTGAGCATGATGGGCTAGGGATAACTTATTTTAGCGTTGATATTTTGAAAGACATGGTTGCTTGTTGATATGCTTGAGTATATAAATTATCATGTCAAATCTAGACTACTGCTTTGAACAACTAAAAGTCCAAATGTCCATGCTATAAAGAAAATAAATATGATATGACATGTTAGGCAGCATTCCACATCAAAAATTCTGTTTTATCACCTACCTACTCGAGGACGAGTAGGAGTTAAGCTTGGGGATGCTGATACGTCTCCAACGTATCTATAATTTTTGATTGTTCCATGTTGCTACATTATCAATCTTGGATGTTTTACAATCATTTATAGTCTTTTTATATCATTTTTTGGTACTAACCTATTGACATAGTGCCAAGTGTCAGTTGCAGTTTTTTCCATGTTTTTTACATCGCAGGAAATCAATATCAGACGGAGTCCAAATGCCCCGAAACTTCACGGAGAATTTTTATGGGCCAGAAGGAACACAACGGGCCCTGGCTGCGCCTGGGGGGTGCCCTGAGGGGGGCACAACACACCAGGGCGCGCCAGGAGGCCCAGGCACATCCTGGTGGGTTGTGCCCACCTCGGGTGCCCCCGGACCGCCTCTTTGCTCTATAAATACCCCAATATTCCAGAAACCCTAGGAACGTCGACGAAATATTCATCCAGCTGCCGTAGAGTCCAGAACCACCAGATCCAATCTAGACACCATCTCGGATGGGGTTCACCACCTCCATTGGTGTCTCTCCGATTGTGCGTGAGTAGTTCTTTGTAGACCTTCGGGTCCGTAGTTAGTAGCTAGTTGGCTTTCTCTCTCTTGCTGGATTCTCAATACAATGGTCTCTTGGAGATCCATATTATGTAACTCTTTTGCGGTGTGTTTGTTGGGATCTGATGAACTTTGAGTTTATGATCAGTTATATCTTTTTATATCCATGAAAGTTATTTGAGTTTCTTTGATCTCTTATATGCATGATTACTTATAGCCTCGTATTTCTTCTCTGATATTTGGGTTTTGTTTGGCCAACTTGATCTATTTATCTTGCAATGGGAAGAGGTGCTTTGTAGTGGGTTCGATCTTACGGTGCTTGATCCCAGTGACAGAAAGGGAACCGACACGTATGTATCGTTGCTACTAAGGATAAAACGATGGGGTCTATCTCTACATAGATAGATCTTGTCTACATCTTGTCATCGTTCTTATTGCATTACTCCATTTCTCCATGAACTTAATACACTAGATGCATGCTGGATAGCGGTCGATGTGTGGAGTAATAGTAGTAGATGCAGGCAGGAGTCGGTCTACTAATCTTGGACGTGATGCCTATATAATGATCATTGCCTGGATATCATCATGATTATTCGAACTTCTATCTATTCAGTAATTTGTTTACCCACCATTTTCTGTTTTTCTCGAGAGATGCCACTAATGAAACCTACGGCCCCCGGGTCTTATTTCTCATTTATTTGCCTTTGTGATCTACTTTTCTCTTGCATTTATTTTCAGATCTATTACCAAAAATACAAAAATACCTTGCTACAATTTTTCCTTATTTATTTTATTTGGCGTTCGATCTATCAATTTACTACAAAACTTTATCCCGTCCGCGGCCCGTTTCTGACGCTGTTACCCCAAAGGGGTTGACAACCCCTTTAACACGTCGGGTTGCGAGTGGTTGTTATCTGTGTGCAGGGGCTGTTTACGTTGTGTTGCTTGGTTCTTCTACTGGTTAGATAATGTTGGTTTCATATATGAGGGAAATACCTACCGCCGCTGTGCTGCATCATCCCTTTTTCTTTGGGGAAACACCGACGTAGCTTCAAGCGACATCATCTTGGAACCGAGACTTCAAAAATGTTTTGAACACCATGGAGCATATGAGATGTTCCAAGAGCTGAAAATGATATTTTAGACTCATGCCTGTGTTAAGAGGTATGAGACCTCTGAAAAGTACTTTGCCTACAAGATGGAAGAGAATAGCTCAGCTAGTGAGCATGTGCTCAGAATGTTTGGATACTACAATCGCTTGAATCAAGTGGGAGTTAATCTTCTAGATAAGATAGTGATTGACAGAGTTCTCTAGTCGCTATCATCAAGTTACTAGAACTTCGTGATGAACTATAATATGCAAGGGATGACGAAAACGATTCCCAAGCTCTTCGTGATGCTGAAATCGGCGAAGGTAGAAATCAAGAAGACCACTAGTTTCAAGAAAAAGGGCAAGGGAAAAGAAAGGGAACTTCAAGAAGAATGGCAAGCAAGTTGCCACTGATAATCCCCAAGTGCAGGGAATCATCGTAGCAATTCCCAATGGTGGAAGTGATAAGTATGGAGTGTCGAACCCACAAGGAGCTAAAGGTAAGATCAATATTCTCTCAAGTCCTATCTACCACTGCTACGACTCTACGTACACCGAACGTTTGCTTCCAACTATAAACGAGAAATAAAACTACGTTGTGGGTATGAAGAGGATAACTTTGCATGATATCGGAGAGCTAAAACATAAAAGTAGGTGTTGTTATCATAAAGTTAGAATACATTACTAAATATTATAAATAGCGAGTGTAGAATAATGATGGGTCGGTGTGCGGAATTATCCTAGGCAATTGTTAACAAGACCGGTAGTCGTCATTGCAATTTCATATGAGGGAGAGGCATAAGCTAACATACTTTCTCTTCTTGGATCATATGCACTTATGATTGGAACTCTAGCAAGCATCCGCAACTACTAAAGATCATTAAGGTAAAACCCAACCATAGCATTAAAGCATCAAGTCCCCTTTATCCCATACGCCACAACCCCCTTACTCGGGTTTATGCTTCTATCACTCAAGCAACCCACTATAAGCGAATCATGAACGTATTACAACACCCTACATCGGGAATCCCTCACGCTTGCGCGACACAGAGGGCACAATAGGACAGCACCAAAATAGAACATACAACTCATACCAATCTAGATCATCAATCAACCCAAAGACAAATGATATCTACTCAAAACATCATAGGATGGCAACACATCATTGGATCATAATATGTGGCATAAAGCACCATGTTCAAGTAGGGATTACAACGGGGTGCGGGAGAGTGGACCGCCTAAAAGAGATGAGGATGGTGATGTTGATGAAGATGATCAGCGCGGCAATGATTCCCCTCCCGATGGCACTCCGGCGCCACTGAGAGAGAGGAGAGGTTCTCCCCCTTGTGCTTCCTCCTCCATGGCCTCCCCCCTGGATGGGGAGAGGTTCTCCCTCTGGATCTTGACCTTCATGGCGATGATGGCCCCTCCGGGATCCTCCTCCATGGCCTCCGGTGATGATGGCCCCCTCCGGCAGGGTGCCAGAGAGGGCCTAGATTGATTTCTCGTGGCTACAGAGGCTTGCGGCGGCGGAACTTCCGATCTAGGTTATTTTATGGAGGTTTCTGTATTTATAGGAATTTTTGGCATCGGTTTCACGTCAGGGGGGTCTCCGAGTCGTCCACGAGATAGGGGGCGCGCCCAGGGGGGTAGGGCGTGCCCTCTACCCTCGTGGACGGCTCGGGACTCTTCTGGTCCATCTCCGATGCTCCGTGGGCTTCTTCTGGTCCATAAAAAATCGTCAAAAATTGGCACGTCAATTGGACTCCGTTTGGTATTCCTTTTCTGTAAAACTCAAAAACAAGGAAAAAACAGAAACTGGCACTGGGCTCTAGGTTAATAGGTTAGTCCCGAAAATCATATAAAATAGCATATAAATGCATATAAAATAATTAAGATGGATAATATAATAGCATGAATACTTCATAAATTATAGATACGTTGGAGACGTATCAGCCACTCCCGGGAAGAAGCCCAAAACTGGACCCAAGCCTGCAACTGAGTGCTTCTACTGGAAAGGGACTGGTCACTGGAAGCGGAATTGCCCCAAGTATTTGGCGGATAAGAAGGATGGCAAAGTGAACAAAGGTATATTTGATATACATGTTATTGGTGTGTACTTTACTAGTGTTCATAGTAACCCCAGGGTATTTGATGCCGGTTCAGTTGCTAAGATTAGTAACTCAAAACATGAGTTGCAAAACAAACAGAGACTAGTTAAGGACGAGGTGACGATGTGTATTGGAAGTGATTCCAAGGCTGATAAGATCACCATCGCACACTCCCTCTACCTTCGGGATTAGTGTTGGACCTAAATAAATGTTATTTGGTGTTTGCGTTGAGCATGAATATGATTGGATCATGTTTATTGCGATACAGTTATTCATTTAAGTCAGAGAATAATTGTTGTTCTGTTTACATGAATAAAACCTTCTATGGTCATACACCCAATGTAAATGGTTTACTGAATCTCGATCGTAGTGATACACACATTCATAATATTGATGCCAAAAGATGCAAAGTTGATAATCATAGTGCAACATATTTGTGGCACTGTCGTTTAGGTCATATTGGTGTAAAGCGCATGAAGAAACTCCATACGGATGGATTTTTGGAATCACTTGATTATGAATCATTTGATACTTGTGAACCATGCCTCATGGGCAAGATGACTAAAACTCCATTCTCTGGAACAATTGAGCGAGCTAATGACTTATTAGAAATAATACATACCGATGCATGTATGTGGTTCGATGAGTGTTGAGGCTCGCGGCGGGTAACGTTATTTTCTAACCTTCACAGATGATTTGAGCAGATATGGGTATATCTACTTAATGAAACACAAGTTTGAAACATTTGAAAAGTTCAAAGAATTTCAGAGTGAAGTGGAGAATCATCATAACAAGAAAATAAAGTTTCTACGATCTGATCGCGGAGGCGAATATTTGAGTTACGAGTTTGGCCTTCATTTAAAACAATGTGGAATAGTTTCACAACTCACGTCACCTGGAACACCACAGCATAATGGTGTGTCCAAACGTCGTAACTGTACTTTATTAGATATGGTGCATGCTACCTCTTCAGCACTGCGTTGGTTTTTCCCTTGAAGAGGAAAGGGTGATGCAGCAAAGTAGCGTAAGTATTTCCCTCAGGTTTTGAGAACCAAGGTATCAATCCAGTAGGAGACCACACACAAGCCGCCTCGTACCTACACAAAAAAATAAGAACCTTGCAACCAACACGATAAAGGGGTTGTCAATCCCTTCATGGCCACTTGCAAAAGTGAGATCTGATAGAGATAATAAGATAAATATTTTTGGTGTTTTTATAATATAAACTGAAAGTAAAGATTGCAAAGTAAAATAGATTGGAAACTTATATGATGGAAAATAGACCCGGGGGCCATAGGTTTGACTAGTGGCTTCTCTCAAGATAGCATAAGTATTACGGTGGGTGAACAAATTACCGTCGAGCAATTTATAGAGAAGTGCATGTTATGAGAATATCTAGGCATGATCACGTATATAGGCATCACGTCCGCGGCAAGTAGACCGAAACGATTCTGCATCTACTACTATTACTGCACACATCGACCGCTATCCAGCATGCATCTAGAGTATTAAGTTCATAAGAACGGAGTAACACATTAGGCAAGATGACATGATGTAGAGGGATAAACTCAAGCAATATGATATAAACCCCATCTTTTTATCCTCGATGGCAACAATACAATGCGTGCCTTGCTGCCCCTGCTGTCACTAGGAAAGGACACCACAAGATTGAACCCAAAGCTAAGCACTTCTCCCATTGTAATAGAGATCAATCTAGTAGGACAAACCAAACTGATAATTCGAAGAGACTTGCAAAGATAACAAATCATACATAAATGAATTCAGAGGAGATTCAAATATTGTTCATAGATAATCTTGGTCATAAACCCACAATTCATCGGATCTCGACAAACACACCGCAAAAAGAATTACATCGAATAGATCTCCAAGAAGATCGAGGAGAACTTTGTATTGAGATCCAGAGAGAGAGAAGAAGCCATCTAGCTAATAACTATGGACCCGAAGGTCTATGGTAAACTACTCACACATCATCGGACATGCTATAGTGTTGATGTAGAAGCCCACCGTGATCGATTCCCCCTCCGGCGGAGCGCCGGAAAAGGCCCCAAGATGGGATCTCACGGGTACAGAAGGTTGCGGCGATGGAAATAGGGTTTAGTGGTGCTCCTGGATGTTTTTGGGGTACATGAGTATATATAGGAGGAAGAAGTTGGTCGGTGGAGCTGCGAGGGGCCCAAGAGGGTGTGGGGTGGGGCAGGCGCGCCACCCTGCCTTGTGGCCTCCTCGCTTCTTTCTTGACGTCCACTCCAAGTCCCCTGGATCACGTTTGTTCCAAAAATCACTCTCCCGAAGGTTTCATTCCGTTTGGATTCCGTTTGATATTCCTTTCTGCGAAACACTGAAATAGGCAAAAAAGCAGCAATTTGCACTAGGCCTTCGGTTAATAGGTTAGTCCCAAAATTAATATAAAAGTGTATAATAAAGCACATTAAACATCCAAAACAGATAATATAATAGCATGGAACAATCAAATATTATAGGTACGTTGGAGACATATCAAGCATCCCTAAGCTTAATTCCTGCTCGTCCCCGAGTAGGTAAATGATAAAAACCGATTTTTTGATGTGGAGTACTACCTAGCATATTTCTCAATGTAATCTTCTTTATTGTGGCATGAATGTTCAGATCCGAAAGTTTCAAGATAAAAGTTTAATGTTGACATAAAAATAATAATACTTCAAGCATACTAACTAAGCAATCATGTCTTCTCAAAATAACATGGCCAAAGAAAGTTCATCCCTACAAAATCATATAGTTTGGTTATGCTCCATTTTTGTCACACAAGAATGCTCTCATCATGCACAACCCCGATGACAAGCCAAGCAATTGTTTCATACTTTAGTAATCTCAAACTTTTTTCAACTTTCATGCAATACATGAGCGTGAGCCATGAATATAGCACTATGGGTGGAATAGAATATAATGATGGGGGTTATGTGGAGAAGACAAAAAAGGAGAAATTCTCACATTGACGCGGCTAATTAACGAGCTAGGGAGATGCCCATCAATTGATGTCAATGCAAGGAGTAGGGATTACCATGCAACAGATGCACTAGAGCTATAAATGTATGAAAGCTTGATACGTCTCCAACATATCTAAAGTTTTTGATTGTTCCATGCTATTATATTATCTGTTTTGGATGCTTATGGGCTTTATTAAACACTTTTATATTATTTTTGGGACTAACCTATTAACCCGAGTCCAGTGCCGTTTTCATTCTTTTCCTTGTTTGATGTTTGCAGAAAAGGAATATCAAACGGAGTCCAAACGGAATGAAACCTTCGGAGCGTGATTTTTGGAACGAACGTGATCCAGGAGACTTGGAGTTGAAGTCAAGGAAGCTTCGAGGTGGCCACGAGGCAGGGAGGCGCGCCCCCACCCTCGTGGGCCCCTCGTGGCTCCCCTGACCGACTTCTTTCACCTATATATATATCCATATACTCTAAAACATCAGAAAACATAATAGATCGGGAGTTCCGCCACCGCAAGCCTCTGTAGCCACCAAAAACCAATCGGGACCCTGTTCCGGCACCCTGCCGGAGGGGGAACCCTCACCGATGGCCATCTTCATCATCCCGGCGCTCTCCATGACGAGGAGGTAGTATTTCACCCTCGGGGATGAGGGTATGTACCCGTAGCTATGTGTTTGATCTCTCTCTCTCTCTCTCTCTCTCTTGTGTTCTTGAGGTGGTACGATCTTGATGTATCGCGAGCTTTGCTATTATAGTTAGATCTTATGATGTTTCTCCCCCCTGCTCTCTTGTAATGGATTGAGTTTTCCCTTTGAAGTTATCTTATCGGATTGAGTCTTTAAGGATTTGAGAACACTTTATGTATGTCTTGCATGTGCTTATCTGTGGTGAGAATGGGATATCACGTGATCCACTTGATGTATGTTTTGGTGATCAATTTGCGAGTTCCGTGAACTTATGCATAGGGGTTGGCACACGTTTTCGTCTTGACTCTCCGGTAGAAACTTTGGGGCACTCTTTGAAGTACTTTGTGTTGGTTGAATAGATGAATCTGAGATTGTGTGATGCATATCGTATAATCATACCCGTGGATACTTGAGGTGACATTGGAGTATCTAGGTGACATTAGGGTTTTGGTTGATTTGTGTCTTAAGGTGTTATTCTAGTACGAACTCTATGATAGATTGAACGGAAAGAATAGCTTCATGTTATTTTACTACGGACTCTTGAATAGATGTCCAGAAAGGATAACTTTGAGGTGGTTTCGTACCCTACCATAATCTCTTCGTTTGTTTTCCTATATTAGTGACTTTGGAGTGACTCTTTGTTGCATGTTGAGGGATAGTTATATGATCCAATTATGTTATTATTGTTGAGAGAACTTGCACTAGTGAAAGTATGAACCCTAGGCCTTGTTTCCTAACATTGCAATGTCGTTTGTGCTCACTTTTATCATTAGTTACCTTGCTGTTTTTATATTTTCAGATTACAAAAACCTATATCTACCATCCATATTGCACTTGTATCACCATCTCTTCGCCGAACTAGTGCACCTATATAGTTTACCATTGTATTGGGTGTGTTGGGGGACACAAGAGACTCTTTGCTATTTGGTTGCAGGGTTGTTTGAGAGAGACCATCTTCATCCTACGCCTCCCACGGATTGATAAACCTTAGGTCATCCACTTGAGGGAAATTTGCTACTGTCCTACAAACCTCTGCGCTTGGAGGCCCAACAACGTCTACAAGAAGAAGGTTGCATAGTAGACATCAAGCTCTTTTCTGGCACAGTTGCTGGGGAGGTTAGTGCTTGAAGGTATATCTTTAGATCTTGCAATCGAATCTTTTAGTTTCTTGTTTTATCACTATTTTAATTTATAAAATAAAACTACAAAAAAATGGAATTGAGTTTGCCTCATACGCTTCATCTTTTTAATATCTTTCATGAAAATGATGGGAAGGAAAATTGTGCTCAAGTACTAGAAGAAGAAATCTATAAAATGTTTGGCACTAAATCTTTGTATGATGAACATGATTGCAATGTTATTAGTATGAACTCTTTGAATATCCATAGTACTGATGATGATTGTACTAGTCATGATGAAAATATCTCTTATAAGCATGTCGATTTTCGTGGAGTGCATAAAGTTTGCAAGTACATACCAAACAGGGAAGATAGATTTTGCAAGAGGCATAAGTATTTGGAAACTAAATGGTTGCAAGAAAGGCTAGATGTTTGTGCTAAAAATTTAATTTTTCTTAGCCGTACTTGTGAACTTTGCAATGAACGTGATCATTTCAATAACCAATGCAAATTGTTTCATGATCGTATCGTGTCCAAAAATTGTGATGACTTGATTTCCCTTGCACATCATAATGAACTTAGTTTGCTTTTGGGTTATGAAGAAATGAAACGTATAACTAAGGATCTTCCAGAAATTGTCCTTGATTAAGTCCTTGATTTTGATCTAGAAGAAATTTTCATGTATTGTGTGGTGAATTGCATTGAAAATCCTTATATTGCCAATTACATAAAGATAAGAAAATAAGTAGAAGAGGAAGAGAATACTAACGAAAGGGAAGAGACTTCCCAATATCCTCCTATTATTTCTTATGATGAATCAGGTAACGAGGAGGAGCCTTCTATTCAACCAATCTCATTAATAAGGAGCTCCAAAAAGAGGATTGAACCCACACATGATGTGAAGAAGAAAAAGAAAAGACGGAGAAGCAAAGGTGGAAAGGTATCTCTCCCGAATGATGTTGCTCCTATTACCCATCGTGATGATGATAATTGCTATACTATTGGTGCTATCCATACTATTAATGATGAGAGTGATTATGCTTATGATATGAAAAGGCCCAAGCTTGGGGATGCTATGTTTGATGAAGATGATGTTTTTGAGAATATATTTGCTGCAATTAATGCTTGTCCCAAGCTTGGGGATGCTATGTTTAATGAATATGATATTTTTAGTCTCCCAAGTTTTGATATGCAAATTTATAATGATGATATCATGCATCCTACTTATGATGATTATATTGATGAAAGTGGGTTTGGAAGAGTGTCAACTTTAGGAAGTAATGATCCCACTATTTTGGAGGATGTTGAATCTTATTATGGTAATTATGAAAGTGGATTTGGAGAGATCACGACTTTATCTAGTAATGATTCCACTATCTTGGAAGAGGTTTCAATTGATTATGATGAGAACAAAGTTGCTACTTATGATGATTATTGTGATGAAACTTATGCTATAAAAAGTAGTGATGATTATATTTATAAAACTTGTCATGATTATGATTACCCTTTTTCTGAAAATTACTCTTTTAACGTGGAATTTTTTTATAGTATTCAAGTCTCTTATGATACTCCCACTATTCCGAATGAGAAGAATTTTGCTTATGTGGAGAGTAATAAAATTTCTATGCTTGTAGATCATGAAAAGAATGCTTTAGGTGCTGGTTATATTGTTTAATTCATTCATGATTCTACTGAAAATTATTATGAAGGAGGAACATATGCTTGTAGGAATTGCAATAATATCAAGTTTCCTCTCTATGTGCTTAAAATCTTGAAGTTATGCTTGTTTTGCCTTCCTATGCTAGTTGATTATTGTTCCCATAAGTTGTTTGCTCACAAAATCCCTATGCATAGGAAGTGTGTTAGACTTAAATGTGCTAGTCATATTTTTCATGATGCTCTCTTTATGTTTCAATTCTTATGTTTTATGTGAGCATCATTGAAATCATCATGCCTAGCTAGGGGCGTTAAACGATAGCGCTTGTTGGGAGGCAACCCAATTTTATTTTAGTTTAGTGCTTTTTGGTTCTGTTTAGGAATAAATAATCTATCTAGCCTCTGGTTAGATGTGGTTTTATGTTTTAATTAGTGTTTGTTCCAAGTAGAACCTTTGGGAAGACTTGGGTGAAGTCTTTAAGATCTTGCTGTAAAAAAACAGAAACTTTAGCGCTCACGAGATTAGCTAAAACTTTTTACTGGAGAGTGATATTTAGTTGATTCTTTTTGAATATTATTACTAGACAAATTCCTTAGGTCCACCAATTTATTTCAGAATTTTTGGAGTTACAGAAGTATTCGAATGATACAGATTACTACAGACTGTTCTGTTTTCTATGTGATGTTTGCTTATTTTGATGAATCTATGAGTAGTATCGGAGGGTATGAACCATAGAGAAGTTGGAATACATTATATATTACACCAATATGAATTTAGAATGAGTTCACAATAGTACCTAAGTGGTGATTTATATTCTTATACTAACGGAGCTTACGAGTTTTCTGTTAAGTTTTGTGTTGTGAAGTTTTCAAGTTTTGGGTAAAGATTCGATGGACTATGGAATAAGGAGTGGCAAAAGCCTAAGATTGGGGATGCCCAAGGCACCCCAAGGTAATATTCAAAGGATAACCAAGCGTCTAAGCTTGGGGATGCCCCGGAAGGCATCCCCTCTTTCGTCTTCGTTCATCGGTAACTTTACTTGGAGCTATATTTTTATTCACCACATGATATGTGTTTTGCTTGGAGCGTCATTTTATTTTATTTTGTTTTGCTTGCTGTTTGAATAAAATACCAAGATATGAAATTCTTAAATGTTAGAGAGTCTTCACATAGTTGCATAGTTATTCGACTACTCATTGATCTTCACTTATATCTTTCGGAGTAGTTTGTTGTTTGCTCTAGTGCTTCACTTATATCTTTTAGAGCACGGCGGTGGATTTATTTTGAAGAAATTTATGAACTCTCATGCTTCACTTATATTATTTTGAGAGTCTTTAGAACAGCATGGTAGTTTGCTTTGGTTATGAATTTAGTCCTATTATGATAGGCATCCAACAGGGATATAATAAGAACTTTCATAAAAAGTGCATTGAATACTATGAGAAGTTTGATACTTGATAATTGTTTTGAGATATGAAGATGGTGATATTAGAGTCATGCTAGTTGAGTAGTTGTTAATTTGAGAAATACTTGTTCTAAAGTTTGTGATTCCCGTAGCATGCACGTATGGTGAACCGTTATGTGATGAAGTCGGAGCATGATTTATTTAATGATTGTCCTCCTTATGAGTGGCGGTCGGGTACGAGCGATGGTCTTTTCCTACCAATCTATCCCCCTAGGAGCATGCATGTAGTACTTCGTTTAGATAACTAATAGATTTTTGCAATAAGTATGTGAGTTCTTTATGACTAATGTTGAGTCATGGATTATACGCACTCTCGCCCTTCCACCATTGCTAGCCTCTCTTGTGCCGCGCAACTTTCGCCGGTACCATACACCCACCATTACCTTCCTCAAAACATCCACCATACCTACCTATTATGGCATTTCCATAGCCATTCTGAGATATATTGCCATGCAACTTTCCACCGTTCCATTTATTATGACACGCTTCATCATTGTCATATTGCTTTGCATGCTCATGTAGTTGACATCGTATTTGTGGCAAAGCCACCGTTTATAATTCTTTCATACATATCACTCTTGATTCATTGCACATCCCGGTACACCGCCGGAGGCATTCATATAGAGTCATATTTTTGTTCTAAGTATTGAGATGTAATCCTTGAGTTGTAAGTAAATAAAAGTGTGATGATCATCATTATTAGAGCATTGTCCCAGTGATGAAAGGATGATGGAGACTATGATTCCCACACAAGTCGTGATGAGACTCCAGACAAAAAAATAAATAGAAGAGGCCAAAGAAGCCCAAATAAAATAAAAGAAAAAAGAGGCCATAAAAAAAAGAGAAGGCCCAAACAAAAAAACAAAAAAATGAGAGAAAAAGAGAGAAGGGACAATGCTACTCTCCTTTTACCACACTTGTGCTTCAAAGTAGCACCATGATCTTCATGATAGAGAGTCTCCTATGTTGTCACTTCCATATACTAGTGGGAATTTTACATTATAGAACTTGGCTTGTATATTCCAATGATGGGCTTCCTCAAAGTGCCCTAGGTCTTCGTGAGCAAGCGAGTTGGATGCACACCCACTTAGTTTCTTTTGTTGAGCTTTGATACACTTATAGCTCTAGTGCATCCGTTGCATGGCAATCCCTACTCACTCACATTGATATCTATTGATGGGCATATCCATAGCCCGTTGATATGCCTATTTGATGTGAGACTATCTTCTCCTTTTTGTCTTCTCCACAACTACCATTCTATTCCACCTATAGCACTACAAAAAAAATACACTTCCGTGATGATACGTGTTTGTCACAGTAGGTCGCATTTTTTGTCATGCATGTACATCCATGACGATTTTATGATGTAATCAAGATAGTCATACTGTCTTTGTCATAGAAGTGTTCCATGACATTACCAAAATTATCATCACGGAAGTGTCCACTTCCATGCCGATAAATCGCGCGTCACAGAAGTGCTTTCGTCAAGGGTGACCGACACGTGGCATCCACCGTAGCGAACGCCGTTAAGCTATCGGTCGGGTTTTGGATCCGATAACCGTTATCAGCCCCGACCAATGGGGATTTTCCACGTAAAATCATCATTGGTCGGAGGAAACACGTGTCGGCTCATCGTTGGGACAGATATCATCCACTCATTGGACAGAAGGCGCCTATGATACGTCGACACGTGGCATGGCCCATCAAGTTTAAATGGGCCAGCCCAACTAAAGGGCCACAAGATTTTGCGGACCATAATGGGCCGGCCCAGCTAAAGGCCCACGAGATTTTGCGGACCATAATGGGCTGGCCAAACTAAAGGCCCACAAGATTTCGCGGGCCATAATAGGCCGGCCTAGGTAAAGGGCCACAAGATTTTTGTGTGCCATAATGGGCCGGCCCAGGTAAAGGCCCACAAAATTCTTGCGGATCATAATGGGCCTGCCCAGCTAAAGGCCCACGAGATTTCGCCGACATTAATGGGCCGGCCTAGCTGTAGGCCCACAAGATTTTGAGGACCCTAGTAGGCCGGCCCATTAACTGGCTGCCATGTTTTGGGCCAAATGCCGGCCCATATTTGATCCGGTCCATTAATGGTCTGCCACGTTCCGGGCCTAATAATGGCCCATATAAGATTCAGCCCGTTAAAAGCCTCCCACTTTCCGGGTCAAATCACGGCCCAGATCAGGTCCGGCCCAGGCTTTGGGCTCAATTATGGCCCATATCAGATTCGGCCCGTTAACTGGACGCTATGCTTTTGGGCCCACTTGCTAAAGGCACATTTAGTAATTCGGCCTGATATTAGTTTCGGCCTGTTAAGGGCCCATTTAACATTTCAGCCCTATATTAATTTCGGCCTGTTAAAAGCCTGTCATATAGTTGGGCCTAACTACGGCCCGGTTTGCATCTGGCCTACTCGCAGCCGATATCTGATTGGGCCAAACAAGGACCGAGACAACTTTGTCCTATTAAAATCCCGTGAATTGATTCGCACAATCATGGGCCGGGTCCATTTCGGCTCTTTGCCGTCCGTGAGCTATTCAAAGACATTTCGAGGCCCAACCTACTTCTCACCCTCCTAAAAGCCCATTGAGTTTTCTTGCGAAAAGAGGGCCGGGGGTTACTCAGCCTATTAAAGGCCTAAATCTACTAGTGGGCCAGTTTGACGGGGCCCATGATGCAGATCATGCATCGTGGTTGCATGACGACCCGATTATGTACCATAATTTTACGGTTTGGCCGGTTTACTGCGAAGACAGGATATATATACAGCAAAATAACTGCAGCATCGTGAATAAAAAAAACCTAGACTATACAATAAAGAAATTACGACATATTACATCCACTGGGCATCAAAGTTCGCCACTATGATAATAAAGCAAAGCAGACAGCAGATTACATACACTGGGCATCAAAGATCGCCACCGATTGCAAATAAACACGCCGACAAAATAATATACAAAACCGACAAAGACTTCAATAGAGTTCAAGAAAGGTTAGCCTCTTTGGGAGCTGCAGCAAGCAAATGAAAGCAAGATGATGAGACTGCGCTTGTTCAACACTTATATCTTCCTCACTCTGAAAGATAAACAAGCAGACAGATGACATGTTTTGCACATAAAAGTATCGATCTTGACAATTCATCACATTTCTTCTTGACGAATAAAGTGACACAATGTAAAATTGCATTAACACAATATGGTATTGTTCAGGTCAAGACATGGCAGGAAATGACATTGTGAAGGAGTTGGCAGCTTCACGACACCACTGGATTACAGATCAAGAACTCATAAGTATCAATGGTTAGTGTGCTATCAATTTATCCCATTTCCGATTGGCAAATAAAGAGACAGTTTAAATAATAGTAGAATGATATGACATTGTTCATAGTTAAGACATTGCAGAATATGACATTGTCTTTGTAGTGGGTAGGTTCACCACATCACCGGATTACGGATGAAGAATGAAGCATACATGCAAAGTGCAAAAGAAGATCACTTGCTCAGTATAGTTTAATTTACATGGTATGAAGAAGGAACTTGGTTGTACAACTGAAAACTTAAATTGAGAAGGACAAACTTTTGTTTATGTACATAATAAACTTTAAACATGCAATTTGATGCAAACACAAAAATAAACAGCTATTGCAGTCATGCCTAACCAAATATACACAACAAAGTTTGAAGGCTTGAGAAGGACAAACTTACATTCTTGGTGAAGACAGGCTCTATAAAGCCCTTGTCCATGCCGATGGGGGGCAATTCAAGAAGTTTAGCACAGAATCTTCTTCATAAGCATTTCCTTTATTCTACATTTTGTTAAGAGTAAATATAGATGTGATAATATACAAAAAATGGAGAATATTTAAGATAAGATGAAGAGTGATGCTACATAACCAAGTAGCTATAAATGTATGTGCAGCGATACATGCAAAAGGCACAGCCAAGAGCAATGCACAGCTAAACTTCTTCAGTACCAACCTTATGGTAAGAGTAAATATAGATATGATGTATAGAAAATGGAGAGCAAAGGAAAATAAGCTGCAGAGTGATGGTACATGAACAACTACCTGTCAATATAAGTACACTGATAAAGGACAACATGTACTTACAAGAACAATGCAGAGCTAAAAAAATTCATTGGCATTGGATATATTCTACACTAATGTAACCATTCATACAGATCAGATAATTTGGAGCGAACAATTGATAAGCAAGCTATCATGCATACTGCTGTCACATAATGAACCAGGTATGTATGCAAGTACAGTGATACAGGACAACAGGTACTAACAAGAGCAAAGCAGCGGGCAGCATATTTGCGATATCCTGTCGTTCTTTACAAACCGGAATTCTTCTTCGAGCAGATTTCCTGCAAAAAAGATCCGTAAGGCACATGCGGAAAAGTAGAAGTTAAAATTGTCATGTGATTTCATAGACAGTACCCCATCCTGGGAACGAGACCAGTGCATAACAAGGTTTTTCCGTTCAATGTCTTCTAAATTTAGCATAGGAGACTTCACCGGAAATTCGTTTATAGACTTGCCATCAAAGTGTGATTTCCTCAGGTAACACCGATACTGCTGCAATGCTTCCTTGAAAAGCACAAGAAAGCTTTGCTCGTCATGACTATCCAGATTGACCCTCGCCTAGTTACAACAATGTAATGTAAAACATTGATGTGTTCGATCAGCAGAAAACAGGAAAATAATAACCATGAATAATAGCACTTACACGTAAGTTGGACAGGAAGATGTGAAAATGGTGTTTGTCTTCACTATAATCTTCCCATGATGGGAATATATGCATGTAGTCCCTAACAACATTGAAAGCATTGTCTTTAAACGGGAATAAATGGAAAGGGGTTCCAATCTGCAGGAATTGGCCGTCTCTGCAGCTTGGGATAGGTCTTGGCCGGTGGACTTCTTTGTTCTTTTTCTTTGGAGTGGGATTTTTCTCTGGTACGACTGGTGCTATGGCAAATGAAATCGGTATACCTTTTGCTGTACCTTCTGATTTCTCCGGAACCACCACGTTTTTCAAGGACTTTGCTGGTGCTCCTTCAGGTCCGGCAATCATCCTCTTCCTTTTTGATGTCTGTTGCACAAGAACAACATTTGAGTGAAAAAACATGGTATGATGACAGATGGAATATGTATTGATAATGGATGGGCATGGCATATTGAGTTATATGATGAGTAAACTAAGCAGATGGCGGTGCAACAAAGTAGAAGAAATGCAAGACAACATATGCAAGATACGCGCAATCAATAAAACCTTGCCAAATTAGAACGGGCACCTTGATGGGTGAACAGGACATGCCATCTGCCTTTGACTCCTCGAGGTTAGAATAGTCATTAGGATGATATTCTGAACAAGAATCAACAGGTGGGGAGCGTACGAGTTTCATTGCTTCCAGAATGGCACTCAATGCCTTGGTGCCAATTTTGTAAGTCATTGCAATGTTCCACAATATTCTTCTGATGCGCGGATTCTGATATTCACTGTAATTGCGTATAATATCTCAGAACCATGAAAACATAGATAGTTGTGAGATTATCTTTGTAATGCAGATGATATTCTAATATAGGGCGCCTGTAAGCACTTATGTGCTATCTTTGGATTACGATGAGAGAGCTCATGTGTGCTGTAATATGGTGCGTGCATTTATATAATCTGGCACAAGTACACAAAAAATAGGCTCCAGAAGTAAGGATAGCTGGCAGATGATAGGTTCATAATATACTGTATAGAGAGTTTATTTCCAAACCATGATAACAAGAGCACACAACAACTAGGCAGATCATAGTGTACATAACAGGGGTACACCATAACCACGATATATAAATCGGGAAAGTGGAACTGGCTTGAAAATACGGTGTTGTATTGCCGCTAGTAATTGAAAGCCTATCGATCATGTACAGGCCAGCTCTATCAAACATGGTAAAGAAGAGCAAGCAGATTTTGGGTAATAAAATGTTGGTTCTTGCAGGTGCCACACATGATGAACCAGAGCGCATTAAGAATGCAACTCCCAGCTGCTCTCGACCATTTCAAGCGGTTGGATGAAGATCCTACATCTCCTAACCCTTCTTCTTTCTCGTCTCTGATTCTCCCCATACAGAACACGGGCCGCCGGCTGGACCACCGGCCCCCACCGCCTGTGTTCCTCCGCCACCCCCACCCCCACCCGCCCCAACCCCCACCAGCGTCGAAGTTTTCTTCGTTTGGCGAGGCCACACAACCACCCGAGCCCTTGATCGCACCGCGAACTCCGTGAGCTCAAAAATCGTGACCCAATTTTGAAATTTAGTCTACTGTGATTTAACTAGTGTGGAATATAAAAGAGGAAAACCATAAGCATTGGGAGTATAGTGTTGAGCGTGCCATGGTGGATCTGAAGGTGCAAACCGGACAAAGGCAACTTCGCAACCAAGACAAGAAATCCGAGTAAAGCAGTGGCGATCTATTTTCTTGCTGCGATAAATAAGTTGAGCAGATATGAAAGAGTACCGCCTCTGGTGCGGCGCCGTGTATGCATCTGCTGAGAATTTGACAGTGCTGTGGTAGAGATGGCTGTCGGTGGCGTGGAAGCAGATCTAGGAGGGTAGACGGTGGTAGCGGGGCGCGGTGGACGAGACGGTCGTAGGAGCGGCGCCGGCAAGGTGGACGACGGCGTGGATGAAGCGAGAGGACGGGATGCAAGGATCCCGGTCCAAAGGCGTGGATGAGAGAGGTCGATCTCTTGTAATAGACGGCGACATCGGGGTATCAGCTCCGGCATGGTGGAGGAGGACGACGGTGGATGGGGTGGCGGACGGCGGCGGACGGAGGAGGGTGGGGTGGAGAGGATGTTTTGGCGCCCACGGAGTACGAATGGGGAAAAGGGAGGTAGAGAGGAAGGGGGGAACCATGTATTCAGGGTGCGCTTGTCTCAAATGCGATGAAATTTACAAACTTAGCCCCTGTTTCAAATTTCTACTACATCACAACAACATTAGTCGGTTGGGGATAGGACGGTAATCTCGCATACACCGAATATTTGCCGACGAGAGTTTGTTTTTGGCGCCCACCGTGTATGAATATGAATCAGGGAGGGAGTCGATTTCGGCCGAGGACACACTGTGTTTTGGCGCCCATCGTGTATGAATCCGGGTGAGAGGCGGTTACGTCACGTTCGGGTGAAATTACAAACCTACCCCTATCTAAACCTATAGAAATCCAGCAGATAGGCTTTGCATGGCAGGGATAGGTAGTAGTGATTTCCATCTCGCAGATTTTGGTTTCAGGCGGTTACTGCGACTTTCCCCGCTTCGTTCAAATTTTGCAGAGTGCACGTTTACCGTGCCAACTCAATTCGAATCCCGTTTGTATTCTATTTTTTCAAGGGATCCATTTTCATTGGAATTACATTCTATATACATCATTTTTTTATATATACTTTCAAAAGCACAACACCATTTATACATAAATATGGTTTACAAATGGCATGATCTCAGATTCATAAAGTTGTTGTCGTGGTTCTAAGTCTGACAGTAGAATGTGGGGTAGGTATGGAGAGGCAAGTTCCTAGCTATGGAGTAGTTGTATACGCAAGGGATTTACGAGTTCACGCCCTTCTCGGAGGAAGTATAGCCCTACGTCTCGGAGCCTGGAGGCGGTCGACTGGATTATATGCGTATGTGTTATAGGGGTGCGAACCCTTCTACCTGTGGAGGGGGTGGCTTATATAGAGTGCGCCAGGACCTCAGCCAGCCCACGTAGCAGAGGGTTTAAGGTGCGTTAAGGCTAGGCGTTACTGGTAATGCCTTACATAAAGTGTCATTAAGATCATAAAGACTATTTAACTACAGACCGTTTGGGCACCGAGTGGCTCTTGGACTCCTGGTGGTCGAGTGGGTCTTCATGGTCGAGTGTCTTTGAATCTGTCGAGTGGAAACCTACCAGGTCGACTAGAAGGCCGCTTCTCTTGCGAGTGTCCTTGTGGAGGGTACCTTTGGGCAGGTCTATGACCCTACCCCAGGTACATGACTTCATCATTAGCCCCCGAATGGATCGAGGTTTGAGTGAGGAAGGAGTTGACAATCTTTCCGACCTATTCTTCGTGTTGCGAGTGTGTCTTACTCTGGATCAACGACCTTTTAGTGATGGCATCAACTTCTCTTTCAGTCGCCTTGATCCATTCTTCACGTTTTGTCGAGTGAACTCTGTGAACATGAGGATTTCCGAGCGACGGATCGGAGGAAATCTGCTATCTGACGGGTTGCTCCGCGGTTAGCGGATTTCGCGGGATCTGAATTTTGGGAAGCGTGCGAAGCGGAGAAAACTGCGGCACTCGGATGGGATAAGACGATGACACCTCGATCTTCGCGCCGCCTTTTTCGCCACGTATGGCGGCGCGCTATTATGGATTTGACGGGATTGCCTGGGCCTACCGGTCAGCCACTCGGAAGCGGCCCCATATAAAGCGTCGGACAGGGTATTTTGAACAGTGCGACCCCAATCTTCTCCTCCTCGCGCCCAAACCTTCTCGCGCGCTCTTAGCTTGTCCAGCGCCGCAGCTCGAGACTTGCTTCGCCGGCGACCATGGTGAAGGAGAAGACCGCAGCCTCGAACGGGTGAAGAAGGCGGCGGTGAAGGCTAAGGGAGAGCGCCCGGTCGGGCGGATCCTCTTCAGCGGTCCAAACTGCTGCAAGGCTGGGTCCAAGGAGATTGATCCGCCGACCATCACCGATAAGGTCCTCATCGATCCGCCAATGAAGGACTGATCCCCATGGGTCGGCGAGGCTTCCGGAACGGAGTGGCAACCGCAGCTCAAGAGGGTGAGTCGTTCTCTGGCCACCCACGAGATCGGGATTTTCTCGCCACGAATCCTTTTTTCCGGGGTTTTGAACTTTTTGAGCGCAACTCCATCATTTCACTCCCAACTCCATTGTCTATCTTGCTGCTTTCATTTCGTTATGCGAGAACTTCTTGGGTTGTCGATCGACCTGGGTCTCTTCACACATATTCACCGTCGCTCTCAGACGGTGAAGAAAACAAACCCGAATGACGAGAGAACCCAAGTAATCCAGATGTGTGGGGGACTCGGGGTCCATATGAGGGGGAAGAGCGCCTTTCCGGCTATGACTCTCCCTGACTCGGTTAGAAGGTGGCAGTCGACCTGGTTCTACTGCCAAGACCAGCCGACGCCGGGGCAGTCGACTGGGCTCCCTCCTTTCTCCATGAGTCGAGTGAACAAGACATCTTCCCTGAAGGTGTTACCAGAGGAGAAGGCCCAAGTAAAATTGCTGATGGAGCGCGTAGTCCAGCTCATTCGTGACGGGGTGACCGGCATGGATCTCCTGGAGGTTTTCCTTCGACGGCGTATTCAGCCACTCCAATACCGAGGTCATCCGATGTGGATGTACTCTGGTACGGATGATACCACTCGGGTCCATCCAGAGGAGGTCGATGACGCCACGCTGGAGAAGTGGATGACTGCCATCACAGGAAACAAAGATAACCCTCGCGGAGCTAGGAGGATTCCACCACTCGACCAGACTTACGAAGTAGACAAGGTACAACCACTTATCTTCGACTGTGATTCGGCTGCATTCATTCTGTTTAGATGCCAATTCGTCGACTGACTTTCGCCTTGTTTTGTTGTCTTCTAGGTCACCACTGAGATGTACTCGATGCCCAACGGGGTGCAGGAAACAGTCGAAGAAGAAGAAGGAAGTGGAGGTGAAAGTCAGGAGGAATGGGAGTCCAACGGCGAGGAGGATGAGGGGGATGACAGCTCTGATGAAGAGGAGGAGGAGGAGGAAGAGGAGGAAGACGTCGATCCTCCTCGCTCGGAGGGAAGGTCCAAGTTGACGCATGACCCGGCGGTCGGGCGCGGTAAAGCTGTTGTGCCCACTGGGCAATCGACGAAGTGACCTAGGACAACTTCTCCTGCGCCGACTGAGAAACCGCCGAAGCAACCTCGAGCAACGTCGTCAAAGCCGGCGAAGGCTCTGCCCAAGATGCGGATGGTCATCCCCACCATCTCTGGGTAACCAACAGAACCTTGTATTTCCTTATTCCACATGAGTGAACTTTTTGTCGACTTGACGACTGATCAGCCGATTCTTGAAATCTACAGTGCCGCTACCTCCGAGACTTCAGCCAAGCACGAAGATAAGGAAATGGAGGATGCTGCCACCTCCAACCTTGGTATGATCTCTGAGGTTTCGCTTTTAGTTGATTGGACTTCCATGTTTACTTTTGAATCTTTCTTGTAGTTCCGCCTCACGTCATTGATCTCCCCGATGATGACGAGGAAGCGCCATTGAGGAAGAGGAAGAACAAGAGAGTGCTCTCTTGGCAAGGCTGCTCCAACATGGCGATTCCTTAGACGTTGGTTTCGAGGGAGGCAACCCCACTGGCTTCGTGTCTTTCGCTGTATCACGACAAGTGCCCGACCCACTTCGTCGATCGCTGATCCACCATATCTCTTTGCTATACACCACGTCCCGGAAGACCAAGTGAGTGCTGCTAAGGAGGCCATACAAGCAGGGATCATGATGGAGCAAGTGAAAGCGGTCCGAGAGGCTAGCCAGGCGGCCTATGATGCTAGTTCAGCTCTCCAGAGCAATGTCCAAGTAAGTCGATCGTTGCTTGCTTTGTTAGGATATGCTACCTGAAACTGCTTCCTTCTGGAGATTTCCATATCTGTACACCCACTGGGTGGGTGTGTCGATTGAATTTTTGTGGGGGCACGCTGAGTGCACCCACTGGGTGTAGTCCCCGAGACTATGGTCGACTGCGTGCAGTCGGCTATAGTCTTTATGCTGTGAACTTCTTCACTCGACCTGGACGGACCAAGTCGAATGGAACCGTAAAACTGGTGGGGGCACGCTAAGTGCACCCACTGGGTGTAGTCCCCGAGACTATGGTCGACTGCGTGCAGTCGACTATAGTCTAAAGAACTGTGTGTTGTTGTTATTTTTTTTTCGCGGCTGACCGCTGACACATAACCTTTTTGCCTCTTTTGGTCGACTGGTCGAACCAAATTGGTAAAACCAGTGGGGGCACGCTGAGTGCACCCGCTGGGTGTAGTCCCCGAGACTACTGTCGAATGTTTTGATTCGACTGTAGTCTTAGAAATGCTACTATTTTTCCTTAATCACTCGGAAGTGATCTGTCTTTGATGTCTTTCGTTGGTTGACTCTTTGTAGAAATCTTGCGAGCTTGTGGCTCGCTATACTGAGTTAGAGAACAAACAGATCCAGCTCAACCTCGATTTGAAGCTTGCTCAGGAGAATTTGCAGAAGGCAAAGGATGAAGCAAAAGGTATGGCTGGTGAGAACTTTTGACGACTGCCTTTGTTTTTCTGTTCATTCTCAACTCTGTTCTCATTGTTGCTTTGCAGATAAACTGGAAGAGACTTTGAAGAAGAAGGACCTTGACCTTGCAGAGAGGCATGTATATGCGGCTTTGGAGAAAACAAAGCTCGCTGAAGAGAAGCTTGCCTTAGTCGACAAACTTGAAGATGAAAATGCCAAGCTGAAAGCCGCTCTTGACGCGGCTAACAAGGAAGTTAGTCGACTGAAGAACGACAAGATTGCTCGTCGACAAGGCTGGCTAACCAAGGGGAAGCGAAATGACCTGGAGATTTATCTTGGAGGGCTCGCCAAGAAGCCGTTTCTCATGCTTGAAGGTAATCTCTTTTACCCGACTGTCTTGCTATCACCGGCTCATCACATGATCGTTATTTTGAATCTGAGCTGTGTTTTCAGAATTCTGTCAAAACTTCAAAGAAGAAACCAGTCGAGTGGAAACCAGTTTGGACCCCATCAACTCTCCTGTGAAGGACGAAGCTGCTATGAATGTGCTCCGACTGGAGTCTCGCGTTGCTAGCGTGGTGGATTATCTTGCTCGACTGAAAGTTGCAGTGTCGCGGATCGACTCGACTCTCCGCCGATCGACGCCTGAATGACCTTGAATCTCGATGACTCGATCGAATGAGATTCCAAGTCGAGTGCAAGAATGGAAAAAGTCTTCTGCCAGGTGTGGTGCTGATGTTGCTCTATCTCTGGTTCGTGTCCACTGCAAAGAAGCGCAAGAGGACAAGCTGGTGTCTCTCAAGGTTGCCAACACCAGGAAGCACGACTTCAGATCTTTCATGGAGACTTTCATCGCTGCTGCTACCCGTATTGCCGACGGAATCGACCTCGACCAGTTTGTTGCACCTTCCAGTCCTCCGCCGGAGGAGTAAAAAACTTCTAAGTCCCACCTTAAATTTGCCTCGGAATGCCGAGTGGTTTTTGTAACCGATAAACTTTAACAGGCTTAACGCCTGAGCACCTTTGGATCCGTAGGACGTTTATCCGAACTTGATTTATCCTTTAACATGCTTTGTTTGCCTTCGAGAGAACTTTATTCCTCATTCGGAAGATATTCCGTTGAAACTCCAGTCGACTTGTGCTTCATCTATCCTGCAGGTAGAGATGGAACACGATCGCGATCGACCTCGTCGTCCTTGCGGATTGGGATGAACCGCACGTTGTACTTATGGCGAAGCTCCGAAGGAGGAGGTAGCAGTCGACCTGCACCTCGTCGTCCTTGTGGATTGGGATGGACCGCACGTTGTACTTGTGGCGAAGCTCCGAAGGAGAAGGTAACAGTCGACCTGCACCTCGTCGTCCTTATGGATTGGGATGAATTCCTTACTTAGGCAAGCACTGGATCAGCTAAGCTCCCGAGTGGGAGGTTTGCTCTCCACTCGGTAGGGTTTTTATTACTTAGGCGAGCACTGGGCTGCAGCTAAGCCTCCGAGTGGGAGGTTCGCTCTCCACTCGGTAGGATTTTTATTACTTAGGCGAGCACTGGGCTGCAGCTAAGCCTCCGAGTGGGAGGTTTGCTCTCCACTCGGTAGGATTTCTATTACTTAGGCGAGCACTAGGCTGCAGCTAAGCCTCCGAGTGGATGGTTTGCTCTCTACTCGGTAGGATTTCTATTACTTAGGCGAGCACCGGGCTGCAGCTAAGCCTCCGAGTGGGAGGTTCGCTCTCCACTCGTTAGGATTTCTATTACTTAGGCGAGCGCTGGGCTGCAGCTAAGCCCCCGAGTGGGAGGTTTGCTCACCACTCGGTAGGATTTCTATTACTTAGGCGAGCAGCCGGGCTCAGCTAAGCCCCGAGTGGGAGGTTTGCTCTCCACTCGGTAGGATTTTATGGCGTAGCTTTGAAGGAGGAGGTAACAATGACCTGCACCTCGTCGTCCTTGCGATTTTCATTATTTTGGATGTTAAGGCGAATCCTTGGGCTGTTGCAAGCCCCCGAGTGGGAGGCTGGCTCACCACTCGGTAGGATTTGAATACTTAGGCGAGTACTTGGACTACAGCTAAGCCTCCGAGTGGGAGGCTGGCTCGCCACTCGGTAGGATTTTGAATACTTAGGCGAGTACTTGGACTGCAGCTAAGCCTCCGAGTGGGAGGCTGGCTCGCCACTCGGTAGGATTTTGAATACTTAGGCGAGTACTTGGACTGTAGTTAAGCCCCCGATTGGGAGACTGGCTCGCCACTCGGTAGGATTTTGAATACTTAGGCGAGTACTTGGACTGCAGCTAAGCCCCCGAGTGGGAGACTGGCTCGCCACTCGGTAGGATTTTGAATACTTAGGCGAAGCGAATTCGCAGCTAAGCCCCCGAGTGAGGGACTGGCTCGCCACTCGGAAAGGATTTTTTTTACAAACTTAGGAGAACCGGATTCGCAACTAAGCCACCCACTGGGGGAAATTTCAACAAAAAGTAATAACAATCACTGGGAAAATTATAACATTCTTGTCTTAGATAAACAAACTACAAAAGTACTTTTATTACATCTCAACCGAGTGAGTATTAAGTGTAAAAGGCGGAGCAGCTCCGCTCCAAGCTCGAGGCTCGTCGATGGCGATCAACGTTGTAGAGATGATACGCTCCGCCAGGAGAACTCTTGTGACGATGAAGGACCTTCCCAAGTGGGAGCGAGCTTGTGTGGTTTCTGTTGATCCACTCGAGAACCAAATCTCCCTCTTGGAAGGCTCGACTCTTCACATTTCTGGCATGGAATCGACGCAAGTCTTGCTGATAGATAGTCGAGCGGATCAGGGCCATTTCTCTCTCCTCTTCCAAGAGGTCGACTGCATCTTGCCGGGCTTGTTCCGCTTCTTCTTCAGAGTATAGTTCGACTCAAGGCGCATTGTGAAGCAGGTCACTCGGCAGAACTGCTTTAGCTCCATAGACCAGGAAGAATGGATTTCTCCCAGTCGACCGATTAGGAGTGGTCCTCAATCCCCAGAGAACTGATGGAAGTTCGTCGACCCAAGCTCCTGCTGCGTGTTTGAGATCACGCATCAGCCGTGGTTTCAGCCCTTTGAGAATGAGGCCGTTTGCACGTTCTGCTTGTCCATTCGACTGAGGATGAGCCACTGAAGCATAGTCGACCCGCGTGCCTTGAGAGGCGCATAAGGCTTTGAACTTGTCATTATCGAAGTTTGACCCGTTGTCGGTGTTGATGCTATGTGGAACTCCATATCTGAATATCAACTCTCTGACGAAACTGATAGCAGTGCATGCATCGAGGTTCTTGATGGGCTTGGCTTCGATCCACTTGGTGAACTTGTCGACTGCTACTAGCAAATGAGTGAAGCCGCTTCTGCCAGTTCTCAACGGTCCAATCATGTCCAATCCCCAAACAGCGAAGGGCTAGACGAGTGGAATGGTCTTCAAGGCTGAGGCGGGCTTGTGCGACATGTTGGAATAGAACTGACATCCTTCGCACTTGTCAACTATTTATTTTGCCATTTCATTTGCTTTTGGCCAGTAAAATCCCGCTCGGTATGCTTTAGCCACAATGGTCCGAGAGGACGCATGATGGCCACAGGTCCCCGAGTGGATATCCTCAAGAATTATCTGACCTTCTTTTGGCGTGATACACTTCGCCGACTCGACCACGCTTTCTCGAACAACTGTCCCTTGATCATCAGAAGGCCTTGGATCGCTTGGACGATCTGTCGAGCCTCTTCTTCATTCTCTAGGAGCTCTTTCCTTAGGATATATGCGATGTACGAGACCGTCCAGTCGGGAGTGATGACCACAACTTCCATAATTAGGTCGACCACGGCTGGGACCTCAACTTCAGTCGGATCATCGGCACTCTTTTGCTGTGGGACTTCTTCTGTGAAAGGATCCTCCTGCACCGATGGTGCATGAATGTGCTCCAAAATACATTACTAGGAATGGCTTCCTCTTGGATCCTACCTTCGCCAAATCATCTACAGCTTGATTTTTCAGTGGGGTATATGATGAAGCTCTAACCCTCAATTTCTTCTCCAGCTTTCTCACTGCATTACAATAACCTGTCATAGCTGGGCTTCGACATCCCACTCCTTCATCACTTGATTAACAACCAGATCCGAGTTGTCAGTAGACCATAAGGCGATGGACGCTTGAGTGAAATGGCCATGCGCAACCCATACAGAATGCTTCATATTCTGCTTCGTTGTTGGAAGAATCAAAGTGAATCTGGAGAACATATTTGAGCCTATCTCCTCGGGGGGAAACCAATACAACCCCTGCACCAGAACCATTCAGCATCTTGGAACCGTCGAAAAACATAGTCCAGTGCTCCGAGTGAACTTGAGTCGGAAGCTGCTGTTTAATCCACTCGGCGAGGAAGTCTGCTATTGCTTGGGACTTGATGGCTTTCTTTGCCTCGAATTTGATATCAAGGGGAAGGAGTTCAATCGCCCATTTTGCTACTCGACCAGTTGCATCTCTGTTATGAAGAATTTCCGACAATGGGGCGTCGCTGACGAATGTAATGGAATGATCGGAGAAATAATGAGCAACCTTCTTTGTGGTCGTATAGATCCCATAAACAAGCTTTTGATAGTGAGGGTATCTTTGCTTTGATGGTGTCAGTACTTCAGAAAGATAATAAACTGGGCGTTGAACTTTGAAGACTTTTCCTTCTTCTTCCCGCTCGACCGTAAGTACGGTACTGACGACTTGTCCAGTGGCTGCAATGTAAAGCAGCAAAGGCTCTTTGCTGAGCAAGCACCGGCTGGGTGGAGAGCAGAGCTTTGAGCTCTGCAAACGCTGCATCAGCTTCTAGAGTCCACTCGAACTTGTCTGACTTCTTCATCGATCGGTAAAGAGGCAATGCCTTTTCACCGAGGCGAGATAAATCGACTTAAAGCGCCAAGCATCCAAGAAGTTTCTGGACATCGTGCACACGCATTGCAGGCGCTTCATTCGAGTATGGTGCCAACCTTTTCGGGTTAGCATCGATTCCTCGCTCAGAAACGAGAAAACCGAGTAACTTTCCACCAGGAACTCCAAATGTACACTTTGATGGGTTAAGCTTGATATCATACCTCCTGAGATTGGCAAATGATTCAGCAAGGTCAGTCAATAGGTCGGAACCCTTTCGTGACTTGACCACTATATCATCCATGTACGCTTCTACATTCCGACTAATTTGAGTGAGCAAACACTTCTGAATCATCCTCATGAATGTGGCTCCGACATTCTTGAGACCGAATGGCATGGTGACATAATAGAAGCACCCGAGTGGAGTGATGAACGCTTTTTTAATCTCATCGGGTCCATACAGACGGATCTGATGGTACCCGGAATAGGCGTCTAAAAAAGACAACCTCTCACATCCCGCAGTTGAGTCGACTATTTGGTCAATGCGAGGAAGAGGGAAATGATCTTTCGGGCAGGCCCGATTGATATGCTTGAAATCGATGCACATGCACAACGACTTGTCCTTCTTGGGGACCATGACGCCATTGGCGAGCCACTCGGAGTGGTAGATCTCTCGGATGAACTCTGCCGCTAAGAGCCGAGCCACCTCCTCGCCAATGGCCTTTCTCTTCTGGACGGCGAACCGCCGAAGATATTCTTTAACCGGTTTGAATTTTGGGTCGACTCTAGGCGATGCTCAGCCAGCTCCCCTCGAACACCCGCATGTCGTGAGCTTCCATGCAAAGATGTCCCATTCTCACGGAGGAACTGGATGAGCGCTTCCTCCTATTTTGAGTCGAGTGTTGTTGAGATGTTGGTCGGAGCAGCATTGGGATCAGTCGGGTGAATGTGAACCTGTTTCGTCTCACGGTCGACCGAAATGCTGACTCAGAGCGTGCTTCTTAGCTCGCAACAAATCACTCGGATCTGCAGTTTTCGATACTCTTGTAGCTCTACCACGCCAACCGAGCATCGGCGATCTTAGAGCCTTTCGGAAGCACTCTTCCGCCTTCTTCCGATTGCCGTTACGGTGATCACGCCCTTGGGACCAGGCATCTTCGCTTAAGATACACGTAACATGGTCGGGCCATGAACGTGCATAAGCTGGCCTTCCCGAATAGCGTGATAAGCGCTCTGAAATCCACGACCTCAAAGGTCAACTTCTCTTCCGTAAATGCTTCAATCACCAAAACTACATCAAGGGCAATTTGGCCGAGTGACTCAGCCTTCTTTCCGTGAATGACCGTGGAAGCTCATGTTTCGGTAATCGAGTCCGGACATCGGAATGCCCATTCCTTTCAACATCTCCACGTACAATATGTTCAAGCCACTACCACCATCCATCGGGACTTTGGTCACCGAGTGCCCTCAACAACTGGGTCGACCACCAATGCTTGCCTCTCCGTGGGTGGCAATGTCGTCGGGTGATCGACCGGTCGAATGTGATGGCGGTGCAGGACCATTTCAGATAATTGGGAGTCACCGAGCAACCAAGTTCACTTCCGATTGATAACCTTCAATCGACTTTTGCTTTCGGCGTCAAGCAAAAATCATCAGGTGGAATTGACCGGGATATCCATCATCACCGCCATCTTTGTCCTCAACTTTGTCTGCTTCCTTATCCTTATCCTTGAGCTGTTTCCCTTGAACCGCTGAATCAAGAGCCGACATCGCCGAGTGGTATGTTTCGGTAGATGAGTTTACCCTCTTCATCTTTCTTTGTATTAATATGACATGGCAAATCCAACACGTCGTTTCCATCCTGGTCTTTCACCTTCTTGGGGTTCCAAGGACCCTTGGGTTTCCCCTTGAACTTTCCTGGGGTCACAACCAAGGCCTCTCCGGAGCGGGCTGGCTCGGCTTTTGCGCTTCGCTCGACCGAATTTCCTTCGCCGGCCTCATTGGCGGCCGATTTATATTTACAAGTCCGGAGCCGATCCTCTTCTTCACCATTTGCATACTTGGTGGCAATCTCCATCATCCGACTCAGGGTCATATCTCCGGTTCGACCAAATTTCAAACTCAACTCTATGTTCTTGACACCTTCTTTGAAGGCACAGACTGCCTGGTGATCAGATACATTCTCGACTGTGTGGTGCAAAGTGATCCACCTCTGGATATAGTCTCTCAAAGTTTCACTCGACTTTTGTACACACGACTGCAACTCCGTCAATCCTGCTGGTCGTTTGCAAGTTCCTTCAAATGTCCTGACAAACACTCGGGCAAGATCTTCCCAAGTGTAAATACTGCTAGGTGCTAACTGATTCAACCATGCCCTGGCTGAACCCTCCAACATAAGAGGCAAATGTTTCATGGCTACCTCATCGTTGCCACCGCCGATCTGAACAGCCACTCGGTAATCTTCAAGCCAAGTGTCAGGCTTGGATTCACCAAAGGAACTTATCGACTCGATCGCCAACCTGAAGTTGGGAGGAATCACCGCGGCTCTGATGGCTCTGCTGAAACACTCTGGACCCGAGACATGAACTCTGCTGCTGGAGGGAACATCTCTATCATTGCCGTCTCGGTGAGCTCTGTTCCTGTCGACCAAACCTTGAACGATAATATATCTCGCATCAAAGCCTGGTTCCCTGGGGTCGACTGGAACTCTTCGCCCAACATTGTGCTGGCGTCTGTCGTCCTGCTGCCGAGGAGCATATGATCCACCCCTTGGGGGAGGAGTGGGCACTCGACGTCGATCGTTGCGATCGAATCGGTGCTCATACTGCTCGCGGCCCTTGTACTGATCATCACGCCGGCCCCCACGTTCCTCACGCCTCGGGGGCGATCTCGGACTATGGGCTGACTGGACTGAATTCGCAGCGATGGATCGGCTGTGAATCCTGTTCCGCGACTGTGATACAACTGAGTTTTGATCTCCTGCCGCCCGGAGCAGATCTCTGATTTGCAGCAAACCTCTACCCGCCTCCGACTGGGAAGGCTGAATTGACTCTGCTATACGGGCGGCAGCTGCTAAATTCTGAATCGGAGTTCGATATACCTGAGTTGGCGGTTGAAAGAGCTGACGTCGACTGGATTCTGGAACCCTTGGTCGCGCGCGCTCGTCGAGTACTCGCTGAAGGTTCTCCAGTCGAGTGCGCTCAGCCAGGTTGGCCAAGCGCGCATCCTCCAAGGCACGAGCCTCGGGGGTTTCTCCAACGATAGGAGTGTGAAGTGCATCCATGTTCCGACAGCGAAGCTCCTCTCTCTGGAGCGAAAGTGCGTCGCCCCGCGGACGGGGAGCGCGTCCACGTCCAGTGGAGCCTCCTGAAGCCAAGCGGAGTCGTCGGCGACGAACGTGAGCGCACCGAGACGGATCTCGTGGCCGTCAACCAGAACTCCACTTGAAACCATGATGTAGGAGATCGAAAGAATCCCAACTTCTCCAACAAATCGCTAGAACACCGGCCCCAAGGTGGGCGCCAACTGTCGTGGTTCTAAGTCTGATAGTAGAATGGGGGGTAGGTATGGAGAGGCAAGTTCCTAGCTATGGAGTAGTTGTATACGCAAGGGATTTACGAGTTCAGGCCCTTCTCGGAGGAAGTAATAGCCCTATGTCTCGGAGCCGGAGGCGGTCGTTGGATTATATGCATATTTGTTATTCTGGTGCGAACCCTTCTACCGTGGAGGGGTGGCTTATATAGAGTGCGCCAGACCTCAGCCAGCCCACGTAGTAGAGGGTTTAAGGTGCGTTAAGGCTAGGCGTTACTGGTAACGCCTTACATAAAGTGTCATTAAGATCATAAAGACTATTTAACTACAGATCGTTTGGGCACCGAGTGGCTCTTGGACTCCTGGTGGTCGAGTGGGTCTTCATGGTCGAGTGTCTTTGAATCTGTCGAGTGGAAACCTACCAGTCGATTTGGAAGGCCGCTTCTCTTGCGAAAGTGTCCTTGTGGAGGGTACCTTTGGGCAGGTCTATGACCCTACCCCAGGTACATGACTTCATCAGTTGTATCCATCAATTTGGATTTTCAAACATTTGAAACCACTTTATGTTGAAATCCAATGTATGCATTCCTCGCTAACTGTTTCCAATTAATGTGTGTTTCATGCGGGTTTTTTTAACTTCTCAAACATGTATAATGTGTTTCACACACGCAGCATATAGTGTAATCCCATTTAGACATTAATTGCATAAAAACCATGCATTGTTTGTAATTGAAGAATCTATGGATCACCAATATTGATAAACTATATAACATTACACGTGTGCCCAAATTCAAATGAATATGCATGTTTGATACACCAATTTGCGTTATGATATTATCGATGTCGTGATCTCCAGTTTAAATATTTGAATCCCTTTAATCCAGATATTCGCCTCATATAGCTATCACTCATGCTTATATAGGACTATCTCTCGGACCTATATGCGCTCATCGTCTCTCGGGTATCTCTCGTGTACCTGTATGTCGACAATGATCTTTTATCTTCAGTAACACACCGACGGTACTCTCTCCCTCGACCTTCATCACTCTATCTCTCTCTAAGTATATCTCGCTCCCTGCTATGTGTCTCTAACTATGATTCTCCATGTGGAATCTCTTTCTCTCACACAAACACAAAACTTTTTCTCCCGGGGTCTCATTTCTCTCTACTATTCCCATGTGTGCCACTCGCACACCCCTCATACAGAGATGTCTTTCGCTCCTTAGATATGAGAACCTACGCGTCTTCCTCTTTAATATCTCTTTCTCACACACAAACACAAACTCTGTCTCCCAGGGTCTCATATTTCTCCATTGTTCTCTTGTATGTCGCTCACACACACCCTCTCTCCCTAGAGATATCTTGCGTTCCCTCATATGTCTCTCTAGCTATCACTCTCGTTGTGAAATATCTTTCTCTCTTGCAGACACAAAACTCTATCTCTCTGGATCTCATTTCTCTCTGATATCTGTTTGTATGTGACTCACATGCACCCTCTCTCTATCTCTCTCACACCCACACACATAACCCAGCCTTCTGACCCACTCGACTCCTATCTATAACGCACACTAGCTAGCATCTTTATCTTTCTATTTATCTGTTTATCCATCAACCTTCTTTCTCGCCCTCACTCTTGATTCCTATCACGCACACTACATATGTTTCTCTCTACATGCAGTCAAGTGCCCTCTCACACACATATATAACTTCACCCTTTGAACCACCTGACGGTTATCTCCAACACCCAAACTAGTGGATGTCCCTCTAGCTAGCATCTCCATCTCTGTATCTATCTGTAGTTTCTCCGTCAAAATTTCTTTCTCGCACGGAGTCTTGCTTCCTATCACCCACACTATATATGTCTCTCCATACATATGAATTTATAGGTTGATCTCTTTTGCACAATCGTATGCCTCACCCCTCTGCCGCCATAGATGCATGCTCCAGCCCACGCCACTATCTCTTAAAGACAAAAACACATGCTCAATTATCGGGCCTTCTTCCCTGCATTCTCACATGCATGCATATTGTCATACCGATCCGTCTCTCCCATGTTGTTGATCTTATGACTTATGTCTTCTTTCTTTTATCTCGATCATGCGCGCGTGCACACATACACATCCCACATATACATGTATACCTCTCACATATGCATGTTCAAGGTCTCTGTCTCCATATGTAGTTAATTACCCTCAATCCTAACGCCACATCGAATCGTTCTCCTCTTTTGTGCACATAACTTACGCCTGGATGGGTAAAACACACACTCACACTTAACAATCTCCTTCTAGATACCCCCTCCCCCCTCGCGCCTCTCACTCTTCCCCTATATCCCCGAAACCAATAAGACCATCCCTTTGTTTAATTCCCGCCTACATGCACCATCGATATATAGTAGTCTTCCTCGGTGTCTCTCGAACAAAAACGTTCTCTCGATGTCGACTCCTCTCACGCCAGACGCACCTTCTCTTCCCTCTCACTGGGCATTTCTCTCTCGCACCCCATCATTGGTGGCCTCTACCATACACATCACCTCTCTATGATGAAGCCATGCACACTTAAATTACATCCGCCACAGAGGACCCCGCGACACACACACACACACATGCACACACACACACACACATACACACACGCACGCACACCCCCCCACACACACTAAGACTCCATCTCTCTCTCTCTCTCACACACACACACAAACACACACACACACACACGCACGCACCCCCCACACACACTTAGACTCCATCTCTCTCTCTCTCTCACACACACACAAACTAAGACTCCATCTCTCTCTCTCTCTCTCTCTCACACACACACACACACACACACCCCACACACACACTAAGACTCCATCTCACACACACATGCTCTAGGCGGAGCATTTGTTCCTACCACCCTTCATCCAACCTTACCCGTATGATAAACAATCACCTTTATTTACTTGCATAACATGGACAAATTCCACTTTACTTTAGTAGTTAGCAAACATATCATCTGTACCCTTATAAAAAAACGAGTTGGCGATGATGGTGTGCCTGCCATCTTGTAATACAGACCGTATGATCTATATCTGACGGATAGAAAGCAAACTATGATAATTTTACAAAATATACCCACACCTCTCTCCACATCATTATCTCCCGCAACCTCATTGCTAGCAATTAAAAAAGGAATAAGTCTATGGAACAATCTAGCATGCATGGTGGCCGCTGCCGGCCGGCGCTGGCCCATCCCCATGCCTCCGCCCATTCACCACCACCACCACCACGCCCACTCCTCCTCGCCTTATCTCTCATCTTTCATTTTTCGATGACATTCTCGAGATACCAGTTTTCCGATAAAATTATCGAGATATCATTAGTTTTTACACATGGGATTACTCCTGCATGGGTCAATCACGACATGTGTTTTGTAAAAAAATGCATATTGATGTTCCTGCAATGCATGAGAATCTTGCTTGTAATTATATAACGCAAATCACGAGCATGAAGTGACATTTTTTGACACAACCACGTTAACATGGCCACATAAATCACTAGCTAAATTAAATACCATTATACTTATATCCAGATGCAAAAGGTTGAGTACATATCCGAAGAGTAGAGTCTCACACACGCACTCTGTCTCTCAGAATTTCACACACACACACACACACCAGTTACGTGACGCCCACTTAAGCAGACACGAGTATGTTACAGTTTGTGCACCCGCGGGTACACGTGATGCTGCGCATTTAATTAAGCTGGAAGGCGAACCCAAACAGTAGCTGCAGTCATTCCCCTCCCGCCGCCTCTTCTCTGGTCGCCGTCGTCCGGTAGCCATGGGCCGGCCGAAGGTAACAACATACGCCATACTCCCGCCGGAGCGGCGCTTTAATAGGAAATTTTAGTGGTCATGCATGCATCTTTTTGTGCTAGCACTCCGATATAAGGGTTGACCAGTCGCTTCCATGACGACGCAGTGGGCGGTGGAAGAGGAAGGAGAAGGGAAGCAGGCTGTGGAGTAGCTTTTTACCACAATTTCTTAGGAAGCTGAGTGCAATAATTGAGTAGTTTTGCAACCACCAGACTACACCAAACGGTTCAAAACCTATACTCCCTTGCCAGTAGCGCTTCCGCGTGAAACGGTCAGCGTCGCCCTAGAGCGTCAGTGCCGCATTAATGCCCGGCCAGAGCAGAGGCGACCTCTCACTGGCGCCGGCTTTGAAGTGGCGCGACGGCCGAGAGAGCGCCACTCCCGGTGCACGCGACTGCTCCGCGTCGAGACATGCCATAGGCCCTGTTTGGATCCAGGGGTTAGAGTTAGTTTGAGCTAGTTGGGGCTCAAATAGCCCTAAAGTATCCAAGCATGAGGGTTTAAATTGGAGCGCACCGAACCCACCAAAAAAAATATCCCACCCAAGAGGTGCTAACTGGAGATAGTTCTCATTGGGACCACTAAAAAATCACTTTTCTCTCTCCATGAAGTGCATTTATTGTCAATCTAACCCTGTCACCCAAACACCTCTTTGGCTACAATTTGTTCAGGGTTAGTCATGAGTTAGTCTAACCTCTAGCTAAGTTAGAGTATCAAACAGGAGCAGTATAGGACATGCAAGTTGTTCAAAGCATACATGCAAATTCGTACGTGAAAGGATTTTTTTATTTTTGAAAACGAAACGTGAAAGGATTTTTTTTAGAATGCTCCTGGCATGTTGCTAACATGTGATAGTTAACTGACCTCAATAGACGGCAGAAACGCCAGCCCGCCGCACTTTGATAGAGACGAGGAGGAGAAGCGATACAGCTGCTGGATTACTAGAGATAGGTGTCGCATTTAAAGCCAAGAAATATGGTGATAGCGTGGGTTAGCCATGTACTAGTATGATGTAACTACACTGGCTGCCGTGTTTCGTACTCTTCCAATCCTTTGTGGAGATGATTGGTTAATTTTATATCGCTGAATAATATTAAATATTATGGGTGCATATGCTCCACTACGAGGTTCCTTGCTCCTTCTCGGTTGTCCGGAATCTATGTTCTTCCACTCTATTTTTTTTACATGAGCTTTGTTCATCCTTTTGCCAACACACGAGACATCTAGCATCAAGGTGCACGTGTGATGCAAGGATCGTTCCATCTATATGAAGAACACGTGGGACTGGAACTACGAGATGGACATGTACCCAGGAGTGGACGTACGAACCTGAGTAATGTAGCACAGTAAGTGAAGTAGAAAGGCACAAATGGTATGAACATGCGTGGCATATAGGGTGTGTTTGGTTGCATTCTCGTCTCAGCATAGTTGTTCCCTCTTCATGCATGCTCAACTCAACACCCCTCTTCATGCATGCTCTCTTCATGCATGCTTCTAGTGTATTTGTGCTAAACTAGTGTGGACTCATGCACCCTCCATACACTCTACCAAACACCCAAAAGTAGGTCGAGAAGGGAACTCTTAGGCGGCATTTGTCTCTTACTACGCACTACCACTAATGTTGTGCGTGCAATGCACTGTAATGTTATGGAGTACGTGCCTAAGTACTCTACTACTACTATATTAGTTGGAGGCACATATTAACTTTTATATTTGTTTACAGCCATTTCCCGCCCATGGCCAATTGGCCCGCCGGTATCCTAATTTTTACGAGGAGACCCTTTAAACGTATGAAGGGGTTGAAAACCCCTCGAATTCTATGTTTCCCCCCCAAAGGAAAAAGGGAGGGAAAGGTCGCCGCCCGACGCTGTTTCAAAAATTAGGGTAAGGGCCCATGGGGTCCGACCGCCGAGGGTAGTTAAGCGCCAAATGCCCGCTCATCAGCCCCGCTTTTGGGGGAGGTTGCAAAGTCAAGGATAAAGAGCTAGCTTTACTAAACAAGAATATCCCGGGCCCTCTGAAAGAATATTTTTCCCAATTTTACCATCCCTAGCCATGCCAAAATTACCCTTCAACTTGGGAGGCCAACCTTTCCCATAATTTCGAGAAGGTCATGATTCCGAATTCCCTTTTCAAAAAATTAGCAAATCCCCACCCCAAGAAAAGGCACTAGCCTAAGAAATGGAAACAGCCCGCCTATACATTTTTGAACAGGGTACGCGACCCTAAATTTTTTGTTCATCGATTTTGCATGACCAATGAACCAAATGGGGAATTTGATTTTCCGCGATTGTCCAAAAATTTTGGACGGCATTGGTCGATCGGGGATGTTCCACAAGGACACCCCAACGCGGGATTTTTCAAGATTGCCCACAGAGGCCACAACACCGAATCATCAAACAACCCCGCAATTGAAAATTTAAATTTACATTAACTGCCAAATTAATCAAAACTGGGAATACATTTTTTAACTTGGAGGGTTCGGATTCATCCTGATTCCTATCAAACAAAAGTGAAATCGCCCCAAAACGGCACTACCCTAAATGGTTTGATAACAGTGCTCGAATTCTGGGTTGCAACTCCTTTGCGCCCCAACTTTTTTGAGATCTCCGCAAGCCCCAACTGGCCGCTGGGTTTTTGGGCTGTCCCAGTCCCCCAACATGAATCGTCTTCGGGCGTTTCCAAAGGGTGGTCCGCCGAATGATCTCCCAGATCCAAAATGGGACAACAACATCAAGGAAACCACCCACCGAAAAAATAAGGTAATTTTCAAAAAAACATGGAATAAATTATTTTAGAGCTATGGGATTACCCCCCTTCCTTTTCTTGGGGCCCATGTGGGAATCGTAAGGATACCTCAAAGGTTTCCTCAAAGGGGAAGGGTTCCCGGGTCCAGGGGTTTTGCTGTTTTCCAACTTTTTGGGAGGCCAACCCCCACCCTTTGGTGTTGTTTTTGGAGTTTTCGTCCATGGGGGCCCCCAACTGGTCAACTGCCGGTGCCCTTCCCGGATGGTCGGGGCCCCGGAAATTTTTGATGTCCGATTAATGAACGCAAACAAAAAGCTCAAAGGAAACCCAACCAAGAAAAGGGAAAAGAATAGGATTAAATGCTGGTTTAAAATAAGTAGTGAAAATATGAGATAACATTCCCCATTTCCTTGCCGGCAGAAGAAAATGGCTAAAACCGGAGGAGGTTTTTCCAAGAAAGGGAAGAAAGGGTTGAAACCCCAAGAAATATCTTCGGCCCACCCAACTTACCCCTTCCCCGCTTAAAGTGTGGGTTTTTATAACCATGCCCACACTTAAGGGCCGCCGTAATAACTTATTTGGTTCCCCGGGGTTTTGAAATTCCCCAATAAGAGATTGAAAGGGTGCTCTTTTGGATTGGGAAAGGCTAGTTAATGCATGATTTAATTAATTTTGAAATAAAACATTTCCAAAAAAATGCCTTGGTTCGGATTTGGATTTGAGTATAAACCAAGGGATAAAATGAGTTAATTGTTAAACAAAACTACTCTTTCCGGTTTAGGTCTATACACTCCCTCCGCCAGGTGTGGCACTTATCCGTCCAAAACCTTAGGCGCCGTGCTTCTTCCCGTTTCTTGTTTCGACAAAAAATAAGGGCAGGGAGCTTTTGCTTGAAAGGCTATTCAGCAGCAAAAAGAAATCCCCAGGAGGAAATGGGAAGGGGCCTTGGAATAGTTCCCAAGGAAATGGATTTCATCGCCGATCCGGCTTTGTGCAATCTCCTCCGAACCATAAGGACCCGTCACATAGGTATTCGTGGGCCACGATCAGCTTCCCCGACATCTTTGGCGCGCGCCAGTAGGGGCGCCGAGGCTGTGTAAACCTGATCCAGCGGTCACACGAGCAACTTCATCATCATCTTCATCAACATGGCACCGAAGAAGAAGTCTTCGGCGGCAGCAGAGCTGTCGCGCCGAACCCACCACCACCGGAGCCGACGGGTGGTAGGAAGACGCCGGCGAGGAACGGGCGCCGCCGAGAGAGCCCACGACGCCGCCAGTCCAAGGACAAGGCGGCGCAGTATCGGCGTCTGAATCCGCACGCGCCCTTCTCGGAGGCGCGGGACCAACAGCGCCATGATGCTCGCAGCACCATACGCCGTTGGATCAAGGCTGCCGAGGATCCCGAGACCCTCGAGACTCCGCATGCACGCCAAAGATGCCGGTACGAAGCGGAGTACGGTCGCTAGGCGGGATGCTGCTCCTCCTAACTTGGTTAGGGTCCGAGCACATCCCGCTCGCCCGCACGCCATTGCCACCCACCACTCCAGCAGAAGCCTTGGCGAGAGCCCAGCTACTTTAGACTACCTCCAACGGCCGACAAGGTCGACGAATGGAGGGCCACGATCCAGAGTCTCATCGGCTTTGCCAACGACAATGTTCCGCGGCAACCAACTACGTCCTTGCCGCGGCGAGGCGACAAGGCACGAGCCGGTGGCGGTGAGACCTGCGGGGGTGACACCACCATACACTCCCTTCCGAAGGCTAAGATCACCAGCCTCCTCGGATCCACATCGACAGCGACTCCACCGCATCGTCGGATCCACGAGCTCGCCGTGATCAGCGCCAAGTTCTTAATGAACGACAAGAAGAAGACGCCGAACCCGCGATCGACGCGCCAAGAGAAGCGCCGGCGTCAATCCGACCAGCGCTACTGGGCCCATCGTCGATATGCATGCGCCAGGGGAACCAGCGACTTGCCGTGACGCTGTAGGTTGCCCCTGCTCACCGTGAGCTGCGGCAAGTCCAAAGGGTCCGACAAGAAAAACTTCTGCCGATGTGCCGTAAAAGTATGATGGCAGGACACACCCTTCGAGTTCCTCAAGATCTACACCATCGCGTGCAAGCTGCGGGGGACGAGACGACAAGATCCTTGCCAACTACTTTACCGTGCTCAAGCCAAACGCCGATCTTGGCTCATGCACTTGCCGGACAGCCCATATCCTCTTGGGCAGATCTGTGCCATCAGTTTGTTGGCGCTTCACAAAGCGCCACAAGCCTCATGGCCGGAGAGTGACCTTCACCGCTTGCCCGTAGGAGGAGAGTCCTGCGCAAGTTCATCCAGAGATTCATCGTGTGCACTACAACATCCTGTAAGTCCACCCCCGCCAAGGTGATCAGCGTGTTTCATCGTAACATGCGGAACCGTGAGGATGAGGGAGGAGATGGCGATGTGCAAAGTCAAGGACGCCACGAGCTGTATGCCTTGGCCGACAAGTGTGCACGCTACTGAGGAGGGAAGAAGACTCCTGTGAGAGAATGTGGGAGCGGAATCGACAAGGAGGAGACCGCCTGCAAGGAAGAGCCGGGCGGCGGAACAATGAAGGAAGAAGAACAAGGAGGTACTAGTTGTCGAGCAGTCCGACAATGGAGGTGGCGCCTGCAAGGCTAAGGCTGGTGGCTCCGCAAGGAGGTTGCCGCCGACACCGACCACCAAGTGGTGGCGGCCCGACAAGGTGACAGCTCCAACAAGCAAGACGCAAGATTCACCGCACTAAGGGCCACGACCTCCAGAGCTGCAAGAAAGTCGAGCAGCTTGTTGAACTGCGTAAGGCGAATACGAGCGGTGAGACAAGGAGAAGGCCCAGAAGGTGCAGGGCAGCTAACAAGAAGAGACCCGCCGGGAGGGCGCGCTGCAAGGCAAAGCAGCGGCAAGGAGATAGACCTCGCGGCCGCGACAAGGACGAAGACGATGATGATGACGAAGATATGGAGGAAGATGAAGCTGATGAGCAGGAGTTTCAAGGCAACAGAGGTTCTTCAGATTGACGGTGGTGCTTTCTCGCATACCTCGCACCGCCAACTCAAATAGTGGATGCGAGAGGTTAATGCAGCAGAACCATCCGTGGAGTTGCGCAAACCTCAAGTGGTTCAGCACGCCCATCATCTTTGACATTGAGGACCACCCCGATCGCATAACCGCGGTCGGGTGCTTGCCGATGTTGGTCTCACCAACGATCCGCGAACCTCAAGGTCACCAAGATGTTGGTTGACGGCGGGCCGGCCTGAACCTGATCTCCTCTCGCAGGCTTCGTAAACTTCAAATCCTCGACAACGAGCTCAAGAAACCGCACTTTCCAAGGAATCAACCCAGGAAGGAGCAAGCCCAAAGGGAAAATCACGCTGCCGTAACGCTTTGGCAGCGAAGCTCAACTTCGAACGAGAGGGTCACATTTGACGCTGCCGATTTCCCATTGCCCTACAATGGCATACTTGGTCATTCAAAGACTTGCCAAGTTCATGGCAGCCTCTCATTATGCCTACAATTTACTCAAGATGCCCGCCCGATAAGCGCCATTTCTGTCCATGGCGACAAGAAGGATGCGCTTATCTGCGCCGACAAGATTTACCGGAATGCAGCAGCTGCGACAGATAGCAAACCACTTGTCACCAAGCTCCCGGGGAAGAAGAAGACCAAGTCCGCAAGAGCTCGATGCCCACTCCGCAAGCGCACCTCTTCGAGTGCTGCGCTACCGCCGAGGACGCACCATCGAGCTCCACCGCAAGTGCAAGAAGACGATGGCAGCTCCGCCAAGACCAAGAAGGTGCCCGCCAAGGAGGACGCAGATCGGTGGTACCTTCACCATCGCCACGCTTGACCCTAAATAGGAAGGCGAGCTCGTTGTTTTCTCGGGCGAATGTCGATGTGTTTGCATGGCAACCATCCGACATCCCCGTGTTCCTGTGAAAGTAATTGAGCACCACCTAGCTGTTCCGTCCTCACGCCGCCCGTCAAGCAAAAAAGTTAGGAAACAGCAAAGGAGCGCCAAGAATTCATAGCGAAGAAATCAAGAAGTTGGAAGCAAGAGGCCTTGTCGAGGAGTGCTCCATCCCACGTGGTTGGCCAATCCGTAGTTGTATCGCAAGGCTAATGGGAAATGGAGACTTTGTATTGACTTCACGGATGTTAATAAAGCTTGTCCCAAAGACCCATTTCCCTTGCCACGTATCGACCAGATTGTTGACTCCACGGCTGGATGTGATTTGCTTTCATTTCTTGATGCATATTCAGGATATCATCAAATTTTCATGGCACATGAGGATGAAGAGAAAACCGCATTCATTACACCATGTGGCACATACTGTTTCATACGGATGCCTTTCGTTTGAAGAATGCTGGTTCAACTTTTGCAAGAGTAGTCCATGATGCCTTTGAGCCACAAATACACGTAAATGTAGAAGCCTACATGGATGACATAGTGGTCAAGAGCAAGGACAAAGCAACTCTGGTTCAAGATTTGATGAGACTTTGCAAATCTGCGCAAGATCAACCTCAAGCTCAACCCCGAGAAGTGCGTGTTTGGAGTCCCTTCCGCAAGCTTCTCGGTTCTTTGTGTCTCAATGGGAATTGAAGCCAATCCCGACAAGATCAAGGCCATTGAGCAGATTGAAGCACCAAAGGCCAAGGATGTAAGAAGGCTTGCCGGTTATGCGTGGCTGCTCTCAAGAGGTTTATCTCTAAGTTCTGCTGAGCGCCCCGCCATTTTTCAAGATTTTGAAAAGGCAGGTCCAATGAAATGGACTCGGCGGAGGCTGCGCCGCAGACTTGAAGAGGTACTGCCCTCCACTCCAATACTTGTCGCACCTAGGCCACAAGAGAAGTTGTTGCTGTATATAGCGGCAACCAATCAAGTGGTTAGTGCTGCGTTAGTAGCGGAGAGGGAGGCGGATGATGAGCCGCAACCGAGGCAGGTGCATCCAGCGACAAGGTGGGGCTTCACCACAAGCTCTCGTCCCGACAAGGACGAATCTGCACAGGATTGCGACAAGACACGTAAAAGGATGGTGCAGCGCTGTGTCTATTTCGTCGGCCTTCCTTCGCAGGGGCTAGGTCAAGGTACCGTGTGTAGAAGCTTTGCCGCCTCCTCATGGCCTCGAGAAAGCTGCGCCATTACTTCCAAGCACATGAGATAACAGCTTGTCACCGCTTTCGCTGAAGAGGATATTGCAAAATCCGTACAAACAGTGCAGGATTGTTGAGTGGGCACTGGAACTGTCAAGCTTTGGCCTCAAGTTTGAAAGCACTTCAACTATCCAAAGCAGAGCATTGGCAGAGTTTATAGCAGAATGGACGCCAACGCAAGATGAAGAAATTCCAGAGACGAGCATCCCCGTCAAGGAGGCAAATAAAGAGTGGCTGATGTACTTTGATGGTGCCTTCGCCATAAGCGCCGGTGCCGGCAAGGTTGCTTATCGCACCCACCGGAGAGCACCTCAAGTACATAGTCCAGATGCACTTTCCCAAGGAGCAAGCAACAAACAATATTGCAGAGTATGAAGGTTTGCTTGCCGGTCTCAGAATCGCAGTGGACCTTGGGATCAAGAAGCTTATCGCCAGGGGTGACTCGTAGCTTGTCGTCCGCCAAGTAAACAAAGACTATCAGAGTCCATTGATGGAAGCCTACGTTGATGAAGTGAGAAAGCTAGAAGAACACTTTGAAGGCCTGCAAATGGAACATGTTCCAAGAGCTCAGAATGATATTGCTGATGGCCTTTCAAAGTGTGCTGCACTCAAGTTACCTGTGGAACCAGGAATTTTTGTGCTCAAGCTAACTCAACCAACTGTAACACCATCAACTGGGCAGAACAAGAAGAGGAAGTTGGTTTCTAGTGACTAATTTCCGGCAGAGCTCCCTGAAGCCGCCGCCAAGAAGGTCCCCAAAATCAACGAATATCACTGAGGAGCAGCCTGCTCCGACGAGCCCTAGGGTTTGTTTTCTGAAGCGCACGCCCCGACAAGTTTTGCTCCGCAAGCTTGCCGGGATCATCAAGCTCCGCCGAGCCACCGGTTCTGCCAGAGAAGCTGATGTTCCCAAGAGCGGCAGATGAGCCTTTAGTCCTTGTTGTCGAGCCACAAGCTCCAAAGATGGGCACAACAGATCGCCCATTTCCTTCAGACAGAGAACTTCCCAAGAGCAAGAAGAAGCGGAAAAGTAGCCCGGCAGTCCAAGATGTACCAGTTTGTTGACAACATCATGTATGTAAGAAGACTCAACGTGTGAAATTGAAGTGCATTTGCCGGAAGATGGATGTGGTTATTGGCAGAGATACATGGAGGCATATGTGGTCACCACATTGGCAAGAAGGGCACTTGCCGCAAAGCTTTCCGAAGGTTTCTTCCGCCGAAGCCCTCCAGATGCAATCGCACAAGTAACCAAGTGTGAAGCGTGCAGGCCCATTCAAAACAGATACACCAACCAGCTCAAGCTCTCCAGACGATCCCTTTATCCCCGCCCTTTTCGTCCTGGGGTTCGACATCTCGGCCCTTCCCCGAAGCTGTCGGGGCTTTGAGTACTTGTACGCCGCAATCGACAAGTTCACAAAGTGGCCGGAAGTGGAAGCAGGAGGAAGGTGACAGACAACAAGCAATCAAGTTCTTCAGTCAATTGTTTGCCGCTTTGGGATTCCTAACAGATCATCACCGACAACGGCACACAGCTCACGAGCCGCACCTTCATGCAAGACGCCCAAGATCTTGGCGCCAAGATCTGCTTTGCTTCGTTGCTCATCCAAGAAGCAACGGTCAAGCAGAGAGAGCAAACGCTGAAGTGCTGCGGGACTCAAGACCGAACTTTCGACAGTGCGCACAAGTGCGGAAGAAATCGGATCGAGGAGCTGCCGGTGGTTCTTTGGTCGATCAGACGACGCCAAATCGAGCCACCGCCGCACACCTTTTGCTCTAGTCTATGGAGCAGAGGCAGTTCTCCCCACGGAACTCAGATACGGATCGCCTCGAGTGCTCGCTATGATGAGTTTGAGCAAGAGCAGCTGCGATAAGATGACGCGCTGCTCCTCGAGGAGGATCATCTTCAGTCTGTCAGACGAGCTGCTCGCTACAGCAAGCTTTGCGCCGCTACCATAGCCGCAGTTAATGCCGAAGCTTCGAGGAAGGCGACCTTGTTCTTCGCCGCTCAATCCGCCAAGAATTCCAACAAGTTGACGCTGAAGTGGGAAGGCCCTTATCGGGTGAAACGAGTCACTAGGCCCGGCGCTGTCCGCTTTGAGACCAAAGATGGCGCTCCGTGAGCAACTCCCGAATATAGAGCATCTTCGTAAGTTTTACCGATATAGCGCGGTTGTTGATTCCATTCCAAGCAACCACCCTTTGTACAAGTCTTGCCGCTGTTGCATGTAATCCTTTGTACAAAGCCGGCGCAGACCCTGCATCAAGAAGTTTATGTGTTGCGCACAACTTGTCAATACATGCTTTCATAATCTTATATGCATGTGTTATCTAACATTTTGTGCAGCATCCACACCGTAAGTTTATAACGAGCCACTAGGCTCCATAACTTTATTTTCTTCTTTCTTCTCAAAAGAAGGCAAGGTTCATCCACCCACAAGTTAACCGGGGGGGGGAGGAGAAGATAATGGTGTGGGCCACCAAGTGTCGCCGAGGAAGTATCACCTTGCCGGAAGCAAACAATGAAAAGCTAAGTTGCTAAGTTTAAGCAATCAGTTTTAAATTTTCAAGTTATCTTCCTCGAACGATAGTACTTTGTATGGAAAACCCGCGCGCGGAGGAACCAACTCATGGTTAATCTTATGCCTTACGTTGTTTCGAGTCCGCCAACAACCTAAGCGAAGCTGCAACTAGTTATGATAAGGTTGTTTGTCGGAGGCAGCATCGCCAAAGAAGCTGCCGATGTTCCGACTCAGCGCCAAGGCAAAGGTGTTTGCACCGACAAGTCCCCTAAAAGCGAGGGCATAAAACATACAAGGAAGAAATCAAGTAGAGGAAATAACATTGCGATCGATTGCCTAAGATAGTGTATATTACAAAAATAACTTGTTGCAGATCTAATGAATTGTTCTAAACATGGTCTGCAGCGACAAAGGAAAGATAAAACTTATGCCTAGTCCACGCGGGTCGCCATCAACCCTCTTCACTTTGCTCACCCTGTCCACGATGGGTGCGATAAGGGCTTTGAGCGCTTCAACGCCGGCGCTTGGCGGCAAGTGACTTGAGGACATTGGTGAAGTTGACGCTGGATTGCGGAAGGCCACCTTCATCAAGACCTTCGAGGGCCCCGGCGCAGACTTGGCGCGACCTCAGCTAGCTGCTTTGGGATCTCCTCCTGAGCCACTGGAGACCCGCCAACACGCCTTGAAGAATAGGCTGAGCTTGGCGCTGGGTTGGAGGTTCTCGCGGTGGAGTACCCAAGATCCACCATCCCCACTCCATCACTTATTATGGATGCCGGCGGCGGTGTCCACAAGACCTTCTCGCCCAAAGGCATTATGCTATCTCGAGATCATTCTCGGGCAGTCGCAGATTCGCCAACAGCCTCGCTGGCCTTGATCTTCCAACAGGCCCGCTTTCGATCCTTGGCGCCTGCTCAGCCTCCGCCGAGTGGCCTGGCCAGCCCAGATCCGCCTTTGGAGTCCTTTGGTGTCAAGCTCTTTGATCTTCTCAAAGAAATGACCCAGCAGCTCGCCGAGAGTGTAGGCGCCCTTCTCGCCAGGCTTCAGCGCCGTGTGACCTCGCCGCTCTTCAGGAGGGTGGCCTCCAGCTGAGCCACCTCGCCTCCAATTCCTTCTGGCGGTCTCGGCAGCAGGGCGGCGCCTTTGCCTCCTTGAGTGCTCCGCCATTGATTGCTCAAGCTGCAAGATCTTCCTCGAGCTATCGAGGTTGATCTTCCGCGCGCCAGCCACCTTCTTGCGCAGAGCTTCTCACGGCAAGCCTTTGCTGTTCTCGACCTCGCCTTCTCCAAGATGAAGGCCAGGCGCCTCAGCAAGCTGCTCCCGCGCCTCGCAATGTCCCGGAGAGTTTCCTTGTTGGCGCTACGGAGCTCTTCTCGCTTCTCCATGTCAGCCCCGCCCTTTGCGACAAGAGCTTCCTCGCGACCCCAATTTTAGCTTGTCGGGCGGTAGAGCGACAAAGCAGCTTCTTCAAGAAGCTGCTCTTCTCAGACTCGCCATCGCTGGTGCTTGCGCGCTAACCAGCGACAGCCCAGCAGAGGCAAGCAGCTCTCCGCCGGTCTCTCCTCGACCGGCGCCTGGAGCTCGACGCCCATGGAAGCTTGATGAAGACACCTTCGCTGCCTTCGATAGGCGCAGGCTGGGGCTCTTCGAGTCCGGTGCGGCATCGGTGGCGGGAGATCGGCGGTCGGTGCAGCGCTGGCGCTCCTGCGGCCTCGTGGCCGCCAAGACGATCACCGGACTCCTCCCAGCCTCTCGCTGGCAGCCTTGGTGGCCTCGCCGGGCGGACCTGTTTAAGACCGGCCTCCTCCTCCATGTTGGCGGCGTTGCCATTGTTGCCGCGAGCGCCCTCCTCGCCGGGCAACCTCGGGCTCCATCGGCTCTCCAGCAGATGGATCTCGATGATCGAAAAAGAAAAGAACAAGTCAAGCAAATGTTCAAGAGAAGAATAGAAGAGAAAAGACCCAAGGAAATTTTCAGTCAAGAAGATTACCCGCAATGGGATCTGCTGCCACGGTCTCCACCACGGAGGGTCGCTTGACTCGCCCTTGTCGGAGAAGCCCCTTGTCTGAGAGGCCTCCTTGCCGGAGAGCGCCCTTGGCGGAGACTTCTCCCTTGGCGCGAGTTGAAGCAAGCGTAACTCGGGAGTGACTTCCGTGCTTCCCGATGAGGCTGCTCGCTCCTACATAATTCAACAAGTCGATATCATGATGAAAGAGCACCCAAGCACACCTAACCGTAAGAAATGAATCAAATACTTACGCTGGCCAGCTGCGGGGCTGCTCTGTTGAAGAGTTGCCGGATCCGCAAGGGGTCCTGACGTGCCTCCGCCGCCATGTGGGAATCATCCGAGACGACAACCACTGGGTCTTGGCCCTTCGACGCCCTCCGAGCCCAGCATTCCAAGAAGGAAAGAGCTCGTAATGAAGCAAGCCGATATAAGACGAAGCAAAGAATTGAAGAATTACAAGTAGCAGCGACAAGAACTTACTCTTCCTCTTCTTCCTGAGCTGAGAGCGGAGAAATCAAATTCCGCCCAGAGCGACGAGCTGGAGGAGTAGGCTCCCTGGCGCTTGGCGGGACCGTGGCTCCGAAGGCCCCGCCCCGCTGTCGGGCGGCAGGAGGCGCCTCTGCTGCAACAAGTGCTTGCCGCTGTGGAGCGCGGCCGGGCGGCGAGGTGGCTGTTGGGCCGCCCGCCGCCCGCCACTTCTCCTGGTCTTATGGAGGCGCCTCCTTAGCAGGGGGCTGGCTCCTCCCGCGGCAAGCTACTTGACGGCAGAGGGGAGGCGCCCCGGCAGGCTCATCCGGGTCGGCTGGCTCGGCCTGCTCCTCCTCACCGGGCGAGCTCTTCTCGGTCGGCAAGGCTTGCCGCCTCGGCTGCTTCCGCCTCGACGGTAAACCCAAACACGCCGGGCGGCGGCAGCTTCGCCGCCTCCAACCTTGTGGCGATGCGCGCCATCTCCGCGGTGGTGTCGCTGGTGAGCCGCTTCATTGCCGGCACGGATCGGCACTTCCGCTTAAGTCGTCGAAGAACTGCTGCACGACGTCGCCGGCGGGTTCTCGCCAAGTTGGAACGATTCGGGAATCGCACAACGGCATCATCGCTGGATGCGGTCAAGCGACGAAGTTGTTGCACAAGGGCACGACTTCTTGGCAACATGAACCACTGGGTGATCCGCGATCCGCTTGAACAGCTCCCGCAGATGCCGCCCAGCTCCAAGACAAGAAAGTTCTAGTTGAGGCCCGAATGCAGCCTCATGATGTCCGCCGCGTTTTGAATTCCCAAGCTGGCCTCCCCTCTCCTGCAAGGGCGCAATGCGGCGGCGGCGAAGTCCGCGCCAACTGCTCCCACGGTAAGCCCTGCTTGTCGGAGGCGCAAGATCCTAGTCACGGCAATCTTCAACTTGGCATCCTCCGAGCCAAGTTGCTCCATCGCTGTCACAAGACTATAGGAGTTTGGCGCAGGCAGTAAAAGGCTGTGGCTCCTCCTCTAAGATCCAACACCGCCAGCTCTCCACTCCTCCCACTTGCTGCGCAGCCTCCGTCAAGATACGCTCCTTCTTGCCGATCCTAGAGGTCCATGCAATTCCTCCGCAAGCGGCTCTCCTCTCTACGCTGGGCGTGAAGTAATGGCGGAAGAGTGCGACATTTGGGTGGACCCGACAAAGTTCTCGCAGAGGTGTGCGAAACCACCATGGTGAGGACGGCGCTGGGGGTGAAATCAAGGAGACGGAGGCCATATGTGTTCATGACATCGCAAAAGAATTCGGAAAAGGGCGGGCAGAGCCCGCAGTGGAAGAAAAGCGCGAAGAAAGGGTACCCGATGGAAACCTTCTCGGATGTGGCGGCGGAGATGACCTGCGCTGGGTGCGCCTGTTCCGCCGACGAAAAGGTAATACAGCCCCCGCAGCTCCTTCCTCGCTGCTGGGGATCAAAGAGGGCCCGCTCCTTCCGCAGCGCCACGAGCCGCTGCGCCTCGGCCGATTTCACGCCTTTCCCCTTGTCGGCTTTCGGAGCCATGAGGGAGGTGATGGAGGAGGTCGACGGCGCGGTGGCGCCCGGTGGCAATGGGGGGAGGCGGGCGCCGCTCTCTTTGGGCTCGAGAAGAAGGGGGCGGCGGTGGTTTCGATGTGACAAGAATGGGCAAGTGGGCGCCCCGCCTGTTCCCCTGCATATAAGGGGGAGAGGGACAGGCGTGCCCGTTTTCCCATTAAAGAAAGCCCCACGATCTCTCCACGACGCCACGTCCCGAACGTGCTGCCTGTGGGGGACGGTGGGTCCGGCAAATAATCGGGCGATTCGGGGCCAAGGTTCGCAGACTGCTTTTGGGCTCGCCCAACAGAGCTTTTGCGCGTGTGTGGCCCAGCCCGGGGCTCTGTCGGTGTACTAGAGTAGGGTACCCTAGTATCCCGAACTCGCACGGACACGATGCAGAACTCCCGCGTGGCTGGCCCGGTGACCGCTAAGGTCCTCGCTGCTCCTCCGAGTCATTCAAGAACAAAATAATCAAGGCCCCGCAAGAGGAGCTTGTCGGGAAGGCCACTCAAGGCACGGCGAAACAAGATCCCGCAAGAGGAGCTTGCCGGAAGGCTTGGCGGGCGATAAGCTCCCGAGCTCGACAGGACCTTGCCGCTGCAAGGCACTTGCCGCGGCAGTAACCTCTCTTCATCTCCGCCCACTCATCCGCCAACGTGTCGCCATGGGGCTTTCCCCAGCACGCGCGGTCAATGAGTTGTGCAGCCAGCGGGAGCGGCGATAAGCGGCGCCGACAAGCTACCATCGTGGCAAACGGAGGCGCACTTGACGCCTCCCTGTTGCACTATTCAGCGACAGGACTAACATTTATGGCTCTTGTCCCTTGTCACGAGTTAGGTATAGATCATCAGACATCGCATAAAGCGTGTACCAACCTCTGTTTTACTATTTTACCCTTGTCTACTTGCCACTTGTGGTGACCCCTTGTGCCTATAAAAGGAGGCTCAAGTGCAACGTAGAAAGGGTTAGGCTCCGATTCAGTTCATTGGCCACATACGAGACTAGAGACACTCAGGCTAGGTTTTGTAGCTTCCATTGCTCCCTATCAAGAACACAATATAATCAACCAAGCAGCAGTAGGAGTGTTATCTCTCCGGAGAGCTCCGAAGCTGGGTAAATCTGCTCGTGTGCATCGCTTCGATCCGCTCTTTGTGCAATCTCCGCCCCCTCCGAACCACAAGGGACCCGGTCCCATAGGTGTTCGTGGGCCACGATCAGCTTCCCCGACAACCTCCTTTCCGGTTTATAGGGCTTATCTCAAAATTTTATGTTTTCCATTTTATAAGGCTCAATTTGGTTGTTTTCCATCACATTTTCAGATCCCAAGGTGCATTAAATCATTGCATGCAAGTATTAAGAGAGAATTGACCAATGCATGTACTTTATGCATGCATGCATTGCAATTAATGCATTGATAAAAATAATTTTTTGAGGAAAACAAGAGCATTAATTAGGTGCTTTTGCAAAAATACAAACTGTATTCCACCACTCACCATCTACATTGATTGGTGAGATTTTTGAATTGAGCACTATAAACCGGAAAGGAGGGAGTAGCAATTTTGTCTCATGCAAGAGCCTGGCTAGTATATGCGTGCTCAAGGAACCGCACCACGCGAGCGCTCAAGAATCGCCACGCTCGGGTTGCGCTTGGCTCTTCTATAGTATCGAATCCATCGCTGCATGTCCGCCCACCTCGTGCGGGAGGGATAGCGTAGCTAAAGTTTACTTTATCGCTCCTCGCCTTTGCGCCTATGACAGGTGGGCCTAACAGGTGGTTGGCCCTCCTGTCATGCTGCCAAAGGCAAGAAGTGTAAGGCACCGAGCTTAGTCCGCGAGGGAGAGGGCGCCGAGTAATCAAATTTCTCGGTCTTGTACGAGTTGACGCGACACATCAAAGCACTGCACTCGATAAAAGTCTTTTACACATTTCAAATGGGCTACTTCATATGTAGGAGTAGACATATTCTGCTTCAGTATGTAGTCACTTGTTGCAATCTCTAAAATACTTATATTTGGAAACGGAGGAGTACAACACATGCATGCATGCCATGACTTTCCTTTTGATACTTGTATGTGTTGATTTGATGCACCTTGCCAAATTTTGACTATAAAATTTAACTAACTAAATTTTCATGCATGTCACAAAAATTACGGGCTGTTTGGATTGTGACTATGTTTGTCTTATGTTGCCACATTATTTTTCCCACACTTGCCACACTTGCCTAACCTGAGTTGCTCAAATTGTTAGACACACTTTGGCTTGCCTAAGGAATCTTGCCACAATTTTTGTGTCTATGACATGTGGGGTTCACTGCTAATAAAAAAATTTTGTCTTAGGTGTGGCTAATAAAAAATACTTATATTTAGGAACGGAGGGAGTAGAAAATATAAATAATAATGCATGTTGGGGCAACCCACGTTTGCGCTAATTTTAGCCGTGGGCTTGTTCACAATTTTTATGAGGGGGTGGTTGTTCATTTAATGGAGGGACTTGTAGTACCAGACTTGAACGATACAAAGTGGGACCTGGCACACCGTAACACCACTTGGAACAAGCGGGTAGCTATCTCAAAAAACAATCAACAACTAAAAAAAACCGCGACCTGGAATGTAGTAGTACACAATTTTAAACGATTGTTTTGATGGAGTGAAAAAGGAAAACTACCCCACTACTTATATATAGGCTGGAGCCTCCGCGCTTGCTTGCTAGGGTTGCTCTATTCACATACTCTCATCCTCTCCAGATCTAAACAAGATAGGGGTAGTAACACTGTCTTTCTCCCTTCAAAAAACACTAGCTTTCTATCCTCACCGCTGGTTACAGATCCGGACGATCCCTCCGCCGTGAAGGGAGGAGGGCAGCGTTTAGGCCGTCATCGACAGCGAGGAGGAGATCCACTACCGGCCGCACTGTTATCTCTCGGCTGAGCGCCGCTGGAGGTCCTCGATCCTTCGTCGCTGCTCGTGGGCGGATCCGCCTCCGCCGCCCACCTATCCACATCCCGACGACCTTCGTATATATTCGCTCAAACCGCTTTAGCTCTACTTCCCCACTGCACACGTCGCTGCATGTGCATCATTTTCTACCTCTCAGCCCCTCTCGATCGGATGGTCCAACGTCACCTATTTTTTTCTATTGTTAGAGGTAAAGCTACTTCATGGAGTCGATCTTGTTCCCCTCCGTCGAAAATACTTGTAATTGAAATGGATGTATCTATATGTATTTTAGTTCTAGACACATCCATTTTGATGACAAGTAATTCCGGACGGAGGGAGTACTTGGTTCAAATAAGAAATAAAGTGGGGGTGGGGGAGTTTAGTATGTACATCGGACTTGGTACAAACAGGAAGGAAAGGGGTGAAAGTAGTACAGACTGGTCATCCAACCGGTCTCTTGGTCGAAAACGGAAATATAGGGGTAGCGTGAAATATAGGGGTAGCGCTGTACACAGTGGTATGACCAGGACTAGATTTGCTATCCACACATAGGAGTAGGTGGCTAGAGTGAACAAAAATGGGACCAACCCAGATATGTTTCTTGGATGTTTGTTTCTCGGGCAACAAACTATGAATCACCACTTTATGCCCCTGTTTACGACATGGTGCTGATCTGCTGGTGCACCCACCGCCCCATGCCCTTATACCAAATATTTAGGCTCTGATCGGAATAAAGGGCAGAAAACATAGATCTTGATGAAAATAGAGGAATAGGAAAGGAATGTAGGTATAAAACTATGGAACAGCGAACCGGAGGAAACTCTCAAGAGAATGTGTTGGATGGACTATGAAATGTACAAATTTGTTTTTTAGAGTAGCATGCTTGGCAAGATGAGATGCTATTTGTTTATTCAGCTGCACAGTGACTACTCTTTTCCTCACCTCACGCATCACACATAGGTTGATTTTTTATTCCGCAAACACTACACACAGCAACATGTCTAACGCATGGCAGCGAAAGCACTGCCTCGGCTTCCGCCCAAAAATGAGCAGCGTGGATGTTTCTAATCCTATGGAATCAAGACTACCGCACCAGCTTTCCTATGAAACACTATTCACCTTTCCGTGTTCAATGGTTGAAAGGAAAGAATACCGAGGAATTGTGTTCCTACGAAAATCCTGCACCAAGCCTGTGAAACGAACACAGACTTAGTTGTTCTTACTATAATGTCCCTAGTAAAAATGAAGCCATGCCACTATTTTTGCCTGTAATTGTTTGAGACTCTGACAAGTTTAGCCAAATGTTTTTGCCTATAATTGTTTGAGACTCTGACTGTTTCCTCCGTGCCTTTTATTGCAAACAGGGATATCCAATTCACCTGGTTGCTGTTGTGACCTTTTGGTGCACTGCACAAAACTCTTCTTAAAAGAAGTGACTTTTGTGCTATTTAACTGGAATGTCAGAATGGAACAGTTGGTTCATTTTGGTGGAACTGCACAAAGGGAGATATGTGTTCCAATCCTCATCATCCATATTGGCGCCATAACCTTCCTTTAGGTAAGAATGATATTTAATGCATGTGTTCATCTCTATTTTCCGACTGCCATGAGAAAATAATGCTGTTTTTACTAGTACACTTGTACTCCCTCACTGACAAAACCAATTCTGAATTAGAAGGCCAATCATGTACTTGGTTTCACCAACTGGTGAGGAGAAAGAGAAACAGAGCATGAAGAGGAAGAAGAAGAAGAATAAACAGTGCCAAGGCGATCTTGCTGAAGCTAGAGGCCTCAGTCGAGGCCATTCAAGGGCTCCGGCAATGACTACCTTACATGTGAGACGATCCTCCAGGGAGACCTTCCACTTCTACTGTCTCACTTAATTAATTAGGAGTACTTAAGTACCACTAATTTATTATTGCCTAATTTTCCTGTTGGAGTTAAACAAATCTTTAGTAGGACCCTATGCTGAATCATGTACGTGTGAATGTTTTTCTATGGAGGAGAATCATGTGGTGGAGCAGGGAGGGAATATTATTAGTGTCATGACATAATAGTGCTATTGTTTTGCATGTCAATTTATTGCCATTGGTTCAATGAGGCAATGTTTTATGATTGTCCATCATGAATTTGATGCTACTGTTTGAGTAATATGCTAATGTCTTCCTATCCTTTCTCACTAAGCTAATGAAGGTTTCACCTTGTTCCTACTTGTGCAAACAGGATCATGTTGTGCCAATCATACATTTTAGTGGAACTACACAAGACAATACAATGAATCTGTATCCCAGCCAGTGCTTTAACTCTGCTGAAGTTCTTGATAATCTTTCGATATAATCTCAAAGATCGGTAAACAAGAGTGATTTCAACCATACATTTGAAGTGCACAAAAATATATACTATTGTGTGATTCCAGTGAGTGCTTTATCATCTCTTATGGGACTACATGAATAAGCCTTTTTCTCAGGTTGGTACGGGTCTAAGGCCTTCATCCATATTAGTTTGTTGTCATCTCTATTTGTATCGTGCTACTATCATGAGAAACTCCTTTATCTTTGCACTTTTAAGTTTTGCAACCTATGATAAATGGAAATGCTTTGAGTGTTGAGTTGAGCTAATTGGCATTGATTAAATAAACTAATACCTCTCTTTTAGCAAAACTACTATGTTGCTAACTTTACCCATTAAGATAATGAGGGTGCTTCTATTTGTTAGTGTATGTTTCATCAACTAGTCCCACTATTACAAGAATCTCACTCTCTCAATATATGTGCCAACAGGATGCTCGATTTTGGTGGAACTGCACAAAACTTTGGGTGCTTCATTGCCTCGACAACTTCCGTCCTTTCATGTCACCGCTAATCTCCGCTTGCTTTCTTCCTTTGTGTTAGTCGCTATTTATCTCGGCTTCCAGTCAAAGGAAATAATAATTGATATGCTACCTCACAGAGGTTGGTACTGGTCTTTATCCTGATTATTGTGCCTGTCATATGTATTGGTAATTTGGTATTGTGCTACTGTTTTCCGATTTCATAAAGGAGTAATTTGGAGCCTGAACTCGCAGGAAAATCATTACATCGGGTGATTTTAGTAGAACTGCACAAAATGATCAGATGGACAGGTACTTATGCTCTGCTATGTACTCCAAAGTTCACTCGCATAAGCATCGATGTTGACAAGAAGTGCCTATATTCATTCGAGTATCAACCGCGCCAACCAATTGTCAAACTCAAAGTATTAGGAGAGTGAACGCCAAAATATTGCTTGGTGCATAGCCCAGAAAAACGCAGTCCAGTCTTTTGGTCCCAACTTGTGCCTTTTGGTTATCGGCACATATGGTAGCGAACTATATGGCATGGAGTCTAAAGATTCCGCATGTTGGTTGACGCAGATATTCATCCGCACTTAATCACCGCACGCCAAGGATGCTCCATTTCAGTTGAACTGCACAAAAAATTTGGGTGGTTCATTTTCTCAACCGCCTTCTTCCTCGCCTCGCAATGTAGAATTTTGGCAGATACAGTGACCAAGATGAGCCAAGAACTAGTTGGATGAAAGTAGTGGCCAAGTTGCTCAAACCTCCCTCGCACGAGGCCACTATTTGAGGATAAACCTACAAGCAAAGTTCAGATTGTCTCTGCCTCTTATGTACTCAAAAGTTTACTCAGACAAGAACTAATTTTAGCAAGAAGTACCTCCGATTGAACACCATTTACCAGTCTGTACCCTAGGTAATTAAAGTTCGTCCATGGATCATATTGGCTGTGATCTCAATCATTTGGATGCATAAACATACTGAACATGTGTATATCTGAATCTTTTTGTGAATTATGTATGAATATTGTCGTGTGATCTATCAATCATTTGGATGCTTAGATATGCTGAGCTTGTGTATATATGAATCTTTTGAGTTGTTGATAGTGAATGTTGGCTATGAATATGAACGTGCCCTGTGAACCTGAGTTTGATATGAATGTTTACCTTTTCTGTTGTATTTGTGTGTGAACTTGTTAGTATACCTACTGTGGGGTATAAAACGCATGTCTCTTATAAAAGTAATGCTGTGTCCAATTTATGTTTTCCCTTCTAACCACATTATATATATTTATATTATTACTATTATCGATATTTTATAGAGACTTATATATACATTATAAAAACATCCCATGTGTTATTAACTTATAAAAGTAAATGTTTAACGGAAAATCCTGGTTATTTTTGACTCAGTGCAAGGAAAATCCTGGTGATTGCGTATAAAAGCTAAGTAAGATTTTAAGGACCAATTTAATAATAACACGCCATTTTTATTTTGAGCAATAAGTCGCTAATTTCTTAATTATATATATATATATATATATATATATATATATATATATATATATATATATATATATATATATATATATATATATATATATATATATATATATATATATATGTGCCCTCCGTTTATTCTTTGATATTAATTGCTCCTTCTAACTTAACATTATATATATAACGAGCCCACCTAATACGTGTATTTCAAGGAAGTGCAAATGGGCTGATTTCTTAGAAAATATAAATGGGCCTGATTGACGCGAAATTATTTGTTCACCCAGCCCAGAAATGGACTGTACATTCTAGAAAACATGGGTTAAATATATGCCACATTTTTGCAGGTGACATGTGGGCCAATAGGTCGGTTTCACGCTGGGCGTTGTCAACTTGGTCAAAAAATGATTGTGTCATCCACAGCCATTGGATTTATATCCAACGGCCGTCATGCACCTTCAATCTCTCGTCTTCTTCCTCCAGCGTCGCCGGGACCGCCTGGTCCGGCCTCCGGCAGCTAGTGGCTCTGCTTAGCACGCTTCGCTGTGAAGCGCTACCCCACCGCCGACCAGGCTATCCCTCCACCCCTCGACACCTCCTATTATTCTCCACATACTACAGCCCCACGCTGCAACAGAACCAGTTATAACCCTTCTCCTCCTCTCAATCTGCGACTCCACTGCCGCGTTTTCCCATCTCCGAGTCGTCCTAGTCCGGGGCCTCGCCGTCGTCCAACGCCTCGCTGTGTTCGGTGCGGCGTGGTCAACAAACGAGAGTCATTGGAAGAGGACTGTACGTGGAGAGCCTGATGGCTGGGACCCACGAGGTCCATGGTCGCACGCAAGGAAAGTTCCTCCTTATTAAGCTGAAAAAAAATGTTTCCTCCACCTGACAGCTGGGACCCGCCGGCTGTATCTTCGCATGGAAGGAAGTGCCTCCTTGTTTTGCGAAAAAATTATTCATCCTGCTGATACCGGTGGGACCCAGATTTGGTGACCGACTTGTGGGCCTACTAAGCGGACGGTACGCATGGCTTTGTCAACTTAATCAACAAATGATTCTAGCAGCTGGACCGTTGGATGTTAATCCAACAGCCGTGCTTCTTCTTCAACCTCTGTTTTGCTCCCGCTCCCGTGGGTGGCATCGCGTCAGTGCTGCCACGCACCAACCAAATGAAGTTTCCCACCTCTCCATCTCGCGACTCCATTGCCCCTCTTCCCCATCTCCGGTCGTTCCAACTGCGCGCCGCACGGTGTGGTTAACGTGGTCAATAACCGAGAGTCATCGGAAGATGATCAGACGTGAGAGGTCGACATGGGGACACACCACGCCCATGGACGCATGCATGCAACGGAATGCGGCGAGGTCAACGTGGTCAAGGAACGACTTCCATCGGAAGTATATCAGTGGAGAGTCTTAGCTGGGTCCACGGCCGCAGCAAGTAAGTGCCTCCTTATTACGCAGAAAATAATGATTCCTCCAATCGATGCAGGACCCACCGGACGGGCCACCGATTTTGCGAAAAAAACGTTTGCCCTCGACGCTGGGACCCACCGACGGGCCACCGATTTCGAAAAAACGCTCCTCATTGTCACTCGGACCCATCGGAAGTGCCTCCTTATTACGCACAAAAAATGAATACTCCCTCGCTAGCCTGGGACCCACCTTGGTGGGAGGCTGACTTAGGGCCTACTAAGTTGACGGGATGAAGGGCTTTGTCAACTTAGTCAATATGAACGATTCTAGCTCCAAAGGACCAGACGATGTCCATCCAACGGCCGAGTGCTTCTTCAACCTCTGGTCTTCTTGCTCCAATTACCAAACCAGCGCCGGTCGTGCCTCATGCTCCCGCCTCCGTGGCGGTCAGGCTGCCGCTGAGGCCTCACCGCCTCTACTATTCCCTCACTGGCAGGCCTCAGGGCGACGGCGGCACACACCACGGCCGAACCAGTGAACCTCGATTCTCTCCACGCTGGCTTCCACTACCGCTGATCTTCCTCGGCTCCGCCGCCCCTTCCTAGGCCTCGCCGCCGCCCACCGCTGGTGGTGCTCTTCAGCAGCGTGGTCAACATGGTCAAGGAACGACTTCCATCGGAAGAGTACTGTGACGTGGAGAGGCTGACAGCTGGGTCCTCGGCCACAACCCAGTTTTTTTGTGATTTGTCAAGTAAGTCACTTTGTCGGGCCCTGTTGGGCTGCAAATCTTTCAAGACGAGGAGAGCTTTCATTCGGCTGGCCGAGAAAATGGCCCATCAGTAATGAGAAATGGGCTGTACATTTTTAAAACACATCAAACCGGCAATTAGTTTCAAATATCTTTTTTTTTCATTTCGAGATTTTAAATTACATTAATTTTTATGCGTGGAGAATTTTTTGGATTTTATATTGATATACATTTATTTTAAAATCAGTTTGAATGTGAGTCGAAATTTCGGATTAAAAACAGTTCGACCGCACCGAAATATGCAAAATTTCAGATAATTTTTAACCGTGGCCACAATATGGGCTGTAATGCTAACAAAAAGAATATGGGCTCCAAAAACCTTAAGAATTAGCAAATGGGCTGTAAATTATTAGAAATAATGGCAGATGGGTTGTATGCTGTTTTCCATGATTTGAGGCTTTCCTAAAAAAGGTTGACGACAAGCAAAGGATCGCTGGATGGCCATCCAACGGCCGCCGTGCTTCTTCAATCTCTCTCTTCCTGCTCGGCCGCCAAACAAGCGCCAAGGGACTGCTGCTCCCTCCTCCTCGTGGCGGCTCTCATCGCCACACATGCCTCACCACCCCATCAGACGCCATCGCTGGCCTAGCCATCCTCTACTCACCCACACTGCTGTTATTCTCCGGCGACGGCAGACGAACCAAGAACCTTCAGACAACAGATTCCCGTCCGCTGGGAAACAACTGCCGAAGTCTTCCTCGCCTGTCGTTCCTTCCTAGGCCTTGCCGCCGCCCACCGCTTCGGTGCTCTCGGCGCAGCCTGGTCAACGTGGTCAACGACCTACATGCATCCGGCGGATCAGACGTGGAGAGGCCGACAGCTGGGTCCACGGCCGCATGCAAGGAAATGCCTCCTTATTACGCCGCAAAATAATGATTCCTCCACCGACATCAGGGACCCACCAAAGGGCCTCCAGATTTTGAAAAAACGTTATCGCCATCGACAGCTCGGACCTACCAGCTATATCTTCGCATGCAAGGAAGTGCCTCCTTATTACACAAAAAATGAATACTCCTACCGTTAGCTGGGACCCAGATAGTGGCAGGCTGACTTGTGGGCCTACTAAGTTGACGGGACTGCGCTGTCAAAACCGCGGATCTCGGGTAGGGGGTCCCGAATCGTGCGCCTAGGCGGATGGTAACAGGAGACAAGGGACACGACAGTTTTTACCTGTGTTCAGCCCTCTCGATGGAGGTAATACCCTACCCCGCTTGATTAATATTGATGATATGGGTAGTACAAGAGTAGATCTACCACGAGATCGAGAGGCTAAACCCTAGAAGCTAGCATATGGTATGATTGTTGTTCTCTATCGACTAGCCTAGCCTCGCTTATATAATGCACCGAGGCCTAGGATAACAAGAGTCCCAGCCGAACACGCCCGATGGGGAGGAGTCCTTGTCTTTGATCGCCAAGTCTTGTGGAATCTTCCTTGTATGCGGCAACTGTCCGGACTGGCCCATGAGTATACGACCATGTGGATCCTCGGCCCAATCCAACTGATCGGGAGACGACGTGGTGAGTACCCCTAGTCCAGACACCGCCAAGAGCCCTCGAACCGTCTTCAAGTTGGGGACGCCTCGATTCTTCCGAACCGTTCTTCATCTTCGGTCGTTGGTCTTGAAAACTGGTTCAACAAATATTCCCATCTTCGATCTTGAGGATCGCCTAAGTGCATACGAAGAGTTTACACGTTGGGTATCCGAGGAGCCCCTTTAAGTTTACGACCTTTATCAATGCCTTATTATTTTTATGCCACGCCGGGTTTGAAGTTATTCTGGGAGGCAAGGTGTCTGCTTGCGCCCGAGCTCTAACGCCGACTACATTCGAGGTATCTTTTGCAGCCGAGCACCAACGCCGGACTGCTTCCTAGCTCTATCGCCGGACTATGTATCCGAGCCCAACGCCGGACAAGATCCGAGCCCAACGCCGGACTATGTATCCGAGCTCCAACGCTGGACTGTAGATCGAGGTGTAGTAAATCACCTGGTTCAAAGAAGTTTGAAGGAGTTTAGCCGAGCTTAATGCCGAAATGCCCTCTATGGAGCCAGCCACTAGTGTCCGAGCTTTATGTCGGACTGCTTCGAGGTGGTGCACCACCCGAATGTGGGCCGATTTTTGTCAATATTTTGATTGGTGCAATTTATTCTCTCGCCAAGATACATAGCCAGAGTCCACAAGGTGTGTATCGGTCTAAAACCCGAGATGCACCGAAGGATGACGAAGACCGCTGATCCCAAAGAGGCAGCCGAGACTCAAGTTGATTTGCAAAATCGGCCCGAGGATCAAGTCCTAGCTCGCAGAATACCGGGACACAAAAGCGGCGTGCTCAGATCCTCGAGACTCGGGTTGGGTGCGGTGACCAACCCGAGGATCAAAATCTCTCGAAATCAGATTGCACTTAAAATTTTCTGCATAGAACAGTGCAATGCAAGAGCCCCGAGACATCGGGTCGGGTGGCAACACCAGATCAAGGGATTGATGTGCCCTTTAATATTTGTGAATAATAAGCCCGAAGCCCAAGAGCCCCCGAGCCTTAATGCGGTACGGGTGGTCAATTAAGGATCGATATCCATAGTAAAATCACAAATTATGTGTAATGACTCAATGTATCCAAGTATTTTATGTCATTAATGCTCGAATCCGCATTGTACAAAACTTTGTTGACCGACCATCGGCTTAACCTCCTCGCCAAGAGTCGAGGAGTGTTTGTCCTACTTTATAAAGCCTTTATGAGGGCAAAGATTTATGACAAACAAGGCAATCTGTCCATACGGTTTTATAAACAAAGGTACGCAGAGAGATATGTTATATTACTGTTTAATGTAAGAAATGTCTTCCAAAGAAAATAGTCCCGCTTATCGGTTCCTTTCTTTGGGTTGTCATGCTAAGCATGATCATGAAACCTCAGCTCCAATGTAAGAGCAAAATATTGAGGATTTAGTTTGGGAGGCCGCCATTAGCCCCCGTAGTGTTCGGCACACGAGGTCAAGCCGGAAACACTTCGCCAATTTTATGAATGGCCCGTCATTTAATATAGTCATCGGATCGCTGACCAGTTTACACCTATTGTGACGATCGGTTTTCAGCTTTCTCCATCGAGGTGCTTGACCATGCGAGCTGGAAGCACAATCGCAGTGGTTCTCCTTTGCACACCTAGCCGAACAAAGCGGAACGTAGGAGGCAAGCGCGGAGCCGGGCAACCCAACTATTGACCTAAGACACAATTCAAACTGATGCATATATACCAATATCCGAGAATGTTTTGCCGAATCTCTAAAGGTGTCCGGCGTTGCAGATCATGAGACTTGTGCCGAAAACACACAAATAGTTAAAAGTGCCAAAAGCTTGAAAACCAAAAACGCCAATAAAAACATGACGTCCAACAAGATCAAGTGTTCGTGCCAATCCAAAATTGACTTTAGAAAAAAGTGCTTCGCCATGCTTTAACATGACACATCCTATCTTAAGACTTTGCTGGTCACCACGGCTTCAGCCTCCCATCCCAACGGCGGAGTACTTCTCATTAGGCCAATTTAGAAAACTAAACTCTAGCGGTTTTGAGAGAGAAATTAGGCTCCCCGGCTAGTGACCGCACACTCGTGTCGAGAAAAGGAGTGATAAATAATAAAAACTCTGCAACGACTAAGAAGAAAAACACTTATTATAAAATGGCTCAAATAAACATAAGAGCCCCCAAGTGACTTGGGTAAAAGAATGATTCTATGTATCAAGTACTTATATCATATCTATGTTCAACCGAACTTTAAACGCTGCCTTAACCGATCGCTGGCTTCTCCTCTTGGTCAAGGACCTAAAAGTGTTATGTACTCTATCCGTCGAGAATATCGATGGTGTTTCCAATAACTGTGCAATCAGGTCATAAGGCTATAATGCATAAAGCGCCGTGGAACTTATGCTATATTACCGATAAAGTGTAAGAAGCATCTTCAACAAAATAGTACCCCCACCGATACCTTTCTTCGGTGCTCATTGTTAATATGAGACTTGTGCAATAGATTTTTGTACTCATGAGTTCCGCTGTGTGCCGACCATTATTGAAAACAGAAGAGCGCTTAGCTTCGGCTTCACCTACCGAGGTCCGCTCGGGTGACCCGATCGTGATAATCGCAGAGGTGCTCCTTTACTCCCTAGCCGAACAATCGGGAACGTAGGGGTAAACACAGGAGCCAGGCAACCCAGCTTGCAAATCGCTTATGTCAATATGGTGCATATTGTGGTGTAATACACGAACAAGGAACGAAGCCGTACATGTATAATCATATGCAAGAGGAAAAAGCTTCATGAAGGAAGCCCCCAAGTAAACGGGGTATTTGAATTTGCGCGTCACAAACAAAGTTTGGACAAGGAAATTTTTACAAGAAACTTTTTTCCAAAAAAGTATAATGCTTGTTCGAGCCGAACACAAGTTAAAAACTTATAACTTTGAGCATGAAGGCAACTTAGCTGGTTAAAGTGTTCGGTATTGATGACGCTGTCCGAGCTTGATGCGGGACAAGGTTCCATCCCCCAAGCCGATCCCGAGGTGGCGGAGCAAAGAGCTCGGCACTCCGAAGTGGTGACATAGCACGGTCAATGCAGGACGGCAGAGTGATGCCGAAGTCCCCTGCATGGGGTAATGAAGTGTTGACAAAGCCCCCCGTCCAGCCGAGGTGACGCCTAAGGATATAGTCCGGCTGGATCATTTTCCTGTGCACAAAAAATAGTGCAGACCGGGGATAATAGTAATAACAGGAATTAAAAAAAAGTGTTGCATAATAAATAATTTATGCAAAGTGAGTAATAAAAGAAATATGGCCTGGCGCCAAAGTCAATGTCGATGCAGGTCGTCGGCGAATGCAATAAAGGTGTGGCAAAGCCTGAATTCACTGTGTCGGTCCGAAGTTCCGGATGCGCGGCGTCACTGGACTATGTACGGAAACCGACCGAACCACCATGCGATCGTCGCACGCGCCACCATTTGATAGACCTGGTTTATTTGTTGTAGCAATCCGAAGGAGGTGATTCCCAAAATTGGGACTCGATCCACAAGACCCACGCCTGGATGGGCGATAAAACAACAAAGATGGCAATGTGGCAAAGGTTGGCTTGCCGAGGCAAAGCCCTCGGTCTAGCTAACGGACGGAGCTAGTCGGCTAGCGACGCCAAAGCGTCCGGAGTAGGTTGATGAAGAGATGGCGAAGCCCCGTCCAGCCGAGATGTCAAGTAGGTCGGCGTGATGGACACCAGCTTGAAGAAGCAATAGTGCAGCCCGCCGATGCGGTCGTGATGTGGTCGATGCCGCTTGATGAAGCGACCGTGCGGCGATGCGGTATGCCCGCTCCGTAATCCGTGGGGCGGCGATGTTAGTGATGATTTATCCTTCGCGATGCCGACTCTTGTTCGGCTTGCCGAGATGATGATTCAAGAAGTTGAGCTCGGCTCAACAAAGTGACGACGTGTTCAGCGAGGGTCGGCAGTCGTGGAGCAATATTGCCGGACTGGTTTGACACCAGCATGATATTCAAGATAGTGGGATGTGTTCGAAACAAAACACAACACCCCATACAAAACTTCCTTCAAAAAGGATGTCCAAATCCCGCTCATAAAAAGACGAACTCGGTTCGGATTCGTTTCGCAGAAAACAGATCCGAAAAGTGATGCACTAATCGGAAGGTTCCGGAGTTTGGACGGTCGGATCGAGCTGAAATTTTGAGGGGTGGTAGATATAGGAATTCCGTAGCCGATCAACGGTTGGATCTTCCAAAGGAAGTCCGAGCTAGAAGCTGGACACCACGCCCTAAACTCGTCCAGATTCTCGTCCAGATTCAATGCGGCTCCGGTATATCGGAGATTGCCAGAGATTCCTCCATCAGAACTCGACGAAATTTTCCAGGGTTGTTGTAGACTCAATTCCGCACAATTCCACCGAAGCAATCGTTAAAACGATGCCTGAGGAGGCGGTGGCGGTGCCCCCCTACCTCGTGGCCCCCTGGTGGCTCTCCGATGCCCATCTTATCCTATATGACGTCTTTCGATGAGAAAAAAATAAGGAGGAACCTTTCGGGACAAGACTCCGCCGCCACGAGGCGGAACCTTGACGGAATCAATCTAGGGCTCCGGCGGAGCTGTTCTGCCAGGGACACTTCCCTCCGGGAGGGGGAAATCATCGTCATCATCATCACCAACGCTCCTCTCATCGGGGGAGGGCAATCTCCATCAACATCTTCACCAACACCATCTCATCTCCAAACCCTAGTTCATCTCTTGTATCCAATTCTTGTCTCCAAGTCCGGGATTGGTACTAGTAGTGTTGATTACTCCTTGTAGTTGATGCTAGTTGGTTTATTTGGTGGAAGATCATATGTTCAGATCCTTTATGCATATTATTACCCCTCTGATTATGAACATGAATATGCTTTGTGATTAGTTACGCTTTGTTCCCGAGGACAAGGGAGAAGTCTTGCTATTAGTAGTCATGTGAATTTGGTATTCGCTCGATATATTGATGAGATGTATGTTGTCTAGCCTCTAGTGGTGTTATGTGAACGCCGACTACATAACACTTCACAATTATTTGGGCCTAGAGGAAGGCATTGGGAAGTAATAAGTAGATGATGGGTTGCTAGAGTGACAGAAGCTTAAACCCTAGTTTATGCGTTGCTTCGTAAGGGGCTGATTTGGATCCATATGTTTCATGCTATGGTTAGGTTTACCTTAATACTTTTGTTGTAGTTGCGGATGCTTGCAATAGAGGTTAATCATAAGTGGGATGCTTGTTCAAGTAAGAACATCACCCAAGCACCGGTCCACCCACATACCAAATTATCAAAGTACCGAACGCGAATCATATGAGCGCGATGAACCTTGACGATATTCCCATGTGTCCTCGGGAGCGCTTTTCCTATTATAAGAGTTTGTCCAGGCTTGTCCTTTGCTACAAAAAGGATTGGGCCACCTTGCTGCACTTTATTTAGTCTTGTTACTTGTTGCTTGTTACAATTTATCTTATCACAAAACTATCTGTTACCACTTATTTCAGTACTTGCAGAGAATACCTTGCTGAAAACCGCTTATCATTTCCTTCTGCTCCTCGTTGGGTTCGACACTCTTACTTGTCGAAAGGACTACGATAGATCCCCTATACTTGTGGGTCATCAAGAACTTTTCTGACGCCGTTGCCGAGGAGTGTAGCGCCTTTGGTAGGTGGAATTTGGTAAGGAAAAATTTATATAGTGTGCTGAAATTTTCTGTCACTTGTTACTATGGAAAGTAATTATCTGAGGGGCTTGTTCAAGGTATCTTCACCCCGTCCAGTAGAGCAAAGAGTTGATCCTCAACCTACTGAACCAATTGAAAATAAAACTCCTTTTGAAATTCCTTCAGGTATGATGGAAAAACTGCTAGCTAACACTTTTACAGGAGATGGAACAAAGCATCCTGATGAACATCTACTCTATGTGGATGAAGTTTGTGGACTATTTAAGCTTGCATGTATACCCGATGATGTTGTTAAGAAGAAGGCCTTCCCTTTATCTTTGAAGGGAGACGCTTTGACATGGTATAGGCTATGTGTTGATACGAGGTCATGGAACTATAAAAGATTGAAACTGGAATTTCATCAAAAATATTACCCTATACATCTTGTTCATCGTGATCGCAATTATATATACAATTTTTGGCCTCGCTAAGGAGAAAGCATCGCTCAATCTTGGGGGAGGCTTAAATCAATGTTATATTCATGCCCCAATCATGAACTCTCAAGAGTGACAATTCTTCAGAATTTTTATGCCCGGCTTTCTGATAACAATCGCACCATGCTCGATACTTCTTGTGCTGGCTCTTTTATGATGAAGACTATTGAATTTAAATGGAATTTATTGGATAGAATTAAACGCAACTCTGAAGATTGGGATCTCGACGAAGGTAAGGAGTCAGGTATGACACCTAAGTTTGACTGTGTTAAATCTTTTATGGATACCGATATTTTCCGTAAGTTTAGCACTAAATATGGACTTGACTCTGAGATAGTAGCTTCTTTCTGTGAATCTTTTGCTACTTATGTTGATGTCCCCAAGGAGAAGTGGTTTAAATATCATCCTCCCATAGAAGTAAAAGTAGCTGCACCTATTAAAGTTGAAGAAAAGACTATCACTTATAATGATCCTATTGTTCCCACTTCTTATGTTGAGAAACCACCTTTCCCTGTTAGAATGAAGGATCATGCTAAAGCTTCAACTGTTGTTCGTAAAAGCAATATTATAACTTATACACCTCCTGAGCAAGTTAAAGTAGAACCTAATATTGCTATTGTTAAATACCTCTTGTCTGATAATATTGATGGGCATGTTATTTAGTTCTGCGGTGAAACTGCTAGAATTGCTAAATTGTGTGCTAAAGATAAACATAGACATGTGGTAGGCGTGCGTGTTATTTCTATTAAAATAGGAGATCATTGTTATCATGGCTTATGTGATATGGGTGCTAGTGCTAGTGTAATACCCATTGACTTATACAAAGAAACTATGCATGAAATTGCACCTGCTGAGTTAGAAGATATTGATGTTACAATTAAACTTGCCAATAGAGATACTATATCTGCAATGGGAATTGTTAGAGATGTTGAAGTCTTGTGTGGGAAAACTAAATATCCTGCTGATTTTCTTGTTCTTGGTTCTCCACAAGATAACTTTTGTCCCATTATATTTGGTAGACCCTTCTTGAATACTGTTAATGCTAAGATAGACTGCGAAAAGAATGTTGTTACTATTGGCTTGAATGATATGGTTCATGAGTTTAATTTCTCTAAATTCAGTAAACAACATCGTGAGGAAGAATTGCCTAGTAAGGATGAAATTATTGATCTTGCTTCTATTGTCGTACCTACTAGTGATCCTTTAGAACACTATTTGCTAGACCATGAAAATGATATGTTCATGAATGAAAGACGGGAAATAGATGAAGTATTCTTTAAACAGGAACCTATTCTACAACACAATTTGTATGTTGGAATCCTAGGGGATCCTCCTCCACCCAAGGGTGATCCCGTGTTTGAGCTTAAACCGTTGCCTGATAATCTTAAATATGCTTATCTTGATGAAAAGAAAATATATCCTGTTATTATTAGTGCTAACCTTTCAGAGCATGAAGAAGAAAGATTATTGAAAACTCTGAAGAAGCACCATGCCGCTATTGGATATACTCTTGATGATCTTAAGGGCATTAGTCCCACTCTATGTCAACATAAAATAAATTTGGAAGTGGATGCCAAACCAGTTCGTGATCCTCAACGACGTTTGAGTCCTAAAATGAAAGAAGTGGTAAGAAAAGAAATACTCAAGCTTCTGGAGGCAGGTATAATTTATCCCGTTGTTGATAGTCAGTGGGTAAGTCCTGTCCATTGTGTCCCTAAGAAGGGAGGTATTACTGTTGTCCCTAATGATAAAGATGAATTGATCCCGCAAAGAATTATTAGAGGTTATAGGATGGTAATTGATTTCCGCAAATTAAATAAAGCTACTAAGAAAGATCATTACCCCTTGCCTTTTATCGATCAAATGCTAGAAAGATTATGCAAACATACACATTATTGCTTTCAAGATAGTTATTCTGGTTTCTCTCAAATACCTGTGTCGGCGAAAGATCAATCAAAGACTACTTTTACATGCCCTTTTGGTACTTTTGCTTATAGACGTATGCCTTTTGGTTTATGTAATGCACCTGCTACCTTTCAAAGATGCATGATGGCTATATTCTCTGACTTTTGTGAAAAGATTTGTGAGGTTTTCATGGACGACTTTTCCGTCTATGGTTTCTTTTTTGAAGATCGAGTTTTGCAGAGATGTGAAGAAACTAATCTTGTCTTGAATTGGGAAAGTGCCACTTTATGGTTAATGAAGGTATTGTCTTGGGGCACAAAGTTTCTGAAAGAGGTATTGAAGTTGATAAAGCTAAGGTTGATGCTATTGAAAATATGCCATGTCCCAAGGACATCAAAGGAATAAGAAGTTTTCTTGGTCACGCCGGATTTTATAGGAGGTTCATTAAGGACTTCTCAAAAATTTCTCGGCCTCTGACTAATTTATTACAAAAAGATGTACCATTTGTCTTTGATGATGACTGTGTAGAAGCATTTGAAATACTTAAGAAAGCATTAGTCTCTGCACCTGTTGTTCAGCCACCGATTGAATTTACCTTTGAAATCATGTGTGATGCTAGTGATTATGCTGTAGGTGCTGTTCTAGGGCAAAGAGTTGATAAGAAATTAATGTTATCCATTATGCTAGTAAGACTCTAGACAATGCTCAAAGAAATTGCGCTACTACTGAAAAGGAACTTTTAGCAGTTGTATTTGCTTGTGATAAATTCAGACCTTATATTGTTGATTCTAAAGTAACTATTCACACTGATCATGCTGCTATTAAATACCTTATGGAAAATAAAGATGCAAAACCTAGACTTATTAGATGGGTTCTCTTGCTGCAAGAATTTGATTTGCATACTGTTGATAGAAAAGGAGCTGAGAACCCCGTTGCAGACAACTTATCTAGGTTAGAGAATGTTCTTGATGACCCACTACCTATTGATGATAGCTTTCCTGATGAACAATTAAATGTCATAAACACTTCTCGTAGCACTCCATGGTATGCTGATTATGCTAATTACATTGTTGCTAAATTTATACCACCTAGCTTCACATACCAGCAAAAGAAAAAGTTTTTCTTTGATTTGCGACATTACTTTTGGGATGACCCACATCTTTATAAAGAAGGAGTAGATGGTGTTATTAGACGTTGTGTACCGAGCATGAACAGAATGATCCTACGCAAGTGTCACTCCGAAGCTTATGGAGGACACCACGCTGGAGATAGAACTGCACATAAGGTATTGCAATCCGGTTTTTATTGGCCCACTCTCTTCATTGATGCCCGTAAGTTTGTCTTGTCTTGTGATGAATGTCAAAGAATTGGTAATATTAGTAGACGTCAAGAAATGCCTATGAATTATTCACTTGTTATTGAACCATTTGATGTTTGGGGCTTTGATTATATGGGACCTTTTCCTGCCTCCAATGGTTATACACATATTTTAGTTGCTGTTGATTACGTTACTAAGTGGGTAGAAGCCATTCCAACTAGTAGTGCTGATCATAACGCCTCTATTAAGATGCTTAAGGAAGTTATTTTTCCGAGGTTTGGAGTCCCTAGATATTTAATGACTCATGGTGGTTCACATTTTATTCATGGTGCTTTCCGTAAAATTCTTGCTAAATATGACGTCAATCATAGAATTGCATCTCCATATCACCCACAGTCTAGTGGTCAAGTAGAATTGAGCAATAGAGAGCTCAAATTAATTTTGCAAAAGACTGTTAATAGGTCTAGAAAGAATTTGTAACATCCCAAAATTCTAAATTTTGGAATGTTATAAACAAATAGATAGTTTTGATTGATTGTTTGATTGATTGACTGAAAGTGAGTGAATTTGAAACTTTTAAAAGTTAAATGAGAGGGAATAAAAGGACTTTCCCAAACTTTCATTTTTGCTTTTATGATCTTCGGGAATTCAAATTCTTTTCGTCACAAAACCCTGGAGAGAAGATGACATGATTTCTTCCATTTATTTAAATGACAAGGGGTTTTGAAAATATTTGAATTTCATTTGAGAATATTGCAAATTCTAAAACTGTATGCGACTCAATGATTTTCACGAGCGAAGATAAAATGACTTCTTCAAAACATATGAAATATGAGTTGGGAGTTTCAAAGAATTAAATTCAAAATTCTTTTGAATTTATTTTCAATTTGGAGTTATTTGAGTTTTATTCAAATTATTTTCTCCAAAATGAAATATATGGAAAATAGGGTAACATGATTCCCTACATCAGAAAATTTGAGAGAAATTAATTTGAAGCCGTTTTGGTATTTTTAAAATGATTTTATTGGGTTTTAAATAGGTCAGTAGCACTGTTTGAATTATTTGAATTTTTGTGGATTTTATTTGAAACTAAAATAATGTTCATCTTGTAGGAAATCTTTTTTCTGAAAATTTTGATATATTATATGCCTATATATTAGTTTTATTTAATTTGTTTTTATTATTTTTGTTGTCTGTTTTTTTTAAAAAGGTTCCTCCTCCGCTGCCGGGCCGGGGCAGCTTGTGTCATGTCTGCCAGCCAGCCTTCCCATTGCCAGCCACCGCTTCTCATCTCGGCCGGGATGAGTCCCGAGCGAGCCGCTGTCGTCGGCGACTCGTGCCGCCACGGACTTCTCCTCCTTGCCCCTCCTCCACGCCACCGCTGCCCTCCTCCTAAGTACCGCGCCGGCTCCCTCTCTCTCTCCTTCAGATCGCCTTCAGACTCGCGCGGAGTTCGAACTCGACGAGATCCGCCACGCCCGTCGTCGCCGACCACCCTGCCGCCATCAGACTCCACCGCCTCCGCTCCGCCTCCTCCCGTGCTCCTCGCCGCCTTCCCGACGCCCGAGCCACCGCCTGACCGAGCCGAGCCGAGCCGCCTCCAGCGTCGCCGAGTTCGCCGCCCGCCATGTAATCGTCGCCTGGTCCGATCTGTTTTTTTACGGTTTTATACTTTTAGTTCGTTTTTTTTAAACCTAGACTAGATCTGTTTTTTAGGTATTTATTAAACAGCGAACGCCCACTGTTTAGATCTTATAAACGAACGTGCGCTATTTAGTCTTTTTCTTTTTATTTATATTTTTCCGCCAGGGACCTATTTGTGATAAATTTCTTCACAGATTAGTCCCTAATCTTCAAACCCACATAACTTTTCACTCGTTAGTCCAAATCCAACGAAACCAACGCCCACTTCTTCGTTATGATCTCCTCTATGCAGTAATCCAACTCAAACATGTTTTTGAAAGTTTTAAATTTGAATTAGATCAGATTTGAATTTGAACTTCGTTTGATCATAACTTGAGTTTCGTAACTCCGATTTAGTTGATTCTTTTTGCAAATCGAAGCTCTTGACCTAAACTTTCTGATAATGCCAAATTCACATAATTTTGGTACTGTTAGAAATTGTTTTATGTTGCAAGAGTTATTTGCTTGGTTTCGTGTTTTCCGAATCGTTTTCTTCGTTCGGTCCGATGTTTTGAGTGATTGCTTATGTGTGGCTACTATTACTTGCTTACGATAGATTGACCGAAGTGTGACGAGTAGAACTATCAAGAGTTTTGAGTGTGAATCATCTTCATCAACATTGCAGGCAAGTAACACTTTGATCATACTTCTTCTCATACCCAGTTTTTATGCATTAGATCTATCCTCAAACACTTGCATGATTAGGATCTAATTAAATTGTGGGTTTTGGGAAGTAGTTGAGGTAGTACCTATTACCTGTTTTATTATCAAACCCTTGGGAGTTACTTCTACATTTGCTTATTATGCCATGCTATGCTAGTAGACGTGGATTGGGTGAGTGAATTCCATGACAGATGTGAGATTGTTATTTAATGGTTTATTTAAGGTGGCAACTTAAACACACATCTGGGTGGATTGCTAGGGGCACCCTGGGGATATACCAGTGGACTTGCCCGAACACCTGGGGATATACCAGTGTTGTCCTAGGAGATCCCGGGGATATACCGTGAGATCATCCTACGGTCCGCCACCCAGGCTCAAAGGGATCATGAGATTATTCAAACTAGAAACTTCCGTGTGCAGCCACAAGCCATTATGGGCTCTGGCATAGTTGATTAAGTTGTGCGAACTCTTACGGGTAGACTAGTAGATGTAGGGGAAAGTAGGTGTACCGGTCTACCCACAAGTAAGGTGCTAGTGCTTCTGAAAGACTATGTCTCGGTCATCCGTTTCTCAAACACCATGTAGTGCGAGAAATCAAATGGAGGCGATCGAGTCTTGTGGGGAAAAGTGCGCAAACCTCTGCAGAGTGTATAAACTAATCATGGTTAGCCGTGTCCCCGGTTATGGACATCTTGAGTATCTAGTTCTTGGATTATCCTGTTGATCTCATCATGTTACTCTAAATTAATATCGTTGGGTTGTTATGAGTACTTTTAATTGGGATTGAGGATGCTGTCAACCATTCTCAATGTTCAACAACCACCATGATAGTTAAATAAATTTATTCCTTTGCGAGGGAAAAATTGGCTTTTCGCAAAAATCTGTAACCATAGAGCTTTCCACCAGCCATATATGCATGTAGTATAGCTTATTCTTTCATTACTCTCTATGTGTTACATTGCCAAGATATTCCATGTGTTGACCCATTTTCGGCTGCAACGTTTCATGTTGTAGACTTTTCGATTTACAGTAAGTGATACGTTAGGGTTACGATTTCTACACTCAACTTTGTCATTGGTGTTGATGGGAATCCACAACCTTGTTGCTTCCGCTATATTTGGATTGAGGTAATAGTATTTACGTTACTTTATACATGTGATTTACCTCGTTATAAATCCTCGAGTATCGTGTGTGTCAAAGATACCGATCCAGGGATGACACTTAAGCACAGAGACTTGACCCATTCGGGTCGGGTCGCTACAAGATGGTAACGGAGCACATGTTGACTGTAGGACATGGCCCTAGAAACTGACAAGCCCATAGGAAAGATTTTCCTCTACAACTTCATTTTCAAAATGATCTTTTACCTCTCTTCTCTTCTAAGCTTATTCAAATATTCCCTTTTAGTGAGACCATACCCCTTTCCCCTTTTGACCACTCAAAGATTCGACTGATGAGACCACTCCAAGGAGACATGATATGGACAACTAAGACCATTTGGAATGAAGAGGATTTTACCGTGTAAATGGAAACTACAACTGTTGAAGACTCCGAAGACTAGGAGAATTTGAAGGCTTTGAAGAATTTCCGGATTTGTATGACCTAGGAAGGCACCCCTTATGGAATTTGACAGACTATGGAAGTTATCAATACCCTAGATCAAGGTGTATTGGAGTAAGACCGGAACATGGAGAGTTAGAAACTCAAAGTTTTGTCAGGAAAACCCTAAGGCAGGAGATATCAATTATGGAATGATAGCTCATGGTAATGACAAGAGCAGAAACGCAGCTATCCATGATGTTATTGCCCGCTTATGCTATTATCACCGTGATGAGTTAAGCATGCATATGCATGGAAGGATTGGATGGTAGAAGGCTGATGGAGCACCTATCAGCAAGATGAAGTTTTAACCTTAGCTGATGTAACACCAGGATCTGGAGCATTACATCAAGGATTTTAAGATGGACTTGCAGAAAGCTATATTCGACAAAGAAGTATTTCGTGAAGAACACAAGACCCATAAGCTGAAAGTAGCCAAGCAGGAGGAGCTAAACCTCGAGATACCGGAGATTTGTCAGGAACTGAAGGACAGTAGGATCATCATTCATGTCAAGGAAGTTGAAACCAGAAGTTTGGAATGCAACTCCAGAAATATTAAAGGACGCCGCGAGAGACTTCGCGTCAACAGAGATGATCTGGCAAAAGAACTTGAGAAGGACAAGCATGATCAGAAGAAGCCAGCAGAGACATGACCAAGACTTGAAGAGTTTGATGACTTTGAAGTTTTATTGACCTTTAGAAGACCAAACCCCTGTATATACTTGCGTTAGATGCGACGATTGTGAGCTGTCATTTGTTTGATGTTTTTTCGACAGCCACAATAAAATCTGTCTTTTCAAAACTTTTGTTTGTATTGTGTGCATCCCTCTCGATCTCTCTTATTCCACCCCAAACCCATGGGCCCATTAGAGGATGGATGGAGATGAGCTTATATGTTCTGGACCGATGAGTCAAATGGAGATGGACCAATGGATTCAGAACATGGAGGATCGCATGGAGAATAACCCTATAGTCGAAAAGGATGGCCCATCATGCTCTTGAGTGCTTTGAAAGAGGTGCCGCTATTTGGTGGAGGATGTACCAAACCATCAATGGATTGCAAGGAGTAACCACCTGGAAGGAAATTTAAGTGGACTTTGTTAAAGTCTCGGCTTGTGTCCCAGAAGTTGAGGCCTTATGGAAAGGATATGAAGAAACCTTGTGCATACAAGCTTTGTGGAGAAATAGGACACAACCATAAAGAAGACAAGGACGAATACCCTCATAATCGGAGGATTACCAAAGGAGTTAGCCGAGGATCTCAGGGAACTTCGGTTGGAGATTGTTCCCAAAGGTTTTGTTGCAGCAATGGAAGTTCAATCTACCTTGTTGGGAAAGATTTTAGAAGCTCGGAAGGATGACAAAGAGATTGCTGAGGTAAAAGAGAGGATGAGCAAAGGAAAGTCCAAAGGTTTTCGTAAGGATGAGCACGACACCTTATGGTTCGAGGACCGTGTATATGTTCCCAATAATGCAGAGATCAGGAAGTTAATACTTCAGGAGGCTCATGACTCACCATACTCAATTAACCCTGGAAACACCAAGGAGTATTTGGATTTGAAGGAGCGTTTCTGGTGGACTGGTATGAAGAAGGATATTGCCAAGTATGTAGCCGTATGTGCTGTATGTCAGAGAGTGAAGACAGAGCATCAGAAGCCAGTCGGATTACTACAGCCTATGCCGATACCCGAATGGAAGTGGGATAAGCTTGGCATGTATTTCATTACAGGATTTCCCAGAACCCGAACGGGACATGATTCTATCTAGGTAGTAGTTGATTCGCTTGACCAAAGTGGCTCACTTTATCCCAGTGAAAACCACCTATACAAGTGCGAAGTTGGCCAAGATATATTTGACAAGGATCGTATGTCTGCATGGAGTTCCGAGGACCATCATAGAGGAACACAGTTTACCTCAAAGTTTTGGAATCAGCTGCACCAGACTTTGGGTACTAGGCTAGAGTTCAGTACAGCCTTTCATCCGCAGACAGATGGACAGACTGAGAGTGTAAATCAGATTCTGGAGGACATGTTGAGAGCATGTGCGCTAGACTATGGATCTAGTAGTTATGATAATCTACCTTACGCGGAGTTCTCATACAACAACCGTTACCCAGCCAGTTTGAAGATGGCCCCTTTTGAAGCTTTGTATGGGAGAAGGAGCCAGACACCGTTGATGTGGGATGAAGTTGGAGACCGTCAGTTGGTTGGACCAAATGTGATCAAGGATATCAGAAGAGAATGTTAAGTTGATTCGAGATAGACTGAAGGTAGCTCAGTCCAGGCAGAAAAGTTATGCAGACTCAAAAATGCAAGAAGGCATGTCTTCATGTGTCCCCTCTGTGAGGAATTAAATGATGTGGAGTTAAGGAAAAGTCAGCCCCGAGATTTGTAGGACCATACCGAGTTTTGGAGCGTATGAGAGAAGTGGCCAACAAGTTGGAGTCACCCGAAGGACTGTTAGAAGTTCATGATGTGTTTCATGTTTCCTAGTTAAAGAAGTGCCATGCAGAGATGGCCAATATTACCCTGTAAGGACGCTTGACCCTAGAAAGGATAATGATGTTCCACGAAGTGGAGTATGGATTTCATAAGTATAAGTTTTTTATCTCGGTATGTGGGACATCCCACGAGGATGAAGAGATAAATTACTATTGGACATAAAGGAGGTATGATGTTGGAAATATGGATCAATGGAAATTCCATGATGAGTCTGAGTAATCACGTCTTAGTTTGGTGTAAATATAAGGAAAAGAGACAGTACAATTGGATGGATTTTAAGTATGCCAGGAAGTTGGATGTTGGGATAATGATCAGTTGCCCAGATGATGTGTTCAAGGATTTTAAGTGATGAGATGGGCCATAACCCACAGGCTCCAGGACTTGCTAAGAAGCAAGCACACTCTTGTTGAAGGAGAAACCCTGGAAGAAGTTACGATTTTATCGATAGACGATTCTAGAGGAGTTTACGCAAAACCTGAGAGTTGTTAAGGAATGATAGGTGTTTGTTTGGCTTGCAGAATCAATGGATTTATTCGAACTTGGTTCGTCGACAAGAGAAATTCTGCAATGCTTGTGAGGATGACCGAGTGTTAGAATGCGAGATTCGCTAAACCATGTACAAGGTAATGATTTAAAAGGGATGGATTGATCACCATACAGACTTACTCTTATTATTCGCCTTGCTATACGGGATGGTAAATCTGAGTGACTTACCTATAGTAGAGAGACGACGATCGAAACCTTGTTTGAACCTTAGAATGGTATAAGCATTTTTCCCCTTGTACACGGCAGTTGTTGCCAACCGTAGGTTATACGGTGAGGTTCAACCCAGACCCATTTCCTGCAGGACAAACCATAAATTGTTGACCACCATGAGATTACGATAGCTGATTAGTATTGGCGCCAGACCCGTCAGCTAAGAAGACCCAATCTCGGAATAACCGTACCAAGATGAAAGGACAGAGGAATTGCGGTAAAGGTTATGCCACTACCGGAAGAGCCCAGAGAAGGAATTGTCCTTACGATCTGAGAAGACCGACACGTCAGTAATAAGGATGGAGTATATGAGTTTTGATGGAACCGTAACCATGCTTCCAAGGGTGGTAGCACCCGAGACCCCGGAGATGATCGAGGGATTTTTGAGAAGACCCCGAAACCTAACCTATTTCTTTCTAGCCTCTCCGAATCTCGAGGACGAGATTCATTTTAAGGGTGGTAGTTTGTAACATCCCAAAATTCTAAATTTTGGAATGTTATAAACAAATAGATAGTTTTGATTGATTGTTTGATTGATTGACTGAAAGTGAGTGAATTTGAAACTTTTGAAAGTTAAATGAGAGGGAATAAAAGGACTTTCCCAAACTTTCATTTTTTGCTTTTATGATCTTCGGGAATTCAAATTCTTTTCATCACAAAACCCTGGAGAGAAGATGACATGACTTCTTCCATTTATTTAAATGACAAGGGGTGTTGAAACTATTTGAATTTCATTTGAGAATATTTCAAATTCTAAAACTTTATGCGACTCAATGATTTTCACGAGCAATGATAAAATGACTTCTTCAAAACATATGAAATATGAGTTGGGAGTTTCAAAGAATTAAATTCAAAATTCTTTTGAATTTATTTTCAATTTAGAGTTATTTGAGTTTTATTCAAATTATTTTTCTCCAAAAATAAAATATATGGAAAATAGGGTAACATGATTCCCTACATCGAAAATTGAGAGAAATTAATTTGAAGCCATTTTGGTATTTTTAAATGATTTTATTGGGTTTTAAATAGGTCAAGAGTAATTGTTTGAATTATTTGAATTTTATTTGAAACTAAAATAATGTTCATCTTGTAGGAAATCTTTTTCTGAAAATTTTGATATATTATATGCCTATATATTATTTTTATTTAATTTGTTTTTATTATTTTTGTTGTCTGTTTTTTTTTTAAAAGGTTCCTCTGCCGGGCCGGGCCAGATTCTTGAGTCATGCCCGCCCCCCTGCCACCAAGGCCACCGCCCCCATCTCCGGCTCGGGACAGAGTCCCGAGCGAAGCCGCCGTCGCCGGTGACTCGTGCCGCCACCGGACTTCTCCTCCCTTGCCCCCTCCTCCACGCCACCGCGGCTCCCCTCCTCCTTAAGTACCGCGCCCCGGCTCCCTCTCTCTCTCCTTCGCATCCCGCCGCTCGCACTCGCCAGAGTTCGGGAACTCCGACGAGATCCGCCGCCGCCCCGTCATCGCCGACCACCGCTGTCGCCGCCACCGCACCCACCGCTCCGCTCCGCCTCCTCCCCGTGCTCATCGCCGCCTTCCGGCGCCGAGCCACCGCCTGACCGAGCCAAGCCGCCGCTCTCCCGCGTCGCCGGAGTTCGCCCGCCGCCATGTAACCATCGCCCCGGTCCGATCTGTTTTTTACGGTTTTATTCTATTAGTTCGGTTTTTTTAAAACCTAGACTAGATCTGTTTTTTAGGGTTTTATTAAACAGCGAATGTCCACTGTTTAGATCTTATAAACGAACGTGCGCTATTTAGTCTTTTTCTTTTTATTTATAGTTTTCGGCAGGGACCTATTTCTGATAAATTTCTTCACAGATTAGTCCCTAATCTTCAAACCCACATAACTTTTCACTCGTTAGTCCAAATCCAACGAAACCAACGCCCACTTCTTCGTTATGATCTCCTCTATGCAGTAATCCAACTCAAACATGTTTTTGAAAGTTTAAAATTTGAATTAGATCAAATTTGAATTTGAACTTCGTTTGATCATAACTTGAGTTTCGTAACTCCGATTTAGTTGATTCTTTTTGCAAATCGAAGCTCTTGACCTAAACTTTCTGATAAGGCCAAATTCACATAATTTTGGTACTATTAGAAAAAAATTAATGTTGCAAGAGTTATTTGCTTGGTTTCGATGTTTTCCGAATCGTTTTCTTCGTTCGGTCCGATGTTTTGAGTGATTGCTTATGTGTGGCTACTATTGCTTGCTTACGATAGATTGACCGGAGTGTGACGAGTAGAACTATCAAGAGTTTTGAGTGCGAATCATCTTCATCAACATTGCAGCCAAGTAACACTTTGATCATACTTCTTCTCATACCCAGTTTTTATGCATTAGATCTATCCTCAAACACTTGCATGATTAGGATCTAATTAAATTGTGGGTTTTGGGAAGTAGTTGAGGTAGTACCTATTACCTGTTTTATTATCAAACCCTTGGGAGTTACTTCTATGTTTGCTTATTATGCCATGCTATGCTAGTAGACGTGGATTGGGTGAGTGAATTCCATGACAGATGTGAGATTGTTATTTAATGGTTCATTTAAGGTGGCAACTTAAAAACACATCTGGGTGGATTGCTAGGGGCACCCTGGGGATATACCAGTGGACTTGCCCGGACACCTGGGGATATACCAGTGTTGTCCTAGGAGATCCCGGGGATATACCGTGAGATCATCCTACGGTCCACCACTCAGGCTCAAAGGGATCATGAGATTATTCAAACTAGAAACTTCCATGTGCAGCCACAAGCCATTATGGGCTCTGGCATAGTTGATTAAGTTGTGCAAACTCTTAAGGGTAGACTAGCAGATGTAGGGGAAAGTAGGTGTACCGGTCTACCCACAAGTAAGGTGCTAGTGCTTCTGAAAGACTATGTCTCGGTCATCCGTTTCTCAAACACCATGTAGTGCGAGAAATCAAACGGAGGCGATCGAGTCTTGTGGGGAAAAGTGCGCAAACCTCTGCAGAGTGTATAAACTAATCATGGTTAGCCGTGTCCCCGGTTATGGACATCTTGAGTATCTAGTTCTTGGATTATCCTGTTGATCTCATCATGTTACTCTAAATTAATATCGTTGGGTTGTTATGAGTACTTTTAATTGGGATTGAGGATGCTGTCAACCATTCTCAATGTTCAACAACCACCATGATAGTTAAATAAATTTATTCCTTTGCAGTAGGAAAAAATTGGCTTTTCGCAAAAACTGTAACCATAGAGCTTTCCACCAGCCATATATGCATGTAGTATAGCTTATTCTTTCATTACTCTCTATGTGTTACATTGCCAGCATATTCCATGTGCTGACCCGTTTTTGGGCTGCAACGTTTCATGTTGTAGACTTTTCAGACGACGAGTAAGTGATACGTTAGGGTTACGATTTCTACACTCAACTTTGCCGTTGGTGTTGATGGGAATCCACAACCTTGTTGCTTCCGCTATATTTGGATTGAGGTAAAAGTATTTACGTTACTTTATACATGTGATTTACCTCTGTTATAAATCCTCGAGTACTGTGTGTGTCAGCATACCGATCCAGGGATGGCACTTAAGCACAGAGACTTGACCCATTCGGGTCGGGTCGCTACAGAATTGGTCCAAGAAACTTGATGATTCATTATGGGCCTATGGAACTGCATATAAGAACCCTATGGGTATGTCTCTGTATAAAATGGTTTATGGAAAAGCATGTCACTTACCTCTCGAACTAGAACATAAGGCATATTGGGCTATTAAAGAGCTCAACTATGATTTCAAACTTGCTGGTGAGAAGAGGTTATTTGATATTAGCTCACTTGATGAATGGAGAACCCAAGCTTATGAAAATGCCAAGTTGTTTAAACAAAAAGTTAAAAGATGGCATGACAAAAGGATACAAAAGCGTGAGTTTAATGTATGTGATTATGTATTGCTATACAACTCTCGTTTAAGATTTTTTGCAGGAAAACTTCTCTCTAAATGGGAAGGACCCTACGTTATCGAGGAGGTCTATCGTTCCGGTGCTATAAAAATCAACAACTTCGAAGGCACAAATCCGAAGGTGGTAAACGGTCAAAGGATCAAACATTATATCTCAGGTAATCCAATAAATGTTGAAACCAATATTATTGAAACCGTAACCTCGAAGGAATACATAAGGGACACTTTCCAGACCGTTTCAGACTCCGAAAAGTAATAGGTATGTTGTACGGTAAGTAAACCGACTCCAAAACAATTTTGAAGGCAATATTTCTCCGTTTTGGAATATTTAGAAAAATAGAAAAATAAGTAGCAGTCCGGGAAGGATACGAGGCCTCCACGAGGGTGGAGGGGGCGCCCTACCACCCTGGGCGCGCCCCCTACCTCGTGAGCACCTCGTGTGCCCTCCGGACTTCGTTTTCTTGCACGTTACGTATTTTGGTCGGTAAAAATTCATTATATATTCTCCTGAAGGTTTTGACTCCCGTACACACAAATATCCTCTTTTCTTGTTTTGAGCCATTGCTGCTGCAGCTTAGAGCAACATGTCTTCTCAAGAGTCAGTCGGGGAGAGCCGGGTATCTAATCCGGCACCGGAACCAAGGGCGAACAGCGATGCTGACCACTTTGGGCCAGCAACGGAGGAAGAGATGGAGGCCGACTTGATGAGGGTAGATGCCATGGAGGATCAAGAAGTCACCTCTCGCCTCCGAGCTGGATTTACGATGGGGGAACTACAGAGCTCAGCTACTCCAAACTCAGTTATCCCTTCCAATGTTAGATTTCTTTCTTATGAAAATATGAGGAGGAGTGTCTCTTGTTCTCCCGCAGCTATGCAACACCCTTGGGTGCAAGGAGCTTTAGCTGTTACAGGAAAGCTTCGCAAGGAAATAATGGACCTCAAGCAGCAAGTCAATAAGATCGAGGAGGAGAACCGTATCTTGAGGGGAATCATCGCCAAGAATATTACACCTTCACCGACAAAGAAAGAGACATAATCACATGGGTATGGGCACTCCCCTTGGCAACTGCCAAGCTTGGGGGAGGTGCCCCGGTATCATATCACCATCACAACTCCTATCTTTACCGTTTTTCTTAGTTCGATCCTATTAGTAGTATCTTGATCTAGTAGAATAAAGTTTATGGCATGATCTAGTTTTGAGTTTTGCTTTATGATCCCTCTATGTAATCGAGTCCGTGAGCTATATAATAAAGATTAGTGTTGAGTCAAGGGCTTGCTTATTTTGCCATGATTTTGGGTGAGTAAAAGAATAGAAATAAGAAAAGAATAAAAAGAAACAAAGAGTTCATATTGATCTTATTGAGAGTAATGACTTCACATAGGAAGAGTATGATGATTAAAAGTTGTTGGGAGTTGGCAAATATAGCTTTGGTCATCGTTGCAATTAATAGGAAGTAATAAGGAAAGAGAAGTTTCACATATAGATATATTATCATTGACATCTTTTATGATTGGAAGCACTCATTAAAATATGACATGCTAAAGAGTTGATGTTGGACAAGAAAGACAACGTGATGAGTTATGTTTTCTTATATCTGAGATAAAGTATGTTGTTATGGGTCCTCCAACATGTTGAACTTACCTTCCCCCCTCATGCTAGCCAAATTCTCAGCACCAAGTAGAGATACTACTTGTGCTTCCAAATACCATTAAACCAGTTTAGCCATGAGAGTCCACCATATCTACCTATGGATTGAGTAAGATCCTTCAAGTAAGTTGTCATCGGTGCAAGCGATAAAAAATTCTCTCAAAATATGCATGACTTATTAGTGCAGAGAAATAAGCTTTGTACGAACTTGTTGTGGAAGTAATAAAAGCGACGGACTGCATAATAAAGGTCCACACACAAGGGGCAATATAAAGTGACGTTCTTTTGCATTAAGATTTTGTGCATTAACCCTAAACGCGCATGACAACCTCTGCTTCCCTCTGCGAAGGGCCTATCTTTTATTATTATCTTCTACCTTATGCAAGAGTCACGGTGATCTTCACCTTTCCTTTTTCATTTTTATCCTTTGGCAAGCCCAGCATGTTGGAAAGAACATGATATATATATCTAATTGGATGTAGGGGAGCATGAATTATTATTGTTGACATTACCCTTGAGGTAAAAGGTTGTGGGGTAAAACTATAAGCCCCTATCTTTCTCTGTGTCCGATTAAAACTCCGTAACCACAAGTATTGCGTGAGTGTTAGCAATTATGAAGGACTAAGTGATAGTTGAGTATGTGGACTTGCTTTTAAGCTCTGACATAGACTCTTTCCGATGTTACGATAAATTGCAACTGCTTCAGTGACCAAGGTTATAATTTGTTAGTGCTCAATAAGGTTTCTGATTCATACCTTTGCATTGTGAAAAGATCATCACTTGAACATAAGTAATCATATGACAAAATCTATATATGTTGCTGTTATGAGAATAATCATGATGCCTTCATGTCCGTATTTTATTTTTATCGACGCCTCTACCTCTAAACATGAGGACATATTTATTGATATCGGCTTTTCGCTTGAGGACAAGCGAGGTCTAAGCTTGGGGGAGTTGATACGTCCATTCTGCATCATGCTTTTATATCGATATTTATCGCATTATGGGCTGTTATTTCACGTTATGTAACAATACGTATGGCTATTCTCTCTTATTTTACAAGGTTTACATGAAGAGGGAGAATGCCGGCAGCTGGAATTCTGGGCTGGAAAGGAGCAAATATTGGAGTCCTATTCTGTGCAAGTCCAAAAGTCCTGAAACTCCACGGAATATCTTAAAATAAATAAAGAAAAATCGTCGCCAAAGATGAAGGCCGGGGCCCACACCGCCACGAGGGTGGGGCGCCTGCGCGCCCCTACCTCGTGGGCCCCCTGGTGGCTCTCCGATGCCCATCTTATCCTATATGACGTCTTTCGATGAGAAAAAAATAAGGAGGAACCTTTTGGGATGAGACTCCGCCTCCACGAGCCGGAACCTTGGCGGAATCAATCTAGGGCTCCGGCGGAGCTGTTCTGCCGGGGACACTTCCCTCCGGGAGGGGGAAATCATCGTCATCATCATCACCAACGCCCCTCTCATCGGGAGAGGGCAATCTCCATCAACATCTTCACCAGCACCATCTCATCTCCAAACCCTAGTTCATCTCTTGTATCCAATTCTTGCATGCAAGTCCGGGATTGGTGCTAGTAGGTCGCTAGTAGTGTTGATTACTCCTTGTGGTTGATGCTAGTTGGTTTATTTGGTGGAAGATCATATGTTCAGATCCTTTATGCATATTATTACTCCTCTAATTATGAACATGAATATGCTTTGTGAGTAGTTACGTTTGTTCCTGAGGACAAGGGAGAAGTCTTGCTATTAGTAGTCATGTGAATTTGGTATTCGTTCGATATTTTGATGAGACGTATGTTGTCTAGCCTCTAGTGGTGTTATGTGAACGTCGACTACATAACACTTCACCATTATTTTGGCCTAGAGGAAGGCATTGGGAAGTAATAAGTAGATGATGGGTTGCTAGAGTGACAGAAGCTTAAACCCTAGTTTATGCGTTGCTTCGTAAGGGGCTGATTTGGATCCATATGTTTCATGCTATGGTTAGGTTTACCTTAATACTTTTGTTGTAGTTGCGGATGCTTGCAATAGAGGTTAATCATAAGTGGGATGCTTGTTCAAGTAAGAACAGCAACCAAGCACTGGTCCACCCACATACCAAATTATCAAAGTACCGAACGCGAATCATATGAGCGTGATGAAAACTAGCTTGACGATATCCCATGTGTCCTCGGGAGCGCTTTTCCTATTATAAGAGTTTGTCCAGGCTTGTCCTTTGCTACAAAAAGGATTGGGCCACCTTGCTGCACTTTATTTACTCTTGTTACTTGTTGCTCGTTAGAATTTATCTTATCACAAAACTATCTGTTACCACTTATTTCAGTACTTGCAGAGAATACCTTGCTGAAAACCGCTTATCATTTCCTTATGCTCCTCGTTGGGTTCGACACTCTTACTTATCGAAAGGACTACGATAGATCCCCTATACTTGTGGGTCATCATACCGCAAAACGGACGAAACGGACCTCCTATGGTCGAAATGGGGGTCCTGTTCATTGGGAGGGGTGTGGCGTACCGCAAAATGGGACTCCACGGGATACTATTCATCTCCACCGTCGACCTCCTCCAGCCTCCACGGGCTACCGTCGACCTCCTCCAGCCTCCACGGGCTCCTGTTCATCCAGCCTCCACCTTGCGCTACTCAACCGCCATTGCTCAACCACCCTCCACCGCTTCTCTGCTCATCCAGCCCTCCACACCACGGGTCTTGTTCAACCACCCTCCACCGTCTGCTATTCATCGGCCCTCCACCACACCACGGGTCCTGTTCAACCAGAGGCAACGCCACCGCCACTGTTCATCCATCCCCCCGCAACACTCACCGCTCATCCCAGGCAGCATCGATCGACTTGATTAGCAGCAGATGGCGGCGAATCGCTCGATCGGGTTCGATTAACACCATCGATCGATCGCTCGGGTTCGATGAACTTGTAGCTGTGAGTGCAATCGCCGGGTTCGATTAGAGCCCAACGCCTCGCTTCGGGTTCGATTTGAGCCAATGCTCGCACACACGCAGCGACGTGTCGAGAGAAACACGCATCGCTCGCCCCGACCTCCCACCGTAACGGGAACTCGCCAAATTTTCCTCCCCTTGCTTCTACCACGGTTTTTTCCGTCATGGACGGCCCAAAGAATGTCATGCGATTGCGTCTCCGCCCGCCAGACGAAAAGCCCATTTTCTGTCATGATTTTTTGTCATAGAAGTAGGATCCCACCATATCTATGATGATACCGGGTTTTGTCACAATTATCGTCATAGAAGTGTCATATGTATGACAGAATTTTTTTTCGTTCGGCCCAAAATGTTAATGATGTGTCTTTTTTTTGTAGTGTAGTGCTATGTCCATGGCTCACGCTCATGTATTGCGTGAAGATTGAAAAAGTTAGAGAACCTCAAAGTATGAAACAATTGCTTGGCTTGTCATCGGGGTTGTGCATGATTTAAATATTTTGTGTGATGAAGATAGAGCATAGCCAGACTATATGATTTTGTAGGGATAGCTTGCTTTTGCCATGTTTTTTTGAGAAGACATGATTGCTTTGTTAGTATGCTTGAAGTATTATTGTTTTCATGTCAATATTAAACTTTTGTCTTGAATCTTATGGATCTGAATATTTTTGCCACAATAAAGAGAATTACATGGATAAATATGTTAAGTAGCATTCCACATCAAAAATTCTGTTTTTATCATTTACCTACTCGAGGACGAGCATGAATTAAGCTTGGGGATGCTGATACGTCTCCAACGTAGCTATAATTTTTGATTGTTCCATGCTATTATATTATCTGTTTTGGATGTTTATGGGCTTTATTAAACACTTCTATATCATTTTTGGGACTAACCTATTAACCCAGAGCCCAGTGCCAGTTTTTATTTTTTCCTTGTTACAGTGTTTCGCAGAAAAGGAATATCAAACAGAGTCCAAACGGAATGAAACCTTCGGGAGCGTGATTTTTGGAACGAACATGATCCAGGAGACTTGGAGTTGAATTCAAGGAAGCTTCGAGGTGGCCACGAGGCAGGGAGGCGGGCCTGCCCCCCTGGGCGCGCCCCCACCCTCGTGGGCCCCTCATGGCTCCCCTAACCGACTTATTTCTCCTATATATATCCATATACCCTAAGAACATCGAAAAACAGAATAGATCGGGAGTTATGCCGCCGCAAGACTCTGTAGCCACCAAAAACCAATCGGGACCCTGTTCCGGCACCCTGCCGGAGGGGGGGAACCCTCACCGGTGGCCATCTTCATCATCCTGGCGCTCTCCATGAAGAGGAGGGAGTAGTTCACCCTCGGGGCTGAGGGTATGTACCAGTAGCTATGTGTTTGATCTCTCTCTCTCTCTCTCTCTCTCTCTCTCTCTCTCTCTCGCTCCTGTTCTTGAGGTGGTACGATCTTGATGTATCGCGAGCTTTGCTATTATAGTTGGATCTTATGATGTTTCTCCCCCTCTGCTCTCTGGTAATGGATTGAGTTTTCCCTTTGAAGTTATCTTATCGGATTGAGTCTTTAAGGATTTGAGAACACTTTATGTATGTCTTGCATGTGCTTATCTATGGTGACAATGGGATATCACGTGGTCCACTTGATGTATGTTTTAGTGATCAACTTGCGAGTTCCGTGAAGTTATGCATAGGGGTTGGCACAGGTTTTCGTCTTGACTCTCCGGTAGAAACTTTGGGGCACTCTTTGAAGTACTTTGTGTTGGTTGAATAGATGAATCTGAGATTGTGTGATGCATATCATATAATCATACCCGTGGATACTTGAGGTGACATTGGAGTATCTAGGTGACATTAGGGTTTTGGTTGATTTGTGTCTTAAGGTGTTATTCTAGTACGAACTCTATGATAGATTGAACGGAAAGAATAGCTTCATGTTATTTTACTACGGACTCTTGAATAGATCGATCAGAAAGGATAACTTTGAGGTGGTTTCGTACCCTACCATAATCTCTTCGTTTGTTCTCCTATATTAGTGACTTCGGAGTGACTCTTTGTTGCATGTTGAGGGATAGTTATATGATCCAATTATTTTATTATTGTTGAGAGAACTTGCACTAGTGAAAGAATGAACCTTAGGCCTTGTTTCCTAGCATTGCAATACCGTTTACGCTCACTTTTATCACTTGCTACCTTGCTGTTTTTATATTTTCAGACTACAAAAACCTATATATATCATCCATATTGCACTTGTATCACCATCTCTTTGCCGAACTAGTGCACCTATACAATTTACCATTGTATTGGGTGTGTTGGGGACACAAGAGACTCTTTGCTATTTGGTTGCAGGGTCGTTTGAGAGAGTCCATCTTCAACCTATGCCTCCCACGGATTGATAAACCTAGGTCATCCACTTGAGGGAAATTTGCTACTTTCCTACAAACCCCTACACTTGGAAGCCCAACAACGTCTACAAGAAGAAGGTTGCGTAGTAGACATCAAAGCTCAACAAAAGAAACTAAGTGGGTGTGCATCCAACTTGCTTGCTCACGAAGACCTAGGGCATTTGAGGAAGCCCATTGTTGAAATATACAAGCCAAGTTCTATAATTAAAAATTCCCACTAGTATATGAAAATGAGAAAATAAGGGACTCTCTATCATAAAGATCATGGTGCTACTTTGAAGCACAAGTGTGGAAAAAGGATAGTAGCATTGTACCTTTTTATTTCTTTTCTCTTTTTTTGGGCCTTTCTTTTTTTATTTGGCCTTTCTCCCCTTTTTTCTCTCTATTTATTTATTTATTTATTTATTTGGGACAATGCTCTATTAATGATGATCATCACACTTCTATTTATTTACAACTCAATGATTACAACTCGATACTAGAACAAAATATGACTATATGAATGCCTCCGGCGGTGTACCGGGATGGGAAATGAATCAAGAGTGACATGTATGATAAATTATGCATGGTGGCTTTGCCACATTTACGATGTCAACTACATGATTATGCAAGGCAATATGACAATGATGAAGCGTGTCATAATAAATGAAACGGTGGAAAGTTGCATGTCAATATATCTCGGAATGGCTATGGAATTGCCATAATAGGTAGGTATGGTGGCTGTTTTGAGGAAGATATAAGGAGGTTTATGTGTGATAGAGTGTATCGTATCATGGGGTTTGGATGTACCGGCGAAGTTTGCACCAACTCTCGAGGTGAGAAAGTGCAATGCATGGTACCGAAGAGGCTAGTAATGATGGAAAGGTGAGAGTGCGTATAATCCATGGACTCAACATTAGTCATAAAGAACTCACATACTTATTGCAAAAATCTACAAGTCATCAAAAACCAAGCATTACACGCATGCTCCTAGGGGGATAGATTGGTAGGAAAAGACCATCGCTCGTCCCCGACCGCCACTCATAAGGAGGACAATCAAAGAACACCTCATGTTTCAAATTTGTTACACAACGGTTACCATACATGCATGCTACGGGACTTGCAAACTTCAACACAAGTATTTCTAAAATTCACAACTACTCAACTAGCACGACTCTAATATTACCATATTCATATCTCAAAACAATCATCAAGTATCAAACTTCTGATAGTATTCAATGCACTTTTTATGAAAGTTTTATTATACCGATCTTGGATGCTTATCATATTAGAACTAATTTTATTGCCAAAGCAAACTACCATGCTGTTCTAAAGGAATCTCAAAATAATATAAGTGAAGCATGAGAGATCAATAATTTCTATAAAATAAAACCACCACCGTGCTCTAAAAGATATAAGTGAATCGATAGAGCAAAATTATCTAGCTCAAAAGATATAAGTGAAGCACATAGACTATTCTAATAAATTCTAATTAATGTATGTCTCTCCCGAAAGGTGTGTACAACAAGCATGATTGTGGTAACTAAAAAGCAAAGACTCAAATCATACAAGACTCTCCAAGCAAAACACATATCATGTGGTGAATAAAAATATAGCCTCAAGTAAAGTAACCGATAGACGAAGACGAAAGAGGGGATGCCTTCCGGGGCATCCCCAAGCTTAGGCTTTTGGTTGTCCTTTAATTTTACCTTGGGGTGCCTTGGACATCCCCAAGCTTAAGGCTCTTGCCACTCCTTATTCCATAATCCATCAAATCTTTACCCAGAACTTGAAAACTTCACTACACAAAACTCAACAGAAAATCTTATGAGCTCCGTTAGTATAAGAAAACAAATCACCACTTCAAGGTACTGTAATGAACTCATTCTTTATTTATATTGGTGCTAAACCTACTGTATTCCAACTTCTCTATGGTTCATACCTTCCGATACTAGCCATAGATTCATCAAAATAAGCAAACAACACACGAAAAACAGAATCTGTCAAAAACAGAACAATCTGTAGTAATCTGGATCAAACTTATACTTCTGTAACTCCGAAAATTCTGAAATAAATTGCTGGACATTAGTAATTTGTCTATTAATCATCTGCAAAAATAATAAACTAAATATCACTCTCCTGGAAAAAGTGGCAGCTAATCTCATGAGCGCTAAAGTTTATGTTTTTTACAGCAAGATCATAAAGACTTCACCCATGTCTTCCCAAAGGTTCTACTTGGCACAAACACTAATTTATAACATTAAAACACATCTAAAAATAAGCTAGATGAATTATTTATTACTAAACAGAACCAAAAATCAAGAAATAAAATTGGGTTGCCTCCCAACAAGCGCTATCGTTTAACGCCCCTAGCTAGGCATAAAGGCAAGAATAGATCTAGGTATTATCATCTTTGGTATGCAATCCATAAGTGGCTATCATAATAGATTCATAAGGTAATTTAATCTTCTTTCGAGGAAAGTGTTCCATGACTTTCCTTAACGGAAATTGGAATCTAATATTTTCTTCTTTCATATCAATAATTGCACCAATTGTTCTAAGGAAAGGTCTACCAAGAATAATAGGACATGTAGGATTGCAATCTATATCAAGAACAATGAAACCTACGGGCACATAATTCCTATTTGCAACAATAAGAACATCATTTATCCTTCCCATAGATTTCTTAATGGCGGAATCCGCAAGGTGCAAGTTTAAAGAACAATCATCAAATTCACGGAAACCTAACACATCACACAAAGTTTTTGGAATCGTAGAAACACTAGCACCCAAATCACATAAAGCATAGCATTCATGATCTTTAATCTTAATTTTAATAGTAGGTTCCCACTCATCATAAAGTTTTCTAGGGATAGAAACTTCTAGTTCAAGCTTCTCTTCATAAGATTGCATTAAAGCATCCACAATATGTTTGGTAAAAGCTTTATTTTGACTATAAGCATGAGGATAATTTAAAACGGATTGCAACAAGGAAATGCAATCTATTAAAGAAAAATTATCAGAATTAAATTCCTTGAAATCCAAAATATTGGGTTCATTGCTATGTAAAGTTTTGACCTCTTCAATCCCACTTTTACCAATTTTTGCATCAAGCTCTAAAAACTCCGAGTCAATGGGACGCCTTTTAAATAAAGTTGACTCATCTCCAGTCCCATCATTATCAAGATTCATATTGCAAAACAAATATTTAATAGGAGACACATCAATCACTTTTAGATCTTCATCCCTATTATCATGAAAACTAGAAGAACACGCTTTTACAAAGCAATCTTTCTTAGCACGCATCCTAGCGGTTCTTTCCTTGCACCCATCAATGGAAATTCTCATAGATTTGAGAGACTCATTGATATCATGCTTAGGTGGAATAGATCTAAGTTTCAAAGAATCAACATCAAGAGAAATTCAATCCACGTTCCTAGCCAACCCATCGATCTTAGGCAATTTTTCTTCAAGCAAAGCATTGAAATTGTTTTGAGAAATCATAAATTCTTTAACACTAGTCTCAAAATCAGAGGGCATCTTATTAAAATTTCCATAAGAGTTGTTGTAGGAATTACCATAATTATTAGAGGAATTACTAGGAAACGGCCTAGGATTAAAGTTTCCTCTATAAGCATTGTTACCAAAATTGTTCCTACCAACAAAATTCACATCCATAGATTCATTATTATTCTCAATCAAAGTAGACAAAGGCATGTCATTAGGATCATAAGAAACACTCTTATTAGCAAACAATTTCATAAGTTCATCCATCTTTCCACTCAAAGCATTAATCTCTTCTATCACACGAACCTTTTTACTAGTAGATCTTTCGGTGTGCCATTGAGAATAATTAACCATAATATTATCTAGTAGTTTAGTAGCTTATCCTAAAGTGATTTCCATAAAAGTGCCTCCCGCGGCCGAATCTAAAAGATTTCTAGAAGCAAAATTCAATCCGGCATAATCATCCATAAATTCAAACAATGTGTAGGGCAATTACGTATCATTAATTTCATCCTCTCCCAAGCTTGCGCAACATGCTCATGATCAAGTTGCTTAAAATTCATAATATCGTTTCTAAGAGAGATGATCTTAGCGGGAGGAAAATACTTAGAGATAAAAGCATCTTTGCACTTATTCCATGAATCAATACTATTTTTAGGCAAAGACGAAAACCAAGTTTTAGCATGATCTCTAAGAGAAAACGGAAATAGCTTCAATTTAACAATATCATTATCCACTTCTTTCTTCTTTTGCATATCACACAAATCAACAAAGTTGTTTAGATGTGTAGCGGCATCTTCACTAGGAAGGCCAGAGAATTGATCTTTCATGACAAGATTCAGCAAGGCAACATTAATTTCACAAGATTCAACATCAGTAATAGGAGCAATCGGAGTGCTAAGAAAATCATTGTTGCTGGTATTGGAAAAATCACACAATTTAGTATTATCTTGAGCCATCGTGACAAACAATCCAACACACAAGCACACAAGAAGCAAGCGAAAAGAGAGGAACGAAAAAGAGGGCGAATAAAACGACAAAGATGAAGTGGGGGAGAGGAAAACGAGAGGCAAATGGCGAATAATGTAATGCGAGGGACAAGAGTTGTGATGGTTGATGTCTACTACGCAACCTTCTTCTTGTAGACATTGTTGGGCCTCCAAGTGCAGAGGTTTGTAGGAAAGTAGCAAATTTCCCTCAAGTGGATGACCTAAGGTTTATCAATCCGTGGGAGGCGTAGGATGAACATGGTCTCTCTCAAGCAACCCTGCAACCAAATAACAAAGAGTCTCTTGTGTCCCCAACACACCCAATACAGTGGTAAATCGTGTGGGTACACTAGTTCGGCGAAGAGATGGTGATACAAGTGCAATATGGATGGTAGATATAAGTTTTTGTAATCTGAAAATATAAAAACAGCAAGGTAACAAGCGATAAAAGTGAGCGTAGACGGTATTGCAATGCTAGGAAACAAGGACTAGGGTTCATACTTTCACTAGTGCAAGTTCTCTCAACAATAATAACATAATTGGATCATATAACTATCCCTCAACATGCAACAAAGAGTCACTCCAAAGTCACTAATAGCGGAGAACAAACGAAGAGATTATGGTAGGGTACGAAACCACCTCAAAGTTATTCTTTCCAATCAATCCGTTGGGCTATTCCTATAAGTGTCACAAACAGCCCTAGAGTTCGTACTACAAGAACACCTTAAGACACAAATCAACCAAAACCCTAATGTCACCTAGATACTCCAATGTCACCTCAAGTATCTGTGGGTATGATTATACGATATGCGTTACACAATCTCAAATTCATCTATTCAACCAACACATGGAACCTCAAAGAGTGCCCCAAAGTCTCTACCGGAGAATCAAGACGAAAACGTGTGCCAACCCCTATGCATAGGTTCATGGGTGGAACCCGCAAGTTGATCACCAAAACATACATCAAGTGAGTCATGTGATATCCCATTGTCACCACAGATACGCTGGGCAAGACATACATCAAGTGTTCTCAAATCATTAAAGACTCAATCCGATAAGATAACTTCAAAGGGAAAACTCAATCCATTACAAGAGAGTAGAGGGGGAGAAGAAACATAAGATCCAACTATAATAGCAAAGCTCACGATACATCAAGATCGTGCCAAATCAAGATCGTGTCCAACTTCAACTAATTTTCTCAGGTTTGAAAATAATTAATGGGGATCACAATCATAGAATATCTCCAGGATAGTTTATTTATATGTGAAATATCCCTTCCTTCAATATTCTTTCATGAATTGTTCAAGTGACCGATACAATGTTTGCTAACCTTCAATAAATTTACCACCTCTACTTCTTATATGTGAAGGCATTACTCCCCATGGGATAAGCATATGAAACATATAAAATTTCAGATTTATGATATTCAATTCATTCAACCATTTACTCATAGGATATAAGTGAAGCACACGAGTAAATGAGAAACTACTCCAAAAAGATATAAGTGAAGATCAATGAGTAGTTAAATAATTTTGTAGCTATGTGAAGACTCTCTCTAATTTAAGAATTTCAGCTCTTGATACTTTATTCAAACAGCAAGAAAAGCTAAAGAAAATAAAATGACGCTCCAAGCAAAACACATATCATGTGGTGAATAAAAATATAGCTCCAAGTAAATTTACCGATGAACGAAGACGAAAGAGGGGATGCCTTCCGGGGCATCCCCAAGATTAGGCTCTTGGTTGTCCTTGAATATTACCTTGGGGTTCCTTGGGCATCCCCAAGCTTAGGCTCTTGCCACTCCTTATTCCGTAGTCCATCGAATCTTACCCAAAACTTGAAAACTTCACAACACAAAACTTAACAGAAAATCTCGTGAGCTCCGTTAGCGAAAGAAAACAAAACCCCACTTCAAGGTACTGTAATTAACTAATTATTTACTTTTATTGGTGTTAAATCTACTGTATTCCAACTTCTCTACGGTTTATAAACTATTTTACTAGCCATAGAGTCATCAAAATAAGCAAACAAAACAGGAAAAACAGAATCTGTCAAAAACAGAACAGTCTGTAGTAATCTGTAACTAACGCAAACTTCTGGAACTCCAAAAATTCTATAATAAATTTGTGGACCTGAGGAATTTGTCTAGTAATCATCTGCAAAAATAATCAACTAAATAGTACTCTCCAGTAAAAAGTTTTAGCTAATCTCATGAGCGCTAAAGTTTTTGTTTTTTACAGCATGATCATAAAGACTTCACCCAAGTCTTCCCAAAGGTTCTACTTGGCACAAACACTAATTAATACATAAAATCACATACAAACAGAAGCTAGAAGGATTATTTATTCCTAAACAGAACCAAAAAGCAAGAAACTAAAATAAAATTGGGTTGCCTCCCAACAAGCGCTAACGTTTAACGCCCCTAGCTAGGCATGATGATTTCAAAGATAAGAATTGAAATATAAAGAGAGCATCATGAAACACATGGCAAGCACATTTAAGTCTAACCCACTTCCTATGCATAGGAATTTTGTGAGAAAACAACTTATGGGAACAATAATCAACTAGCATAGGAGGGCAAAACAAGCATAACTTCAAAACTTTTAACACATAGAGAGGAAACTTGATATTATTGCAATTCCTACAAGCATATGTTCCTCCCTCATAATAATTTTCAGTAGCATCATGAATGAATTCAACAATATAACCAGCACCTAAATCATTCTTTTCATGATCTACTTGCATAGAAAATATACTACTCTCCACATAATCAAAATTCTTCTCATTCGGAATAGTGGGAGTATCATAAGAGACTTGAATACTATAAATTGTTTCCACATTAAAGAATAATGTTCAGAAAAAGGGTAATCATAATCATGACAAGTTTTATAAATATAATCATCACTACTTTTTATAGCATAAGTTTCATCACAATAATCATCATAAGTAGCAACTTTGTTCTCATCGTAATCGATTGAAACCTCTTCCGAAATAGTGGATACATCACTAAATAAAGTCATGACCTCTCCAAATCCACTTCCATAAATATTATAAGATTCAACATCCTCCAAAATAGTGGGATCATTACTTCCTAGAGTTTACACTCTTCCAAACCCACTTTCATAAATATAATCATCATAGGTAGAAGGCATGCTATCATCATAACAACTTTGCATATCAAAACTTGGGAGGCTAAAAATATCATTTTCATTAAACATAGCATCCCCAAGCTTGGGACAAACATTAGTTTCAGCAAATATATTCTCAAAAACATCATCTTCATCAAACATAGCATCCCCAAGCTTGGGCCTTTTCATATCATAAGCATAATCACTCTCATTATTAATAGTGTGGATAGCACCAATAGTATAGCAATTATCATATTCTTCCAAGCAAGTGCCAAAAAGATTTTCAAGATCATAAGAAGTATCATTATCTTCCCAATCATAATCATCACAACAAGCAATAGGAATAACGAGAACATCATCAAGTGCATCATCTTCCACAATTTTTTTGATTCATTTTCATGGGGCACAACAATAATAGGAGCAACATTATTTGGGAGAGATATATTTTTACCTCTCTTCCTTTTTCTTCTCTTCTTCTTCACCTCATGTGTGGGTTCAATCCACTTTTTGGAGCTTCTTATTAATGATATTGGTTGAATATAAGGCTCCTCCTCGTTACCTGATTCATCATAAGAAATAATAGGAGAATATTGGGAATTCTCTTCCCTTTCGTTAGCATTCTCTTCATCTTCTATTTGTTTTCTTTTCTTTATGTAATTGGCAATATAAGGATTTTCAATGCAATTCACCGCACAATACATATAAATCTTCTCTAGATGAAAATCAAGAAATCAATCAAGATTAAACTTTGGAATACCCTCAGTTATAAGTTTCATTTCCTCATACCCCAAAAGAAGACTAAGCTCTTTATGATGCTCAAGGGTAATCAAATTATCACAATTTTTGGACATGATTCGGTCATGAAACAATTTGCATTGGAGATTTAAATGACCATGTTCATTGCAAAGTTCACAAGGATCGCGAAAAATATTGAATTTTTCAGCACAAACATCAAGACTTTCTTGCAACAATTTAGTTTCTAAATGATTATGCCTCTTGCAATATCTATCTTACCTATTTGGTGTGTACTTGCAAACCCAATGTACTCCACAAAAATTGACATGTTTATAGGAGACATTTTCATCATAACTAGTGCAATCATCATTAGTACTATGGATATTCAAGGAGTTCATACTAACAACATTGAAATCATGCTCATCATTCAAAGATTTAGTGCCAAACATTTTAATGCATTCTTCTTCTAACACTTTGGCACAATTTTCCTTTCCATCATACTCACGAAAGATATTAAAAAGATGAAGCGTATGAGACAAACTCAATTCCATTTTTTGTAGTTTTCTTTTATAAACTAAACTAGTGCTAAAACAAGAAACAAAAAGATTCAATTGCAAGATCTAAAGATATACCTTCAAGCACTCACCTCCCCGGCAACGGCGCCAAAAAATGCTTGATGTCTACTACGCAACCTTCTTCTTGTAGTCGTTGTTGGGCCTCCAAGTGCAGAGGTTTGTAGGACCCTCAAGTGGATGATCTAAGGTTTATCAATCCGTGGGAGGCGTAGGATGAAGATGGTCTCTCTCAAGCAACCCTGCAACCAAATAACAAAGAATCTCTTGTGTCCCCAACACACCCAATACAATGGTAAATTGTATAGGTGCACTAGTTCGGCGAAGAGATGGTGATACAAGTGCAATATGGATGGTAGATATAAGTTTTTGTAATCTGAAAATATAAAAACAGCAAGGTAACAAGCGATAAAAGTGAGCGTAAACGGTATTGATATGATAGGAAACAAGTCCTAGGGTTCATACTTTCACTAGTGCAAGTTCTCTCAACAATAATAATATAATTGGATCATATAACTATCCCTCAAAATGCAACAAAGAGTCACTTCAAAGTCACTAATAGTGGAGAACAAACGAAGAGATTATGGTAGGGTACGAAACCACCTCAAAGTTATTCTTTCCAATCAATCCATTGGGCTATTCCTATAATAGTCACAAACAGCCCTAGAGTTCGTACTAGAATAAGACCTTAAGACACAAATCAACCAAAACCCTACTGTCACCTAGATACTCCAATGTCACCTCAAGTATCCGTGGGTATGATTATACGATATGCGTCACACAATCTCAGATTCATCTATTCAACCAACACATAGAACCTCAAAGAGTGACCCAAAGTCTCTACCGGAGAATCAAGATGAAAACGTGTGCCAACCCCTATGCATAGGTTCATGGGCGGAACCCGCAAGTTGATCACCAAAACATACATCAAGTGAGTCACGTGATATCCCATTGTCACCACAGATACGCACGGCAAGACATACATCAAGTGTTCTCAAATCATTAAAGACTCAATCCGATAAGATAACTTCAAAGGGAAAACTCAATCCACTACAAGAGAGTAGAGGGGGAGAAGAAACATAAGATCCAACTATAATAGCAAAGCTCGCGATACATCAAGATCGTGCCAAATCAAGAACACGAGAGAGAGAGAGATCAAACACATAGCTACTGGTACATACCCTCAGCCCCGAGGGTGAACTACTCCCTCCTCGTCATGGAGAGCGCCGGGATGACGAAGATGGCCACCGGTGAGGGTTCCCCCCTCTGGGAGGGAGCCAGAACAGGGTCCCGATTGGTTTTTGGTGGCTACAGAGGCTTGCGGTGGCGGAACTCCCGATCTATTCTGTTCCCCGATGGTTTTAGGGTATATGGATATATATAGGCGGAAGAAATACGTCAGGGGAGCCACGAGGGGCCCACGAGGGTGGAGGGCGCACCCCCTGCCTCGTGCCTTCCCCGTTGCTTTCTTGACGTGGACTCCAAGTCTCCCGGGTTGCTTTCTTTCCAAAAATAACTTCTCCAGAAGGTTTCATTCCATTTCGACTCCGTTTGATATTCCTTTTCTTCAAACATCAAACAAGGAAAAACAGAATCGGCTTTGGGCTCGGGTCAATAGGTTAGTCCCAAAAGTGATATAAAATTGCATAATAAAGCCCATAAACATCCAAGATGGATAATATAATAGCATGAATTATTCAGAAATTATAGATACGTTGGAGACGTATAAATGGTTACTTGGTATGTCTTGACTTGGCATAGATCTCCCCGCCAACGGCGCCAGAAATCGCACGTTGGTGGGAGACCAAATCTTGACTTGACTTGGTGTAAGCCTCCCCGGCAACGGTGCCAGAAATCCTTCTTGCTATCTCTTGAGCACTGCATTGGTTTTTCCCTTGAAGAGGAAAGTGTGATTGATATGTCTCCAACGTATCTATAATTTTTTATTGCTCCATGCTATATTATCTATTGTTTTGGACATTATTGGGCTTTATTATTCACTTTTATATTATTTTTGGGACTAACCTATTAACCGGAGGCCCAACACAGAATTGCTATTTTTTGCCTATTTCAGAGTTTCGCAGAAAAAGAATATCAAACAGAGTCCAAACGGAATGAAACCTTTGGGAGCGTGATTTTTGGAACGAACATGATCCAGGAGACTTGGACCCTACGTAAGAGAAGCTTCGAGGAAGCCACGAGATAGAGGGGCGCGCCTACCCCCCAAAGCGCGCCCTCCACCCTCATGGGCCCCACATTGCTCCACCGACGTACTTCTTCCTCCTATATATACCTACGTACCCCCAAATGATCAGATACGGAGCCAAAAACCTAATTCCACCGCCGCAACCTTCTGTACCCACGAGATCCCATCTTGGGGCCTGTTTTGGAGCTCCACCGGAGGGGGCATCATCACAGAGGGCTTGTACATCAACACCATAGCCCCTCCGATGAAGTGTGAGTAGTTTACCTCAGACCTTCGGGTCCATAGTTATTAGCTAGATGGCTTCCTCTCTCTTTTTGGATCTCAATACAATGTTCTCCCCCTATCTCGTGGAGATCTATTCGATGTAATCTTCTTTTTGCGGTGTGTTTGTTGGGACCGATGAATTGTGGGTTTATGATCAAGTTTATCTATGAACAATATTTGAATCTTCTCTGAATTCTTTTATGTATGATTGGTATCTTTGCAAGTCTCTTGAATTATCAGTTTGGTTTGGCCTACTAGATTGATATTTCTTGCAATGGGAGAAGTGCTTAGCTTTGGGTTCAATCTTATGTGTCCTTTCCCAAAGGATGAGGGGCAGCAAGGCACATATTGTATTGTTGCCACCGAGGATAACAAGATGGGTTTTTTTATCATATTGCATGAATTTATCCCTCTACATCATGTCATCTTGCTTAAGGCGTTACTCTGTTTTCATGAACTTAATACTCTAGATGCATGCTGGATAGCGGTCGATGAGTGGAGCAATAGTAGTAGATGCAGGCACGAGTCGGTCTACTTATCTGTTTTTCGTGTGTTGTTTGCTTATTTTGATGAATCTATGGCTAATAAAATAGTTTATAAACCATAGAGAAGTTGGAATATAGTAGGTTTAACACCAATATAAATAAAGAATGAGTTCATTACAGTACCTTGAAGTGGTCTTTTGTTTTCTTTCGCTAACGGAGCTCACGAGATTTTCTGTTGAGTTTTGTGTTGTGAAGTTTTCAAGTTTTGGGTGAAATATTTGATGGACTATGGAACAAGGAATGGCAAGAGCCTAAGCTTGGGGATGCCCATGGCACCCCCAAGATAATCTAAGGACACCATAAAGTCAAATCTTGGGGATGCCTCAGAAGGCATCCCCTCTTTCGTCTACTTCCATCGGTAACTTTACTTGGAGATATATTTTTATTCACCACATGATATGTGTTTTGCTTGGAGCGTCTTGTATGATTTCAGTCTTTGCTTTTTAGTTTACCACAATCATCCTTTCTATACACACCTTTTGAGAGAGACACACATGATTCGGAAATTATTAGAATACTCTATGTGCATCACTTATATCTTCTGAGTTATATAGTTTTGCTCTAGTACTTCACTTATATATTTTAGAGCACGATGGTGGATTTGTTTTATAGAAACTATTGATCTCTCATGCTTCACTTATATTATTTAGAGAGTCTTAAATAGCATGGTAATTTACTTAAATAATCCTAATATGCTAGGTATTCAATAATAGTAAAAACTTTCTTATGAGTGTGTTGAATACTAAGAGAAGTTTGATACTTGATGATCGTTTTGAGATATGGAGGTAATAATATCAAAGTCGTGCTAGTTGAGTAGTTGTGATTTTGAGAAATGCTTGTGTTGAAGTTTGCAATTCCCATAGCATGCACGTATGGTAAATGTTATGTAACAAATTTGAAACATGAGGTGTTCTTTGATTGTCCTCCTTATGAGTGGCGGTCGGGGACGAGCGATGGTCTTTTCATACCAATCTATCCCCCTAGGAGCATGTGCGTAGTGCTTGGTTTTTGATGACTTGTAGGTTTTTGCAATAAGTATGTGATTTCTTTATGACTAATGTTGAGTCCATGGATTATACGCACTCTCACCCTTCCATCATTGCTAGCCTCTTCGGTACCGTGCATTGCCCTTTCTCACATTGAGAGTTGGTGCAAACTTCGCTGGTGCATCCGTACCCCGTGATATGATACGCTCTTTCACACATAAACCTCCTTATATCTTCCTCAAAACAGCCACCATACCTGCCTATTATGGCATTTCCATAGCCATTCCGAGATATATTGCCATGCAACTTTCCACCATTCCGTTTATCATGACACGTTCATCATTGTCATATTGCTTAGCATGATCATGTAGTTGACATAGTATTTGTGGCAAAGCCACTGTTCATAATTCTTTCATACATGTCACTCTTGGTTCATTGCATATCCGTACACATCACGGAGGCATTCATATAGAGTCATACTTTGTTCTAGTATCGAGTTGTAATCATTGAGTTGTAAATAAATAGAAGTGTGATGATCATCATTTTCTAGAGCATTGTCCCAAGTGAGGAATAAAAAAAGAGAGAGAGAGAAAGGCCATAAAAAAAGAGAAGGCCCAAAAAAATGAGAGAAAAAGAGAGAAGGGAGAATGTTACTATCCTCTTACCACACTTGTGCTTCAATGTAGCACCATAATCCTCATGATAGAGAGTATCTTGTTTTGTCACTTTCATATACTAGTGGGAATTTTTCATTATAGAACTTGGCTTGTATATTCCAACAATGGGCCTCCTCAAGTGCCCTAGGTCTTCGTGAGCAAGCAAGTTGGATGCACACCCACTTAGTTTCTTTTGTTGAGCTTTCATATATTTATAGCTCTAGTGCATCCGCTGCATGGCAATCCCTACTCCTTGCATTAACATCAATCGATGGGCATCTCCATAGCTCATTGATTAGCCTCGTTGATGTGAGACTTTCTCCTTTTTTGTCTTCTCCACATAACCCCCATCATTATACTCTATTCCACCCATAGTGCTATGTCTATGGCTCGCGCTCATGTATTGCGTGAAGGTTTATAAGTTTGAGATTACTAAAGTATGAAACAATTGCTTGGCTTGTCATCGGGGATGTACATGATTAGAGCATTCTTGTGTGACGAAAATGGAGCATGACTAAACTATATGATTTTGTAGGGATGAACTTTCTTTGGTCATGTTATTTTGAGAGGACATAATTGCTTAGTTAGTATGCTTGAAGTATTATTATTTTTATGTCAATATGAACTTTTATCTTGAATCTTTCGTACCTGAATATTCATACCACAATTATGAAGAATTACATTGAAATTATGTCTAGTAGCACTCCACATCAAAAATTATCTTTTTTATCATTTACCTACTCGAGGACGAGCATGAATTAAGCTTGGGGATGCTTGATACGTCTCCAACGTATCTATAATTTTTGGTTGCTCCATGCTATATTATCTACTGTTTTGGACATTATTGGGCTTTATTATTCACTTTTATATTATTTTCGGGACTAACCTATTAACCGAAGGCCCATCCCAGAATTGATGTTTTTTGCCTCTTTCAGAGTTTCGCAGAAAAAGAATATTAAATGGAGTCCAAACGGAATGAAACCTTCGGGAGCGTGATTTTTTGAACGAACATGATCCAGGAGATTTGGACCCTACGTAAGAGAAGCTTCAAGGAAGCCACGAGGCAGGGGGCACGCCTACCCCCTCCCCCAGGCGCGCCCTCCACCCTCATGGGCCCTACGTTGCTCCACCGACGTACTTCTTCCTCCTATATATACCTACGTACCCCCAAACGATCAGATACGGAGCCAAAAACCTAATTCCACCGCCGCAACCTTCTGTACCCACGAGATCCCATCTTGGGGCCTTTTCGGAGCTAACCATGGACATGTGTTGTCATTTAATAACGGGATTACATCATTAGGAGAATGATGTGATGGACAAGATGTCAGGACCCCGATTCTAAGTCACACCAATCTAGCCTGTAACACCTCATATCACTTTGCGGCCTCACGCACGGTATTCCCACGGGTGTCGCCTTACCGTGGCCCGGGACCGTTTGCGCCTTTTGGCTCACGTATATGATAGTGTCTCTAGCATCCATATGACAGAGAACCCGGGCCAACATGACTAGTCATGAACCCAAAGTGGCACTAACTTACGGGGACAGGCATACATGAATCAACATCGAGCATGTCGGTCAGCAGCGTGCGAATCCGGGCTGTAGCATTGGGCTAACATGACTCCGGGAACAAGGGCTGTAGCAGGCTAGGTAGGACTCGGGATGTCACTGCGTGACATTTCCCCGAAGGGACATACACAGGAACGAAGTGAATCACATGCCGGCCAGTCAAGTGTTCCGGAGCAGTAGTGCTGGGCTAGCAGGACTCCAGTGAACCGGGCTGTAGCGGACTACTATGGCTCATGGAAGCACAAAACTACATTTCCCCATAAGAGAGGCTACCAAGGATAAACAACTAGGTTGTCGGATCCCACACATACCAAGCATTTCAATCATACACACAATATGCTCGATATGTGTAATTACAACATGGCATCACAACATAACTCTACGACTCAAGTATTTATTCATTAGGCTCCGAGGAGCGAGATATTACAAACATGGGCCTCTCGACCCAGCATTCAGAGCATACAAGTCAAACACATGCGGAAGCTTAACATGTCTGAGTACAGACAATTACAAATGAAAAAGGCTGAGAAGCCTGACTATCTACAAGATCCTGCCGAGGGCACAAGATCATAGCTGAGGTATCAAGCTAAACGTCAAAGTCCACACGGAACTACTAGCGAGACTGAAGTCTCTCTGCAAAAACATAAATTAAGCAAACGTGAGTACAAATGTACCCAGCAAGACTTACATCAGAACTAGCTACATATGCATCGGTATCAACATAGGGGGTGGTGGAGTTTGACTGCAGCAAGCCAGCTTTGACTCGGTGGCTATCCTGAACTACGACTGCAAGTAACTCTTTTGAGGTGGCGCACACGAGTCCACATATTCACCATATCAATACACCACTATGGATCCGCTCTCGTCTCCCTACGAGAACGCCATCCATAGCACTCACGCTTATCTTGCGCATTTTAGAGTATCCACTTTCACTTGTCTATTAACTATTATAGGCAACCCAGAAGTCCTTTACCGCGGACACGGCTATTCAATAGATGATGTTAACCCTGCAGGGTGTACTTCTTCACACACGCCTCGCCACTTACCACCATGTACACGCGTGTATCTCGAAACCTTCAAGCGGAAGCTTGGCGAGGAGTCGGCCACGACCGACTAACCACACAAGTCTCTCGTCCGTGTTTATCGCCTATTCGGGTTCCATCCGCAAGGAGATCTGGCCGGGTGTCGCCACAGCCCAAAACGATGCGTAGCAGGGTTCCCAAGCCCACCATCCGGTGCCACTTGGTACACCGTACATCAGGTTCTGGTCTGTCCCAAGCCCACCTATACTGGGTGCCACTTGGTAGACTACTAACACTACCTACAAACACTAGAAACTATTTGCAACTCCTGGACAGAGATCATGTTGATTAATAAGTCGAGAGGGGTCGAGTTACCGGAACCCAATGTGTGGTAGTAACTGTTCATGGATCACAAACACAGAACTCAGTTCCTGAGGACGGCTGCAATGAGACAACCCACCATGTACTCTTACATGGCCTCTCACCGTTACCTTTACCAAATCGTGTTCACACACTTAGCTCTCACACAGTAGGACATGTTCACACACCTCCAATTCATCCCTGATGAATCAGACCTGACACAACTCTAAGTAATAGCAGGCATGACGAACAAGCATGAATGAGTAGCCACATCGGGGCTCAAACAAATCCTACTCATGCTAGTGGGTTTCATCTATTTACTGTGGCAATGGCAGGTCATGCAGAGGAAAGGGGTTCAACTACCGCAGCATGTAATAGTTGAAACGTCGTTGTCCTAATGCAGTAAAAGAGAGTAGGAGCAAGAGAGTGGGATTGTATCGGAATGAACAAGGGGGTTTTGCTTGCCTGGCATTTCTGAAGATAATATAGTTCTTCATCGGTGTCACCGAACTCATCGTCGGTACGTCGTCTACTGAGAGGGGACAAACACCGGCAACACAGAAGGAAACACTATCAATGTAAAGCACAATATGATGCATGATCATGACATGGCAATATGCTGTGGTTTGAGCTAATGCAACTAGCAACAGGTTAAATGAAGTTGGTTTGAACCCTAGGTTCAAATTCAAACTCCATATGTGAAGGTTTAAATGCCATTATAACATTTGGCCTAAACAGCAGCCCTAAGTTGTTCTATCATGCATGAAAATGGTACATATGAATAGATTGGATTTTTCTGATCATTTTTCATATATAAATTATCTCATTTGGAGCTACGGTTGATTTTATATGATTTTTAGAAGTTTATACTATTTTCTGGAATTTCCTGGTTATTCTAAAATAAACTTAATCCAGAAAATGTATTACTGCGTCAGCAATACGTCGGGGTGATGTCAGCAGGGTCAACAGGGTCAATCCTGATGGTTGGGACCCACATGTCCTTGGCTCACTGTTAACTGGGGATTAACCCCGCGTTGACTGGGATTTGACCCACCGCGGGGCCCGCACGTCAGCGTGTGCTAGGGCGTTAGTTAGAGCTAATGCTGGGGTTAACCAGCGGCTAATCGGCGACGCTAATCCGGCGCGGCGGCGATCGCCGGCCGGCCGTTTCCGGCCACGGCTGGACGCATCGAGGGCACGGGAGGCAAGCGCGTGCTCTCCCGCATCCAGGGGAGGTGTCAGAAGGTCGCGGGGTGGCCTGGTTCGCCGACGGCGAGCACTTGGGCGGCCGCCGGAGTTCGGTGTGTGCTACAGCTGCGGCTAGAGCATGTGGCGGAGCAAGTTAAGCAGCGGGGCGGCAGCTACGGACCAGAAGGAGCACAACCATGTGCTCGGACGCAAGCTTTGGGTGCCCTGGCCACGGCGGTGAGGAGCCACGGCGGCGGCGAGCTTCGGTTGCGATGGGGAGGCAAGCTGGTGGACGGAAACGGAGGGGGAGAGCAAGGGGGAAGGAGCAGGAGCTCACAGCGGTCCAGAAGAGCAGCTCAGGAGCCTCGGGGAGACAACGAGGCGAGCGTGGGGTCGCCGGCGATCTCGGCGGGTGGAGGTCGAAGAAGGAATCGATGGCGTCGTCTTGAGGCTCGTCCGCTCGAGTCCGTTGGTGGAGGTGACCAGCGTGAGGAGGCGGAGCCGTTGGACTCTCTAGCAGGGCGAAATGATGGCAGTGGCTGCGGTGGTGGTGGACGGCGGCGACGGCCGTGCTCGGTGGCTGCGCCTGAAAGAGCAGAGGAGGGGAGAGCGCTCGAGGGAGAGAGAGGATGAGGACCAGTGCGTCGCGCTGGCATGGAAAGAAAGCCCGAGGCCTTGCCACCACGGGCAGAGGTGGTGGCTCGCTGAGCGCTGGCTTGTTGAAGAGGCGCAAGGTTGAAGACAACCTTGCCCCTGGTGGGCTGGACTGCAGCTGGGCCAGAACAGTGTTGGGCTACATGTAGGCCAGGTGAGTTTCTGCTCTCTTCTCTCTCTGCTAATTTGTTTCTGTTTTCTATTTATTTTGATCTGTTTTGAATTAGTAAAAATACTAACTAGTTTTGTAAAATCCTGAAAATAGTTTTGGGCACTATTTGAAATATATGTAACAGCCCTCATTTAGTTTCAGAATTATTTGAGCATTTAAATTATTTATAGCATTTAAATGCCCAAATTCAAATAATTTATGAATTAATTTGAAAATCCAAAATGGACCTAGAATATGTGCACCATTTTTGGAAGAGGTTTTAAACCAATCCAAAAATGATGAACTTTTTCAAGGGCATTTTGGGTTCATCGAGAATATTTTTATTTGAACCTAGTTGATTTGATCTGGTACTGGGGTTTGAGCAATCCCCATTTCAACTTTCAAATAAATTTAGACATGATGCAACAACCAAGCTAGTCCAAGTGCACAGCAAGGCTAGGGATGTGACAACTCACCCCCACTAAACAAGAATCTCGTCCCGAGATTCAAGACGTGAGGTAAGAGGACAAAGGGGACACAAACTAACACAATCTTCATGATCCAATTGCTCTTCTCGAAGATGTTGATTCATTGCTTCAAATTGATCTTGACGTCTTTGCTTTCGAAAACTTCACCAACACACATTTATTTACGTAAAGAAACTCTACAGGAATCGATCTTCTCGAAGATCGAGCAACTCACGATCAATTCATGGAATGAGGCATAGAACACCTCTTGAATTGAGACACAAAACACACATCAAGAGGGGTGGAAAGAAACATGTGAGGACGGTTCAACTCCGTGGGCAACAATTCCACGCTTGAGTAAGATGGTGCATGGGTTCAATGTAGCGAGGAGATAGTTGCCATGATTCCATATTGGGGCACCTTAGGGGAGGTGACTTGTAAAATTATTCCCTGAATTGGAAAAAAGAATTACTTTTGATACATAGATCATTGGAACTCTTCATACCAGCCTGAGGCAATCACAATCGATCATTTGAAGGAGTTCCAAAGAAAGACATAGTCGGACTAGGATGGATGATGTGGACTACCTTGTTGAAGTCAACGCAAGGAATGATTTTGCTTGCGCGTGCTCTCAAGAACTTGAGCATTTCCATATTCATCAAGGTTTTACCAACATCCGTGTCAAGGATCCTGGCAACACAACAACTACCATGATGAATAGTGATGGACGAGCAAATGCAAAGGAAGATAACACCTTCTCAGATTTCACCTTAGCGAGGCCAAGGAAACAAAATCTGGATGATCGACCGAGAGACATTTAGCACTTCGCTTCTAATGTTCTCCTTGATGTTCTACATACCACAATCATACTTAAAGCATTAACGTGGCCATCATGTATAGGTCGGACTTCGGAAGACAAAGGATTTATAAGGAACACTTCTAGAAAAGTCACATGAAATCCTTATAGGGAAGATGGAAAAAAAATTGCTCATTCAAGATACTACAATAATAGATCTTCCGGCTAGGTGTGTCGGACATAACATCAACCTTGCCAGAGCCTACATCACAGATCTTGGAAAAATACCAACCATCGCATCTGCCGGAGATTCAGATCCGGTTGGTGACAGGATATTTCAGACAACATGTCTGGAAAAGAAAGTTTGTCAACACAAATCAACGAGACGACGTTGCGAGATTCTCGGGAAATGAACTATGATAGCAAGCTCCAAAACATGAGTTTGTTCTGCTACACACATGTGGACACACTGTCGCAGACAATCATGACCAAGTAGTAGTCTTATGATAAAACACTACCGAGTTCAGGTGGGGAACCATCATCGAGGATATCGAAGTCCTTACCTAAGGCATGCTCTTAAGAAGGAACTTCTTCTCCTTGAACAAATCAATCAGTGGCTTGGTGTGCTAGGGATACATATAGAATGAAGGCTGCAAGTCTCCAGACCACATAATACTTCGCACATATGCATGACTAACTTGGGATGATTCCAGGGGAAACAAAACAAGGCTTCTCAAATTCATGGCGGCAACTTACATCAAGTGCACGTGAATTAGAGGATGTCACTTCTTTCATCCGGGCATATGCTTCATGCACGGGACATGAAGATAATGCTTATAAAAGTTTCCAATACTAGCTGGATGTTCAACACAAATCATGGAGAAGATAACAATGTTGCTAATGGGCTCAACAACAATTCATCCATGTTTCCATATAAGTGGAGTTCCACAATTATGTGAATAATGTGATAGCATTGGTCAGACCCAAAAGATATAATGGTGTATGCCCAAGGAATCAACCACGAGTAAGACAACATTATGAATATTGTTGGTTCTGATTTGATTTGATGATAGCCCATACTCAAATCAAAGATTGGATAAGATGATAGATCCAATCACTGATCACGAGGACCAATTGATGAGGATATGATCTTTCTTCAACACACACGCACAAGGATATCCCTTGAGATGAACTGAGTCGGACAAGATTTTATCTTCCAACTCTCCAAGTTGTTGTTTAGCTTGACCAACTAGCTCAGGGTATCCAACACAGATTCTTGGAGAAAGGGTGGTTTATAATAAAAACCAACTTGATCACAAACTCAACATAGTGGTCAGGTGACAGCCTGGTGATACTTCCGAGAAGGAATTCGGAAAATCACGAACCACCGGTATGTTACTAAGCTCGAGAACAATCTTGCTTTTCAGGGCAAGAGGATATGATCAAATGAGTGAGGACTTGACAAAATCCTAACTCATCAATCAAAGTGTGCACCAGGAAAATGGACTAGGTGGCACGATCAATCTTAGAATGGTGATTCGACCAACAAGCTAAGAATAAGGTTATTGTCCTTTAGCTACCGAGCAACAGAGTTGCTAGGAGTATTGATTTCACACATCACGATTCACTTGTCGGCATTCCGGTTGCGACAACACAGAACCGAGGAATGAATAATGATGGCAAGAGGTATCACTGTATCAAGAATCCATAAGGTGGTGTGCAATTCCCATGACAATCTTGACATAAGATGGTAATACCTCAGGGTAGAACAGAACAAAAGCTGGGTTGGCATTTTGATCTGCGAGGTACAATTACTTTGACCCAACCCTGGATATGGATGAGGTACTGGAGTTTGTTTCTCCTAGTCATTCTGAAATAGAATGGCTTGACGGACCACAAGAATAATAGGCATCAATGAGCATGATTGCACACATACTCTTGACTATCAACTGATAGATGAAGGTCGAAATATAAATGAAGGGGGACAACTCAAAAGAACATATGATTTTCTGAGTTGTGGATGCATGGTTTAGAATGTCGAACGAGTTCAACATATTTCTTCTGGATAACCCATGCAGAGAAGGTAGAACTGGCAGAGTCACAGCATAGAATCGAGAACTTGTCAAGAGCACTCTGGTTGTGATCTTTTGGTTCAGCGAGGAACTTCTTGCCAAAATGGTTCATGGTATTTGAAGGAAGGGAATACCACAGACCTCGAGGACTAATGCAAAGGTTACTAATATCCTAAAGGAACTAGCAACACTATCAACATGAGGTAAGTAGGGTGAATCTCGGGTTCAGAGAACCAGGAGTAGAATACCTACTACTATGTGGCATCACGAGATGCTTTCGAGAATAAAGGCCAGAATCATCACACTGGGACACAAATCATGGCTAGATTACTAGATGATCCCCTAGGACACCTAGGGTCATAATAATAATTCCAACATATATGTCGATGCAATAGAATACCTCAACTCAGCAATTAATGTGATTAACCTGGCCCAAAGGAACATCAAAAAAGAGGGAAATGATTTGCAAGTGCATCAGATTGTTTAGAAATCTTGGGTGACTCGGACAGCATAATGGCTGTAAATGATCAAAAGGATTTAAGACATCCAGCAAAATGGTGGCATAACCACTTGAGCATCATAATATCAAGGTTTCGAGATCAGCTATCAACATGCGGAGGTAGTAGGAACTGAACTAAGGCTTATATCCAACAATCCTATAAGTCTACGGATTAGTAACACGTGATCCTGATAGAAAGAAGAGAAAGCCTAGTTTCTTAACCCCGTAGGAAAGATAAGATGACTCGGATCAGAAGGCATAAGGTATAAGAAGTAAAAAGAGCCTTACGTTCCATCCCACAATCAATTCCCTTATATAACTAAAGCATTTCTAGACACAACTTCGACCAGTTTGGCATGGTAATCCTACAGCGATCAAAGCTCGATACCAAAGCTGTCAGACCCGATTCTAAGTCACACCGATCTAGCTCAGAACACCTCATATCACTTTGTGGCCTCACGCACGGTATTCCCACGGTGTCGCCTTCGCGGGCCCGGGACCGCTTATGCCTTTTGGCTCACGATATGATAGTGTCGCTAGCATCCATATGACAGAGAACCCGGGCCGACATGACTAGTCATGACCCCAAAGTGGCACTAACTTACGGGGACAACATACATGAATCAACATCGAGCATGTCGGTCAGGAGCGTGCTAATCCGGGCTGTAGCACTGGGCTAACAGGACTCCGGGAACCCGTGAGGTAGCAGGCTAGGCAGGACTCGGGATGTCACCACGTGACATTTTCAAGGGATGTATATAGGAACAAGTGAATCACATGCCGCCACCAAGTGTTCCGGAGCAGAGTGCTGGGCTAGCAGGACTCGTGAACCGGTCAGAAGCGGATTACTATGGCTCATGGAAGCACAAGACTACATTTCCCCATAAGAGAGGCTACCAAGGATAAACAACTAGGTTGTCGGATCCCACACATACCAAGCATTTCGATCATACACACAATATGCTTGATATGTGTAATTACAACATGGCATCACAACATAACTCTACGACTCAAATATTTATTCATTAGGCTCTGAGGAGCGAGATATTACAAACATGGGTCTCTCGACCCAGCATTCAGAGCATACAAGTCAAACACATGCGGAAGCTTAACATGTCTGAGTAAAGACAACTACAAATGAAAAAGGCTGAGAAGCCTGACTATCTACAAGATCATGCCGAGGGCACAAGATCGTAGCTGAGGTATCAAGCTAAACGTCGAAGTCCACACGGAACTACTAGCGAGACTGAAGTCTCTCTGCAAAAACATAAATTAAGCAAACGTGAGTAAAAATGTACCCAGCAAGACTTACATCAGAACTAGCTACATATGCATCGGTATCAACAAAGGGGGTGGTGGAGTTTGACTGCAGCAAGCCAGCTTTGACTCGGTGGCTATCCCGAACTACGATCGCAAGTAACTCTTTTGAGGTGGCACACGAGTCAACATATTCACCATATCAATACACCACTATGGATCCGCCTCGCCTCCCTACGAGAACGCCATCCATAGCACTCACGCTATCTTGTGCATTTTAGAGTATCCACTTTCACTTGTCTATTAACTATTATAGGCAACCCGAAGTCCTTTACCATGACACGGCTATTCAATAGATGATGTTAACCCTGCAGGGTGTACTTCTTCACACACGCCTCGCCACTTACCACCATGTACACGCATGTATCTCGGCAACCTTCAAGTGGATGCTGGCGAGGGAGTCGGCCACGACCGACTAACCACACAAGTCTCTCGTCCAGGTTTATCGCCTATTCGGGTTCCATCCGCAAGGAGATCCGCCGGGTGTCGCCACGGCCCCAAACGATGCGAGCAGGGTTCCCAAGCCCACCATCCGGTGCCACTTGGTACATCGTACATCAGGTTCTGGTTTGTCCTAAGACCACCTGTACGGGTGCCACTTGGTAGACTACTAACACTACCTACAAACACCGAAACTAGTTGCAACTTCGGACAGAGATCATGTTAATTAATAAGTCGAGAGGGTCGAGTTACGGAACCCAATGTGTGGTAGTAACTGCTCATGGATCACAAACACAGAACTCAGTTCTCGAGGACGGCTGCAATGAGACAACCCACCATGTACTCCTACATGGCCTCTCACCGCTACCTTTACCAAATCGTGTTCACACACTTAGCTCTCACACAGTAGAACATGTTCACACACCTCCAATTCATCCCTGATGAATCAGACCTGACACAACTCTAAGCAATAGCAAGCATGACGAACAAGCATGAATGAGTAGCCACATCAGGGCTCAAACAACTCCTACTCATGCTAGTGGGTTTCATCTATTTACTGTGGCAATGAAAGGTCATGAAGAGGAAAGGGGTTCAACTACCGCAGCATGTAACAGTTGAAACAGTGTTGTCCTAATGCAGTAAAAGAGAGCAGGAGCGGGAGAGTGGGATTGTATCGGAATGAACAAGGGGGTTTTGCTTGCCTGGCACTTCTGAAGATAATATAGTTCTTCATCGGTGTCATCGAACTCATCATCGGTACGTCGTCTACTGAGAGGGGACAAACACCTGCAACACAGAAGGAAACACTATCAATGCAATGCACAACATGATGCATGATCATGACATGGCAATATGTTGTGGTTTGAGCTAATGCAACTAGCAACAGGTTAAATGAAGTTGAATTTGAACCCTTTATGAATTAATTCGAAAATCCAAAATGGACCTAGAAATATGTGCACCATTTTTGGAAGAGGTTTTAAACCAATCCAAAAATGATGAACTTTTCTGAAGGGCATTTTGGATTCACTGAGAATATTTTTTATTTGAACCTAGTTGATTTGATCTGGTGCTAGGGTTTAAGCAATCCCCACTTCAACTTTCAAATAAATTTAGACATGATGCAACAACCAAGCTAGTCCAAGTGCACAGCAAGGCTAGGGATGTGACACAAGACCCATCTGTTAGCTTAGCATATTGATCGTTCAGTTTATTTCTATTGCTTTCTTAATGTCAAATACATATTCCTTCGACTATGAGATTATGCAACTCTCGGATACCGGAGGAATACCTTGTGTGCTATCAAACGTCACAACGTAACTGGGTGATCATAAAGATGCTCTACAGGTATCTCCGAAGGTGTTTGTTGAGTTGGCATATATCGAGATTAAGATTTGTCACTCCAAGTATTAGAGAGGTATCTCTGGGCCCTCTCGGTAATACACATCCTAAGAAGCCTTGCAAGAAAAGTGACTAAGGAGTTAGTTGCAAGATATGTATTACAGAACGAGTAAAGAGACTTGCCGGTAATGAGATTGAATTAGGTATGAAGATGCCGACGATCGAATCTCGGGCAAGTAACATACTGATAGACAAAGGGAATTACGTATGTTGTCATATGGTTCGACCAATAAAGAACTTCATAGAATATGTCGGCGTTCTGGGAACGGGGTACCAGAGACTTGCTCTGCGCGCCCGCGGCGTGGCTCAAGGGTGGCCCAAAGACGGCCCATCTTCATCAGCACAAGCTCAAGACCCTCGCGAGGGGCCAAGCCTCGCGGGGTGGACGACAGGAAGCCTCTTCAGGCACGGCCTTGTCAGGCTGGCTCGCGAGGAGGCGGAGAGATCAAGGCGGGGTACCTCACGAGGTGCCCATGATGCAAGCCATGATGACCAAGGGCGCCAGGCGGGCGCCAGCCCGTGCAGTGTCCTCCTTTCCTCTTTGGTGCAAAGGGGGCAAGCGCAGGCAAGAGTATCAAGCAAAGGCATCCGTTTCGGTGCCACAAGACCAAGACCGTCGCAACGGCAGGAAGGAAGTCATCGTGGAGCCCAAGCCGGCGTCACCACCAAAGCCTTTGACAGGCGAGGACCAACTTTAGTCAGATAAGTGTACTGATGTCCCCTTCAAATGGCCAATTGTTGGCGCCCTTCCCGCTCAATATATGGGAAGAGGCCCAGGGCCTTTGCCTATAAATAGGACTAGCCACCCATAGGGTAGAGGCATCTTGAATCAGCAGAGAGAGAGAGCGACTGAACTCCCCCTAGCAGTTCATCGCACCAGCCAAGAATAGACCCTCGCGAGGCTGTTGTTCCTTGTATTGTTCATCACCGTCCCAAGAGGCAATCCACCACACCACACACTGGAGTAGGGTGTTACACCACAATGGTGGCCCGAACCAGTATAAACCATATGTCTCTTGTGTTGTACCTTCCATAGTTTAGATCCTAGCGAGGCGGCGAGGTGCAGGTAGGTAGAGGGCGAGATCTCCGCGCGCACCCCAGAGTTCGAACCTAGAGGGTCTGCCGGAACCCGAAATCCGACATTTGGCGTGCTAGGTAGGGTTGCACCGGAGCTTTCCCTTCCGCCGACCCGCTCTCCGCTGACACCGCGACTCGCCCTACGATGGGCGGCGCACCGCCCACTCCGGTCGCCAGCTCCAGCGCGGGGGCCAGGGGGCTCCGAGCCTTGGCTCCAGCCTTGCGACAGGTGCGGTGGCCGGACAAGTTCAAGCCAGAGACGCCGCCGCTACAACGGCACAACTGACCCGCTGGCCTTCCTGCTGGCGTACGAGAAGGCCATCCTCGAAGCAGGAGGCGACGACAGGGTCATGACTATCTGGCTTCCCATGGCCCTCGCCGACGCCCCGCGCATGTGGCTGCTCCACCTGCCAGCGGCTTCCGTGGCCTCTTGGGAAGAGCTGCGCAACCTCTTCCTCGCCAAGCACACTGCGCCGGCGCCCTCGGTCATCGCGGCTCTCCTGGGTGGCTCGCTGGCACCCCCTTCAGACCGCCACGTCAAGCCATTCGTCCGCCAGGTCGGCGCTGCCTCCGCGCGCGAGGCTCTCGGTCGGCCCGGCGCCAAGGCCGATCGGCCTTCAGCTCGGAGGACCACCCCTCCAACTCAACCTGCTCGGCCGCGCTCCCAATGCTGTGCACCCCCACCATCTGCCAGGTGGCCGTCACCACGACTCTCATCGACGGCGGCGCGGGCCTCAGCGTGCTCTCGGTTGAAGCCTTCACCTCCACGCATCACGCCGCGGCTTCAGCCCACCGACCCTTCTTGGGCGTCGGGGCGGGTCATCCAGCTCCACGGGCAGATCCGTCTCCCGTAACCTTCGCACCTACGAAAACTTCCGACGGAGCTAATCGACTTCGACATCGCCCCCATCGGCCTCCCATACAACGCCATCCTCGGCTACCCAGCACTGGCCCGATTCATGGCTGCGACTCATCCAGCGTACAACCTCATGAAGATGCCCGGGAGCAACGGCGTCCTCACTGTGTCCGGAGACACCGGGGATGCGTTGCAAGTGCTCAAGCTCGCCTTCAAGACGGCGGCGTTGGCGCAGCCTTCCGACTCAGACGCCCCTGAGCCCAAGGGGCTGCGCCGGCCAAGAAGAAGCAGCTGTTCACCCAAGACAAGGCAGAAACCAAGCAGATACTGGTCGACGAGGACAGATCCTCTAACGCCACCTTCACCATAGGCGCCAACCTCGAGCCCGAGCAGGAGGAGGCCCTGGTCAAGTTCCTGCACGCAAACAAGAAGGTATTCACATGGGAGCCTGATCAGCTGGCGGGGATCTCTAGAGGCGTAATCGAGCACCACCTCAACGTGTGCCCCAATGTCCGCCCCGTGAAGCAGAAGGCAAGGCGGCAGTCCACTGAAAAGCAGGCTTTCATCGTCCAAGAGACCCGCAAGTTGGAAGCTGCAAGGGTCATTCGCGAGGTCCGATACCCGGATTGGTTGGCCAACCCAGTCTTCGTGCCAAAGAAAGGGGGGAAGGAACGTATGTGTGTCGACTTCACCAACCTCAACAAAGCCTGCCCGCAAGATCCATTCCCGCTCCCTCGCATCGATCAGATCGTCGATTCCATCCACCGCCGAGTGCGACCTGTTATGTTTCTTGGATGCCTTCTCTGGGTATCACCAGATCAAGATGGCGGTAGAAGATGTGGAAAAAACGGCTTTCCTGACCCCGTGCGGGGTGTACTGCTACACATGCATGCCGTTCGGGCTGTGCAACGCAGGGGCGACCTTTCAGCGGCTGATGCACATCACCTTGGGCCCGCAGCTCGGGAAGAATGTCGAGGCTTACATCGATGACATTGTGGTGAAGTCTCGTGAGGCCAAAACCCTGATACAAGACTGAGGAAACCTTCATGAGCCTCAACGCAGTGAACCTGCAGCTCAACCCGGAGAAGTGTGTGTTTGGGGTCCCCTCGGGCAAGCTCTTGGGCTTCCTCGTGTCCCACCGAGGCATCGAAGCTAACCCAGAAAAAGTCAAGGCGGTCGAGGACATGAGCCCTCCAAAGACCCTCAGAGAAATGCAGAAGCTCACTGGGCGCATGACAGCACTAGGACGCTTCATCTCCAAGTTGGGGGAGCGAGCGCTGCCTTTCTTCCAGCTGATGAAGAAAAAGGGGCCCTTTGAATGGACTGAAGAGGCCGACAAGGCGTTCCAAGATCTCAAGAGGTACCTAACCAGCCCTCCGGTAATGGTGGCCCGGTGCCCTCAGGAACCCCTGGTGCTCTACCTTGCAGCCAGTCCCTACTCCGCCAGCGCAGCCCTGGTGGCGGTTAGGGAGGAGCGTCGGACCAAAGCCGCGACAGCTGCCCGGGTCAAGGCGAAGCAGGATCAAGGAAGACCCATATAGACCACTACCGCAGCCGAGAAGGATCAGCATCCGCAGGGAAATGCACTCGGGACAGAAGAGACCCCTCCCCCTGGCGACCAGCCGCTGGAGGCTCCACTGTCTCAGGAGGCGCCACGGTCTATGGAGGGCGCCATCGGCACCAGCACTCCCGACCTCGTCAAACACCCCGTGTACTTCGTCAGCACAGTGTTGCGGGACGCGAGGGCGCGGTACCCCATGCCTCAGAAACTCCTCCTCGCGCTATTGGTGGCCTCGCACAAGCTGCGGCATTATTTTCAGGGCCACCCCATCAAGGTTGTCTCAGCGTACCCCTTGGAAAGGGTGCTCAGGAGCCCTAACTCAGCTGGGAGAGTCGCTGAGTGGAACATTGAACTGCAAGAGTTTCAGCTTGAATTCAGCACAACCAGAGTCATCAAGGGGGCCGCATTGGCGGATTTCATGGCAGAATGGACGGAGGCGCCGGGCCTCAAGGCTGATGAGGATCGATCCCTCTCCCCGGGAAGCGAGGCGCCGGAAGGTTGGGTCATGTACTTCGACGGGGGGTTCTCCAGGCACGGCGCGGGGGTGGTGCGGTGCTTATATCTCCTACTCAAGACAAGCTCTACTACGCCGTGCAGCTCTGTTTCCAGCACGGAGAAAAGGTCTCCAACAACATAGCAGAATATGAAGGCCTAATAGCAGGCCTGAAGGCCGCAGCTGCCCTAGGAGTGAAGCACCTTACCATCAAGGGTGATTTACAACTCCTCGTCAACTTCTCCAACAAGGTATACGAGCCGAGGGATGAGCACATGGAAGCCTACCTTGCGGAGGTCCGCAGGATGGAGAAGCAGTTCTGGGGGCTGGAATTGCAGCACGTGCCCCGTGGCACCAATCAGGAGGCCGACGACATCGCCAAACGAGCATCCAGGCGGCTACCTCAGGAGCCTGGCGTCTTCGAGGAGCGCCTCTTCAAGCCCTCGGCGACGCCATCACTATCAAGCGCGGTGCAGCCTCGGGAGGACCTCCCCCAGCCACCAGCCTCGGGAGCCCCGGTCTGTGGCCCAGCCTCAGGAGCGCGCCTGCTCTTGATGCTGGAGCCTCAGGAGGGGTGCTGGATCATAGAGCTCTGGAGCTACTTGACGCAAGGGACCTTGCCGGCGAAGGAGGAGGAAGCGGAGCGTGTGGCGCGGTAAGCCACAAAGATCTCGCATCGAGGATGGAGAGCTCACCGAAGCGATCAATGATGTGTCCCTATGCTGCATCTCTGTGGAGCAAGGGAAGGAACTGCTGGCAGATATACACGGTGGAGACTGTGGGCACCATTCATCATCGCGGACCCTCGTTGGCAAGGCGTCCCGTAGCGGATTCTGTTGGCCCACTGCGCTCAATGATGCCATCGAACTGGTGAAGGCTTGCGAGGCCTGCCAATTCCATGCCAAGCAGATCCATCAGCCGGCGGGAGGTCTGCAAACTATACCCCTCTCGTGGCCGTTTGCAGTCTGGGGGCTGGATATCCTGGGCCCATTTCCTCGGGCGCTAGGGGGCTATCGCTACCTCTACGTCGCCGTGGACAAGTTCACCAAGTGGGCTGAAGTGGAAGCCGTCCGCACCATCCCCGCAGGTTCTGCGGTCAAGTTCATCAAGGGCATCGTGAGCCGGTTCGGGGTGCCGAACCGCATCATCACCGACAATGGTTCGCAGTTCACCATTAACCTCTTCAAAACATACTGTGCTAACCTTGGGACACAGGTATGCTAAGCTTCAGTGGCGCACCCACAGAGCAACGGTCAGGCCGAGCGGGCCAACGCGGAGGTCTTGAGGGGCCTCAAGACCAGGACATTCAAGAAGAAGCTGGAGGCCTGCGGCAGAGGTTGGTACGACGAGCTTCAGTCCGTGTTCTGGTCCATCCGCACGACCGCGACCAAGCCAACTAGCGAGACCCCGTTCTTCCTGGTCTATGGATCTGAAGCAGTCCTCCCTCACGAGGTCAGACGTCGTTCCGCACGGGTCCTGGCAGTCAACGAGGCGCAGCGGGACGCCATGCGGGGGACGGACCTTGTGCTGGGGGAGGAGCATCGTCGGGAAGCCGCGCTACGAGCGGCAAGATACCAACAAGCGCTGCGACGATACCACTGCTGCAACATCCGCCCCGGGACTCTCGAGGTAGGAGACCTCGTGCTCAGGCAGGTTCTCTCCAGGGAGGGACTGCATAAGCTCTCTCCCATGTGGGAGGGCCCGTTCAAGGTTGTTCATGTTTCCAGGCCCGGCTCCACGCGCTTGGAGACTCAGGAGGGGGTGCCCATCCAGAACGCGTGGAACATCCAGCACCTAAGGAGGTTTTACCCCTTGAGGGAGTCCTGGACTAGGGGGTGTCCGGATAGCCGAACTAGCTGGACTCCTGGACTATGAAGATACAAGATTGAAGACTTCGTCCCGTGTCCGGATGGGACTTTCCTTGGCGTGGAAGGCAAGCTTACGACACGGATATGTAGATCTCCTACCATTGTAACCGACTCTGGTAACCCTAACCCTATCCGGTGTCTATATAAACCGGAGGGTTTTAGTCCCAGAGGACTAACAACAATCATACCATAGGCTAGCTTCTAGGGTTTAGCCTCCTTGATCTCGTGGTAGATCTACTCTTGTACTACCCATATCATCAATATTAATCAAGCAGGAGTAGGGTATTACCTCCATCGAGAGGGCCCGAACCTGGGTAAAAACATCGTGTCCCTTGTCTCATGTTACCATCCGCCTAGACGCACAGTTCGGGACCCCCTACCCGAGATCCGCCGGTTTTGACACCGACATTGGTGCTTTCATTGAGAGTTCCTCCGTCGTCGCCGCCGGGAAGGATGCCTCATCCCGTCTTTAAAGACGATACTATCGCCAAAGGAGCCTTGGCCACTGGTCAGACTCTTCGGCTAGGTGGTTTTCTTATGACCGCCAGTTCGGCCACCGCGCCGACGATGACTTCTCGAGTCATCGAAACCAATCTTCACGTTAACTCGGAACTTGCCGAGCAGTTAGATCCGATCGAGCTCTCCTCCGTAAATGAGCTCTTGGATCGCACCGCCGCCCTGGGAGTCGCCACAGACTACGACCAGATCGGGCCTAAAACCGATCTGAGAGAGATCAACTCTCCCCAGGCTACCCATCATGTTGCTGTGATAGAGGAGCAATACGGCGATTCTTCTTCTATCTTAAGGACTAGCTACGTCCGGATTCCCGATCCCTCCATGCCGGATTCCCGCAGAGGGACGGATGCCGATCAAGCCCTGAACTTAAAGTCAGGCGGCGGGTTGGATTCATTGGATGGCATTCAAAAATCCAAACTTCCAAGTTCGGAAACTTCTCCGCCCCTGAGTCTTAATTTGGACGGGGTTCGGGATCTAGTTCCACCTGCCCACCCAAACATTAGCGATCTATCCCGAATTCGCAAGAGCCCGCTGAAACAAGACAGACATTATCGGGCCGATTCCTCCTGGTTATGGACAGGATAAAGGACTGCCGAGAGGAGGACGAATCTCACTTTTTGCAATAATTGCACGGACAAGGAATCCTAAACGCCACAAGTCGCCGCGAAATTACACGCTTTGTTGACTTGGTGACCATAGTACAAAAGTCTTGTGCGATGGAGAGTGCTTGGAAAACCGAAGTAAATTTTGGGATAATCCGCCCCGAATACATCCCTAATCCGAAATAAAAGGGTGCATCATCACCAAGCACCGGGTTAAACATCAAAAACAAAAACCCCTAAAGGGTAATGGAACCGTGATCGAGGGTTGGCCAAACGGACCTCGCAAAATTCATAGCACGAGGGCGCCACTCCAACTCATAGCCTTCGAGCATGTTGGATACTACGGTAGGTGGCCAAAAGTGGCGAAGAGCTTCTAGCCTCAGAATCCCAGCCCAGCAACACCAGTACGGTATGAACAATCTTCGAGACTTTCGCATCAAATAATATGCGGAAACGAACACTCCGCAACCTTGCCGAAGTCTACCAAGTAGCAACAATAAATCCATGGAGTGACACGGCTATTACCTTTAATGCCAGTGATGAACCCAAATTCCGAACAGCCCGAGCACCAGCCGCATTGGTTCTCAGTCCAATAGTGGACGGCTTTCGCCTTACTAAGGTACTCATGGATGGCGGCAGCGGACTAAACCTCATCTACGAGGAAACCCTCCGAAAAATGGAAATAGACTGGAACCGCATTGAGCGAAGCAGCACAACCTTTAGAGGAATAATCCCTAGCCGGAAGCATGCTGCACAGAAAAATCACTGCTGGACATAGTGTTCGCTCACGGACAATTACAGGTCCGAGGAGGTCACATTTCAAGTGGCCCTGCTCAGCAGCGGATATCACGCTTTATTAGGGCGAGAGGTATTCACAATTTTTCAAGCTATACCCCATTATGGGTACATGAAGCTTAAAATTCCGGACCTAACGGAATCATCACTCTCGCTAGTGATCCGAACATAGCACTCAGCACCGAAAACAAGACAGCCGCACTAGCCCTCGAGGCACTATCCGGCCCTAGCAGCCGAGGAACTTACTGCGATGCGCTCCACGGTGAACAGGGACGATGTGATACTTGATAAAAGATCTAAGTCCACCTCTTTTAAACCAGCGGATGAAATAGTCAAATTCCAAGTCCACCCAACGGAACCTGCAAAGACGGCCTCCATTGGGGCACATTAAACCTTGATGTAGACGCCGCACTACGATAATTTCTACGAGAAAACTGGGACATTTTTGCCCGGCACCCTTCGGACATGCCAGAATCCCACGTCGGCTGGCCGAGCACAGCCTAAATATCCTAAAAGGATTCAAGCCGACCAAACAGGCTCTTGGCGCTTTTCGAACCCAAGAGACAGGCCATGGAGAGGAGCTAGCCAAACTTGGAAGTCGATTCATCGGAGATATAAAACATCCGGACTGGCTAGCAAATCTGGTGATGGTACCAAAGAAGGATAAATCCTGGCGCCTATGTGTTGATTTCAAAGACCTTAATAAGGCTTGCCCAAAGGATCCCTTCCCCCTCCCTCGCATTGATCAAATTATCGATGCTACGGCAGGACACGACTCATTGTGCTTCCTCGACGCGTACTCCGGCTACCACCAAATCAAGATGGCGGAGCTGCACCAAGCAACAACACATTCATCACTCCATCGGCCCATTCGCTTCAACACAATGCCCTTCGGGCTCAAAAGCGCCGGCGCAACATATCAGCGCATGATTCAGACATGTCTGGCAAACCAGATTGGCAAAACAGTGGAAGCATATGTAGATGACATGGTCGTCAAATCCAAGCATGTCGAAACTCTAGTAGACGACTTGAGGCTCACATTCGACAATCTCCGAGAATATGACATTAAGCTTAATCTGGAAAATGCGTCTTGGCGTCCGGTACCGAAAGCTCCTAGGCTTCATTGTGTCCGTAGAGGAATTGAAGCAAACCCAGCCAATATCCGAGCTCTGTCACAATTGGATATTCCAAAAGACCTCAAACAAATACAAAATTGATCGATGCGAGCGGCTCTAAGCCGCTTTGTTTCCGCTTGGGAGAAAAGGTGTTTCCCTTTACCGCCTCCTCCGCGCATCGAACACTTCGAGTGGGCGGATGCCGCCACGGCCGGACTCAAGAAATAAAAGCCATATTGGCAACAACCGGTCTGGCGCGCCCAACATGGGCGAACCAATTCTATTATATATCGCGCAACACATCAAGTTGTCAGCGCGGTGCTCGTCGTCGAACGAGAAACGGACAGACACCGGTTCCCTCTCCAAAAACCGGTTTACTATGTGTCCACTGTCCTAACTCCCACATTATCAAAAGATAGCATACGCGGTATTTATGGCATCCCGGAAGCTGCGACACTACTTTAAAGAGTGTTCGATAACGGTAGCCTCCGAAGTACCTCTTAACGACATTATAAACAACTGCGACGCGACGGGCCGGATTGCTAAATGGGCCATAGAGCTCCTTCCATTCGACATAACCTATAAGCCACGACGAGCTATTAAGTCACAGGTTTTGGCCGACCTCGTGGCCGAATGGACCGAAACCGAAGTCCCTAAAGAGTATGGCGCATACTCCAATTGGATCATGCACTTTGACGGCTCCAAAATGTTGGCGGCCCGGGGCTGGCGTCGTCCGACGTCCCCAATCGGGACACAGTCCAATCGTCCTTGAGATAATGTATACGGACTCTAACAACGCAGCGAACACGAGGCCCTTTCGCACGGCCTCCGGATGGCAGTCTCCATGGGCATTAAACGCCTAGAGGTGCGTGGGGATTCGAACCTCGCGATATCTCAAATAAACGGAGACTTTGATGCCAAAGATCCGAAAATGGCAGCGTACCGCAATGCAGTCCTAAAAATGTCAGCACGGTTCGAAGGGCTCAAATTTCTTCATATAGCCCGGGATAACAACCAGGCGGCGGACATATTGGCACGCATCGGCTCAAAACGCGATGCCGTCCCGCCCAACATCTTCCTGGAACGGCTGTTCAAGCCATCCGTACTATGGGAAGGGGAGTCCGGAAATAACAATCCGGACCCAACCGCACTGCCTGACACCAAACACTCTGACACAATCGGAGGCTCTGCCACCGAGATAACACCCTCCACCCACGAAATAATGGCGTTATCGCCCGTGGGCGGAGCCATTCCTAGCCTACCTAACTAGGCAGGAACTCCCGAAGACCAAAATGAGGCTCGCTGCATAGTACGGCGATCCAAAGCCTATAAAGTCCATGAGGAGAGCTCTATAAGAAAAGCACAACAGAGTCCTTCAAAGGTGTATCTTCGAAGAGGAAGGGCGAAACCTCCTGGCTGAAATTCATGCCGGACTGGGTGGGCACCACGCCGCAGCCCGGGCCCTTGTAGGCAAGGCCTTCCGTATAGGATTTTATTGGCCGACGGCCCGGGTAGATGCGCAGGATTTAGTCCAACGATGCGTCGGTTGCCAGCTTTTTGCTAACCGAAGCCACATGCCACCCATCGCCTCAAAACTATACCCATCACCTGGCCGTTCGCGGTCTGGGGGCTTCACATGGTTGGACCCCTTAAGGGAGGATCCCACAAGCAAAAGTACCTATTGGTCATGGTGGATAAATTCACCAAATGGATAGAGGCCAAGCCGGTTAAAACGGCCGAATCCGGGCCTGTGATAGACTTCATATCAGGGGTAGTACACAGTTACGGCGTCCCCCATAGTATCATCACTGATAACGGCAACAATTTCACGGCCGATGAGGTCAAATTATGGTGCAAAAACATGGGCATCAAGCTCGATTACGCCTCAGTCTATCACCCTCAAACCAACGGTCAAGTCGAGCGAGCAAACGGTCTAATCATGAGCGGCATTAAACCCATACTAGTGCGGTCCCTCAAGGAATCTAACACGACCGGGTTGAGGAGCTCGACTCAGACTGGGGCTGCGGACCACGCCGAATCGTACTACCGGATTCACACCATTTTTCATGGTGTACGGTGCAGAGGCGGTTTTGCCCTGCGACATAATTCATGACTCACCTCGCGTGCGCATGTATGAAGAAAGAGAAGCCGAGCTCGATCGGCAGGACAGTTTGGATGCATTGGAGGAGGAGCGCGACGTGGCAAAAGCTCGTTCCGCATTTTATCAATAGCAGGCTCGAAGATATCAAAGCAAGGAAGTAGGGGCCAAAGCTTACAACGTTGGTGAACTAGTTCTACGCCTGCCGGACAAGAAAAAGGACAAACTCAAGCCCAAATGGGAAGGTCCCTTCATCATCGACCAGGTCCCGACCGCGGGAGCATACCGTCATAAACGCTCGGATAACCGACTCTAGCCGAACCCATGGAACGCAGCCCGTCTCTGAAGATTCTACGCTTAAGCGCGGACTCAAGTTCGTCTCCTTCCTCCGCCCACATTTTCTATTTTTACTGTCTTTTATTTCTCTCCTTCCCCTCCTTCTTCTTGAAGCCTTTAGAGGCTCGTTTGCGCTTTGTTTCAAGACATACTTGACGCGCTGTCCGCTCATTATACTCGGGGCTTCTTTAATGAAGCTTATTTATACGGGCTTTATGCCCAACACATGTGTCAAACTTCCGCATGTACCTTTTACTCACCATTATATGCATCGATATGACTTAAGTTTTGGCCAAGCTGGGTTGCTGGCTCCTGTGCTTACCCCACGCTCCCGATTGTTCGGCTAGGTGGTAAAGGAGCACCTCTGCGATTATTCTTGCGGGTCACCGGATGTGTACCTCGATCGGGTGAAGCCGTAATCTAGCATTCTTAAGGGAATATTCGGTCGGTGAACTGAAAGATGATTTTAACTATTTATCCATCTGCCCCAGATGATTTTCTGCTTTCTTAGCAGTTTGGACATGCACTTTAGGGCATGCCTCCTGAGAAAGGAACCCTTAACGGAACTATTCTCCCGGAAGATGTTTCTTACTATCCATGTAATATAACATAACTAGTTGGGCACTTGTCTGATACAGCAATAATGACCCCTACGCCTTGTCTCCATGCATGCCCTGGTCCTTACATAACCGCGAGGGTATTCGGACACACTCTGGACTATTGGGTCCCGAGGTCAAAGCGAAAAGGTCCGCTATGACAAACGATCTACAATCCGGCTAGAAGACTTTTTTCATGTCATATTCAATTACATAGTCAACTCGACTAATTGTATTCCTCCTCAATGCCATCTAATAGGCTATCTAATTTACAATCTTGCTGGGAATACTTGGTGGCCAATTCTACTTGGTCGTACACTAAGCTTACATGGATCTCCTTCCCATCAGCCCCCAGTGTCCGACCTCGCCATGTGGTTTGGGTTAACCTCGTGTATTTGCGTCTTTACCATGGCCCAGGCCTCCCTGGCGCCTTGACGGCAGGACGATTTCTTCCATAGTCGGAAGCGCCGCCGTGCTCCTTGAAGCCGCTCTGCCAGCCCCCCAATGCCTTCGGGTAGGGAGATAGATGGCCACAAGGCAGGCGACGCCTTTCATCACTGTCGAACTCTTCGTGCGTGACGCGCAGTTCGGGAAGAAGATCACCAAGAACGGGCATCTCCTCCTCGGGACGACCTGTGAGAAAACCTACATACATGTTTATGTTAGTCACCTTCCTCGCCGAACTCTTTCAAAGTTCGTTCAAGCACTTCTTGAAAATGCCGCGACGAAGCGGTCGATTCTCCTTACTGAGTCGGACAACTGAGCACGAACATCCTTTAGTTCCTCACCCAGTTGGGTGTTGGCATCTTGAGGTTATTTTCTCCCGCACCCTCGTAGAAGCACGCCGCTTGCCTTCAACGGCGCAAGAGCTGTTGCTAGTCCGGATCTAGTTGGCGCCATCTGCAATATTATTGTCGATTTACACACGCCGCACTTCATAAACTATTTATCTTTTGAGGCATATATTACGGAGGGGTCTATGTGGCTCCCCAGATGGCGGCTAGTGCGGCCTCAAGTTGGGCCTTGCATTCTTCGAGCTCCGGGACATCGGGTATTCTTTTTGTAAGATCCTCAGATAACAAATGATCCTTAAATCAGTTATTCTAACTATTTTAAGTCTCGGGGCTCTTGGCATATATAATCGTCAAATTTCCTCACACGTATGTCCTTTACATACTGCTCCGTGGCTCGCTAGACCATCTTCAGCGGCACGGAGGTGCGATCTCCAATTGAAGGCATTCAAGGCCTCTTGGGAGAAACATCGTCATGAAGAACTGTCCGCGGCGCTTTGTGATTCATGGCGCTCTCCACCTCGGAGTTGGTGGCGGACAATCTGTCGGCATCCTCTGTCGGAGGAGCATCCGACGCACGCCTAGTGCTCTCCTCCGCTTCTGGACCCGGCTTTGGAGCATGGCTAGCGGAGGTTCGATTGGCAACCTCTCCGGACTCAGTCCGCGGCGCTTTTTTCTGAAAAGAGCACCAGCGTTAATCGCCTTCCAGAATCAATCACAGGAATATGGTGACGCGCCATACCTTTGCGGCGGAGTTTCGATCCGGACCGCACTTCTTTTTAGCCTGCGGGGCCATACCGCCCCTTGTTGGCTAGCCGCCACGGGCTCGGCCTCCTGCCTCGAAGGAACCCCCTGCGAAACACCATCCAATATGTGGTGATTAGAAGTAAAGCACGGGTGGGTCATGGTATCCGGACTTCGGTCACGGTTACCTGGGAGGCCGGAAATAATCCGGGGTAGTCGGCCGTAATGGCAACCAAAGCATTGTCGATGCTACTTTGGTGGAACACCCCGTCGATCAGCTCGACCTTTTTATCCGGGTCCTCTTCGGAGGCCGGATCGAGGGACCGTTCCGGATCCTCGGGTTGTGGGGGCGGGTTGTGTATCTTCTCCATGGCCCGGCGCAGTTCCTGCGTAGAAATCATGAAATGAGATATTTAACCACGGGAACATGGATCGGATAGGCCACAAAGATGTTTGCTTACCCAACTTCGAGGATTATTCGAAGAAAACCCGCTCAGTGGATTGACGCGGAGAAAATCCTCCTCCTCCCATTTATACATGGCAGACAAGGTCTTCACCCGTTCGGTGACCGATCCCGGCCCTTTGCGACCATGGCGGGTGGCATCGTCCTCCCCGTTGAAGTCCGACATGGGGTGGCCCCTATATTGGAGCGGCTGCACTCCCCTCATAATGCAGATTGACATGACTCCAATCATGGTCAGTCCGGCATGAGCCAGTAATCTTATTCAGCTCATCAAGTAAAGGACATCCCGATCATTTTCCCTCTGCAGGGGGCTCATGAGCGCCAACTTAGGCGCTTCTTCAGAGGAGGCGTTGCTAAACTCCGGAAGGCCGATCCGAACAGGATCCGCAGCGGGACGTCCTCCATGTAAAACCATTCCGAAGGCCAGTCTTCGGACGCCTTCTTTGGGGTTCCGGATAGATATCCAGTCCCGGCGATGCGCCATAGTTCGGCTCCGCCCACTTGATATATTGACTCCTCATGAGAACGGGGTACTAGGCAGAATAATCTCTTACACAGCGCAAAATGAGCCTCGATGCCCAAGAACAGTTTGCAAAGGGCCACGAAGCCCGCGATGTGCAAAATGGAGGCAGGCGTAAGGTGGTGCAACTGGAGGCCGTAGAACTCCAAGAGCCCCCGGAGAAATGGATGGATTGGAAATCTGAGTCCTCTTACTAGATAAGAGACAAAGCATACCCGCTCTCCGTTAGAGGGATCGGGGACACTCTCCGCTTGCTTTCCGCCCTTGTAGGTGCCAAGTCCGGCTCGAACTGGAACCATGAAGGCCGGGGAAGAAATCCTTGGTTTGGAGTATAACTAGCTCGCTATGCGGGGTGAGCATCTCTCCCAATTTCAGTGCTGAGGGCTGGGAGCGCGAGGAGGAGCAGCGTCGATTGTCCATGATGGAATGGGTTTTGTCAAGGCGCTCGATGAAAGCTCAGAGAGGGGATGGTGTGACTCAGATCTAGATCCTCGTCCCTTTATAGGCGGCTCATTTGCGCAGCTAGGGGTAAGTGTAAAAATACCTGGCTTTTGCATTCATTCAAACACGTGGAAGATGGCCATTATTGGGCATAGAAGCCAAGGAACGCAGCATTTATCGAAGCGGACACTATTTGACAAGTATATGGAATTTGGAGAAGAACCCACCTTGCAATGCCGAAGACAATCAACGCGCGGACTCATCGCCATTGAAGCCTGGTTGGGACTCTTGAGGGAGTCCTAGACTAGGGGGTGTCCGGATAGCCGAACTATCATCTTTGGCCGGACTCTGGACTATGAAGATACAAGATTGAAGACTTCGTCCCATGTCCGGATGGGACTTTCCTTGGCGTGGAAGGCAAGCTTGGCGTCTGGATATGTAGATCTCCTACCATTGTAACCGACTCTGTGTAACCCTAACCCTATCCGGTGTCTATATAAACCGGAGGGTTTTGGTCCGTAGGACGAACAACAATCATACCATAGGCTAGCTTCTAGGGTTTAGCCTCCTTGATCTCGTGGTAGATCTACTCTTGTACTACCCTCGCGAGTAGGGTATTACCTCCATTGAGAGGGCCCGAATCTGGGTAAAAACATCGTGTCCCTTGTCTCCTGTTACCATCCGCCTAGACGCACAGTTTGGGACCCCCTACCCGAGATCCGCCGGTTTTGACATCGACGCCCCTAAAAAGGCCCAGAGCCTGTGAAGAAGGCGAATGCCTGTGAAGCGTTGCATTTTGGAAAAGGCCGAGCACATGAAGAAGGCGAATGCTGTGAAGCGCTATGCGTTTTGGAAAAGGCCCAGAGCACATGAAGAAGGCGAATGCTGTTAAGCAGTAGCGTTTGGAAAAGGCCGGTGCTGTGAAGAAGGCAAGCGCTGTGAAGTTCATCTTTCGAGAAAGGTCGGGAGCCTGTGAAGAAGGCCAATGCCCGTGAAGCTCGCCGCCGTGACACTCTCACGTAATAATGAGTTGGGTGCATACACGCCCGGAGTCTCGGGGCGCCGGCCTCGAGCCCCTGGGCTCCCTCACGCCCGATGGCAGCACTTAGCTCCGCTGGTGAGAAGACGTCGAAGACTAGATTAGGTGCAGACGGCTTTTCTCATTGCTTTCTGCAGTTGGCTTGTTCATTCCCATTTGAAGTTTTCTTGAAGTTGTTGCCGTCTTTGGCTTGTGACTCCTTGCCTTTTCGCTCTCCTGCCTCGATTTCTCTCGCGCAAGTCTCGCGAGGGAGCAGCGCGGGCACCCTCGCGAGTGTTTTCTGCCCTTACCGTTTGAGGCTTCCCTACTCGGGTCCACTACAGGAGCACCCCTCCAGTCCGTGCCCCATGGGCACCGCGACACGAACATAGGACCTGGGTCGGTCGCCTCCACAGCTGAGGCCGGGAGCTACCTCTCCAGACTAACCTTCGCAGGACACGAAACATTCGACGAGGCCTCGGCCTCGGGAAGCAAAGGCCACGACAGTCCCCCCCGAGCTAAGTAATTTCTACGCGCAGGCATGTGGCACAAAGGCATAATACCGAAATAGTGGAAACAGTATGATAATTAACAGCAATAGTCCAAGCACGCCCCCGCGGGGCCCTACACTATTGTCTCCTTGCGCAGGAAAAGGAAAAAGAACAAAACAGGCGCGACTCGCCTGACACCAACTCGCGGGGGAGACTGAAACTGCCTCCAGAGCTTAGGTGGACTTCCTCTCGCGCTTCACCGAGGCGCGACGGCAGGCAGACCCGCTACCTCCCTCCAGGCGGGCGCGGCGGCGCGGAGGATGGTCGCGGCCACTGCTGGAGGAGCCGCTGCCCGAAGAAGAGTCGTCAAAGCTCGATGAACCCCGAGCGCCGCCAACCACACGCGCGCTGTCGTCTTCATCGTCGCTGAGGCTGGGCCCTCGACCGTGGTCGTCGTTCTCAGAGCAGCACCCAGCGCGGCGACCGTCTTCCCCGAACACCCTCACGTAGAGGGTGGCATCACCGTCGAACTTGAAGTGCAGGGTGCACCGCCGGCTCAGACCACGCAGCGAGCAAGCGTTTGCCGGCCAGCGGGTCGAGGCCACGCCTCATTGTAGAGACCTCCAACGAAGCCCAGGAGGCCCGGCTGCAGCAGCCATCCGCCTGAAGCCAGAGGCCGCCCGGGGCACCGGCCGGAAGCTCACCTAGAAGGAAGCGAGGAAGCTGGAGCCGGGTACTGGTCGGCTCCGCCGACCACACAACGAACTCCGGCAGCACCTCTGCCGAGTGGAAGCCCGGCCTAGGGGGTCGCACGGCCGTAGCGCGCCCCCCAGCAACGGCCTGCCGCCCGTCACCGCGTGAGAGATCACCCCACGGCCGTGAGGAGCCACTGTGGGAGCCACAGGGTGCTTGCGAGGACGGCCTCGACCGCGCTTGGGCGGGGGAGAGTCAGGCTCCACCTGGCGGGCCTTTCCTTTCTCCGCGGCCGAGAACCTCTTTGGCGGAGCCATGAAGAAGAAGGAGAAGCAAGAGGGGATGGACTGGAAGGACATGTGTCGTCCCGTACTTATAGCCGGGGAAGGCCAACCGCCGGCCTCCACGATCGCAGGTAATCATGACCCGCTTTGCATGCAGGGACTTGTCAATTCGTGCAGTTGTCGAGGCGTCGCGGGGGAGCGGAGCCGCCCCGCGTCAATCAAACGCCATGCGGCGCCCAAGGCCGCATGGGCTGTTAGGGCCCTGGCGCCCGACTTGCCCCTTCGCTTCTCTGCTCAGCCAAGTCCAGCGCGCCTTGGGCCCGGGGCTCTGTCGGTGCAGGAATGGGGTACCGGACTTGCTGCTGCGGCCTGCGGTGTGGCTCAAGGGGTGGCCCAGCACGGCCCATCTTCATCAGCACAAGCTCAAGACCCTCGCGAGGGGCCAAGCCTCGCAGGGCGGACGACAGGTAGCCTCCTCAGGCACGGCCTCGTCAGGCTGGCTCGCGAGGAGGCGGAGAGATCAAGGCGGGGTACCTCACGAGGTGCCCGTGACTCAAGCCATGACGACCAAGGGCGCTAGGCAGGCGCCAGCCGCGCGATGTCCTCCTTTCCTCTTTGGTGCAAAGGGGCAAGCGCAGCAAGAGTATCAAGCAAAGGCATCCATTTGATTGCAACAAGACCAAGACCGTGCAACGGCAGGAAGGAAGTCATCGTGGAGCCCAAGGCGGCGTCACCACGTGAGCCTTTGACAAAGCGAGGACCAACTTTAGTCGGGGATAAGTGTACTAGATGTCCCCCTTCAAAATGGCCAATTGTTGGCGCCCTTCCCGCTCAATATTTGGGAAGAGGCCCAGGGCCTTTGCCTATAAATAGGACTAGCCACCCACAGGGTAGAGGCATCTTGAATCAGCAGAGAGAGAGAGCGACTGAACTCCCCCTAGCAGTTCATCGCACCAGCCAAGAACAGACCCTCGCGAGGCTGTTCTTCCTTGTATTGTTCATCACCGGCCCAAGAGGCAATCCACCACACCACACACTGGAGTAGGGTGTTACACCACAATGGTGGCCCGAACCAGTATAAACCATGTGTCTCTTGTGTTGTACCTTCCATAGTTTAGATCCTAGCGAGGCGGCGAGGTGCAGGTAGGTAGAGGGCGAGATCTCCGCGCGCACCCAGAGTTCAAACCTAGAGGGTCTGCCGGAACCCGAAATCTGACAGAATATGTACGAGCCAATATGGGCATCCAGGTTGCGCTATTGGCTATTGATCGGAGAGGTGTCTCGGTCATGTCTACATAGTTCTTGAACCCGTAGGGTCCGCACGCTTAACGTTCGTTATGATTTAGTGTTATATGAGTTATATGATTTGGTGAGTGAATGTTGTTCGGAGTCCCGGATGAGGTCACAAACATGATGAGGAGCTCCGGAATGGTCCGAAGGTAAAGATTGATATATAGGACGATGATATTCGGACACCGGAATTGTTTCGGAGTACCCCGGGTAGTCATCGGGTCACAGGAAGGGTTTCCGGGCACCCCCGGTAAGTGTGTGGGCTTAATGGGCCAAAGGAGGGGCAGACCAGCGCACTAGGGGGCTGGTGCGCCCCACTACATGGCCGGCTGGCCCTAGGGAAAGGAAAGGGGAGGGGTGAATCCTCTTGCCTTTCCCTCCTTAGGAGAGAAAGGAAAGGAGGGGCGCCACCTCAACCTTACTTCCTCCTGCACTCAAATAAGGAAAGGGGGGCGTGTCGGTGCAGCAAACCCTGGGTCTGTTTCCCAGACTACGCACGGGCACAAGAACAAGATTGAGGCAGCAGCTTAAGTCAGAGATTGAGGGACCAAGAGATTTGGAGAACCAACATGCATTTCAAAGGGACCGAGATCGAGCCAGAGGAGTAAGATACCGGCATGAAAAGGGACTCCCTCGCCGGGAAGGCGAGCCCGGCAAGGGGCGAGGCCATCGCCAGAAGCAGGCAACCAAGGCACCCCAGCAAGGTTTGCCGGGGCTCACGGGGGCAGAACCACCCCACCAACCACTCAAGCACGACCCACGTTGTCAATCAATGCGGTGTCAAGACGCAGGATGATTAAGTGGCAGTCATTCGCCACATGGTGGCCATTTCCAACAGAAGGAACCCACAAATGACAATCGTCCTGCGACATGTCAAGAGAACAGGCGCGGAGCTGGCAAGATAGCCCGGTGATACGTCTCCAACGTATCTATAATTTTTGATTGCTCCATGCTATATTATCTACTGTTTTTGGACCATATTGGGCTTTATTTTCGACTATTATATTATTTTTGGGACTAACCTATTAACCGGAGGCCCAGCCCAGAATTGATGTTTTTGCCTATTTGGTGTTTGAAGAAGCGGAATATCAAACGGAGTCCAAGCGGGATGAAACCGGGGCGTGATTTTCTCACCGAATATTATCCAGGAGACTTGGACCCTACGTCAAGAAATCCACGAGGTAGGCACGAGGTAGGGGGGCGCACCCACCCCCCTAGGGCGCGCCCACACCCTCGTGGGCCCCATGAAGCTCCACCGACGTACTTCTTCCTCCTATATATACCTACGTACCCCCAAACGATCAGATACAGAGCCAAAAACCTAATTCCACCGCCGCAACTTTCTGTATCCACGAGATCCCATCTTGGGGCCTGTTCCGGAGCTCCGCCGGAAGGGGAATCCACCACGGAGGGCTTCTACATCATCATAGCCCCTCCGATGAAGTGTGAGTAGTTTACCTCAAACCTTCGGGTCCATATTTATTAGCTAGATGGCTTCCTCTCTCTTTTTGGATCTCAATACAATGTTCTCCCCCTCTCTCGTGGAGATCTATTCGATGTAATCTTCTTTTTGCGGTGTGTTTGTTGAGAACGATGAATTGTGGGTTTATGATCAAGTTTATCTATGAACAATATTTGAATCTTCTCTGAATTCTTTTATGTATGATTGGTTATCTTTGCAAGTCTCTTCGAATTATCAGTTTGGTTTGTCCTATTAGATTGATCTTTCTTGCAATGGGAGAAGTGCTTAGCTTTGGGTTCAATCTTGCGGTGTCCTTTCCCAGTGAAAGTAGGGGCAGCAAGGCACGTATTGTATTGTTGCCATCGAGGATAACAAGATGGGTTTTTTTATCATATTTCATGAGTTTATCCCTCCACATCATGTCATCTTGCTTAAGGCGTTACTCTGTTTTCATGAACTTAATACTCTAGATGCATGCTGGATAGCGGTCGATGAGTGGAGTAATAGTAGTAGATGCAGGAAGGAGTCAGTCTACTTGTCTTGGACGTGATGCCTATATACATGATCATACTAGATATTCTCATAACTATTCTCAATTCTGTCAATTGCTCAACAGTAATTTGTTCACCCACCATAAAATACTTATGCTCTTGAGAGAAGCCACTAGTGAAACCTATGGCCCCCGGGTCTATCTTCATCATATTAATCTTCCAACACTTAGTTATTTCCTTTGCTTTTATTTTACTTTGCATCTTTATCATAAAAATACCAAAAATATTATCCTATCATATCTATCAGATATCACTCTCGTAAGTGACCGTGAAGGGATTGACAACCCCTTATTGCGTTGGTTGCGAGGATTTATTTCTTTTGTGTAGGTGCGAGGGACTCATGTGTAGCCTCCTACTGGATTGATACCCTGGTTCTCAAAAACTAAGGGAAATACTTACGCTACTTTGCTGCATCACCCTTTCCTCTTCAAGGGAAAACCAACGTAGTGCTCAAGAGGTAGTAGTGATGCAGAAAAGTAGCGTAAGTATTTCCCTCAGTTTTTGAGAACCAAGGTATCAATCTAGTAGGAGACCACACACAATTCGCCTCGTACCTGATGTCTACTATGCAACCTTCTTCTTGTAGACGTTGTTGGGCCTCCAAGTGCAGAGGTTTGTAGGACAGTAGCAAATTTCCCTCAAGTGGATGACCTAAGGTTTATCAATCCGTGCGAGGCATAGGATGAAGATGGTCTCTCTCAAGCAACCCTGCAACCAAATAACAAAGAGTCTCTTGTGTCCCCAACACACCCAATACAATGGTAAATTGTATAGGTGCACTAGTTCGGCGAAGAGATTGTGATACAAGTGCAATATGGATGGTAGATATAGGTTTTTGTAATCTGAAAATATATAAAAAAAGGTAACAAGTGATAAAAGTGAGCGTAAACGGTATTGCAATGCTAGGAAACAAGGCCTAGGGTTCATACTTTCACTAGTGCAAGTTCCCTCAACAATAATAACATAATTGGATCATATAACTATCCATCAACATGCAACAAAGAGTCACTCCAAAGTCACTAATAGCGGAGAACAAATGAAGAGATTATGGTAGGGTACGAAACCACCTCAAAGTTATTCTTTCCAATCAATCCGTTGGGCTATTCCTATAAGTGTCACAAACAGCCCTAGAGTTCGTACTAGAATAACACCTTAAGACACAAATCAACCAAAACCCTAATGTCACCTAGATACTCCAATGTCACCTTAAGTATCTGTGGGTATGATTATACGATATGCATCACACAATCTCAGATTCATCTATTCAACCAACACATAGAACCTCAAAGAGTGCCCAAAAGTTTCTACCGGAGAATCACGACGAAAACGTGTGCCAACCCCTATGCATAGGTTCATGGGCGGAACCCTCAAGTTGATCACCAAAACATACATCAAGTGAATCACGTGATATCCCATTGTCACCACAGATACCCACGGCAAGACATACATCAAGTGTTCTCAAATCTTTAAAGACTCAATCCGATAAGATTACTTCAAGGGGAAAACTCAATTCATTACAAGAGAGTAGAGGGGGAGAAGAAACATAAGATCCAACTATAATAGCAAAGCTCGCGATACATCAAGATTGTGCCAAATCAAGAACACGAGAGAGAGAGAGAGAGAGAGAGATCAAACACACAGCTACTGGTACATACCCTCAGCCCCGAGGGTGAACTACTCCCTCCTCGTCATGGAGAGCGCCGGGATGATGAAGATGGCCACAGATGAGGGTTCCCCCCTCCGGCAGGGTGCCGGAACAGGGTCCCCATTGGTTTTTGGTGGTTCTGAAGGTTTTGCGGTGGCGGAACTCCCGATCTATTCTCTGTTCTGGAAGCTTTAGGGTACGTGGAGTTATATAGGCGGAAGAAGCACGTCAAGGGAGCCACAAGGGCCCCACGAGGCGGGGCGCGCCTAGGGGTGGCGCGCCCCACCTCGTGGCTTCCTCGTTCCTTCCTTGACGTGGGGTCCAAGTCCATCCGGTAGCTTTCCTTCCAAAAATAACTTCTCCAGTTGATTTCGTTCCGTTTTGACTACGTTTGATATTCCTTTTCTTCGAAATACTGAAATAGGCAAAAAACAACAAATCTGGGCTGGGCCTACGGTTAATAGGTTAGTCCCAAAAGTAATATAAAAGTGGATAATAAAGCCCAATATTGCCCAAAACAGTAGATAATATAGCATGGAGCAATCAAAAATTATAGATACGTTGGAGACGTATCAGTACCTACACAAAAAAATAAGAACCTTGCAACCAACGCGATAAAGGGGTTGTCAATCCCTTCACGGCCACTTATATGATAGAGATAATAAGATAAATATTTTTGGTGTTTTATAATATAAACTGAAAGTAAAGATTGCAAAGTAAAATAGATTGGAAACTTATATGATAGAAAATAGACCCGGGGGCCATAGGTTTCACTAGTGGCTTTTCTCAAGGTAGCATAAGTATTACGGTGGGTGAACAAATTATTTTCGAGCAATTGATAGAAAAGTGCATAATTATGAGAATATCTAGGCATGATCATGTATATAGGCATCACAACCGCGACAAGTAGACCGAAATGATTCTGTATCTACTACTATTACTCCACACATCGACCGCTATGCAGCATGCATCTAGAGTATTAAGTTCATAAGAACGGGGTAACGCATTAGGCAAGATGACATGATGTAGAGGGATAAACTCAAGCAATATGATATAAACCCCATCTTTTTATCCTCGATGGAAACAATACAATCCGTGCCTTGCTGCCCCTGCTGTCACTAGGAAAGGACATCGCAAGATTGAACCCAAAGCTAAGCACTTCTCCCATTGCAAGAAAGATCAATCTAGTAGGCTAAACCAAACTGATAATTCGAGGAGACTTGCAAAGATAACAAATCATACATAAAGGAATTTAGAGGAGATTCAAATATTGTTCACAGATAATCTTGGTCATAAACCCACAATTCATCGGATCTCGACAAACACACCGCAAAAAGAATTACATCGAACAGATCTCCAAGAAGATCGAGGAGAACTTTGTATTGAGATCCAAAGAGAGAGAAGAAGCCATCTAGATAATAACTATGGACCCGAAGGTCTGTGGTAAACTACTCACACATCATCGGAGAAGCTATGGTGTTGATGTAGAAGCCCTCCGTGATCGATTCCCCCTCCGACGGAGCGCCGGAAAAGGCCCCAAGATGGGATCTCATGGGTACAGAAGGTTGCGGCGGTGGAAATATGGTTTCGTAGTGCTCCTAGATGTTTTTGGGGTATATGAGTATATATAGGAGGAAGAAGTAGGTCAGTGGAGCTGCGAGGGGCCCACGAGGGTGGGGGGTGTGCCCAGGGGGGCAAGCGCGCCTCCCTACCTCGTGTCCTCCTTGCTTCTTTCTTGACGTCCACTCCAAGTCCCCTGGATCACGTTTGTTCCAAAAATCACTCTCCCGAAGGTTTCATTCCGTTTGGATTCCGTTTGATATTCCTTTTCTGAAACACGAAATAGGCAAAAACAGCAATTTGCCTTTGGGCCTTGGTTAATAGGTTAATCCCAAAAATAATATAAAAGTGTATAATAAAGCCCATTAAACATCCAAAACAGATAATATAATAGCATGGAACAATCGAAAATTATAGATACGTTGGAGACGTATCAGTGCAATCTATGATGTCTCTTACTGATTTACCACTATCATTTTGGGGTTATGCATTAGAGACAGCTGCATGCACGTTAAATAGAGCACCATCTAAATCCGTTGAGACAACACCGTATGAACTATGGTTTGGCAAGAAACCTAAGCTGTCATTTCTTAAAGTTTGGGGTTGCGATGCTTATGTGAAAAAGCTTCATCCTGATAAGCTCGAGCCCAAATCGGAGAAGTGTGTCTTCATAGGATACCCAAAAGAAACTGTTGGGTACACATTCTACCACAGATCCGAAGGCAAGATCTTTGTTGCTAAGAATGGATCATTTCTAGAGAAGGAGTTTCTCTCGAAAGAAGTGAGTGGGAGGAAAGTAGAACTTGATGAGGTAATTGTACCTTCTCTCAAATTGGAAAGTAGCACATCAGAGAAATCCGTTCCCATGATGCCTACACCAACTGGAGAGGAAGTTAATGATGATGATCATGAAACTTCAGATCAAGTTACTACTGGACCTCGTAGGTCGAACAAAGCACATTCCGCACCAAGAGTGGTACGGTAATCCTATCCGGGAAGTCGTGTTTTTAGACCATGGCGAACCTACGAACTATGAAGAAGCTATGATGAGCCCAGATTCCTACAGATGGCTTGAGGCCATGAAATCTGAGATAGGATCCATGTATGAGAACAAAGTGTGGACTTTGGTGGACTTGCCCAATGATCGGCAAGCCTTTGAGAATAAATGGATCTTCAAGAGGAAGACGAACACGAATGAGACTTTCTACAAAGCTCAACTTGTCATAAAAGGTTTTCGACAAAGTTCAAGGAGTTGACTACAATGGGACTTTCTCACCTGTAGCGATGCTTAAGTCTATCTGAATCATGTTAGCAATTGCCATATTTTATGATTATGAAATCTGGCAAATGGATGTAAAAAATTACATGCCTTAATGGATGTTAAAGAAGCATTGTATATGATGCAACTAGAAGGTTTTGTCAATCCTAAAGGTGCTAACGAAGTGTGCGAGCTCCAGCGATCCATCTATGGACTGGTGTAAGCATCTCGGAGTTGGAATATACACTTTGATAAGGTGATCAAAGTATATGGTTTTATACAGACTTATGGTGAAACCTGTATTTACAAGAGAGTGAGTGGGAGCTCTGTAGCATTTCTGATATTATATGTGGATGACATATTATTGATTGGAAATGATATAGAATTTCTGGATAGCATAAAATGATACTTGAATAAGAATTTTTCAATGAAAGACCTCAGTGAAGCTACTTACGTATTGAGCATCAAGATCTATAGGGATAGATCAAGACGCTTAATTGGACTTTCAGAAAGCACATACCTTGACAAGATTTTGAAGATGTTCAAAATGGATCAGTCAAAGAAAGGGTTTTTGCCTGTGTTGCAAGGTGTGAAGTTGAGTAAGACTCAAAAGCCCGACCTTGGCAGAAGATAGAGAGAGAATGAAAGTCATTCCTTATGCCTCAGCCATAGGTTCTATAAAATATGCCATGCTGTGCACCCGACCTATTGTGTACCTTGCCATGAGTTTGACAAGGGGGTACAATAGTGATCCAAGAGTATATCACTGGGTAGCGGTCAAAATTATCCTTAGGTACCTAAAGAGGACTAAGAAAATATTTCTCGGTTATGGAGGTGCTAAAGAGTTCGTCGTAAAGAGTTACATCGATGCAAGCTTTGACACCGATCTGGATGACTCTGAGTCTCGGTCTGGATACATATTGGAAGTGGGAGCAATTAGCTAAGAGTAGCTCCATGCAGACCATTGTAGACATAGAAATTTGCAAAATACATACGGATCTGAATGGGGCAGCCCCGTTGACTAAACTTCTCTCACAAGCAAAACATGATCACACCTTATTACTCTTTGGGTGTTAATCACATGACGATGTGAACTAGATCATTGACTCTAGTAAACCCTTTGGTTGTTGGTCACATGGCGATGTGAACTATAGGTGTTAATCACATGGCGATGTGAACTATAGGTGTTATTCACATGACGATGTGAACTAGATTATTGGTTCTAGTGCAAGTGGGAGACCGAGGGAAATATGCCCTAGAGGCAATAATACAGTTGTTATTTTATATTTCCTTATATCATGATAAATGTTTATTATTCATGCTAGAATTGTATTAACTGGAAACTTGATACATGTGTGGATACATAGACAAAACACCATGTCCCTAGTAAGCCTCTACTAGACTAGCTCGTTAATAAAAGATGGTTAAGTTTCCTAAGCATAGACATGTGTTGTCATTTGCTGAATGAGATCACATCATTAGGAGAATGATGTGATGGACAAGACCCATCTGTTAGCTTAGCATATTGATCGTTCAGTTTTATTGCTATTGCTTTCTTCATGTCATATACATATTCCTTTGACTATGAGATTATGCAAGTCCCGGATACCGGAGGAATACCTTGTGTGCTATCAAATTTCACAACCTAACTGGGTGATTATAAAGATGCTCTACAGGTATCTCCGAAGGTGTTTGTTGGGTTGGCATAGATCGAGATTAGGATTTGTCACTCCGAGTATCGGAGAGGTATCTCTGGGCCCTCTCGGTAATAAACATCATAAGAAGCCTTGCAAGCATACTGACTAATGAGTTAGTTGCGGGATGATGTATTACGGAACGAGTAAAGAGACTTTCCAGTAATGAGATTGAACTAGGTATGTGGATACTGACGATCGAATCTCGGGCAAGTAACATACCGATGACAAAGGGAATAACGTATGCTGTCATTACGGTACGACCGATAAAGATCTTCTTAGAATGTGTGGGAACCAATATGAGCATCCAGGTTCCGCTGTTGGTTATTGACCGAAGAGGTGTCTAGGTCATGTCTACATAGTTCTCGAACCCGTAGGGTCCGCACGCTTCACGTTCGATGACGATTTTGTATTATATGAGTTATGTGATTTGGTGACCGAATGTTGTTCAGAGTCCTAGATGAGATCACGGACATGACGAGGAGTCTCGAAATGGTCGAGAGGTAAAGATTCATATATAGGACGATGATATTCGGACACCGGAAGTGTTCCGAGGGTACCGGGTACATATTGGGTCACCGGAAGGGGTTCCACGCACACCCGAGCAACTATATGGGACTAATGGGCCAAGAGGGGAAACACAGCACCCAGCAGGGGTTGCTGCATCCCCCATATGGGCCGTACCTTAGGAGGAAGGAACATGGGTAAGACAGAAGGAAGGGGAGGGATTCAGCCCCCCTTCCTTCCCTCCTCTCTCCTCTTTCCTTCCCCCTCCGGTGGATATGGTAAGGGGGGGGCGAATTGGACAAGGCCCCCAAGTAGGATTCCTCCTACTTGGGGCGCCCCTTGGCTGTCGTCCTCCCCCTCCCACATATATATACATGGGGATGGGGCGCCTAGAACACACACCAACAATAGTTAGTCGTGTGCGGCGCCCCCTCCACAGTTTACGCCTCCGGTCATATTCACGTAGTGCTTAGGCGAAGCCCTGCGCGAATCACTTCACCATCACCGTCACCACGCCCTCGTGCTGACGGGACTCTCCCTCGACACTTTGCTGGATCAAGAGTTCGAGGGGCGTCATCGAGCTGAACGTGTGCAGAACTTGGAGGTGCCGTACGTTCGGTGCTTGATCGGTCGGAATGAGAAGAATTTTGACTACATCAACCGCGTTGTCAAACGCTTCCTCTTTCGGTCTACGAGGGTACGTGGACGCACTCTCCCTCTCTCGTTGCTAGCATCACCTAGATAGATTTTGCGTGAGCGTAAGAATTTTTTTGAAATTGCATGCTACATTTCCCAACAGCTAGATGGCTTCTTCTCTCTCTTTGATTCTCAATACCATGTTCTCCTCGATGTTCTTGGAGATCTATCCGATGTAATCTTCTTTTGCGGTGTGTTTGTCGAGATCCGATGAACTATGGATTTATGATCAGCTTATCTATGAATATTATTTGAATCTTCTCTGAGTTCTTATATGCATGATTTGATATCTTTGTATTTCTCTTCGAATTATCGGTTTGGCTTGGCCAACTACATTGGTTCTTCTTGCAATGGGAGAGGTGCTTAGCTTTGGGTTCAATCTTGCGTGATATCACCCACTGACAAAGTAGGAGTAGCGAGACACATATTGAATTGTTAACATCGAGGATAAAAAGATGGGGTTTTCATCATTTTGCTTGAGTTTATTCCTCTACATCATGTCATCTTACTTAACGCGTTACTCTGTTCTTTACTAACTTAATACTCTAGATGCATGCTAGATAACGGTTGATGTGTGGAGTAATAGTAGTAGATCCAGGCAGGAGTCGATCTACTTGACACGGACGTGATTCCTATATTCATAATCATTGCCTTGGATATCATCATAACTTTGCGCTTTTCTATCAATTGCTCGACAGTAATTTGTTCACCCACCGTATTATTAGCCTTCAAGAGAGAAGCCTGTAGTGAAACCTATGGCCCCCGGGTCTATTTTCCATCATATTTGCTTCCGATCTACTATTTTGCAATCTTTTATTTTCGAATCTATAAGCCAAAAAAACCCAAAAATATTTAGTTATCTTTTATTTAGTTTTATCTATCTCTATCAGATCTCACATTTGCAAGTATCCGTGAAGGGATTGAAAACCCCTTTATCGTGTTGGGTGCAAGTGTTTGATTGTTTGTGTAGGTGCATCTATTGGGGTCTTGTGCATTTCTCCTAGTGGATTAATACTTTAGTTCTTAACTAAGAGAAATACTTATCTCTACTGTGCTGCATCACCCTTTCCTCTTCAAGGGAAAAACCAACCGCAAGCTCAAGAAGTAGCAGGAAGAATTTTTGGCGCCGTTGCTGGGGAGATCTACATCAAGCGTACCAAGCACCCATCATAAACTCTCATCTCTTGCATTACATTATTTGACATTTGCCTCTCGTTTTCCTCTCCCCACTTCTAAAACGTTTTCAGAAAAATACAAAAAGATTTTCCTTTTTATCCGCCTTTTTTCCATATGCCTTTTTGCTCGTTTGCTATCTTTGCTTGTGTTGCCATGTGCCTTCTATTTATTGCATCTTTGCTTGCTAAAAATATATTGATATGGATCCACTTAAAGTTTTCTACTTGGATCATCTTCGATCCATATGTGCTCGTGCTGAAACCCCAACTAGTTTAGTTGAGGGAAAATCTTTCATTTTGTGCGTCACCGTTTGTCTTAAAAAGGGAGACTCTTATGGAATCAAATAAATTGTTTGCTATGTTATGCTTGGAATCTTTGTGAACTTTCTGATTTTACTTGTTGCTCTAAGAACCCTAAGAAACACCTTCCCTACCTATGTGAGTTTAATGATAATGAAATCTTATCTTGTTATGAAAATGGTGTTTATAGTTACTATGATATCAAACAAATTGAAGAATTTTTTGCTTTTAAGGGTGCTTGTGAAGTTGCTTCTTTGATTGAAAAGTATGATATTACTCTACAAATCTGAAATTTTTTGACATACTTAAATATTACTATGAAAATATGCTCATATAATGCCGATGTTAAGGAATTTATTGAGAGAATGACCGTTGCTTTGGAAGAAAATAATGATATGCAATGAATCTATAGATAATTATGATTCCGCTGATTTGATTGAAATATCCCTTGATGAACATGATGCTTGCTATTCTTATGGCCACGATGCCAATATTTATGGAGATGAATTTGCTATAGTTTCTTATGTTAAACATGAGATTATTGCTATTGCACCCATACTTGATAGTTCCTTGAATCAAAAGCATGATTGCAATGATGTTATTATAAATTCTATTAGTGTCAATTGTGCTAATAATATGCAAAACCCCAAGCTTGGGGATGCTAGTTTTGCCATAATATTGAAAGTGGGTTTGGAAGAGTGTCAACTTTAGGAAATATTTATCCCACTACTTTGGAGTATGATCAATCTTATGAAATTTTTGATAAAAGTGAGTTTGGAGAAGTCATGACTTTGCTTGATGATAATCCCACTATTTTGGAAGAGTGTCAACTTTTCATGCATGTGGATCATGTTGAGAATATTTTATGTGATAGTTATATTGTTGAATTTGATTATGATCCTACATGTAATTATTATGAGAGAGAGGAAAATATGGTTGTAGAAATTTCCATGTTACTAAATTACCTCTCGTTACGTTGAGATTGCTATTGTTTCTTTCTTCTTCCTTGCATATGCTAGTTTTTTCTTGCCTTGATAATTTGTTTGCTTATAAGATGCCTATGCATAGGAAGTATGTTAGACTTAGATGTGTTTTTCACATGCTATATGATGCTCTCTTTGTGCTTCAATTCTTGTCTTTCATGTGAGCATCATCGAAATTATCATTGCCTGGCTAAGGGTGTTAAACAATAGCGCGTGTTGGGAGGCAACCAAATTTTATTTTTGTTCGTGCTTTTTTTGGTTCTGTTTTTCAATAAAGTTTTCATCTAGCCTCTGGTTAGATGTGTTTTTATATTTTAATTAGTGTTTGAGCCAAGTAAGACCTTTGGGATGGCTTACGATGATAGTTGATTTGATCGTGCTGAAAAACGGAAACTTTTGCGCCAAGTCACAAATTTTTTTTAAATCACAGAAGCATGATAAAATTCTGAATATTTTACACAACATTTATATACAAATTGCCTCTGTTGTCCTAATTTTTTAAAAAAAATTGGAGTTCTGAAGTATTCAAGTTCTGATTACTACTGACTGTTACATCTTTGTGATTCTGGTTTCTATGTGTTGTTTGCTTATTTTGATGATTCTATGGGTAGTATCGGGGGGGGGGGGGGGTATGAACCATGGAGAAGTTGGAATACATTAGATATTACACCAATGTAAATAAAGAATGAGTTCATAACAGTACCAAAAGTAGTGATTTTATATTCTTATGCTAACGGATCTCATGAGTTTTCTGTTGAGTTTTGTGTTGTGAAGTTTTCAAGTTTTGGGTAAAGATTTGATGGACTATGGAATAAGGAGTGGCAAGAGCCTAAGCTTGGGGGTCCCAAAGGCACCCCACGGTAATATTCAAGGACAACCAAGAGCCTAAGATTGGGGATGACCCGGATGGCATCCCCTGTTTCGTCTTCATCTATCGGTAAATTTACTTGAGGCTATATTTTTATTCACCACATGATATGTTGTGATGCCTGGATAATTAAGGTAGAATAATCCTCTGTTAATGATGCCATGTCACCACTATTACTCTTGCTAAACCTCACTTGTTTCAAACACAGGTCAAATTCAAATTCCGAAAACAAGTCAAATTCCTATTTCTTCAAACTGTCAAGTAAAAATGATCGATGGGTTGAAAATATTCGCTAACTAATTGTCATGAATGATTCAACATCATTTGGAAATTAAAACAGTTCCAAATCAGCTTTTTCATATACTTTTCCATTTGTGAAAAATCCAAATCAATTCAAACTCCTCCCAAACTTTTTGTGGTAGTGCCAAATATTGTAATGTATTTATGTGGCCAAGTTTCACATTTTTACAAAGACCAATTGGCAGCTCAAAATATTACAAACAGATTCTGCAACAGAGTAAAAACAAAGTAAAAAGGAAAGGCCTAACTACTATTTGTTAATGGGCTCTAGTGCCATTACGCACGTTGGCCCGTCTAACAACATTGGCCCAGCCCACCTCCACCTCATCCCCAACCTCGCTAAGGAGGCGGGGGGATCGTGGCGGCCATCCCATGGCGCCCCTGGTCCCGTGGCGGCCATCCCCGCTCCCTCCATGTGGTTAAGAGGACGCCCTCGCCCTCCTCCCTCCCTTGCTGAACCCTAGCACGCCCCTTCCCATTCCCCTCGCCAGATCTACCAACTCCCGAACGCCTCCGTCGCCGCTGTTGCCGTCGACCTCACGGCCACCGTCGCCCTTACGCCGAGCTGGGAGGTCCCGCGGATCCACCATCGTCTGCTTTCAACTCGGACCCGACGCCGTTCATCTTCGATTCTGGCGCCGTCGAGCCCTCCCCGAGCCCACTTAGCACCTCTACAGGCTCGCAGTGAGCTTCTCCTCCGATTCCCCCTATTTTCCCCCTTCGAATCCATCATCATAGACGCCGTCCCACGTGCGCTGCCGCTCACCATGGCCGGAACTCATCCGCGTACGCTCGCTCATGTGCTCCTGCTGCTCATGGTTGTGCTTCTATTGCTATTACCGCATAGCTGCTGTTGGTGCTGCTGCCAGGTACTGCCGCTCCCGCTTGCCGCCGCCACCGGCGGCTGCTCGCCGTGCAGCCGTCCCGCTATTCCCACTGTGGCCAGCGCCTGTTCGCACGCCCCCGCTCGCCGCTGCGTGCTGCCGCTGTTGCCCGCCTCTGCTGGCGCCATGGTCGTTTCATGCGTGCGCGCCTTTGCCCGCGAGCTTACTGCTGCTGCTCTTCGCTGTTGCGTTGCTGCTGCGCTGCACTACTACTATTCTTTGCTTAGCTGCTGCTATACACTGAAGCTAGCCATGGCCAAGTGCCTCGGCGTGGCGTGTGTGAGCACAACCCTGAGGCGTTGTGCCTCTGGCACTTGCCCCTTTTAATTAGTAGTAGGTTTAGTTTAGGAGTATTTTAGTACTAGTTTAGTCTATAGAGCAAATGACATGTGGCCCCACTAATTTAAATTAATTTAGACAATAATCTACCTCTATGACACTTACATGTGGGTCCCCTGTCCAGTTTGACCAGTCAAATTGTTGAGTGGGTTGACCCATTCTATGACATGTGGCCCCATTTGACATCAATAGTTGACTGGTCAACTGCTGACCGGACACCCCCTGGACCCCACCAGTCAGCCTCCGTGGCTAGCACATAGTTGGGCAAACTTGGTATTTTCTGTTTATTTGTGAATTAAAATAAATGCGGAAATTGTTTAAAATCTTTGAAAAATCATAAAAAATAATCTATAGCTCGGATGAAAAAGTTTTATACATGAAAGTTGCTCAAAATAATGAGATGAATCCGAATACGCTCTCCGTTCATCTGTCACCTGCCCCTAGCATAGCGAACATGCAACCTTCCCCCTCCGTTTCGTCTCCCCGAAAATGCCAAACTTCGGGAAAACATTCCCGGATGTTTCCACCCTTCGCCGGTAGCGTGTAGCACCGCGTTAGAACACGTCTAGCTCTGTCTATTGTCCTGTTATGCACTTTCCTGCTATGTATTTATTGTTTATTCCCCCTCTTCTCTCTGGTAGACCCCCGAGACCGCTGTTGATGTCCATGTGATCGACTACGTCACCGACGACCCTTCTTCCCTTTCAGCGGAGCTTCCAGGCAAGCCCCCCTTTGATCATCCCTATATCGCCCATTCCATTCTATCATGCTTGCATTAGATTTTGCTACTGTAATTGATTGCTCCTATTCTGATGCATAGCCTGCTTTTGTACCTGCTATTGTTACCTACCTGCTTATCCTAAACTGCTTAGTATAGGTTGGTCAGAGATCCAGCAGTGACCACCACCTTGTCCTTGTTGCCCCTGCTTCGTCATCGACGACTCGATCAACGTGATCGACGACCAGAGCCCGACACCTCACATCACATCACACCCCTTTTTGTTGCTCGACTCTGCAGAGTCACCATCGAGTGCCGAGGGTGGAACCTCTTACATCACTCATGATGAGATCTCTGTAGTGCAGCTATTCGGTCCTGGTCAACGAGGGTGATCTCCTCTTTCACCATTCCTGATATGGCTCTGTCGTGCAACACCTCAAGTGTGAACCTCGAGGGTGGATCCTCTTACGTTCACCTAGATGATCACATCGAGTGGAATCCATCGGGGGTGATTCCTCAGGTTTTCCCCTTGATGTTTGGACACACAGTTACCTTGACTTTAGTTGAGACATTGGTGAAAGTCGGGCGGGCCCGGAGAGCACCCGAGGAGTTGTGACTGTGGCGGCTGGCTGTTTAGCGGTATCACCCAGGACGGGTGATAGCTCCGGACTTGTCCCGACAGCCGTCACTTCTTTTAATAATGTACTAACAGGTTTGGGTATTTGTTCTGAGTTGGCCTCTGGCCTTTACGCACTAACCACCACGCGAGAATAGTTATGGGCCTCGACATCGCAGTATCAGCCGAAGCTTTGTCAGACGTCTAGTTCAGCAAGGCGGCACGGTCGGATCGTGCTGGCCATCCAAGGCGGTGCTGGTATCCACCCTGTGCGCAATGACCCGGAGTGCAACGGGCGATGGGCCCAAGACCCCAGGGCGCTTAGTATGTAGACCGGCGGGGACCTCTCTGCTGAGCCTAGGTAGGGCTGCGACGTGTTGATCTTCCGAGGCCGGGCATTGACCCTAGAAAGGTGTGTCCGGCCAGAGTGATCGAGCGTGTTGGAAAAAGTGGTGCACCCCTCCAGGGAAGATATATATAATCGAATACCGTGTCCATGGTAATGGACGTTCAGACTTGTATCCTGATCTTATACAACTAGAAATGGATACTTGATATATGATGGATATGTGGCTCCGAGATTGCTTTCTCGCAGGGAGTCGAGAAGGATCTCTGGGCGTTATTGTTACAACATGCTTGTTAATTATAAACTGCTATTCTTTACTCTTCTACATGCTGCAAGACGCTTGGAGCTGCTTGAAGATGCTAGTCTTCGATAGACTGGACCTTCCCCTCTATTCTGGCATTCTGCAGTTCAGTCCACAGATATAGCCCTTCCATTTGATACCAATGCATACTTAGTATAGATCTGATGCTTGCAAGTACTTTGGATGAGTACTCACGGTTGCTTTGCTACCCCTTTTCCCCCTTCCTTTCTTCTTTCCGGTTGATGCAACCAGATGGTGGATCCACAGGGCGGATGCCACCGCCGGCGAATCTGCTACTTGGAGACCGCCGATGACCAGGAGTAGTTAGGAGGTCCCAGGCATGAGGCCTTGCCTCTTCGACCGCTGTTGTTTTTGTGTTTGCCTCCTTAAGGCAGTCTTGTCTAACTTATGTCTGTACTCAGATATTGTTGCTTCCGCTGACGCTTGTGTATCGAGCTTGTATTCGAGCCATCGAGGCCCCTGGCTTGTAATATGAAGCTTGCATTATTTTATTTGTGTCTAGAGTTGTGTTGTGATATCTTCCTATGAGTCCCTGATCTTGATCGTACACGTTTGCGTGTATGATTAGTGTACGGTCAAATCATGGGCGTCACAAGTTGGTATCAGAGCCGACTACTTGTAGGAACCCCCTTTGCAACTCCTTGGCCGAAGTTGAGTCTAGTCTTTGAAAAACTGATTTACTAACATGGCCGTGTGGCTTACGGGCCCACGTCGCCAAATGGGTGGTATTAGGATCTTTTACTTCTCGTCTATACTCTGGGATTCTGATCTCTCCTCTATTCGGGTTAACTGATTTGCTAACTCTAACATTAGGTTCTCGTGATCACATCCACCCGGAGATTTGTATTACGCCTTTCTCGAGTTGAGGGCCAAGTTCTGCTTCACAATATTCGCTGACCGTAGGATCCTCTTATCGAGGGAACCCTGCATCTTCAATTGCTAATCCCTCGCTCCAGAGGTTTTCCCCGACATTGATTTAGCCTTTGCTATGTCCCGTTATTGTATCCCTCCATCGCATGCATGCGTGCCGCCTAGTATGCCTATGATGTTTCTGTTGTCCGAACCCGTACGAGGAACATGTAGTTGACTCCGCATATGTACCAGTATGTCTTCAATGACTATTGCTTTGTACATACTGCGCTTTTTCTCATTGTTTTGATTACATCACGAGTGGATCCTTACACTTGCTCCACCCCTTGCCAAAATACCCCATGTTGCTTATAAGAAGGATGGTTAGACCCGCTGGTCGTGACCGCCTGAATACATGACCGGAATGATACAACAGTTGAGCTGAATTGCCAGTCCATGGTAGGAGTCATGACTCAGTTTCCGCATCCCAATATGAATCAGCAACCCTCCCTAGTGAATCTGCAATACTTTGCGCGTCTCAACCCTGTCAGCTACCGCAGCTTAACTCAGTCCCTTGATGTTGATGACTAACTCCGTGACATCACCTTCGAGTTGGAGCCAGCTGATGTAGCCCCTGCCAACTACGTCACCTTCGCGGCTTATTACCTGAATTTCCCGCTGCTCAATGGTGGGATAGCCACAGTCGTTCCTTATCTGTTGGAACCGCCATCACTTGGCTAGAATTCCAAGCTACATTCTGCGGGCCAATGTCGAACCACCATGGTTAGTCACAACGTCTCAGTTGAAATTGAAGGGTTGGAAGTCCATGTTTCCCTCATTGTTTTGAAGCCATCCAATATCGACCTCCTTCTGGGAATGAAATGGTTGAAAACACATACTGTTTCTATCACTTGCGCCACTAAAACTGTCTATCTACTACATCCTTCAGATGATATAGGAAACTACCATGCTCATCTTGTTCGAAATGCCGAACCACGGATTTATTCGTTGATCACGTTAGACGCTTCTCCTCTAGTGAGAATTGAAAACGCTCCATTCGTTTGTGAATTCCAGGATTTCTTTCCAGAAGAACTACCCAGTCCATGACCTTGAACTTGCTGCAGTTAAATTTGCACTGAAATTGTGGCAGCATTTCCTTCTTGGTAATCATTGCGACATCTTGGCCGATCATCAACGTGTGAAGTAATTGTTTACTCAGCTAGATCTCGATCTTCGTCAATAGCAATTTATGAAAACAATTTCAGACTATGACTACGGTATTCTTATACCCCTGCCAAGGCTAATGTCATGGTCGATGCCCTGAGTCGTAAGTCTTATTGCAACAATCCCATGGCTTATAAACCTCAACCCCTGCACGATGATCTCACTTACAAAGAGCATACAGTCTGCGTTCTCGATCAAGCTGAACGTCGCACCGTCAGAGGGCTATCAAAATTCTAAAAGTTCAGCGGTCAAATCCTTCTAAAGATAGAAGCCATTTGAGAATCGAGGATCGTCTTCCTGATGAATACCTCATTTTTGTTTCCTTCTACTTCCTAAATCTCGGGACGAGATTTCTTGTAGTGGAAGATAATTGTGACGCCCGGATAATTAAGTTACAATAATTCTCTGTTAATGATGCCATGTCACCACTATTACTCTTGCTAAACCTCACTTGTTTCAAACACAGGTCAAATTCAAATTCCAAAAACAAGTCAAATTTATATTTCTTCAAACTGTCAAGTAAAAATGATCGATGGGTTGAAAATATTCGCTAACTAATTGTCATGAATGATTCAACATCATTTGGAAATTAAAACAGTTCCAAATCAGCTTTTTCTTATACTTTTCCATTTGTGAAAAATCCAAATCAATTCAAACTCCTCCCAAACTTTTTGTGGTAGTGCCAAATATTGTAATGTATTTATGTGGCCAAGTTTCACATTTTTACAAAGACCAATTGGCAGCTCGAAATATTACAAACAGATTCTGCAACAGAGTAAAAACAAAACAAAAAGGAAAGGCCTAACTACTATTTGTTAATCGGCTCTAGTGCCATTATGCACGTTGGCCCGTCTAACAACATTGGCCCAGCCCACCTCCACCTCATCCCCAACCTCGCTATAAGAGGCGGGGGGATCGTGGCGGCTATCCCATGGCGCCCCTGGTCCCATGGCGACCATCCCCGCTCCCTCCATGTGGTTAAGAGGACGCCCTCGCCCTCCTCCCTCCCTTGCCGAACCCTAGCGCGCCCCTTCCCATTCCCCTCGCCAGATCCGCCCACTCCCGAATGCCTCCATCGCCTCTGTTCCCGTCGACCTCACGGCCAACGTCGCCCCCACGCCGAGCTGGGAGGTCCCGCTGATCCACCATCGTCTGCTTCCTCCTCCTCGTGTACGGGATCAAGCTGGGCCAGCCCCGAGCTCCGCCATCGACCTCGCCTTCAACTCGGACCCGACGCCGTTCATCTTTGATTCCGGCGCCGTCGAGCCCTCCCCGAGCCCACTTAGCACCTCTACAGGCGCGCAGTGAGCTTCTCCTCCGATTCCCCCTATTTTCCACCTTCGAATCCATCACCATAGATGTCGTCCCACGCACGCGGCCACTTACCATGGCCGGAACTCGTCCGCGTACGCTCGCTCATGTGCTCTTGCTGCTCGTGGTTGTGCTTCTATTGCTATTACCGTGTAGCTGCTGCCAGGTACTGCCGCTGCCGCTTGCTGCCGCCACCGGCGGCTGCTCGCCGTGCAGTCGTCCCGCTAGTCCCGTTGTGGCCAGCGCCTGTTCGCACGCCCCCGCTTACCGCTGCGTGCTGCCGCTGTTGCCCGCCTCTGCTGGCGCCATGGCCGTTTCGTGCGCGGCGGCGCCTTTGCCCATGAGCTTCTTGATGCTGCTCTTTTGCTGTTGCGTTCTTCTGCTGCTGCACTACTACTATTCTTTGCTTAGCTGCTGCTATACACTGAAGCTAGCCATGGCCAAGTGCCTCGGCGTGGCGTGTGTGAGCACAACCACGAGGCGTTGTGCCTCTGGCACTTGCCCCTTTTAATTAGTAGTAGGTTTAGTTTAGGAGTATTTTAGTACTAGTTTAGTCTATAGAGCAAATGACATGTGGCCCCACTAGTTTAAATTAATTTAGACAATAATCTACCTCTATGACACTTACATGTGGGTCCCTGTCTAGTTTGACCAGTCAAACTGTTGACTGGATTGACCCAGTCTATGACATGTGGCCCCATTTGACGTCAATAGTTGACTGGTCAACTGCTGACCGGACACCCCCTGGACCCCACCAGTCAGCCTCCGCGGCTAGCACATAGCTGGGTACACTTGGTATTTTCTGTTTATTTGCGAATTAAAATAAATGCAAAAATTATTTAAAATCTTTGAAAAATCATAGAAAATGATCTGTAGCTCGGATGAAAAAGTTTTATACATGAAAGTTGCTCAGAACGACGAGACAAATCCGAATATGCTCTCCGTTCATCTATCACATGCACCTAGCATAGCGAACATGCAACCTTCCCCCTCCGTTTCGTCTCCCCAAAAATGCCAAACTTCGGGAAAACATTCCCGGATGTTTCCGCCCTTCGCCGGTAGCGTGTACCACCGCGTTAGAACACGTCTAGCTCTGTCTGTTGTCTTGTTATGCACTTGCCTGCTATTTATTTATTATTTCTTCCCCCTCTTCTCTCCGGTAGACCCCGAGACCGCTGTTGATGTCCATGTGATCGACTACGTCACCGACGACCCTTCTTCCCTTTCAGCAGAGCTTCCAGGCAAGCCCCCCTTTGATCATCCCGATATCGCCCATTCCATTCTCTCATGCTTGCATTAGATTTTGCTACTGTAATTGATTGCTCCTATTCTGATGCATAGCCTGCTTTTGTCCCAGCTATTGTTACCTACCTGCTTATCCTAAACTGCTTAGTATAGGTTGGTTAGAGATCCAGCAATGACGACCACCTTGTCCTTGTTGCCCCTGCTTCGTCATCGATGACTCGATCAACGTGATCGACGACCAGAGCCCGACACCTCACATCACATCACACCCCTTTTTGTTGCTCGACTCTGCAGAGTTACCATCGAGTGTCGAGGGTGGAAGCTCTTACATCACTCATGATGAGATCTCTGTAGTGTAGCTATTCGGTCGTGGGGAACGAGGGTGATCTCCTCTTTCACCATTCCTAATACGGCTCTGTCGTGCAACACCTCAAGTGTGAACCTCGAGGGTGGATCCTCTTATGTTCACCTTGATGATCACATCGAGTGGAATCCACCGGGGGCGATTCCTTGGGTATTCCCCTTGATGTTTGGACACACGTTTCCTTGACTTTACTTGAGACATTGGTGATAGTCGGGCGGGCCCGGAGAGCACCCGAGGAGTTGTGACGGTGGCGGCTGGCTGTTTAGCGGTATGACCTAGGAGGGGTGATAGCTCCGGACTTGTCCCGACAGCCGTCACTTCTTTTAATAACGCACTAACAGGTTTGGGTATTTGTTCTGTGTTGGCCTCTGGCCTTTACGCACTAACCACCACGCGAGAATAGTTATGGGCCTCGACGTCGCAGTATCAACCGAAGCTTTGTCAGACGTCCAGTTCAGCATGGCGGCACGGTCGGATCGTGCTGGCCATCCGAGGCGGTGCTGGTATCCACCCTCCGCGCAACGACCCGGAGTACAACGGGCGATGGGCCCAAGACCCCGGGGCGTTTAGAATGTAGACCGGTGGGAACCTCTCTGTTGAGCCTAGGTAGGGCTGCGACGTGTTGATCTTCCGAGGCCGGGCATGGACCCTAGAAAGGTGTGTCCGGCCAGAGTGATCGAGCATGTTGGAAAACGTGGTGCACCCCTGCAGGAAGACATATATTCGAATACCGTGTCCACGGTAATGGACGTTCAGACTTGTATCCTGATCTTATACAACTAGAAATGGATACTTGATGTGTGATGGATATGTGGCTCCGAGATTGCTTTCTCGCATGGAGTCGAGGAAGGATCTCTGGGCGTTATTGTTACAACATGCTTGTTAATTATAAACCGCTATTCTTTACTCTTCTACATGCTGCAAGACGCTTGGAGCTGCTTGAAGATGCTAGTCTTTGATAGGCTAGGCCTTCCCCTCTATTGTGGCATTCTGCAATTCAGTCCACAGATACAACCCTTCCATTTGATACCAATGCATACTTAGTATAGATCTGATGCTTGCGAGTACTTTGGATGAGTACTCACGGTTGCTTTGTTACCCCTTTTCCCCCTTCTTTCTTCTTTCCGGTTGATGCAACCAGATGGTGGATCCCAGGAGCCAGATGCCACCGCCGACGGATACTGCTACTTGGAGACCGCCGACGACCAGGAGTAGTTAGGAGGTCCCAAGCAGGAGGCCTTGCCTCTTCGATCGTTTTTGTTTTTGTGTTTGCCTTCTTAAGGCAGTCTTGTCTAACTTATGTCCGTACTCGGATATTGTTGCTTCCGCTGATGCTTGTGTATCGAGCTTGTATTCGAGCCTCGAGGCCCCTGGCTTGTAATATGAAGCTTTCATTATTTTATTTTTGTCTAGAGTTGTGTTGTGATATCTTCTCGTGAGTCCCTGATCTTGACCGTAAACGTTTGTGTGTATGACTAGTGTACGGTCGAATCGGGGGCGTCACATATGTGTTTTGCTTGGAGCATCTTGTATGATATGAGTCTTTGCTTTTAGTTTGCCACAATCATCCTTGCTGTACACACCTTTTGAGAGGGACACGCATGAATCATGATTTATTAGAATACTCTATCTTTTGAGCTAGGCAATTTTGCTCTAGTGCTTCACTTATATCTTTTTAGAGCACGACGGTGGCTTTATTTTATAGAAATTGTTGAACTCTCATGCTTCACTTATATTATTTTGAGAGTCTCTCTAAACAGCATGGTAATTATCTTTGTTTATGAATTTAGTCCTAATATGATGGGCATCCAAGAGGGATATAATAAAAACTTTCATATAAAGTGCATTGAATACTATGTGAAGTTTGATTCCTTATGATTGTTTTGAGATATAAAGATGGTGATATTAGAGTCATGCTAGAGAGTAATTGTGGATTGGTAGAAATACTTGCGTTAAAGTTTGTGATTCCCGTGGCATGCACGTATGGTGAACCGTTATGTGATGAAGTCAGATCATGCTTTATTTATTGATTGTCTTCCTTATGAGTGGCGGTCGGGGACGAGTGATGGTCTTTTCCTACCAATCTATCCCCCTAGGAGCATGCGTGTAGTACTTTGTTTCAATGACTAATAGATTTTAGCAATAAGTATGTGAGTTCTTTATGACTAATGTTGAGTCCATGGATTATACGCACTCTCACCCTTCCATCATTGCTAGCCTCTCTAGTACCCCGCAACTTTTGCCGGTGCCTTACACCCACCTTATACCTTCCTCAAAACAGCCACCATACCCACCTATTATGGCATTTCCATAGCCATTCTGAGATATATTGCCATGCAACTTCCACCATTCTGTTTTAACATGACACACTCCATCATTGTCATATTGCTTTGCACGATCATAAAATAGCTAGCATGATGTTTACATGGCTTGTCTGTTTTTGATGCCATTTGCTATGCTAGATCATTGCACATCCCGGTACAGCGCCGGAGGCATTCATATAGAGTCATATTTTGTTCTAAGTATCGAGTTGTAATTCTTGAGTTGTAAGTAAATAAAAGTGTGATGATCATCATTATTAGAGCATTGTCCCATGTGAGGAAAGGATGATGGAAGCTACGATTCCCTCACAAGTTGGGATGAGTCTCCGGACTTTACAAAAATAAAAGAGGCCAAAGAAGCCCACAAAAAAGGAGAAAAAAGAAAAAAAAAGAAAAAAATGAGAGAACAGAGAGAAGGGGCAATGTTACTTTCCTTTTCCACACTTGTGCTTCAAATTAGCACCATGATCTTCATGATAGAGAGTCTCCTATGTTGTCACTTTCATATACTAGTGGGAATTTTTTATTATAGAACTTGGCTTGTATATTCCAACGATGGGCTTCCTCAAATTGCACTAGGTCTTCGTGAGCAAGCAAATTGGATGCACACCCACTTAGTTTTATTTTTGAGCTTTCATACACTTATAGCTCGTAGTGCATCTGTTGCACGGCAATCCCTACTCCTTACATTGACGTCAATTGATGGGCATCTCCATAGCCCGTTGATTAGTCTAGTTAATGTGATACTTTCTCCTTCTATGTCTTCTTTATATTACCTCCATCACCATACTCTACTCCACCCATAGTCCTATATCCATGGCTTGCGCTCATGTATTGCGTGAGAGTTGAAAAAGCTAAAGCGCGTTAAAAAGTATGAACCAATTGCTTGGCATGTCATCGGGGTTGTGCATGATAAATACTTTGTGTTAAGAAGATGGAGCATGACAATACTATATGATTTTGTAGGTATAACTTTCTTTAGCATTTATATTTTGAAAGACATGATTGTTTTGTTAGTATGCCTTATTATTATAGTTTTTATGTCAAACTATAGACTATTGCTTTGAATCATTCGGATCTTAATATTCATGCCACAAAATAGAGATTACATGACGAACATGATAGGTAGAATTCCACATTAAATTCTATTTTTATCATTTACCTACTCGATGACGAGCATAAATTAAGCTTGGGGATGCTTGATACGTCTCCAATGTATCTATAATTTTTTATTGTCCAATGCTATTATAGTATTAATCTTGGATGTTTTATATGCAACTTTATGCAATTATATATCATTTTTTCGGACTAACCTATTAACTTAGTGCCCAGTGCCAGTTGCTGTTTTTTGCTTGTTTTTTGGCTTTTCAGGAAATCAATATCAAACAGAGAAAAAACTTTGGATTAATTTTTTCTAGACCAGAATAGACCCTAGAAGGTTTGGGAGAAGACCTGAAGAGTCATGAGGGAGTGACAAGCTCGAGAGGAGCGCCCCCAAGATTGTGGGATCCTCGTGGCACCTCTTGACCTAATTCCGCCTCTATAAATTCTCAAATATTCCCCTGACATCAGAGAGCCACCCAAAATAATTTTTATGCCGCTACAAGTTTCTGTTCTCCTGAGATCCCATTTGGAGGCCTTCTTCGGTACTCCGCCGGAGGGGGAATCGATCACGGATGGGCTCTACATCAACCTTGCTGTGAGTAGTTTACCTCAGACCTACGGCTCCATAGCTAGTAGCTAGACTGCTTCTTCTCTGAGTTTGATCTTCAATACAATGTTCTCCTCGATGTTCTTGGAGATCTATTCGATGTAATCACTTTTTGCGGTGTGTCTGTTGGGATCCGATGAATTGTGAGTTTATGATCAGATTATTATTTGAGTCTTCTCTAAACTCTTTTACGCATGATTATTATAGCTCTGTATTTCTCTCCGATCTATTGATTTGGTTTGGCCAACTAGATTGATTTTTCTTGCAATAGGAGAGGTGCTTTGTAATGGCTTCAATCTTGCAGTTCTCAATCCCAGTGAAAGAACAGGACATGAAAAGATGGGGTTTATTCATGTGTGAGTTTACTTTGTCTACATCATGTCATATTGCTTAAGGCGTTACTCCGTTCTTTATGAACTTAATACTCTAGATGCATGCTGGATAGCGGCCGATGTGTGGTGTAATAGTAGTAGATGCAAAATCATTCGGTATACTTGTCTCGGACGTGATGCCTATATACATGATCATTGCTTTGGATATTTCCATGATTATTTGCTTTTCTATCAATTGCCCAACAGTAATTTGTTTACCTACCGTATGCTATTTTCAAGAGAGAAAACTCTAGTGAAAAGTATGGCCCCCAGGTCTATTTTCATCATATATCAAAAAACAAAAACACTTTGCTGCAATTTTCTTTGCTTTATTTTAATTTTTTTTTATTTATCCATCTACCTATACAATATTTGATCCTTGCAATTAACCACCGAGGGATTGACAGCCCCTTGTTCGCGTTGGGTGCTAGTATTTCTATTTTGTGTGCAGATCCTGTTCACGAGGTGTTGTGTGGTTCTCCTACTGGATTGATAACCTTGGTTCTTAACTAAGGGAAATACTTATCTCTACTATACTGCATCATCCTCTCCTCTTCGAGGAAATCCCAACGCAGCTCGCAAGTAGGAATGCTGGCAGGATGTTCTTCGTCCCTACGTGGTCGTCCCTTTGTCCGATGGAGTTGCCATGAAGCTCGGTCGGCCCGTGTATCACTTTGGTGAGCTTCGCCAGTAGATCCTGGTTTTTGGATGCCCTTTAACTTGTTCACCAACGCTACTGATGCCTGTATGCTCAGGGTTGGTGAAAGATTTTTGGTCGTGTCGTTATGTTCTGAGAGGCTTATGTTGCCCCGCAGTCAGAAGTCGTCTCCTGAACTTGTTGGCTTGTACGAAGGATGAGCTCTAGGGGGAGGTCAGCTTGCTCGCATGCAACGGTTTCTAGGGCATAACGTTGGAGCCACACATGTCGCTTCAGCGCGCATATCCTTTTGGCTTCTGTTGATAGTGTCACTTGTCGTTGCCTTGAATGGGCGTCGTGGGGCGCCTGATAGCGCTAGCTATCGTGCTTGGGGATGAAACTGCTGTGTCAGCTAGGGCATGTTCAGTGTCCCCTAGAGTGAATAATTCCTAGGGCTCGACCTCTGCTGAGTGTGGATCGGGGGGGGGGGGCAGCTAATCCGGGGGATGGAGGAGAGCTCCTTTTGCGTTTCTGGTCCTGCTATTGTCGTGGTCGACCATGGTGTTGCGCCATCGCTTGCCTCGGCCTATGCCTCCATTGCCATCATCTTATGTTATGAGATCGGTTGTGGAACATATTCATTGATCTCCTCTGTGGCCTCCCGCGAGGCGTCGACTGCTGCAGTGGCCTTCTACTCTTGTCGGGGCTTCCAATGCTCGGAGGCCCATTCGTGGCTGGTGGAGCTGTGATTTCTCCGGCCTCGTCGCGTTGTGAGGCTGGTTCGCTGTCAACTTCCTCGTGGTCGGAGAATGATAGTAGATTGACTGTGTCGATGCTGTAATCTGAGATTGTTTCATCAAGAAAACAATCCTCTAGCGTGTGGTCGCAGATCATGGCGACAAACTGTATGTTTTTTTGGGGGTGCTGATGGAGCTACTGCTGATATGCAACCCCTGAATTTCACAGTCCGACTGAGAAGAGGCGGTTTAGGTCAGACGGTAAGGTCGCCAAGATCGGAAACCTGTCCCGTGTCTCGTGCTAAATAGGTGGTAGGCATATTCATAGGTCGCCACGAGCATTGCTAGTGAAGGCGATGCTGCCAATGTATTCTGCCTACATGGTGGGCCGGTGGGTTATTGATGTTGAGCCGGCCCGCCCCGTCAGTGGTGAATATGAGTGAGCCGAAAGTTAGGCTCTCCTTCGGTGGAAGGCCGCTGGAGGTATAAAAATATTCAATCTCTAGCCGGCGCTGCTCGCGCCTTGCATGCCAACTGACGGTGGAAAATACCGTCAGATCCCTCGGTAGGGATCCAAGCGCAGCTGAAAGTCTTAGATCGGAGGTCGCACAGAGGGTTTATCCAGGTTTGGGCCTCTGTAGAGTAATACCCTACATCCTGCTTGCTTTTGTTATTCATGGTGGGGGGATACCTCGTGCGAGGAGTTACAATGGTGTATGAGATTGCTGCCGAATCTGAGATGAGATGCCCTAGATGGTTGCTCGATCTTACTTTATATAGGTACGGAGGTCTAGGGTTTACATGGTAGTATATGCGATCTGGGGCACCGCCGCGTCTTGGAGGGCACAAAGGTTCCGGCGCTCCTTTGAGGCTTCCCTTCTGTAATGGGCTAGGTGGGCCCCTGATAGGCACCGAGGACGGGCTCCCTTGAGAGAGCCAGCCCCAGTGTAGGACATTGTCACTTGGGAACCCCTTTCTGCTTCTTGGAGGTCTCACCCTTCACTTGGGTAGCCCTGAGACGGGTTGGCTTCATGCGGGCATCCAAGTTAGGGCTTACTTCCTACCCTGGTAGCAGGGGCTTCGAGTGGTATGTCGCTTAGATGGAAAACCCTTTTATAAAATCAGTAAGAAGGCATTAAATGATGTCTACTATGCAACTTTACTTCTTGTAGACTCTGTAGGGCCTCCAAGCGCAGAGTTTTGTAGGACAGTAGCAAATTTCCCTGAGGTGGATGACCTAAGGTTTATCAATCCGTGGGAGGCGTAGGATGAAGATGGTCTCCGATATGCCCATTTTGCATCATGTTTTCCTACTGTTATTTATAGTTTTTTCATTCAATATAACACCTTGTGGAGTAATTTTAATTCCTTTTCTCTCATAATATGCAAGGTGTACACCAAGAGAGAGAATGCCGGCAGTTGGAATTCTGGACCTGAAAAAGCTATGTCAGAGATACCCTATTTGCACATCTCCAAATGACCTGAAATTTTATGGAGAATTATTTTGGAATATATAATAAATATTGGAGAAAAGAAATACTAGAGGGGGCCACCTAGGTGCCCACTAGGCACCAGGACACCACACCCCCCAGGCGCGCCCTGGTGGGTAGTGGGGGCCCTAGCCCACCTCCGGTGCCCATCTTCTGGTACATAAGGTCTTTTGACCTAGAAAAAATAAAGGGAGGACTTTCGGTACGAAGCACCACCGTCTCGAGGCGGAACTTGGGCAGGAGCACTTCTGCCCTCCGGCGGAGCGATTCTGCCGGGGGAACTTCCCTCCAGGAGGGGCAAATCGAAGCCATCGTCATCACCAACAACCCTCTCTTCTTGGGGAGGACAATCTTCATCAACATCTTCAAGAACACCATCTCATCTCAAACCCTAGTTCATCTCTTGTGTTCAATCTTTGTATCAAAACCTCAGATTGGTACATGTGGGTGACTAGTAGTGTTGATTACATCTTGTAGTTGATGCTAGATGGTTTATTTGGTGGAACATTATATGTTCAGATCCATTATGCTATTTATTATCCCTCTGATCTTGAGCATGAATATTATTTGTGAGTAGTTGCCTTTGATCTTGAGGCCATGGGAGAAGTCGTGTCATAAGTAATCATGTGAATTTGATATTCATTTGATATTTTGATGGTATGCATGTTGTGATTCCCTTAGTGGTGTTATCTGAACGTCGACTACATGACACTTCACCATCATTGGGCCTAAGGGAATGCATTGTGGAGTAGTTATTATATGATGGGTTGGTAGACTGAAAGAAGCTTAAACCCTAGCTTATGTGCTATTTCATAAGGGGCTGATTTGGATCCATATGTTTAATGCTATGGTTAGATTTTATCTTAATTCTTCTTTTGTAGTTGCGGATGCTTTTGAGAGGGGTTAATTATAAGTGGGAGGTTTGTTCAAGTAAGAACAACACCCAAGCACCGGTCCACCCACATACCATATTATCAAAGTAGCAAATGCGAAACAAACCAACATGACGAAAGTGACTAGATGAAGTTCCCATGTGCCCCCAAGAACGCTTTGCTTATTATAAGAGTCTGTTCCAGCCTGTCCTTTGCTACAAAAAGGATTGGGCTACCTTGCTGCAATTTTATTACCAGTACTATTATTTTCTCGTTACAAATTATCTTGCTATCAAACTATCTGTTACCAAAATTTTCAGTGCTTGCACGAAACACCTTGCCAAAAACTGCTTGTCATTTCCTTCTGCTTCTCGTTGGGTTCGACTGTCTTACTATCGAAAGGACTACGATTGATCCCCTATACTTGTGGGTCATCAAGACTCTTTTCTGGCGCCGTTGCCGGGCAGTGAAGCGCCTCTAGTAAGTGAAATTTGGTAAGGAAAAACTTATATTACGCGTTGAATTTTATTATCACTTGTTACTATGGAAAAAAAATCCTTTGAGGGGTTTGTTCGGGGTATCTTCACCTCGATCAGAAGCACAAAGAGTTGCCGCTCAACCTACTGCACCTACTGAAAATATTGGTTATGATATTCCTTTGGGTATGATAGAGAAATTGCTAGCTAATCCTTATGCAGGATATGGAACACTACATCCTAATATGCACCTAATCTATGTGGATGAAGTTTGTGGATTATTTAAGCTTGCAGGTTTACCTGGAGATGAAGTTAAGAAGAAGGTTTTCCATTTATCTTTGTGGTTTAAAGAATTGACATGGTATATGCTATGTTATGATATTGGAGCTTGGGATTGGAACTGATTAAAATTGGAATTTCATCAAAAAAATTATCCTATGCATCTAGTTTATCGTGATCGGAATCACATATATAATTTTTGGCCTCATGAAGGAGAAAGTATCGCTCAATCTTGGGGGAGGATTAAATATATGATGTATACATGCCCCAATCATGAGCTCTCAAGGGAAATTGTCTTACATAATTTTTATGCATGGATTTCTCATGATGATCAAACCATGGTCAATTCTTCTTCTACTGGATCTTTTATGAAAAAAACTAGTGAATTCAGGTGGGACCTTCTTGAAATAATTAATTGTAACTCTGAAGATTGGGAACTCTACAAAGGTAATGAGTCAGGTATAACACTTAAGTTTGATTGTGTTAAATCATTTATGGATACCGATGCTTTTTGAAAGTTTAGAACTAAATATGGACTTGACTCTGAAATAGTAGCCTTTTTTTAATCATTTGCTACTCATATTAATCTCCCTAAGGAGAAGTGGTTTAAATATCATCCCCCCTATTAAAGAAAAGATTGAAGAGCCTTTTATAGATAAATAGGAAACTATCATTTACAATATTGATCTAGTTGTGCCAACTGCTTATATTGACAAACCACCTTTCCCTATTAGGATAAAGGAATATGCTAAGGTTTCGACCATGGTTAACAAGAAAAATATTAGAGCACCTAGACCCTCTGAAGAAATTAAAGTAGAACCTAGTGTTGCTATGATTAAAGATCTCTTGGTTGATAATATATATGGGCATGTTATTTATTTTTGCGATGAAGCTGCTAGAATTGCCAAAACAAATATTAAAGATAAGAATAGAACTGTTGTTGGCATGCGTGTTGTCTCAGTTAAAATAGGAGATCATTGTTATCATGGCTTATGTGATATGGGTGCTAGTGTGAGTGCTATCCCTTTTACTCCATACCAACAAATTATGAATGATATTGCACCTGCTTAAATAGAAGATATTGACGTTACTATTAAATTTGCTAATAGAGACACCATCACACCACTCGGGATTGTTAGAGATGTTGAAGTTTTGTGTGGGAAAATAAAATACCCAACTGATTTTCTAGTTCTCGGTTCTCCACAAGATGATTTTTGTCCCATTATATTTGGCAGACCTTTCTTGAACACTGTTAAAGCTAAGATAGATTGCAAGAAACAAACTGTCAGTGTTAATTTTGGTGATATGTCTCGTGAGTTTAACTTATCTAAGTTTTGTAAGCAACCTCATCATAAAGAATTGCCTAGTAAGTATGAAATAGTTGGTCTTGCTTCCATTGCCATACCACCTACTGATCCTTTATAACAATATTGGTTAGACCATGAAAATGATATGCACTTGCATGAAAGAAATGAAATAGATAGAGTGTTCTTTGATCAACAACCTATCCTTAAACACAATTTTCCTGTTGAAACTCTAGGAGGTCCTCCTCCACCTAAAGGTGATCTTGTGTTTGAATTAAAGCAATTGCCTGATACTTTGAAATATGCTGACCTTTATGAAAAGAAGACATATCCTATTATTATTAGTGCTAACCTTAGAGAGCATGAAGAAAAGTGATTATTGAAAATTCTGAGGAAGCACCATGCTGCTATTGGATATACTCTAGATGATCTAAAGGGCATTAGTCACACTCTCTGTCAGCACAAGATTAATATGGAACCCGATGCTAAACCGGTTGTTGATCACCAATGACGATTAAATCCTAAGATGAAAGAAGTAGTAAGAACATAAATACTAAAGCTTCTGGAAGCATGTATAATCTATCCCATAGCTAATAGTAGATGGGTAAGCCTTGTTCATTATGTCCCTAAGAAGGGAGGTATAACTGTTGTCCCTAATGATAATAATGAGCTTATCCCACAAATAATTGTGGCTGGCTATAGAATGGTAATTGATTTTATAAAATTAAATAAAGCCACTAGAAAAGATCTTTATCCTTTGCCTTTCATTGATCAAATGTTAGAAAGATTATCTAAGAACACACACTTTTGCTTTCTTGATGGATATTCTGGTTTCTCTCAAATACCTATATCACAACCTGATCAAGAGAAAACCACCTTTACTTGTCCTTTTAGAACTTATGCTTATAGACGTATGCCTTTTGGTTTATGTAATGCACCTGCTACCTTTCAAAGATGTATGACTACTATATTCTCTGACTTTTGTGAAAAGATTGTTGAGGTTTTCATCGACGATTTTTCTGTTTACAGAACTTATTTTGATGATTTGTTAAGCAACCTTGATCGACTTTTGCAGAGATGTGAACAAACTAATATTGTCTTGAATTGGGAGAAGTGCCACTTTATGGTTAATGAAGGTATTGTCTTGGAATATAAAATTTCTGAATGAGGTATTGAGGTGGATAAAGCTAAGATTGATACCATTGAGAAAATTTCATGTCCTAGAGATATTAAAGGTATTCAAAGTTTCCTTGGTCATGCTGGTTTCTATAGAAGGTTTATTAAAGACTTCTCTAAAAATTTCTAGGCCTCTTACCAAACTCTTGCAAAGAGATGTTCCATTTGTTTTTTATGATGACTATGTAGAAGCCTTTGAAACGCTTAAGAAAGCCTTAACTTCTGCACCATTGTTCGACCACCTGGTTGGAGCTTACCTTTTGAGATTATGTGTGATGCTAGTGATTTGGATGTAGGTGTTGTTCTAGGACAAAGAGTTGATAAGAAATTAAATATTATCCATTATTCTAGTAAAACATAATGGATAAATGTTACTACTGAGAAATAATTTATCACAAAGAAATTATGCTACTACTGAGAAGTTATGACAGTGCTCAAAGAAATTATGCTACTACTAAAAAAGAATTTTTAGCAGTTGTGTTTTCTTGTGATAAATTCAGATCTTACATTGTTGATTCTAAAGTGATTGTTCACATTGATCATGCTTCTATTAAATACCTTATGGAAAAGAAAAATGCTAAACCTAGACTCATTAGGTGGGTTCTTTTGTTCAAAAAATTGACTTGCATATCACTGATAGGAAGGGAGCTGAAAACCCCGTAGCTGATAACTTGTCTTGGTTTGAAAATATTCTTGATGACCGACTACCTATTGATGATAGCTTCCCTAATGAACAACTAGCTATAATAAATGCTTCTCATAATACTCCTTGGTATGCAGACTATGCTAATTATATTGTTGCTAAATTTATACCTCCTAGTTTCACATACCAACAAAAGAAAAAATTCTTCTATGATTTAAGACATTACTTTTGGGATGACCCACATCTTTATAAAGAAGGAGTAGATGGTATTATTAGACGTTGTATACATGAGCATGAAAAATCCTATGGAAATGTCACTCTGAAGCCTATGGAGGACATCATGCGGGAGATAGAATTGCACACAAGGTATTACAGTCTGGTTTTTATTGGCCTACTCTTTTCAAAGATGCTAGTAAGCTTGTTTCCTCTTGTGATGAATGTCAAAGAATTGGTAATATTAGTAAATGTGAGGAAATGCCTATGAATTATTCACTTGTTATTGAACCATTTGATGTTTGGGGCTTTGATTATATGGGACCTTTTCCTTCCTCTAATGGGTATACACATATTTTGGTTGCTGTTGATTATGTCACTAAGTGGGTAGAAGCTATTCCAACTAGTAGTGTTGATCATAAAATCTCCATTAAAATGCTTAAAGAAGTTATTCTCCCAAGGTTTGGAGTCCCTAGATATTTAATGACTAGTGGTGGTTCACGTTTTATTCATGGTCCTTTCTGAAAATTGCATGCTAAATATGATGTCAACCATAGAATTGCATCCCCTTATCACCCTCAATATGGTGGACAAGTTGAACTTAGCAACAGAGAAATATAATCAATATTGCAAAAGACTGTCAATAGGTTTCGAAAGAATTGGTCTAAAAAATTAGATGATGCACTTTGGGCTTATAGAACAGCTTATAAAAATCATATGGGTATGTCTCCATATAAAATGGTTTATGGGAAAGCATGTCATTTGCCTCTTGAGTTAGAACATAAATCATACTGGGTAATTAAAGAACTCAACTATAACTTCAAACTTGCTGGTGAAAAGAGGTTATTTGATATCAGTTCACTAGATGAATGGAGAACCCAAGCTTATGAAAATGCCAAATTGTTCAAAGAAAAAGTTAAAAGATGGCATGACAAAAGAATACAAAAGTAGGAATTTAAAGTGGGTGAGTATGTTCTATTGTACAATTCTCGTTTTAGATATTTTGTAGGAAAACTTCTCTCCAAATGGGAAGGACCGTATATCATCGAAGAAGTTTATCATTCTAGAGCTATTAAGATCAATAATGCCGAAGGCACTAACCCAAAGGTGGTCAATGGACAAATAATTAAGAATTATATCTCAGGTACACCTATTAATGTTGAAACTAACATTGTCCAAACCATGACATCGGAGGAATACATAAAAGCGACCTTCCAGAACACTCCAGAACCCTGAAAAGGAAGAGGTACGTGATACGGTAAGTAACTCCAAAAATTCCAAAAAAATATTATCTGTCAGTTTTGGAACATTAGAAAAAAAACAAAAAGATAATAAACATCCGGGAAGGCAAACCAGGTGCCCACTAGGCACCAGGGCGCGCCTGGCCCACCTAGCACGCCCTGGTGAGTAGTGGGCCCCTCGGGCACCTTTCCTATTCTGTTTTCCTGTGGTATACTTGTTTCCCAAGATAAAAATTCTTCATATATACCCCTGGACAATTTGACCACCGCATCACAGAAAACACCTCTATTCTTGTTTCGTGTTGTTTTTCTGTCAGATCTAGATCGCCATGGCTTCACCAAGCTCCTCCAAGGACAAGTTCTTCAAGAAGGTCATCAACCCCTACTTACTGGAGGTGATGAAGCACCCTCAAGCCATTGAGATGCGCGAGGGGGTGCTCCACATCCAGGATGTTCGAGGGCCCAAGAAGACGGGAAGCATGGAGGCTAGGCTTGAGGCGGTGGAACATGAGATCTTCAAGTGCCAAGGGATGGTGGAGCGTGGGCTTAATGCCAACCCCTCCATGATCACGGAATTCACCCGTGATCAGTAGGTGGATGGTCGGTCCATGAAGGACATCATTTTCAACTTCAAAAAGAAAATCGATTATCTCTAGGGCAAATCTATGATCTCCGAAATCAAAATTTTGAGTATGAAGCAAGATTCAAAGGTATGAGTTTAGCTCCAAGTTTTAGGAATCCAGAGACCCTTACATTCTTCTATGATGGCGAACCTATGCCATGGAAGCCGGAGGACAAGCCCACTACCTCATCCTCTTCATCACCACCACCACCAAAGGAGACTTGAGTACACGGGTATGGGCACTCCCCTTGGCTTGTGCCAAGCTTGGGGGAGATGCCCCAGTATCGTATCACCATCACTTTTTATCATAATTACCTACCTTAGTTTGATCCTTAGTTATTTCAAGATTTAGTTGAATAAAAGTTTAGTATGATCTATTTTCGAGTGCTAGTTTCGTGATCTATCTATCTATGTAATCGAGTGAGAGTTATATAATAAAGTTTAGTTTGAGTTTTTGTTTCTTTACTTTTATGTTCCAATCAAAATAAAGAGAATAAGGAAGAAAAGATCATATGCTAATCTTATGGAAAGTAATGACATTACATAAGGAATAGTATAAGTGGTAAATTTTATTGAGATTGACAAACATAGCATTGGTCAATGATGCAATTCATGAAAGAATTAATAAGGGAAGAGAAGATTCACATGCAAATACACTATCTTGGACATCTTTTATGATTGTGATCCCCCATTAACTAGTTTATGCCAAAATGTTGATGTTGGACAAGGAAGACAACGTAATGAGTTATGTTTGTTCATATTCACATAGAAGTTATATTGTCATAGATCCTCCAACATGTGGTGCTTGCTCAATATCTTCGCTAGCCAAAAATCCGCACCAAGTAGATATACTACTTGTGCATCCAAAAACCTTAAACCCACTTTCATGTCATGAGAGTCCACCATACCTACCTATGGATTGTATAAGATCCTTCAAGTAAGTTGTCATCGGTGCATAAGGCAAAAATTGCTTCTAAATATGATTGATCTTTTATTGTAAGGGAAAACAAGCGTTGTATGAACTTGTGATGGCAAAGTAATAAAAGCGATGGAATGCATAATAAAGGTTGCTACCATAAGAGGCAATATAACGTGACGTCCTTTTGCATTAAGAGATTGTGCATCCAAAACCAAAAAGCGCATGACAACCTCTGCTTCCCTCTGCGAAGGGCCTATCTTTTACTTTTATGCAAGAGTCAATAGTATTACCTTCTATTCCTTTTATTTTTCTCTTTTGCAAGCATCACGTGGTGGGGAAAGATCTAGGAACATATATCCAGTTAGATATGGTGATCATGAGTAATTATTGTTGACATCACCCTTGAGGTGAATAAGTTGGAAGTCGAAACTACAAGCCGCTATCTTTCTATGTGTCTAGCTTAAATTTTTTGCTCCATATATATGTTGTGAGTGTTAGCAATCATAGAAGACTAAATGATGGTTGAGTATGTGGACTTGCTAAAAAGCTCCGACATGAAACCCTTCCTGAAAATATGATGAATTGCAATTGCATTGTTGACTGACAACATAGTTTGTTAGTATTGAAGAAAGTTTATGCTTTATACTTTGCTATTGTGGTGAATTGTCGCTTGCTCATAAGAAGTTATATTATAAAGTTTATTGCAGTTATAATAATGATCATGATGATATGTCCGTATTTTGTTTTTATCGACACCTCTCTCTCTAAACATGTGGACATGATTATTGATATCGGCTTTTGCTTGAGGACACACTACTGCAGGATGCTGCTAATGCGACACTACGATCAGAGACCCTTCGAGCAACTGTGTGCGATGCCATAATCGCAAACGGTGTTGTATGAAAACCGTCAGAAATGTGTAAAACGTTTGCGATGATGGATGCATCAAACACAGTTCGGGTTTTAGTTGCGTGTGTGATGAAGGGCATACGGTTCAGTTCAATGAACTGCTTTCGATGAGGAGGAACAAAAGAAATGGGCAGCTAGATGGAGGCGTGTGCGATACACAGCACACGGTTCACTCGGATGAAATGTTTGTGATTAGGCAACACAAAAGAAACGGTCAGCCAGATCAAAGGTGTGTGCGATATACGGCATGCGGTTCACTCGGGTGAACTGTTTGCGTTGAGACATGAGAACAGAAACGGTTCAACTTAACAAGATTTGTGTGATATGCGGCAAATAGGTCTGTAATCAGAAATGTGTCTGAAGACCGATAAGAACACAGACGGTTGCTGCTAATAAGACGTGTGTGTTGTGCGATGGGATTGCATACAGAACAACAACATATATACACACACACACTTATAAGGACATGCTTGCATTACCAAATTAAACATCCACTTACATAGGTGGCTACTACAACCATGTCATTTGCACACACCAAAGTAAACTATTACATGCATAATTCAATAGGTGGCTACTACACACATGACATTTCCACACACACCAATAAAGTAAACTATATATTACATGCATGATTAACTAGCATAAACGATCATCTGATCATCATCTACTTCTTGTGACGCTTGCTCTTCTTGTGGCTCGATCCGGGCTCATCGATTTGGGTAACGATGCACTTCCTCATGTCAATGATCCACCTTGTCAGGACCCCGATTCCAAGTCACATCGATCTAGCCGGTAACACCTCATATCACTTTGCGGCCTCACGCACGGTATTCCCACAGGTGTCGCCTTACCATGGCCCGGGACCGTTTATGCCTTTTGGCTCACGATATGATAGTGTCGCTAGCATCCATATGAGAGAATCCGGGCTGACATGGCTAGTCGTGAACCCAAAGCGGCACTAACCCATGGGGACAGGCATACATGAATCAACTCGAGCATGTCGGTCAAAGCAGTGTGAATCCGGGCTGTAGCACTGGCTAACAGACTCGGGAACCCGGCTGTAGCAGCTAGGCAGACTCGGATGTCACCGCGTGACATTTCCCAAGGAAAAGACATGGGAATAAAGTGAAACACATGCCGCCAGATCAAGCGCCCTGAGCAGTAGTGTTTGGGCTAGCAGGACTCCGTGAACCGGTCAGAAGCGGACTACTATGGCTCAAGGAAGCACTAGACTACATTTCCCCATGAGAGAGGCTGCCAAGGATAAACAACTAGATTGTCGGATCCCACACATACCAAGCATTTCAATCATACACACAATATGCTCGATATGCGTAAATACAACATGGCATCACAACATAACTCTACGACTCAAGTATTTATTCAATAGGCTCCGAGGAGCGAGATATTACAAACATGGGTCTCATGACCCAACATTCAGAGCATACAAGTCAAAACACATGCGGAAGCTTAATATGTCTGAGTACAGACATCTACAAATGAAAAAGGCTGAGAAGCCGGACTATCTACCAGATCCTGCCGAGGCACAAGATCGCAGCTGAGGTAACAAGCTAAACGTCGAAGTCCTCGCGGAACTACTAGCGAGACTGAAGTCTCTCTGCAAAAACATAAAATAGGCAAACATGAGTACAAATGTACCCAGCAAGACTTACATCAGAACTAACTACATATGCATCGGTATCAACAAAGGGCTGGTGGAGTTTAACTGCAGCAAGCCAGCTTTGACTCGGTGGCTATCCTAAACTACGACTGCAAGTAACTCTTTTGAGGTGGCGCACACGAGTCCACATATTCACCATATCAATACAGCACTATGGATCCGCTCCCGTCTCCCCACGAGAAGGCCATCCATAGCACTCACGCTTATCTTGCGAGTTTTAGAGTATCCACTTTCACTTGTCTATGAACTGTACAGGCAACCCAAAATTCCTTTACCGCGGACACGGCTATTTGAATACATGATGTTAACCCTGCAGGGGTGTACTTCTTCACACACGCTCTCGCCACTTACAACCATGTACACGTCGTGTATGTTGGCAACCTTCAAGCGGGAGCCTGGCGAGGGAGTCGGCCACGACCTGACTAACCACACAAGTATCTAGTCCAGGTTTATCGCCTATTCGGGTTCCATCCGCGAGGAGATCCGCCGGGTGTCGCTCACGGCCCCAAACGATGAGAGCAGGGTTCCCGAGGCACCAAACGGGCGTCCCGGTACACCGTGCCTCGTGTCTCTACCGCAACATAGCCCACCCCTAGGGTCAGCGCTACGCACGGCCCCCAACACATATCCTACAAACACCAGAAACTAGTTGCAACTCCTGGACAGAGATCAAGTTGATTAATAAGTCGAGAGAGCTTGGAGTGCCCGGAGCCCAATGTGTGGTAGTAACTGTTTCATCGATCACAAACACAGAACTCAGTTCCTGAGGACGGCTGCAATGAGACAACCCACCATGTACTCCTACATGGCCTCTCACCGCTACCTTTACCAAATCGTGTTCACACACTTAGCTCTCAACAGTAGGACATGTTCACACACCTCCGATTCATCCCCGATGAATCAGACCTGACTCAACTCTAAGCAGTAGCAGACATGACAAACAAGCATGAATGAGTAGGCACATCAGGGCTCAAACAACTCCTACTTATGCTAGTGGGTTTCATCTATTTACTGTGGCAATGACAGGTCATGCAGAGGATAAGGGGTTCAGCTACCGCAGCAAGTAACAAATGAATCGTGGTTGTCCTAATGCAGTAAAAGAGAGCAGGAGCGAGAGAGTAGGATTGTATCGGAATGAACAAGGGGGTTTTGCTTGCCTGGCACTTCTGAAGATAATATAGTTCTTCATCGGTGTCATCGAACTCATCGTCGGTACAACGTCTACTGAGGGGGACAAACACCGGCAACAGAGAAAGAACACAATCAATGCAATGCAACAATATGATGCATGAGTGTGACATGGCAATATGCTGTGGTTTGAGCTAATGCAGCTAGCAACCAGATTAAATGAATGTAGCGACCTGACCCAAAATCGGTCAAATCTCTGTGTCTGTACCATCCCAAGATCATGCTGGTACCCACAGTACATCGATAAAGTAATCAAAGTTCAATCACACCTGAATATCATTAAACGATTCTCATATAGAGTCTTTATTACAAGAGAATAAATTTGGCTCAAGGCCAACTCATGAGAAATAAACTAATAACACTGCGGAAGCGTCGAAGATATAGCGAGTCCATCCGACTCCAAAGGGCAATCGCCAAGTGCGGAGCGTAGCCTCACTCCTGATCGGAAAATATCTCTGCAACATAATACGTTGCAGCCATGTAGGTCAGCTTTTGGAATAAGCTGGCAAGTCATGAAGAACAACAATAATAAACTTACTATCACTATATGCATTTTGGCTGTGGAGCTCTAAGTTTCATCATTTTGCGAAAAGCAATTTTTTCCCTATTACCGTGGACTTACTTGCAAATTACTACAATTGTTGGTAGTTATGGAGATGGTTCCGCCAACCAATATCTCAATCCCAAATTATTAAGTCATAAAACCCCTCAAATTAATTCATTAGTTTTAGTGTTGAGATATCCGAATACTTCCAAGTTCCAGAGGCTCAAATGTCCGTAACCGGGGACACGGCTAATCGATTAGATCTTTAACTCTGCAGAGGGTTGCGACTTTCCCGCAAGAATCATTCCCTCCTTTAAAGTCTTCGCACTTCATGGTGTTTGAAGACGGGACGAATGAAACAGGTCTTCCAAAGAGTTCTTCCGCTACTGCCGTACCCATCCAATCCTACCGTTCTTCTACATCTCGTAGTACCGCCCACCAGCGTCACTACTAGGGTCAACCCAGCCAGAGCCCATAATGGCTTGCGGCTGCATGTAAGCTTCCGATCATGGGGCATCCATCCTTCTCTTCGTGGCTGGGTGAAGCTTTCCAAGATGTCTGGCACTTCTCCATGCATCCCGCCACCACTGGTTCTCCAGGTGCCCGTCAACCAAATCCTCCACCCAAAGTAGTGATTTTCCGAAGTCCATCTTGATCATTGTAGTTCATGGGGTTGTCATCATCATTGACTCTCACATCTTGCTTATGAATTTCACTCAACCCAAAACCCGTCTACGAGCATAGCAAGTAAACTACTTCTTCCCGGGGTCATGGTAACAAGGGGATTGGTTCATCCTACCACATGATACTACTCAAGTTTAATGACTTCAAGATTTCACTACTGCATGCATGGTGGGGTGGTGACAATTACTAATGCACAAAAACATAGGTATAGAAATAACATGATCAAAACTTGCCTTGCTGATGATCCTCGTAAGCTAAAGAGTCAGTAGTAGCAAGCTTCGCACTCGGAAACTCTACCGAGACAAACAATTCACAATAAGCATATAGCAATAGGATCACATAACACAGCATAACAAAAGTAACATAACACAACAAAACAACCAAAACCAAATCCAAAGGAAAACTCAAAGAAAAACCACTCAAAGTTTCCCTACTTCAAACAATAACTAAAATAGTTTTTATATAATAAAATTTACTCAACATAACCTAATCATGGTTTTAGGTTAACTTAACAGAAAAGGATTCACTAAGCAACTAGGAGCAAAAAGAATTAATTAAAAAGCTATTATAAAACTCATTTTAGGCCTAATCCAATTTCTATTAGGAAAATAAAATAAAACCTTTATTAATTATAAATAAAAGTTCATCTACTAGAGTGACAGAAACTAACCTAGAATAACCAATCACAAGTTAAAAATAAATTTATTTACTAATTAAAATATTAGGAAAACAGAGCTAGTTAATTAATTAGGATTAATAGGATTCTGCTTAAAACTAATTATTTATTAATCCTAAAATACCCAAGTTAATTTTTATGGTTTGGCAATGTTAAAATAAAGTTGGGACAAAAAGAATCATCCAAAAGTAATTTTTCTAACTCAAGTTATAGCAGATTTACTATTCTGACTAAAACTAAATTAAAGCAGTTTTAATTAATTTTAACATAGCTAAATATATATTCTACAGAAACTTTAGAAAATTTGCAAACCAACAAAAAAAGAATCACTCAAAAATATTAAACAGAATAAAAGATATGAATTTTTCAAAACAGAAACTATTCTGCTAAAACAGAAAAATGAAATTAAAAGAAAAAGGCCTAATGGGCCTAAACTGTGCACTAGGCGTCAAATAACCTAAAGGGCCCTAGGGTTAAACTAAACGGACCGGCCTAATAAAAATAAACCCTAACTAATATAATAAACCGGAAAGAACCGGGCCGGTCTTTTATAAAACGTATTTTCTTGAGGTCTAATCCTAGCCGTCCGCTTGAGATCGGACGGGGAGGGAGGTCTCGGCGACTTACCGGGCGTGACGGCGGCCGGGCGGCGGCGAGAGGCGGCGAGGGCTCAAGGCGTCAGCGAGCTCATGGAGTGGCCGTCAAGGGTCTTGGGAGCTCGGGAGGGTCTGGTGGCGTCGGGGTGGCGGGGTGGTCTAGGGCGGCGACGGCGGCAACAATGGCGCGACAGGGAACTCGGCTCCAGCGTGCTCGGAGAGAGAGGAGAGGGCTCGCGAGGGCTAGGGGAATGGGGTGCGGGGGGTCGGCTTTTATAGCCAGGGCCTCGACGGCTTTGGGGCGATCGAGGCGTCGGGATCCGGATCCCGGGATCCGCGATCCATGGCGGCAAGGCGTGGGCGGGGAAAGAAGATGGGGTGGGTCCAGGGGCAGAGAGAGAGAGAGAGAGAGGCGAGGCGAAGCGGGTGGCCGACGACACGGGTTCAAGAGGGGCGAGGCCTGGTCAGGTTGGGCTGGCGGTTTGGCAGTGGGCACTGGCTGGGCCAGCAGGGAATGCGGCTGGCTGGGCCAGGCTGGTGGGTGCGGCGCTGGCTGGGCCAGGGGGCCTAGCTGGCGCCTGGGGGGGTTTTATCTTTTTTTAAATTTATTTTTTAAAAAATAAACAAAACAGAAATAAAACAATAACTATAAATATTTTATATAGGGTATATATATACCAAAATGATCAGGGGAATATTCCCTTTCATTTGAACATTTTTCCAAAGGTAAAATCCAAACTTTATAAAAATCCATTTTTTTCAAATTCAAATAAAATTCAGATTTGAATCCAAATCTTTTGGCAATGTTTTCCTCTGATATTTTTGGAGTGTCATGTTTACTCCTCTCATACTTTTGATCAAGTATTTATCAGGCTTAGTTTTTGAAATGTTTCCCACTTGCCCAAAGTTTGAATTCAAATTCAAAACTCAAAATTTCTCTGAAACTCCAAATGGCATTCAAATTCAAACAGGATGCATAGGATGCTTAGCTATAATTGTAAAACATTCCAAATAGGAAATTTGGGATGTTACAAACCTACCACCTTAAGATGAATCTAGCCCTCGAGATTGGGTTAACTAGCAAATAGGTGCGGTGATCTCGAAGAAGGTCTTCTTCGCTCCCTGTGTGGCTTCTTCCTCGGTGTGGTGACTCCACAAAGACCTTGCAAAATTTGATGACCTTGCTGCGGGTGACTCGCTTGCAGTCTCGAGAATTCGGACTGGTTTCTCCTTGTAAGTCAGATCTTTGTCAAGCTGTATGGCCTCTAGGGGCCTTGTGTCTCTCAACGGAACATCGGCCATGTCGGCATGACACTTCTTGGTGAGAAACATGGAAGACATCATGAACTCCGGACAATCCTTCCGCAATTCCAACTTGTATGCAACCTCTCCACGACGTTCGAGGATTTTGTAGGGCCAATGAATCGGGTGCTAACTTTCCCTTGACACCAAACCTCTTGATTCCACGAAGTGAGACACACGAAGATATGCTCGGTCTCCCACTTCGTAAGTCACTTCCTTGCGCTTCTTGTCGGCATAACTCTTACGTCTCGATTGTGCTATCTTGAGCATGTCTCAAATCAGCTTGACTTTCTCTTCGAATCCTTGATAAGGTCGGAACCGAAAAGTGATCGATCTCCAACACTATCCCACAAAGACAATGGTGTTTCGCACCTCCTTCCGTGATAGAGCTTCGAAGGGCCATCTTCGATGGATTGATAACTGTTGTTGTATGAGAACTCTGCGTATGGCAAATTATCATCCCAGCTAGACCCATAGTCTAGCACACAAGCTCTCAACATGTCCTCCGAATCTGATTGACTCTCTCGGTACATCCATCTGTCTCATGGATGGAAAGCGTGCTGAATTCCAGCCTCGTACCCAAAGTTTCATGCAACTGCTTTCAAAACTTTGAGGTAAACTGTGTTCCTCTATCTGACACGATTTTCCTCGGAACTCCACGCAGACATACGATCCTGGTCATGTATATCTTGGCCAACTTAGCACTGGTATAGGTAGTCTTCACGGGAATGAAGTGAGCTACCTTGGTCAAACGATCAACCACTACCCAGATAGAATCATAACCTGAACGGGTCCTGGGTAATCCCGTGATGAAATCCATTCCAAGTTTCTCCCATTTCCAATCGGGAATCGGCAAAGGTTGAAGTAACCCTGCTGGCTTCTGATGTTCTGCCTTTACACGTTGACAAACATCGCATACTGCTACGTACTCGGCAATATCCTTCTTCATACCAGTCCACCAGAAACTTTCCTTCAAATCCAGGTACATCTTGGTGTTGCCGGGTGAATCGATCACGGTGAATCATGAGCCTCTGAAGAATTAGCTTCCGAGTTCGGGATCATTGGGCACATAAATACGATCCTCGAACCATATAGTTCCGTGTTCATCCTTACGGAATCCTTTAGCTTTTCCTTCCTCCATCTTTTGCTTAATCTCATCAATTTCCTTGTCCGACTTCTGGGCTTCACGAATCCTTTCGGTCAAAGTGGACTGAACTTCCAGAGTTGCAACAAATCCTTTCGGAACTATCTCCAGTCGGAGATCTCTGAGGTCATCGACTAACTCTCGGGTAATCCTCCTGCTTGTAAGAGTATTCACATAACTCTTACGGCTCAAAGCATCTGCTACAACATTAGCTTTACCGGGGTGGTAATGCAATCTCATGTCATAGTCCTTTATCAACTCTAGCCATCTCCTCCGCTCGAGGTTCAATTCTTCTGCGTGAAAATATACTTCAAACTCTTGTGATCGTGTAAACATCACAACGGTTTCCGATGAGGAAATGTCTCTGTGTCTTGAGTGCATGCACTACGGCTGCTAACTCCAAATCATGTGTGGCATAATTCATCTCGTGAGGTCATAGCTGTCGGAGGCATAAGCTACAACTTTTCCTTCCTGCATTAGTACTCCTCCGAGTCCTTGACGAGAAGCGTCACAATAGACCTGGTATTCCTTGTGTATGTCCGGCAAAATCAACACTGGGGCTGTGACCAACCATTTCTTTAATTCCTGAAAACTGGCTTCACATTCCTCGGTCCAAACATACTTGGCTTCCTTCTTCAATAGCTCAGTCATGGGCTTGGCAATCTTCGAGAAGTTCTCAATGAACCTCCGATAATATCCTGCGAGTCCGAGAAAACTGCGGATCTCCTTGACTGAGGTGGGTGACTGCCAATCGGTGACTGATTCAATCTTGGCGGGATCAACTGCTATTCCTTCTCCTGAAATAACATTGTGACGCCCTCGATTCAATCGTACACTAATCATGCACGCAAATGTGTACGATCAAGATCAAAGACTCACGGGAAGATATCACAACACAACTCTACAATAAAATAAGTCATACAAGCATCATAATACAAGCCAGGGGCCTCGAGGGCTCGAATACAAGTGCTCGATCATAGACGAGTCAGCGGCGATCATAGACGAAGTCAGCGGAAGCAACAATATCTCGAGTACGAGACATAAGTTAAACAAGGTGCCATAAGATGGCTAGCACAAAGCGGGATCTGATCGAAGAGGACAGGCCTCCCGCTGGGATCCTCCTAGGTCACTCCGGTCGTCGTCGCCGGCTGCACGTAGTAGTAGGCGCCCGGAGTAGTAGTCGTCATAGGCGGCGCGCTCGATCTGGGCTCCATCGCTGGTTGCAACAATCGAGTAAAGGGTAGGGGAAAAGGGGAACAAGGCAACCGTGAGTACTCATCCAAAGTACTGCAAGCAAGGAGCTACACTACATATGCATGGATACATGTGTAAAGGGCCATATCATGGGGTGAGCTGCAGAATGCCGTAATAAGAGGGGATAGCTAGTCTTAACGAAGACTACGCTGGACACTGTCTTGCATGCATGAGAAGAGGACAACGAAGTCCTCTAAGTAACATCATATAGCAATAATCCTACCCGCAATCCCTGCTCATAACCACGAGCGAGAGCGACCACCGGTTGTATCGGCACTTGGAAGGGTGTGTTTTATCAAGTATCCGGTTCTAGTTGTCATAAGCTCAAGGTACAACTCCAAGTCGCCCTGTTATCGAAGATCACGGCTATCCGAATAGATTAACTTCCCTGCAGGGTGCACCATCTTACCCAAAGACGCTTGATCCCATTTGGCGGACACACTTTAGGGGTCATGCCCGGCAGCAGAAGATCAACACGTCGCAGCCCCACCTAGGCACTGTGAGAGGCCAAGACGCGCGGTCTAAACCTAAGCGCCGCAGGGCGGGCCCATCGCTCGAAAGCACACCTGACGTTGCGAGGGCGGCCGGAAGCAGACCTAGCCCAACAGCGTTCGGTCCAATCCGGTGGCCGCCCGTCACGACGTCTGAAGTGCCGGCCGATACCACGACGCGGGATACCCATAACTACTCCCAGCGTAGATGGTTAGTGCGTATAAGCTCGTAGCCAACCCAGATCAAATACCAAGACCTCGTTAAGCGTGTTAAGTAACCGCGAACGCCCGAGCAGGCCAGCCCACCTCTCTCTAGGCGGTCTCAACCTGCCGCGCCGCCTCAAAGATCCACTGGGTGCTCCATCGGCCGACCCGACTTTAGTCTCCACATGTATCATGTATAAAGTATATAGTATATACCCGTGATCACCTCCCGAGTGATCACGGCCCGATAATATAGCACGGGCAGACGGACAAGAAAGTAGGGCCACAGATGAAAGTACTAGCATCCTATACTAAGCATATAGGATTGCGGTAAGGTAACAAATGAAGTTACAAGGACAGGCTATGCAGCGGTATAGGAGTGCGAAAACAGTAACATGCTATGCTACTCTAATGCAAGTAGTGTAGATAAGAGAAGGCGATATCCGGTGATCAAGGGGGCTTGCTGGTTGCTCGGGCAAGAGAGAGGGTCGTCAACACCGTGGTCGAGCGGCGGTGCAGCGTCGGTCTCGTAGTCTCACCAAGAGAAGAGGGGAAGAAACAATGAATACACGTAACAGATGCATAACGATGCATGACATGCCAAGCGATGCTAGGCGTGCCCTAACGTGGTAAGAGGGTCTTGGTTTAAGGGGAAAGCATCCGGAGGTTATCCGGTTCGGACGTCTGTCGATGATGAACCGGAGAGGAAAGTTTGCAGGTTCGATAGGTTAGAGAAGTGTGGTGGACGAACGGACTGCGTATCCGGATTCGTCTCGTCGTTCTGAGCAACTTTCATGTTGAAATTATTTTAATCCGGATTACGGATTAAAAGATATGATTTATAAAAGATTTTATTAATTTCTGGAATTTTAATTAATTATTTAATTAATTTCAAAATGGCATTTATGACATCAAGATGAGGTCATCTTGGCGTCATCGACCAACAGGTTGACTAAGTCAACCACGGCAGTGGGTCCCACATGTCATTCACTAATGGCTAATTAGTTTAATTAGCCTAATCAAAGTTTAATTAACCTTAGTTAATTAAGTTAATTAATGATTAGTGTTAATTAGTTCAGTCTTAATTAGTTTAATCAATTACCCAATTAATTTAACTAATGATTAGGTTTAACTAATCCAGAATTAATTAGATTAATTAATTGCTTAATTAATTAATTAATTAATTATTTAGCTAATTAATTTAATTCATTTCTATTTCCATTTTCATTCTGATTTTATTTAAAACGTTCTTTGCCCTTTTTTTATCATTTGGGGGGGTGGGGCCCCCACGTCAGTGGGCCTATCGGGCATGCGGGTGTGGGCGACGCAGGCGGCCTTGAATAGGCACGAACCCAGGCCAGTCGGCTGACCAATCGGGCGCCTGAGGCTCGGGGTGTGGCGAGGCCTGGCCTGGCCCGCCAGCCGGCGTGGCAAGCGGCCGGCCGAGGAGAGGCGTCAGCGGGGTGGTGGCTCGGGCGGGAGCGGCGACGTCTTGTGTGGAGAAGCGAGGCTCGGTGGAGGCGGAGAGAGGGCCGAGCAGAGGGCGAACGGGGGGCTCTGGGCGCCAGACGGGTCGCCGACGAGGTCGCCGGGGGAGAAGGGAGAGGAGAGGGGCTGCGGTGGCGGGCGGGTCGGGCCTCGGCCGGATCCGTCGGGGGGGAGGAAGGAGGATCGGGCGGGGGCGCAACCGCTGGGGGGGGGGCAGAGACGGGCTGGCCGGGGCCACGGCGACGAGAGGAGGGAGCCGGAGGAACCGGAGGGGCGGCAGTCTGGCGGGCGGTCGGTCGCCGACGGGGAGGGGGAAGAGAGGGGCGAGAGGAAGCCTCCGGGGCGGGGGACTCGGCGGCGGGCTCGGGGGTCGGGGAGTCCGTCGTGGAGGGGTCGGGAGGCGTGCCCGGCGACGGGAGTGAGGCCGAGCCGCCTTGGAGGCCATGGGGGCGTGGGCGACGGAGGGGAGGAGGAGTGGTCCCAGGCGTCGGAGGAGGAGGGGAGGCCGGGGGCGGCGGGGCCGGGCGGGGGGGCGGGGTTGGTCTGGTGCGGCGGGTGGTTGGGGTCTCGCCCGATCCGATCGAGGAGAGGAGAGGCGGGGGCGCGGGGGGGAAAGTGGCGTGGCTAGGGTTAGCCTTGCAGGGTGGGGAGGTTATGGCGGGGTTCTTGGGCGGTGGGCCGCCTGTGGGGGAAGGGGGGATGGGCCAAGGGCCAAGTGGGGGAGGGCCGGTGGGCTGGGCAGGGGTTATCCCCCTCTCAGTTTTATTTAGTTTTTCTCTTTTTATTATTTTCAATTTTCTGTTTTGGTTTATTTAAAATGCTCTGGCATTTTGTAAATATTAGTGCACCCCACCAATATTAGGTTAGTTATTTTAGAAAACCCCGGAACATTTTAGAACTTATTTTCGGAACCTTTTATCGTTTGTTTCATTTTTGATTTTTGTTTTAGGTCGGGTTTAAATCAACGAGAGGTTAATTAACATAACCGGGTGATTACTGTTGCATAACCATCCGGGCGTTACAAATCTCCTCCACTACAAGAAATCTCGTCCCGAGATTTAGGAGGTAGAAGGAAAGAGTGCGGGATATTCATCCCGTAGACGATCCTCGCGTTCCCAGGTGGCTTCATCTTCAGAGTGATTCGACCACTGGACTTTGAGGAACTTGATCGCCTTCTGACGGGTGCGGCGTTCAGCTTGGTCGAGAATACGGACGGATGCTCTTTATAGGAGAGGTCTGTTGCAATTCGAGCACTTCATGGTCCTTTGCTCGGATTGGGTCCTTGAAGCAGCGTCGGAGTTGGGACACGTGGAACACATCGTGAACTCCGAGAAAGGTTCGACGGAAGCTCCAGTTGATAGGCCACTTTTCCGCCTTTCGAGAATAGTGAAAGGGCCAATATAGCGAGGAGCTAACTTGCCCTTGATCCCGGCGGTGAGCACCCTTCATTGGTGTAGCGAAGATAGGCCTTTTCGCGAGTTGATAGACCATGTCTTGGTGATGACGGTCATAATTACTCTTGACGCGATCGAAGCAGTCTTGAGATTCTCGCGAATAATGCGGACTTGTTCTTGGCATGTTGGATAATATCCGGACGAAGAGTGGGCGTTCCCGATTTCGACCAGTTCGGAGGGTTCGCACTTTCGTCCATATAACACTTCGAAGGGGCCATCTTGAGACTAGCTTGATAGCTATTATTATAAGAGAACTCAGCATACGGGAGAGATTCTCCCATTTCTTGCAAGGAAGCGACACAAGCTCGAAGCATGTCTTGAGAATTTGGTTGACACGTTCAACTTGTCCTTGTGACTGCGGATGAAAGCGATCTTGAAAGATAAATGAGTCCCCATAGCTTCTTGGAAACTTGCCGGAATCTTGAAGTGAATAAGCTGCCACGGTCGAAGCGATAACCAGTGGAATACCGTGAAGTGAAACAATTCTGGACATATAGGCGTTGCAAGCTGGCTAGCATTGATCGTTTCTTTGACCGCCGGAAAATGTGCAACTTTAGAAAGCGGTCAATGGCGACAAGAATAGCATCATTACCTTCTGCGATTTGGGAAATCCGGTGGCGAAGTCCATTTCAACATGGTCCCATTTCCATTCGGGAATAGAGATAGGCTGCAGAGTTCAGCGAGGCCTTTGATGTTCTGCTTTGATCTGACGGCAAGCGTCACACTCGAAACATAGCGAGCAATGTCTTGCTTCATATTAGACCACCGAATCTCGGCGAATGTCTTGATACATCTTTGTACTGCCAGGATGGATACATAGAGGCGTATCATGAGCTTCTTGCATAACCTCCCGGGTCATATTCAGATTTTCCTTCTTACATGGCACCACTAGGCGGCCTTTGAAGTACAAGGCGCCATCATCGGCAATAGTGAAGGATGAGGATTTCCTTTCTTGACGTCTTGTTTAATCTTGTAGACTTGAGTCAAATCCTGCATTGTCTTTATGGTGCCCACGAGATCGGGTTCAACAGCCAGGTATAGAGGGAACCACAGGGAACAACACGGAGATTCATCTTGCGGAACTCCGGAGGAGGGGAAGTGCACCGGAGGAACAATATGGAGGTTCACTTTCTGAATTCTTCAACAAGTGGGGCTGAACTTGGTGAACTCAAGGTGGTTGCAGAAGACTTGCGGCTCAAGGCATCAGCCATTACATTAGCCTTGCTGGCGTATAGGAGATACCCAAATCAAAGTTCTGCAGTCTCCATCCATCTCTGGCAGCGGAGGTTCAGGTCTGGCTGAGTAAGCAGATACTTCAAACTTTGGTGGTCGGTGTAGATCTACTTAGCGATTACCGAGAAGGTAATGTCGCCTTTGCTTTAGTGCATGAATAGCGGCAGCAAGTTCGAGGTCGTGAACTGGGTAGTTATCCTCGTGAGGCGCAATCTGTCGAGAGGCATAAGCAACCACTTTGCGCTCTTGCATTAGGACACCGCCTAATCCTTGACGGAAGCGTCGCGCAGAAATGTGAAGTCCTTCTTAGTATCGGGAGGAGCTAGCCTTTGGGGCAGAAGTCAACTTGTCCTTGAGTGCCGGAAACTTTCCCGACACTTATCATCCATTGGAACTTGACGCCTTTATGCAACAAAGTTAGTCGGAGGCACGGCAATCTTGGAGAAGTTCTCGACGAATCGGCGGCAATAGTGGCGAGACCGAGAAAACTTCGACTTATAACGTTCTTGGAGGAGTCAATCGAGAATAGCCTAAACTCGTTCGGGGTTGACGGCAATACCATCCTTAGAAATGACATGCCCAAGATAGGTTACTTGGGAAGCCGAATTCACATTTGGAGAACTTGGCATAGAGTTGATGCTCTCGTAGCTTTTCCGGCACAAAGGCGAAGATGTTCAGCATGTTCTTCTTCATTCTTGGAATAGATCAGGATATCATCCAGATAAACCACGACGAACTTGTCGAGGTAATCCATGAATATATAGTTCATCAGGCGAGAGAAGGTGGCTGGAGCATTGGTTAAGCCGAAAGACATGACGGTGTACTCGTAAGAACCATAACGAGTCACAAATGCGGTCTTGGGGATATCCTCCTCGCGAACACGGATCTGGTGGTAACCCAACCTCAAGTCGAGTTTCGAGAACACTGACGAACCAGCCAGTTGATCATAAAGATCATTGATCCGAGGAAGAGGATACTTATTCTGAATAGTAGCTTGATTTATAGGACGGTAGTCTTGGACCAATCGGTTTGTCCCATCCTTCTTCTTGACAAAGAGAGAAGGTGCTCCCCAAGGAGAGCAACTTGGGCGAATGAAGCCGCTTTGAAGAGATTTGTCGATTTCCTCCTTTAGCTCAAGGAGTTCATGCGCGGCATCTTGTAGGGACAACAGCTATAGGAGTGGTGCACGGTTTCAAGTCGATGACGAATTCGACAGCTCTAGCGGGGAATCCTGGAAGTTCTTGAGAAAGACGTCTTGGAAATCGCAAACTACAGGAATGTTTTCAATTCCCTCGAGGGGTGCGGCGTTCAATGCATTCAATGCATAGAGCCTTGCCTCGGCATCTTGAACAGACGAGCATTGTAGCTACGATTTCATCGAAGGGTGCAGCAGATGGGCGGTCTTAGTGGCGCAAGCGATTGGCGCCGTATGCGCTTTCAACAATTCATTCCCAAAATGAGGTCAATGCTACAAGACTTCACACGATAGGAGAGACAAGAATTCCATTCCTTCGATTTCAACGGGGCGTCGTTGCAAATCATGGAAGTCCGACATTGGCCCAAGGGGTGTGTACTAATAGTGAAGCATTCATGTCTTCACTTTTAATGCCATGCATGAATGCAAAATCTTGAGACATGAATGAATGCGATGCCCTCAGATCAAATAAGGCGCATCTTGGTACTGAATTTACGAAGTGTACCCATCACGAGAGCAGAGTTGGTCTTGAGCTTCGTTCGAGATCAACGTGGTTGCTTTGAGCTTGCCCATAAGACTTGCCGGTGTTGTTGCGGTTACGGTGTTTCCACGGCCAGCTCTTTGGAAGGGCGATTGATTACGGTTACGGTTGCATTCTCTAGCACGGTGCCTGGCTGTCCGCTTTGAAGCACAAACCATTATTGGGAGTGGGAGCAGGAGCTTGGGGTGGTGGAGCTGGAAGCTTGGCTGCTTAGTTGTAAGCGGAGCGAGGTGTAGCATAGTTCTGCTTTGAGCAGGTGCATTCGGGTGGTACATGCTGTTGGGAATCCATATCTTGCGCTTCTGCGAGGGCGGGCCCAAGATGAGCCCGTGTCACAGTTGCGCTGTTAGAGCTCTGGTATTCCTGCAGACCAGTTTCGACATTGATAGCTTTGTTCACCAAGGTGGCGAAATCAGCAAAGTCGTGCACTAGAAGTGCGAGCTTGATGTCGACTTGAAGACCGCCACGGAACTTCTCTGTCTGCGTGCATCGGTTGCAATATCCTCTTGACATAGCGAGACAAGTCCAAGAACTCTCGTGATAGGCTTCAACAGTCTTGTTGCCTTGGGTGAGGTTATGGAACTCACGCTTCTTCCGGTCCATGACCCCTTGTGGGATGAAGCGGCACGAAGGCAACTGGAAGTCCGGCGGTGATGAGTGTTCCAAGCTGGCGAGTACGCGCGGTGGCTGTCCCACCATTGAGCTGCTGGGTCCCTTCAAGAAGAAGGAAGCAAAGGTGACATAGTGGCAGGGGCTACATCGGCCGACTCCATCTCATAGGTGATGTCACGGAGCCGATCATCGACATCCGATGGCTGAGTTGAGCTGCGGTACACGCTGGGGTTGAGCGTATGAAATCCTGCGAGTTGTCCCGTTTGGGTCTTTGGTTCATATTGGGCGAGGCTGAGCCATCATGTTCTCCATGGCTGGCGATTCATCTCAAGCTGTTGGACCATACCAGCCATGTACTCGGCGGTGGTGGGAAGTTGGCACCACGACCACGACACCTGCTGGCCTAACCATCCTGCTATTATATAACGAGGGGTAGTTCAGCATTTGAGAAATTAAGCAAGAGACAGAATCATTCATGATGAAACATGCATAATGAAAGCAAAGCATGATGGGAACTACATAGTAGTTGGCATATCTTACAAAAGGAATCATGCATAGAGTTCGATACATAGAGTCCGATTACATAGACTACTACATCATAGGCGGCACACGGGCTCATGGCGAATACATCAAATACTAACAAGCAAGTCTACATCAGTCCCACGCTGATGCTGCTGGAGGTAGCTGTAGAAAGCTGATAGTGCGGCGGTGGATAGTCCTCCACGTCGGTGACACAGGGGCCGCGGATACTCGGTGCTGAATCCGGCGTCCGGTGGCGAAAGGGGCCAAGTGCGGAGAGTAGCCTCCACGTCGGCCAACCAACACCCAGGGCATCACGGTCTGGGCGGGTAGATCGCGAGCGCGGCAGCTCTCCGGAACGGACAAAGGGGTGCATCAGCGTCAGAGCACGGTAGAGGTGCTGACGGGTGATGTACAACTCGTGGCGAAGAGCCCGGTTAGCTCGATCCAGCCCATCAGCATGCAGAACAAAGTTCTGATGGTGGAAGGGCTCTCTGGTGACAGTGGTGTAGGCAGCAGTGTAGTAACCCTCCTCACCAACATCAGACGCGATAGCAATGTGCCCGAAGGGGGAGGTGTCCAACTCTCGATACTCTGCGAAGGCGTGTCGCAGCAGCATAAGCAACATCGTGGACTGCCATATCGATAGTCACTCCAACACCATGTGCGGTGTGCAGAGTAGTGGACTCATACTCCCGAGAGTAGAGGTGGGCGATGGCGAGTCATTGCTCCTGGTTGTAGTCTGGTACTCCTCATAGGCGGTGTACTCGAGGTGCCGCGATAACCCAGATAGGTCATCATCTCGGCTAGCACCGCAGTGATCCCCGAGCACCAATGGCCGTCGTGTGGCGCCGACCTGCCTCGTGGGTTCCATCGAAAACAAAAGGCGTTTCAAAGGAGTCAAATGGCGGGTGGAAATTGTTCAAATACAATTCCAAAAACAACTAAGGCTATATCCATCTTGGGGTGAATGCGGTCACGGGATCCTAGTGATAGTTAGTAAAATCGTTTAACCCGAGTAGAAGAGAGTCGAGTCCCGCAGTAAAGGTCGAGGAGTAAAAGATCCTAATACCACCCGATGGCGGCGTGGGCCCGTAAGGCACACAGCCATGTTAGTAAAAGTTTAGTAATGTCTAGACTCGACTTCGCCAAGGGTTGTGGAAGGGGATTCCTACAAGCGATCGGCTCGATACCAACTTCAGCGCCCTCGATTCAATCGTACACTAATCATGCACGCAAATGTATGCGATCAAGATCAAAGACTCACGGAAGATATCACAACACAACTCTACAATAAAATAAGTCATACAAGCATCATAATACAAGCCGAGGGCCTCGAGGGCTCGAATACAAGTGCTCGATCATAGACGAAGTCAGCGGAAGCAACAATATCTGATACTGGACATAAGTTAAACAAGGTGCCATAAGATGGCTAGCACAAAGCGGGATCTGATCGAAGAGGACAGGCCTCGCACAGGATCCTCCTAGGTCACTCCTGGTCGTCGTCAGCGGGCTGCACGTAGTAGTAGGCGCCTCCGGAGTAGTAGTCGTCATAGGCGGCGGCGTCTGGATCCTGGGCTCCATCGCCTGGTTGCAGCAATCGAGTAAAGGGTAGGGGGAAAAGGGGGAACAAGGCAACCGTGAGTACTCATCCAAAGTACTCGCAAGCAAGGAGCTACACTACATATGCATGGATACATGTGTAAAGGGCCATATCAGTGGACTGAACTGCAGAATGCCAGAATAAGAGGGGGATAGCTAGTCTTAACGAAGACTACGCTTCTGGACACCTGTCTTGCACAGACAGAAGAGGACAACGGAAGTCCTCTAAGTAACATCATATAGCAATAATCCTACCCGGCAATCCCCTGCTCATAACCCTGAGCGAGAGCGACCACCGGTTGTATCTGGCACTTGGAAGGGTGTGTTTTATCAAGTATCCGGTTCTAGTTGTCATAAGCTCAAGGTACAACTCCAAGTCGTCCTGTTACCGAAGATCACGGCTATCCGAATAGATTAACTTCCTGCAGGGTGCACCATCTTACCCAAAGACGCTTGATCCCATTTGGCGGACACACTTTCCGGGGTCATGCCCGGCGTAAGATCAACACGCCGCAGCCCCACCTAGGCACAACTGAGAGGCCAAGACGCCGGTCTAAACCTAAGCGCCAGGGTCTGGGCCCATCGCCCCGAGCACACCACACGTTGCGGCGGCGAAGCGGAGACCTAATAACAGCGTTCAGTCCAATCCGGGCAGCGCCGCTCCGTCATTGACGTCTGAAGTGCCGGTGATACCACGGCGCGGGATACCCATAACTACTCCAGCGTAGATGGTTAGTGCGTATAAGCTCGTAGCCAACCCGGATCAAATACCAAGACCTCGTTAAGCGTGTTAAGTAACATGAGCGCCCGAGCAGAGCCAGGCCCACCTCTCTCCTAAGCGGTCTCAACCTGCCCGCCGCTCCGCCTCAAAGATCCACTCATGGTGCTCCATCACCGACCGACTTTAGTCTCCACATGTATCATGTATAAAGTATATAGTATATACCGTGATCACCTCCCAGTGATCACGGCCCGATAGTATAGCACGGCGAGACGGACAAGAAAGTAGGGCCACGAGATGAAAGTACTAGCATCCTATACTAAGCATATAGGATTGCGGGTAAGGTAACAATGAAGTTACAAGGACAGGCTATGCGGCGATATAGTAATGGCAAAACGATAACATGCTATGCTACTCTAATGCAAGCAGTGTAGATAAGAGAAGGCGATATCTGGTGATCAAGGGGGGCTTGCTGGTTGCTCGGCAAGAGAGAGGGTCGTCAACACCGTAGTCGAGGCTGCCATTGCGGCGTCGGTCTCGTAGTCTACCAAGAGAAGAGGGGAAGAAACAATGAATACACGATAACGGATGCATAACGATGCATGACATGCCAAGAAGCGATGCTAGGCGTGCCCTAACGTGGTAAGAGAAGTCTTGGTTTAAGGGGAAAGCATCAGGGAGGTTATCCGGTTCGGACGTCTGTCGAGACACACGAACCGGAGAGGAAAGTTTGCAGGTTCGATATGTTAGAGAAGTGTGGTGGACGAGCGGATTGCGCGATCGGATTCGTCTCGTCGTTACGAGCAACTTTCATGTTGAAATTATTTTAATCCGGATTACGGATTAAAAGATATGATTTATAAAAGATTTTATTAATTTCTGGAATTTTAATTAATTATTTAATTAATTTCAAAATGGCATTTATGACATCAGCATGAGGTCATGCTGACGTCATCAGCCAACAGGGTTGACTAAGTCAACCCTGACAGGTGGGTCCCACATGTCATTCACTAATGGCTAATTAGTTTAATTAGCCTAATCAAAGTTTAATTAACCTTAGTTAATTAAGTTAATTAATGATTAGTGTTAATTAGTTCAGTCTTAATTAGTTTAATCAATTACCCAATTAATTTAACTAATGATTAGGTTTAACTAATCCAGAATTAATTAGATTAATTAATTGCTTAATTAGTTAATTAATTAATTATTTAGCTAATTAATTTAATTCATTTCTATTTCCATTTTCATTCCGATTTTATTTAAAAGCGTTCTTTGCCCTTTTTTTATCATTTGGGGGTGGGGCCCCACGTCGATCTTCTATCGGGCATGCGGGTGGGCGGCGGCTTGGCGGCTTGAATAGGCCACTTGAACCAGGCCGGTCGGGCGCCGACCAATCAGGCGCCCGAGGCTCGGGGTGCGGCCGAGGCCACGACGCCCCGCCGGCCGGCGGCAGCGACAGCCGGCGAGAGAGCGTCAGCGAGGGGTGGTGGCTCGGGCGAGCGAGCGACGTCTTGTGGGAGAAACAAGGGCTCGGCTGGGAGGCGGAGAGGCGCCGAACGGCAGAGAAGCGGGGGGGCTCGGGCGCCAAGACGGTCGCCGACGAGGTCGCCGTCAGGGGAAAGGAGAGGAGAGGGGGCCTGCGGTGGCCGGGCGGGTCAGGCCTCGAGCGGCGGATCGGTCGGGGAGGAGGAGAGGATCGGGGGCGCGGCGCAACCATGAGGGGGGGCAGCCGGGCGACGGGGCGGTCGGGGCCACGCCGACGAGAGGAGGGAGCGGAGGGGAACCGGGCGTCGGTCTGTGGCGGTCGGTCGCCACTGGGGGGGAAAGAGGGGAGAGGAAGCCTCACAGGGGGGGGACTCGGCCGTGGCTCGGCAGGGGTCGGGGAGTCCGTCGTGGAGGGTCGGGAGGCGTGCGTGCGACGGCCAGGCGAGCCAGCCTTGTGAGGCAGCGTGGGCTCGGGGCGATGACGGAGGAGGAGGGTGGTCAGTGGCGGAGGAGGAGGAGGCCAGGGGGGGGGTGGGGGTGGCCAGGGGTTAGTCTGTGCGGGGTGGTTAGGGGTCTCTGCCCGATCCGTCGAGGGAGGGAGAGAGGCGGGCGTGGGGGCGAAGTGGGCGTGGCTAGGGTTAGCTGCGAGGGTGGGGAGGTTATCTTGGCGGGGTTCTTTGGGCGGTGGGCGGCCAGGGGGGATGGGCCAAGGGCCAAGTGGGGAGGGGGGCCGGCTGGCTGGGCCAGGGGGGTTATCCCCCTCTCAGTTTTATTTAGTTTTTCTCTTTTTATTATTTTCAATTTTCTGTTTTGGTTTATTTAAAATGCTCTGGCATTTTGTAAATATTAGTGCACCCCACCAATATTAGGTTAGTTATTTTAGAAAACCCCGGAACATTTTAGAACTTATTTTCGGAACCTTTTATCGTTTGTTTCATTTTTGATTTTTGTTTTAGGTCGGGTTTAAATCAACGAGAGGTTAATTAACATAACCGGGTGATTACTGTTGCATAACCATCCGGGCGTTACAAACATGTCCGAGGAATCCAACTTCCTTTAGCCAAAATTCACATTTGCTGAACTTAGCATACAACTGATGTTCTCGAAGTTTCTCGAACTAGGCGCAAATGTTCCTTATGCTCTTCCTCGCTCTTGGAAAATCAATATATCATCGATGAACACCATGACAAACTTGTCCAGATATTCCATGAACACCTTGTTCATCAAATTCATGAAGTATGCGGGAGCATTAGTCAATCCAAATGACATGACGGTATACTCATATAAAGCATACACAGTAGTGAATGCTGTTTTGGGTATATCCTTTTCACGAATCTTCAAGCGATGATACCACGATCGAAGATCGATCTTAGAGAATACCTTGGCTCCAACTAGCTGATCAAACAAGTCATTAGTCATCGCCAGAGGGTACTTGTTCTTGATGGTTACTTCGTTTAATGCGATAATCCACAACCATCCTCAAACTTCCATCCTTCTTCTCTACCAAAAAACTGGGGCTCCCCAAGGTGATGAGCTTGGGCGAATATATCCTTTCTCCAATAACTCATTAATTTGATCCTTGATCTCTTTCAACTCATTCGGTGGCATCCGATAAGGTCTCTTGGATATTGGGGCTGTCTAGGGCAATAGCTCAATCAGAAATTCAATGTCCTGTCGGTGACATTCTGGTAATTCCTCAGGAAACACATCGGAAAATCTTGCACCTCTGGCACTTCCTCTGAACAACTCCCGTGAGAATGCACTGATTCTTCATCTGGCTGTGCTGGCTACATACTTGATCCTCTTACGCCCGGGGTGGTGGCGAGAATAGACTTCTTGAGCACGATCTATGTTCCTTCAAACTTTGACAACCAATCCATGCCTAGGATTACATCCAAGGTCCGGGTTTCCAACACTATGAGGTCTGCGGAAATTTATGGTTCCCGATGTTGAGGTTGCATGACAGCCTCGCTGCCATCATTTCTCCTCTGCTGGGCCCGACGCGAAGGGGCTTCTAAGGGTTTTAGTGGGCAACCCGTATTTTTCCACAACTACCCTTGATATGAATGAATCGTTGCACGAGAATCAAAAAGTACCAAAACTGAGCGTGAATTCAATAAAACTTACCAACCACGATTGTTCGGCTGATCATAGGCGTCCTCCACGTCGATGTGGTTCACTGAGCACGAGGAGCGGATTGGGCTTCTTATTTGAGCCTCCATTGCCGTTTCCATTCCTCCGCTTAGCCTCCGGGCGTCGGTGGCATAGTGCCCCGTCTTCGGCACTTGAAGCGGTGATGTGGCTCGAGATCCTTGAAGCCGGGCGGAACGATGCTGATTGCCATTACCGTTGCCATTGCCATTGCCATGGCGACTTGTTGTCTGGCTGCGGTTGTTCCCATTTCCTCCATGGTTATGACCTCCATGGTTATGATGGGTGTGCCCTCCCGAGTATGGTGCATAGCGGGGCTTCTGCTGAGCTCCGAGTTGTGCTTCCCAGGCTGTACTTCCGCTTGCGACTTCTATCTGCTGCTGCTTGCCTTCAAGAATGGTGGCCTTGTCTACCAGCTCACGGTAGTTGTTGAAAGTAGCCACAATAAGCTGCATGCTCAGTTCATCATTGAGTCCCTCAAGGAACTTCTCCTGCTTTGCGGCATCTGTGCGCCACATCATCGAGGGCATAGCGGCGAGCTTGCTGAATTCATCCACGTCTTTGTGCCATAATGCGGTTCCCAGGCGCAAGTTGCGGAACTCACGCTTCTTGAGACTCATGGCTCCGGTGAGACATGAGCGGTCGGAAGGCTCTGCTGGAATTGATCCCATGTGATGGCACCAATGGGAAAAGTGGCGGTGTAGTTCTCCCACCAAGAAGCTGCAGGTCCATCCAGGTGATGCTTGTGCAAAGCGCACCTTCTCAGCATCAGTGCATCCAACAGTGATTAGCTCTCTTCCGACTTTGCGGAGCCAATCATCAGCCACAATCGGCTCAGTGCTACTAGAGAACACTGGCGGATTCAACCTCAGAAATCGAGTCAAGTTGTCCACAGGGGGTGGTGGCGGTGGATTGTTGGCGTTGTTGTTCTGATTCTGAATAAGTAGCTGCATCAGTGCATTCTGCTGCTGGAGCAGCTGGGTGAGCTCCGGCAGGAAACCAGTGTCACGTCTCGGAGGCATCTGGTGTTTTGGAGTGGATGAGAAAATTAGAATAGAACAATGGTCTATGAGAAATAACACTACCCATATGAATGCACAATCATAACACACCAATCATTTATTCATTCCACTCAAACATGGTTCAAACTCGATTACAAAAGCTCATGACTAATCGAAGGGAAAATATCGGCCTAACTGATCGACGAAAAAGGAAAAATAACATGGTGGTCGACTAAAAGTCTTCATCAGTGGCGCCTCCTCTTGTGGCTTCCTTGGTGGTACTCCTTCAAAATCCTGATCATTACTCACGAGGGTCCTTCATCTCCACTCGGATAAAGGTCCTCTCCCAAGTCCATCTTTTCCTCTATCGCGGCAAGCTTCATCTTGTGTCGTCGATTGTCTCCATGAAGTCCGTGATTTCTTCCTCATGGCCAAGGAAGTCTGCGTGCCTTCTCCTCCATTCAGTTAGTGGAACAAAAGCTTCCAGTGTGTCTTGAGTTACGGCGAGTCCGAATCTCCCGTTTCTCGAGAAGACACTCCAAGTCTGGATGTAGGAGAGAGTGGAATCGTCCTCCACAGTACGGATGATATCTCCATTCCTTGCCCTGCGAGAAACCATGGCGAGTCCGAGTGATCGAGCTCGGCCTGTACTCCTCTCGGAGATGTCCAAGTGCTCGATAGATCGCCACGCCCTTCCGATGATCCAGCTTGAACTCGGTGAACTCAAAGTCAATCGGCTCCGTGTGTCCTCCGAAGGTTCTCCAGGATATGCACTTCAATCCTCAGCGGGTGTCCGTCGGAAGTGCATTGGTTGGCTTCCGGTGATCGAGGGCAGAGCTATCTTCAGCTGCTTCACCATCTGGACCAGCTTTCTTCGAAGGGCATCGTCTCATCGGGTGGCGTAACTCCGTAGCAAAGCGGGGTGAACTCGACGACCATCTAGAATGTTGAAAATAGGAGAAGAGTCGAATTGAGCAGGGAGAATTATGGAATGAAAAGGATTTAAAGTAAATGGTCTCTTCCTATGGCTTTCCGATCCTAGGGGTTACGATCCTCACGGTCGGCGTGTGCTCGATACCATCTCTGAGCGACGACCCAAAATCGGTCAAATCTACGTGCATACCATCCCAAGATCATCTTTGGTACCCACAAGACATCGATAAAGTAATCAAAGTTCAATCACACCTGAATATCATTAAACGATTCTCATATAGAGTCTTTATTACAAGAGAATAAATTTGGCTCAAGGCCAACTCATGAGAAATAAACTAATAACACTGCGGAAGCGTCGAAGATATAAGCGAGTCCATCCGACTCCAAAGGGCAATCGCCAAGCGCGAGTGTAGCCTCACTCTGATCGGAAATATCTACGCAACATAATACGTTGCAGCCATGTAGATCAGCTTTTGGAATAAGTGGCAAGTCATGAAGAACAACAATAATAAACTTACTATCACTATATGCATTTTGGCTGTGGAGCTCTAAGTTTCATCATTTTGCGAAAAGCAAATTTTTCCCTATTACCGTGGACTTACTTGCAAATTACTACAATTGTTGGTAGTTATTGAGATGGTTCCGCCAACCAATATCTCAATCACAAATTATTAAGTCATAAAACCCCTCAAATTAATTCATTAGTTTTAGTGTTGAGATATCTGAATACTTCCAAGTTCCAGAGGCTCAAATGTCCGTAACCGGGGACACGGCTAATCGATTAGATCTTTAACTCTGCAGAGGGTTGCGCACTTTCCCGCAAGAATCATTCCCTCCTTTAAAGTCTTCGCACTTCATGGTGTTTGAAGACGGACGAATAAACAGGGTCTTCCAAAGAGTTCTTACAGCTCTGCCGGTACCCATCAATCCTACCGTTCTTCTACATCTCGTAGTACCGCCCAGCCAGCGTCACTACTAGGGTCAACCCAGCCAGAGCCCATAATGGCTTGCGGCTGCAGTAAGCTTCGGTCATGGGGCATCCATCCTTCTCTTCGTGGCTGGGTGAAGCTTTCCAAGATGTCATGGCACTTCTCCATGCATCCCGGCCACCTTGGGTTCTCCAGGTGCCCGTCAACAAATCCTCCACCAGTAGTGATTTTCCAAGTCCATCTTGATCATTGTAGTTCATGGGGTTGTCATCATCATTGACTCTCACATCTTGCTTATGAATTTCACTCAACCCAAAACCCGTCTACGAGCATAGCAAGTAAACTACTTCTTCCCGGGGTCATGGTAACAAGGGGATTGGTTCATCCTACCACATGATACTACTCAAGTTTAATGACTTCAAGATTTCACTACTGCATGCATGGTGGGGTGGTGACAATTACTAATGCACAAAAACATAGGTATAGAAATAACATGATCAAAACTTGCCTTCTTGATGATCCTCGTAAGCTAAAAGAGTCGTAGTAGCAAGCTTAGCACTCCAGAACTCTACCGAGACAAACAATTCACAATAAGCATATAGCAATAGGATCACATAACACAACATAACAAAAGTAACATAACACAACAAAACAACCAAAACCAAATCCAAAGGAAAACTCAAAGAAAAACCACTCAAAGTTTCCCTACTTCAAACAATAACTAAAATAGTTTTATATAATAAAATTTACTCAACATAACCTAATCATGGTTTTAGGTTAACTTAACAGAAAAGGATTCACTAAGCAACTAGGAGCAAAAAGAATTAATTAAAAAGCTATTATAAAACTCATTTTAGGCCTAATCCAATTTCTATTAGGAAAATAAAATAAAACTTTTATTAATTATAAATAAAAGTTCATCTACTAGAGTGACAGAAACTAACCTAGAATAACCAATCACAAGTTAAAAATAAATTTATTTACTAATTAAAATATTAGGAAAACAGAGCTAGTTAATTAATTAGGATTAATAGGATTCTGCTTAAAACTAATTATTTATTAATCCTAAAATACCCAAGTTAATTTTTATGGTTTGGCAATGTTAAAATAAAGTTGGGACAAAAGAATCATCCAAAAATAATTTTTCTAACCAAGTTATAGCAGATTTACTATTCTGACTAAAACTAAATTAAAGCAATTTTAACTAATTTTAACATAGCTAAATATATATTCTACAGAAACTTTAGAAAATTTGCAAACCAACAAAAAAGAATCACTCAAAAATATTAAACAGAATAAAAGATATGAATTTTTCAAAGCGAAACTATTCTGCTAAAACAGAAAAATGAAATTAAAAGAAAAAGGCCTAATGGGCCTAAAGCTGTGCACTAAGCGTCAAATAACCTAAAGGGCCCTAGGGTTAAACTAAACGGACCGGCCTAATAAAAATAAACCCTAACTAATCTAATAAACCGGAAAGAACCGGGCCGGTCTTTTTATAAAAACGTACCCCTTCGGGGTCTAATCCTAGCCGTCCGTTTGAGATCGGACGGGAGGGAGGTCTCCGTGACTTACCGGCGTCCGACGGCGGCAATGGCGGAAGTCTTGGCGAGGGCTCGGGTGTCGGCGAGCTCGGCGGAGTGGCCGTCTTGGGTTGAGGGAGCTCGAGGAGGGTCTGGTGGCGTCGGGGTGGCAGGGGTGGTCTAGAAGCGGCGGCGGCAACAATGGCGGCGACAGGGAACTTCGGGCTCCAGCGTGCTCGGGAGAGAGAGGAGAGGGCTCCGCGAGGGCTAGGGGGAATGGGGTGCGAAGTCGGCTTTATAGCGGGGCCTCGGGCGGCTTGAAGCGATCGAAGGCGATCGGGATCCGGATCCTTGGATCCGACAATCATGGCGGCGACGGGCGAGGCGTGAGGTAAAGAAGATGGGGTGGGTCCATGGGGCAGAGAGAGAGAGAGGCGAGCGCGAGCGGGTGCGAGGCATCTGAGGTTGAGGCGGCGAGGCTGGTGGTATTGGTGGCTGATTAGCCAGTGGGCAGGGCTGGGGGAGTGGGAATCTTGTTGTTGGTGGGCAGTGGTGGGTCTTATTTGGTGGGCAGGGGGCCTAAATGGCGCTGGGGTTTTTATCTTTTTAAATTTATTTTTAAAAATAAACAAAACAGAAATAAAACAATAACTATAAATATTTTATATAGGGGTATATATATACCAAAATGATCGGGGAATATTCCTTTCATTTGAGCATTTTTCCAAAGGTAAAATCCAAACTTTATAAAAATCCATTTTTTCAAATTCAAATAAAATTCAGATTTGAATCCAAATCTTTTGGCAATGTTTTCCTCGATATTTTTGGAGTGTCATGTTTACTCCTCTCATACTTTTGATCAAGTATTTATCAGGCTTAGTTTTTGAAATGTTTCCCACTTGCCCAAAGTTTGAATTCAAATTCAAAACTCAAAATTTCTCTGAAACTCCAAATGGTATTCAAATTCAAACAGGATGCATAGGATGCTTAGCTATAATTGTAAAACATTCCAAATAGGAAATTTGGGATGTTACAACGAAGTTGGTTTGAATCCAAGATTCAAATTCAAACTCCATATGTGGATATTAAAATGCCATTTATATGATTTGTGCTAAACAGCAGCTATAAGTTGTTCTAACATGCATGAAAATGGTACAGATGGATAGATTGGATTTTTCTGATCATTTTCATATATAATTTGTTTGATTTGGAGTTACGGTTGAATTTCTATGATTTTTAGAAGTTTTGGCTATTTTCTGGAATTTCCTGAAAGGAATAAATCCGGAAAATAATTAACTGGCGTCAAGACTGCGTCAACGTGATGTCGTGGTCAACCTGGTCGGCCGATTCAGGTCAAACTGACGATGGGGCCCATACGTCAGTGTCATAGTGACAGCTAGGCTCAGAGACATGTGGGGCCGGTCAAGGGCCACGTCAGTGAGGTCAACGCTGACGCGTGGGCCCACTGATTTTATTAATTAACCTAATTATTTTGTTATCCAGTAAACTAACAAAGTGGGTCCCACAGTCAGTGTCTAGTGTTAAATTAATAGGGTTAGTTAGCCCTTAATCTAATGACAACACGTCAGCCTCACCGGAACTTCGCCGGCGACGACCAGGACGCGGCGGAGATCTTCGGGTTTCTTGTTCCGACGACCAAACGAGCGGCGGAGAGGCTCTACGCGTAGCTGGCGCTCTTCCGCATCCAACGGGACCGGAGTCAGCGGCTTGGGTGGCCGGTAGCGATGGCGAGGAGCTCGGCCACGGTGGCCGAGCTTCGGTGGTGCTGCAGCGCCAGGCTACGGCTCGCCTCGAGGGAACAGGTAGCTAGGCCGCATCTAGGGGCCCTAGGAGCATGGAGAACTTCACGGCTGGGCTGGTAAGCTCGGAGGTGGCGGGAGGTCGGCCATGGCGGAGGGCGGCCTCGGGAGCTCATGGGGCGGCGGCTAGAGGAAGCTAGCAAGAGGGGGAGGTGAGGGAAAAGCTCAAGGGCTCACGGTGATGTCGGTAGGGTGGTCAGTGGGCTCGGGGATGACCTGGAGACGGTGAATCCGAGCCGGCGATCTTTGGTGCCCGTCGGTGAAGACGACGGCGATGGCGTCACTGCAGGGCTCCTGGCGTCGCTTGGTGCGGTGAGGAGGAAGAGTAGGTCGAGGCGGAGCTTTGGGATGCGTCGGGGAGGTGAGGCGGTGGCTGTGGCTGTGGCAACGGCAGCGGCGGCGGCGGCAAAGCGTGTTCGGAAGAGAGAAGAGAGGGGGAAGAGAGCTGTGAGGAGGAGGAGGTGCGGAGGGTCGAGGGGGTGCGTGGCACCTCGGGTGCCTCCGGCGGTGAGCGTGTGGCGAGGAGGTGGCCGGCGTGTGGTCGCGCGCTTGCACGCTGCTTCCGTCCTCCTAGCAAAAGGAGGAAGACGACGGGGAGGGGCTAGGTGGGCTGGGCGGCCACTTGGGCCATGAAGTGGCTGCAGGCGAGTTCCTCTCTCTCTCCTTTTAATATTTTCTGTTTTTCTATTTTTTGCAATTGTTTTGGCTTTATTAAAAATGCCGAGCATTTTCAAAATCCTAAAATATTTGTGGGCCTTGTTTGGATTATTTCAAAGAGCCCTCATTTACCTTCAAGATTATTTGGACATTTAAAATTATTTATAGCATTTAAATGTCCAAGAACAAAACTCAGTATGATTTAATTCAATAATCCATAATGGCCTAGAAAAATGTGCACCATTTTTGGGAGAGGTTCTAGACCAATTAAAAAATGATGAACTTTTATGAAGGACATTTTGGGTTCATTGAAATGTTTTTTTTAGTAAACCCTAGTTGGTTAAAAGGGGTCTTTGGGGGTTACATCATCCCCATTTCATCTTTCTAGAAAAAGTAAACATGATGCATCACCAAAAAGCTAGCATAGGTCAGACCAGAATTAGGGATGTGACACGCCTGTGCATCTCGTAGCATGTGCACACGCTCTTGGCCGTGAACCTGAAGTGAGGTTCATCCAGTTGCCGCATCTAGGCCTTGTGCCAGGATGCAGGACTTGTTCTCTGGGCATCCTGCTTCATCTTTTCATAGTAGGGGTCGATGATGGCGAGGCAAGTTCGACCAGGAGTCTGCCGTGCTGCCCCGGACCTCGTGAGTGGTCACAATTTCGACAAGGTTCTTGCAGGCCAAGCCCGTAACTGCTGAGCACTTTACATCGTCTTTGGTATCCACCATGGCGAACTTGTAGTCAGTGCTGTTGACAAACTGTTGAAGCGGTCGCAAGGCTTTACGGCCATGTAGTAGTGGCGAGATGAGGACATGATGACACACGCTGGCGGGCGGCGACAACCTTCCGATCTATGAAGGGACGACCGGTGGTGTCTTCGGAGGTCGATGCCGACCACCTTGTACTTGTCTCCGACAAGCAAGCCGCTCAACGCTGTTGATGTAGTCGTCCACCACGGCCGGGTCGATGGTGCACACCACCGAGAGATCTGTCTCCCTCGCGTGGGTCTCCACTCTATGCTCGTCGAACTCCATTGGAGCGCCGTCGAACATCCCCTCTCTATGTGTCGTCGCGGGTGTGCTTGTTGTGTTGTGGGGCGCGACCGAAAGGTTGAAGAGACTAAGGTTATAATGGCCGCAAGAATTAAAGGGGAAGCCGGACGGCCAGGAATATCGGCAAGCCCTGATGGCAGTTCTAATTTGCAGCGCGTAACTCTATCATGTCGCACGTAACTGCATCACGTGGCAATGCGCACGGCACAACCGCATGCATATGGGGCCCTAACGTGATCGTCGCGCCGCCAACCGCTGGCGAGCACGCGAGCGGACGCGAGTAGAGCGCTTCTGTGATCGCCTCAAGGAAAAGTTGTCCACAAGACAAGCACGCCAGCGGATCTGACAGAAGCGCGCGCTGGCTTAACGGTGAGCACAGGTGGCGCTTCTAGCGGTTAACGGTGAGCACATAACGCATGGCGCTAACGCGAGCAGAGCTTGCCGAGGGACACGAGTAGAGGACGGTACAGTGATACAGTGCGAGCGATGTCGGAGACATCAAGCATGAATCATATTAGAGTTGCGTGTGCGATACGTGGCAGACAGTCGATCCATCAGAGTTGTTTGTGAGGGAATAAGCCATGTGTGTTGCGGAAAAACGCCTGCTGGTGTATAACCTTAAATTTAACCAAAAAAGTGTTAATGCATGTTACAAAAATTGTATAGCTAGAAACTATGTTCAAATACGACTCCAACGATATAATCTATGGTGACATGCATTCGTATTTTATTAGTTAAATCCTACTTATAAATCAGGATGGGGTATAGTAGGTAACTAAATCACAAACGTTTTTCTATTAACTGTATGTGTACGTGTCCTCTCGTCCTCCTCTCGCACGTCTTGTCACCCCGTTGCCGTAGACGGCTTACAACGCAAGCTTGTGCAGCGCGCGGGGGCATTCTTTTGGCCAAACGGTGGCGCCAATGAATCGTCGATGAGCCCGTTCCCGCGCAAGCTTCCCGCCCAACTCGGTGAAATCCCCCAAAATCCCAATGCATACCGGCCTGCTATAAAAACCCTCACGGCCGGCGAGTCATGCGTCGCATTTTCCCCTCCCTCCCTGTAGCTTATCTTGTCTGCTTCTCCTACAATCGCCAATGGCACCGGTCCGTCATCGTCGCTTAGCTACTCCGCTGTCATCAGAGGACAGCTCCAGCTGGGAGGCTACCCCGTGGCGGCGGCGCAGTCCTCGGCGTAGTGTAGTGCATGTGGCGTCCCTGTTGGGTGTGCGCGGAACACCCACCACACGCTCCGTCGCCGCTGGCCGTTGGCAGCTGTTGCCGGCCGCTGTTGCCGCCACACCACCGTCGAAAGCCAGGGCCATCTCCCGCTCCGCCGCCGCGGCCCGAAGACGGGAGGTGGCTATCATGGCCGCCACCCCACTGCCGGCCACCGTGGCCATCACCCGCTTCGCTACCGCGGCCCGAAGGCGGGAGGTGGTGGACGTGGCCGCCACCCCATCGTCGGCCACCGTGGCCGCCAGCCCACCGTCGACCGCCGGGATCATCACCCGCTCCGCCACCGCCACCCGAAGGAGGGAGGCGGAGGTGGAAGACGTGACGCGTCGTCGGCGACCTTCGCGCTACGCCGAGTTCCTGCGGGAGGAGGAGGCGCCTCGTCGAGCATGCAAAGAGCCTTACCGCAGCCGTGGGCGCAGCACACGCCGGCAGAGGCGAGGAATCGGAGATCTCTGAGCAGTCAGGGCTTGAGAGGATCGTGCGGAGGCGGCGGTGGGCATTCGATGTGAGACCTTCGCTGAACGTGCAAAAGCAGCAGGCACCTAATTGCATTTATTTGGCTCGTCGGTAAGATCCTCCTCCTCCTCCTCTGCCTCTCACTAAGCATGCTCGGCAGAGGAGAGGCTGCCGGAAGTAGCACAAAGACCCTCCATGGTAGTAGTAGTATTTAGGGGCTATTTTGTTCAGTTCATCTGGCTATAGATGTGTGGTCGAACTGTACAACGTACTTAAAATTAGCTAGTATATATAGTTGAACTAGCTATTTCAGTACATGGTTGGCAACCATTTGGGAGAAGTTTGGTCGGTTCAGCTGTCGAGTTGAACTGTTTGTATAATTTTAGAACGACTGCTTAATCTATGAACGAAATCTATGCTTAATTACTGAATTTTAGTTGCAAAAATTACATAGTGCTAATGATTTCTAGCTGCATATTTTGACAAATCGCAGTGTTACAAGGATTGACAAATGGCAACGTTACTAGATCAACAAATGTAAATCTTTCCAGTTTGACAAATGGCAACATACTAAATATGACAGATGCAAATCTTACCAAATTGTTTATACGTGGTTGCACACGGGTCATCCAGAACAACCGTTTGCGTTGAAGGGATGCACAAATCCTGCGCAGCTGTCACTTTGCATACGGGTGTTCTATCTAAATCATTTGCGATCAAGAGCTGCAGAAATCCTGCTCGGCACATTTCAGTCAAGGTCAAGCAGCTGTCCGCACGGCACCTCCTACAGCCATTAAAACCAAGACACGTGGCGTCACGTGAATGGTTAATAGAATTTTGGATTTACAAGAATTTAAAAACCATGCATCTCAATGTGTTGCCGGCAATCAACGGTGCCCTGGTGTTTGAAATTCATGCCCATTTCTTGCATGGGACCTAAGCATGCACCCAAGGACACAAATTTGATTTTTTCAACCAATTTCTATGCACTGGAGCATGTGCATGTAGTTCAAATTTGAATTATGCACATAAATGCATTGAAAACTCAGTTAATGCATAAAAATGTCCAAACGAACCCTGAAAAATCTCAAAAATTCACACAATACTCCTGTTGTTCTATGTTGAACGAGAAAAAATTTGAAAGAAATAAGAGGCAATGGATATTATTTCGTCCCGAAAGGTGGGACGTTCCCTACCGAAAACCATCATGCTTGTTGTGCGAAGCTCCGGTTTGTGAGAAGCATATACCCAAACCTGCCCCAAATGGGACAAAATTTGTACCATGGCATGTTGATGCCGCTCCATGATAGCATGCCAAGTTTCATGAATTTCGGCGACTTTTGGATTTACTAGAATTTAAAACCATGCATCTCAATGTTTTGCGGCAATCAACGGTGCCCTGGTGTTTGAAATTCATTCCCATTTTGTGCATGGGACCTAAGCATGCACCGAAGGACACAGATTTGACTTTTCAACCAATTTATATGCACTGGAGCATGTGCATCTAGTTCAAATTTGAATTATGCACATAAATGCATTGAAAACTCAGTTAATGCATAAAAATGTCCAAACAAACCCCGAAAAATCACAAAAATTCACACAACACTCCAGTTGTTCTATGTTGACATGAGAAAAAAAATTGAAAGCAATAAGAGGCAATGAATATCGTTTCATCCCCAAAGGTGGGACGCTCCCTACCAAAAACCATCATGCTTGTTGTGAGAAGCTCCGATTTGTGAGAAGCATATACCCAAACCTGCCCCAAATGGGAAAAAAATTGTACCACGGCATGTTGATGCCGCTCCATCATAGCATGCCAAGTTTCATGAATTTCAGACGAGTTTTGGATTTACTAGAATTTAAAAACCAGGCATCTCAATGTTTTGCCGGCAATCAACGGTGCCCTGGTGTTCGAAATTCATTCCCATTTCTTGCATGGGACCTAAGCATGCACCCAAGGACACATATTTGATTTTTCAACCAGTTTATATGCACTGGAGCATGTGCATGTAGTTCAAATTTCAATTATGCACATAAATGCATTAAAAACTCGGTTAGTGCATAAAAATGTCCAAACGAACCCCGAAAAATCACAAAAGTTCACACAACACTCCAGCTGTTCTATGTCGAGACAAGAAAAAAATTTGATAGCAATAAGAGGCAATGGATATCGTTCCGTCCCCAAAGGTGGGACGTTCCCAACCGAAAACCATCATGCTTGTTTTGAGAAGTTCCGGTTTGTGAGAAGCATATACCCAAACCTACCCCAAATGGGACAAAATTTGTACCATGGAATGTTGATGCCGCTCCTTGATAGCATGCCAAGTTTCATGAATTTCTGATGAGTTTTGGATTTACTAGAATTTAAAAACCATGCATCTCAATGTTTTGCCGGCAATCAACGGTACCCTGGTGTTTGAAATTCATTCCCATTTTGTGCATGGGACCTAAGCATGCACGGAAGGACACATATTAGATTTTTAACCAATTTATATGCACTAGAGCATGTGCATGTAGTTCAAATTTGAATTATGCACATAAATGCATTGAAAACTCAGTTAATGCATAAAAATGTCCAAACAAACCCCGAAAAATCACAAAAATTCACACAACACTCTAGTTGTTCTATGTTGACATGAGAAAAAAATTGAAAGCAATAAGAGGCAATGCATATTGTTTCATCCCCAAAGGTGGGACGTTCCCTACCGGAAACCATCATGCTTGTTGTGAGAAGCTCCGGTTTGTGAGAAGCATATACCCAAACCTGTCCCAAATGGGAAAAAATTGTACCACGGCATGTTGATGCCGCTCCATCATAGCATGCCAAGTTTCATGAATTTCAGACGAGTTTTTGATTTACTAGAATTTAAAAACCAGGCATCTCAATGTTTTGCCGGCAATCAACGGTGCCCTGGTGTTCGAAATTCATTCCCATTTCTTGCATGGGACCTAAGCATGCACCCAAGGACACATATCTGATTTTTCAACCAGTTTATATGCACTGGAGCATGTGCATGTAGTTCAAATTTCAATTATGCACATAAATGCATTGAAAACTCGATTAACGCATAAAAATGTCCAAACGAACCCCGAAAAATCACAAAAATTCACACAACACTCCTGTTGTTCTATGTTGACACGAGAAAAAAAATTGAAAGCAATAAGAGGCAATGGATATCGTTTCATCCCCAAAGGTGGGTCGTTCCCTACCGAAAATCATCATGCTTGTCGTGAGAAGCTCCGGTTTGTGAGAAGCATATACCCAAACCTGTCCCCAAATGGGAAAACAAATTTGTACCATGGCATGTTGATGCCGCTCCATCATAGCATGCCAAGTTTCATGAATTTCAGACGAGTTTTGGATTTACTAGAATTTAAAACCAGGCATCTCAATGTTTTGCCGGCAATCAGCGGTGCCACAGTGTTGAAATTCATTCCCATTTCTTGCATGGGACCTAAGCATGCACCCTAGGACACATATTTGATTTTTCAACCAATTTATATGCCTTTGGAGCATGTGCATGTAGTTCAAATTTGAATTATGCACATAAATGCATTGAAAACTCAGTTAATGCATAAAAATGTCCAAACGAACCCCAAAAAATCACAAAAATTCACACAACACTCCTGTTGTTCTATGTTGACATGAGAAAAAAATTTGAAAGCAATAAGAGGCAATGGATATCGCTTCATCCCCAAAGGTGGGACGTTCCCTACCGAAAATCATCATGCTTGTTGTGAGAAGCTCCGGTCTGTGAGAAGCATATACCCAATCCTGCCCCTAATGGGACAAAAAAATTTCCACGGCATGTTGATGCCGCTCCATGATAGCATGCCAAGTTTCATGAATTCAGACGAGTTTTGGATTTACTAGAATTTAAAAACCAGGCATCTGAATGTTTTGCTGACAATCAACGGTGCCCTGGTGTTCAAAATTCATTCTCATTTCTTGCATGGGACCTAAACATCCACCATAGGACACATATTTGATTTTTCAACCAATTTATATGCGCTGGAGCATGTGCATGTAGTTCAAATTTGAATTATGCACATAAATGCATTGATAACTCAGTTAATGCATAAAAATGTCCAAACGAACCCCGAAAAATCACAAAAATTCACACAACATTCCTGTATCTATGTGGACACGAGAAAAAAATTGAAAGCAATAAGAGGCAATGGATATCATTTCGTCCCCAAAGGTGGGACGTTCCCTACCGAGAACCATCATGCTTGTTGTGAGAATCTCCGGTTTGTGAGAAGTATATACTCAAACCTGCCCCAAATGGGACAAAAAATTTACCACGACATGTTAATGCCGCTACATGATATCATGCCAAGTTTCATGAATTTCAGACGAGTTTTGCATTTACTAGAATTTAAAACCCAGGTATCTCAATGTTTGCGACCGAGTGACGGTGGCAGGGTGTTTGAAATTCATTCCCATTTCTTGCATGGGACCTAAGCATGCAACCAAGGACACATATTTGATTTTTCAATAAGTTTACATGCACTAGAGCATGTGCATGTAGTTCAAATGTGAATTATGCGCATAAAATGCCTGGAAAACCCAGTTAATGTATAAAAATGTACAAACGAACCCTGAATAATTCCATTTATTTTTACGACACACCTATAGTTGCATGTTCACTGCAGATAAAATTTCTAACAATTCAAACACCATCCTTTGTAGCTGTGACCCCATTACGTAATTCAAATGATCAAGACAATAAATTAAGTAGATCGCACACAGTTTATTATCACCAACCGTGTGAGATGCAGCACAAAATATCTTGGAGCACCGTCGATGTATAGTACGCCCATGCCTTATGAGAGAAGGTGCATCGGCTACAGTCCATAGCCGGTGTGTCCAGCACACTAGCTAGCTCAATCCCAAATATCATTTCACTGTTCATTCATCGCTGGTGAAAGATGGGGACGTGGACCCATGTCATGAGGACAACTTAGGCAGCCCACTCCGGCGAGAGCGCGGCCGCCATAACCGCCAGCGGTAGCGTGCTAACAAGCCGTGTGAGGCGACCCGATCTGCGTCCGGGTGGCAAAAGGCAGCCCAAGCGGCGCTGTTGCTTTCGGCGGCGACAATGACATCGCCTCGGGGATAGGCCCTGGCGAGAGTACGCACATGAATGTCCATTCCATGGCGGCGGCCTTAGCCTCTTGGGGCCGCCCACTACCATATTGAGGCCGTCCACACCCAGTCTGGCGGTCACTGCATGAATCGAGCAAGCTTCTCCAACAATGGTCGGCAACCCACGGCGAAAAGCGCTGCAATGTCGAGAAGCGTTGAGCGACCGCCCGTTCTGCGGCATACCTTGCCACGACGGAGCCCGCCATAGCCCACATGGCGTCGCCACGCCCAGCTCGTGGCGGCCTTTTCCAAAAGATATGGCGGACGCGGATGGAGAGATGCTTGCAAGTATGGTGCAATTGATGCAATGGAGCCCTTCCCGGGGAGACCGTCGGAGAGCTGCACATGGGCGGCGGTGGAGATCGACGAGCTCCGGCCGTAGTAGTACTCTTTGTTTTGTTTAATTAAAAACCTGGTCTTTAATTTGTTTGAGTAATGTTTAGGTCACTAATACTGTTTAATTGCTGAACTTGCTCGATTAAGTTAGTCTCCTTTGTGTAACAAATTATGCAATAGCGTGGATGACCATCATGTCGGGAAATTCGAACCAAAATTTTTGGCGTTCAAACTCGACACACACGGGTTAAGCTATCTGAATCGTTTGTGATGTTCACATATCGTATACGATTACGAATAAGGGACCATGTCGATGACACTTTGTGTCGAGGATGACGGGTAGGCCCAAGGCAACAAGCAGCGCTTCAAAAACATCGGGGCCAACAACGCCCTCACACTACTAGGAAAAGGGCTATAGATGGAATGGACACTAATGGCGCTTTTGTCATGTGGTGCGCCACTACTATAGGTAGTGGCGCACCATGTGCTTGGTGCGCCATTAGTGTGGAAGACACTAATGGCGCTTTTGGCACATGGTGCGCCACTAGTAACTAATTTTTTTATTTTCCAAAAAATACTAATGGCGCATCATGGCATGGTGCGCCATTACTAGTGCTAACTAGTAATGGTGCACGGCCCACAGTGCGCCACTATTGTTTTTTTTATTCTTTTTTGCAAAACTACTAATGGCAAGCAGTAGCATAGTGCGCCATTACTAGTTTAAACTAGTAATGGCGCACTAGGCCACGATGCGCCATTAAATCTATATATATATATATTTTTTTTTTTGCAAAACTTCTAATGGCGCATCAGCAGTGCGCCATTAGTAACCAGGGTTACTAATGGCGCATTTGCGGTGGTGCGCCATGTAACTTTGAGACCAACAAGATATTTTGGACAGCCCACCTACCCACTCACTTTCCCCACTTCATTCTCCACCTCCTCCTCCAAGCTTGTCTCGACTGCCTCCTCCTCCTCACCTCATTTGCACCATAGATTCATCCAAATTAAGTGGTTAAATTACCTTTTTTGATAGGTAAGCAAGGGAAGCTATCTTTATGTTGTTCTCCTCTCCAACAATGTGCACATGCACTTTACGTAGCCTAGCTAGATCTATGTATGTTCGTGGTGTTGCATATGTTTGTGGTGTTGCATATATGTTTGTGTTTGCAGGTACGGTATTTGAAATCACGATAGTTGCCAATATTTTACGGAATGTTGATTCATTTCCGTTTAGTGAGAATTTTGGCACTATGCATTCTTTTAGTCCTATTTGTAGGGAAAGTCATGCCAATTTTTTCTTGGTTCTAAAATATCGTTTTGCTCTACCCATGACGACCATAGTCCATACGATGACCGAAGGCATCATGAATAGGTTTTTGAGCTCCGCGAAGGCGAGATGCTTGAAAAGAGCGAGGCGGAGATTAGATGTCCGTGTCGAAGATGCAAGTGAAGAGCCTTATTGCGGACCCGGTTCGGGCGGTGCGGGACCACCTACTCTTGCGTGGTTTCATGGATGGCTATCGGTGGCAAGGTGATGAAGATGACTATGAAGTCGTCCATGGGGGCGGGCAAGAAATGTGGAAGGCAGCAAGACAACCACCGCGGCTCGGCGGCGAGAAGGCGAAGAATATCTAGGACATGATCACGACGGTGATCGTACACAGATCATCATGTAGAAGATGCGGGGCATGATGATGAGGAAGATCTGGGAGCGGGCGAAGGGCATGATCATGAAGATGAAGATGCGGTGGAGCAGACGGCGATGGGCTGGGTGCAGGACCCTCATATTCAAGAGCTGCTTCTCAAGCGAGCCGGATAACATAAGAGCTGCCGCCCGAGAGAAAGCCAAGCTGGATCAGCTGGAGATAGGCAGCGGTTACTCCATTGTATGAAGGATGCAGGCCGAGGATACCGCTGAAAGTAACCCTCATGGCTCACGGAGATGAAGGTAAAACACGAATGACCGGCGCGTGCCGGCGAGAACATGTCATTACAGCACGACGTCTTCCCAAGGGAACAAGTGCCCGACCAGTTTTGAGGCGAAGAAAATCATGTGTCCTCTGGATTTACCGCCGTGAAATACCATGTGTGCATGAAAAATTGCATCATTTATCGGGAACGAGCACACGGAGTCTACCATATGTCCGGTGTGCGGCGTCACTCGATACAAGAAGAGGAAAAGCTCCTCGGAAAGTGGTGTGGTACTTTCCGATCCTCCTCGTCTGCGGCGGTATTTCGCGGACCTAAGGTAGCAAACCTCCTGCGTTAGCGCGAATAGGGAGGAGAAGAAGCGAGAAGATGGCGTAAATGATCCGGAGATAAATAAAAAGACAAGATCTTTGAGTCACCCAAAGGATGCGAGCGGTGTAGCGTTGAACGAACACCCGAATTTGGGAAGGATCCAAGGAACATCGTGCTGGCGTGAGCACCAATGGAGTCAATCCGTTTGGCAGCCGAGAGCACACATTGCACCTGGCTGTGTTTGTGTGGATGTACAACCTTCCCCCCTGGTTGTGCATGAAGAGGAAGTACATTCACATGAGTAAGCCGTCGTCAGCTGGTCGTGTGGCCGGCAAAGGCTTGTCCAAAAAATGGTCGTCATATTATACCGCTGGTGGGCGAAAGGAGAAAAAGACCAGCTCGGAAAGCCAATCGCACGAGGTTCAAGAACTCAAGGCACAAGTGACGCAGATTCCGGAGATTGTCCAAGGGCAAGTGCACCAACAACTGGGATCGGCGCTCACCGGCATTATGCCTACCTTGATTCATGGGCTGACGGCGTGGATTCGCGGGTGGCCAGCGGGGCCGCCCGATTCCCAGCTTCACGGCCCGACCTTCGCATAACGCAGCAGCGCCATTGGTGTCTCTGGCGGCGGCGGTATTGGTGTCTCCGGCGCCGACACGGCCGCATTGGAGCTTAATGCACCCGGTGTCGCCCGGCGGCACCTCGCCGACAAGCGGCCCCTACATCGGTTACCGCCCACCATTGGCGGTGCCTCGACATTAGCCGAGCTCGAAGCCATCATCACGGTAACTAATTAAGCCTCTCGGCCGAGGACTTCATCTCCTTTTGCCTTTATTGGGCATCCCTCCGCCCTACATGTTTTCGCGAGGCACCGCCGACGTTCGTGCACTCTCACGCGCCGTGAGCAGCGAGTTGGTCGATGTCGCCAAGGGCAAAATCACTCAAGCGGGCAACCCGTGTTCCACGGTAAACCGATGCCACCCATCGTGTATAGGGTTCAAGCTGGTTGGTCTTTGCCGAGCTGCGACGAGTTGTTACCTCGATTCGACCAGCTGGGGCGGCGAAGATGATCGATGACCCTCGATTATGCGCTTAAGCTGGCCCTGCTTTGGCGAAGAGCGATTCGTTTGGGGCGGGGACACCACCCCAAAGACAACACCACCAATTGTGCGGCGCCAAGCCATGGCAAGACCGCCAGAGCAGCTACCGGACATGCGGACATCCCTATGTACGAGGATCCGAACATGCATATGGCACGGGATCACGGGCGGCGGCGACAACGGCGGCGGCCGTACATTTAGCAACGTCAATAAGTACTTTGCGAACATGGAGTGCGATGGCCGACTGCGGGCCTCTTTCTCAAGAACCCAACCAAGGCGATCGCGGTCTAGCTGGTATGGCGGAGAAACCCGGTTACAGCAGCGTCGTCTGGCGTTCGATTCTCGAGACGCCTCCGGCTGCCGACTTCACCGAGCCTCGAGATAGCGAGGTGCCAAATATTATCAGCCCCAACACACTCAAGAAGGCGATCTGTGAGGCGAACTCGGTCCCATTACAGCGAGAAGATCAAGAAGGGGCGGAAAAGAAAGAGTAACAAGGAGTGCGAGCCAGCGGCACCGAATGCGATCCGTGCTCGGGGCGGGCCACCTTCACCTAAGGATGTCTCGAGGAGAGTGCATGTGGCGGGTAGGGCGATGCTACCGACAAATATGCTCAATGCTGCAACCGGTGCTATGCGGAGTCTGCATGATAGTGTTCTTTCTTTGGAGAAGCGGTGTCTCAGAGAGAATGTTGTGGCATACCCGGTTTTCATGGCCAAGGTGCCAGAGGGCAAGGGCTTTGTGGATGGCGCCATCGGGGGTACGATCGTCCTGCGATTTGATGACATCTTTGCTATGTTTAACCTTCATCCGCTGCACTACACCTTCGTTCGGCTGTTTTGCTGAGTATGGAATCACGGATCATTAGAGACAAGACCCGGACATCGTGATAGTCGAGCCCTTCTACATGCGTGCCAAGATCTTGGGCAGCGCTGGGGACCGACAAGTCGCGAGTTCTTACCTCGAAGGCGTCATTACGGCAAACCAGATAAGGATAACTTTCGTGCCTTACTTTCCGAGTAAGTCATCCCCTCACCGCCCGTAACATATGATTTCTTAGATTTGATCGTTCTTTTTTCTAACATTCCGTGTTTTGTGCGGTGACACACATTGCACACTCATCCTCTTAAGCCCGAAATATTCCATGGCCACGTATTTCGACCCGGACCGTGACTCCAAGATAGACTACACAAATATCACGGAAGTTCTTAATGATGTTCTCCCCGGCTACGCCAAATCTGGAGGCACCTTCGCCAAGCCAGCTCGTAGGCGGTACGACGCGCACGTGTTTGCCCACAATACAAAGTTATCCTGCGTCAAGCAGCCGCCTGGCGGCTAGAAGGATGCCTACTACACCCTCCATCACATGCGGGCGATCGTACGGGACCATCATCACCTTACGCTGTCGGATAATCTCAAAGATTGGGCGCTGAGCTTGTCGGCAATCGATCTGCGGACATCGGACAAAATTCTTTCGCATCCGATCGGAGTTTGCGAAATTATCCATCAAGATGTCGCCATTACCTCGGGGCAGTTCTACCTCGGACATCAACCGTCCAACGGTGAGATAGACACTGCGCTACAAATGCAGGCTGATAGCGCCCGCGATTTCATGACCATCACGACAGACGGCGGCTTCATCAAGCTCCGGTCCCATGAGTCGAGTCGGCATGGTGATGCTATGTGTAGTTACGAAACATTGATTGGCTTATGTAGTAATTAAACTTTAATGAACTTGTATGTCTCTTTGGGTTGGACGATCGTTCAACTTAGATGTGTCGATGCTATTTATTAGTAGGACCATGAATCGTGCTATTAATGTCTTGCTTTTCTCTTCCGATCCTTTTGTTGCATACTTATATATTGCTTATGTATTGTATGTTGTTTGGCTTGTGCATAGAGATTCCATCGTATATAGGTGTACAAGGTAAGGTTCGAGTGTCTGACGGTTGGGAGGAGTGTCGGAGACAGGTTCACCGTTCATTGATACGATTCTGAAGGGTACACCACTAGAGGCGGGCGGAATCTAGATATGCCGCTATCTAGCAGGAGAGAGGAGGGAGCATTGGAGGAACCGGATGAAGACCAGCTTCATCGCGATGATGCTCATCGTGATGACCACAGCTCTCTTCTATGTGATGGTAGTTTAGATGATCGATATCAACTTGTAATGTGAAGACAAACTCGCTACTCGCGGTCTCGAGAGTTGCAATGTTCTATCTTTGTTCGGTCTTTTGAATTCGGAGACTAACATGATGAATTGTATTCGGAGACTAGTCTTCTATTGTATTCGATGAATCTGCTGTTCTTTGTGTCTTGTTGTCTAAATTCTGTCCAATAATATATTTTGTAACTTTGTGAAAACATTAGAAAAGAAAAAATCCTAATATTCATACTAGTGGCGCACTGCACAAGACACTAATGGCGCCTTGTGATAATCACACTAACGGCGCATCACCTTTGGTGCGCCATTAGTATGCCAAAGCACATGGGTACATATGGCCCCCTGGGAGGCATTCTAATGGCGCACTGTGGGCTATACTAATGGCACACCAGTGGTGCGCCATTAGAATTTAATTCTAATGGCATGATGCTAGTGGCGCACCAGTAGTGCGCCATTAGTAGGCAAAAATGGTGCGCCACTAGCATGCCTTTTCCTAGTAGTGTCAACCCGGCTCGCACTTGGCCGGGTTGCTCAACCCGGCCAAGTCCCTCAACCTAGCCGCCTGGCCGGGTCCTGTCCATTTCTTGCCCGTGCGCCTTCTCTGTGAAGTCAACTACGGCGTCCCATCTGACGCGACACCGACAAGATGGCCATATTGCGACCACTGTTGCTGATAAAGCACATACTGTTCACTCATCACGCATGACATCATCTGCAATGTACTTTGTCCCCGGGCATTGATCTATAAAATGCCCCAGGGACAAAACTTAGCCTAGCTCCCAAGCTACACACAGCTTAGTGTGGCTTACATCCCAAACACATACCCATGCCTACCTAGCTTACCTCACAAGCTAGCCCGCACTCATATATAAGTCAACATCCATCCATCCATCCAAGGGCTCACATATACACTCACACACACAAGCTAGCTAGCAAGCAAGCTAGCTAGCCACCTATCCATCCATTCCCACGGCCACAATGGCTCGATGGGCACACATTCATACGGCCACAAGGCCACTCGCACCACACATGTGCTAGCAGATGAACACATAGTTCTCTTCTACCTGCTCTCAGATACAGCTTCAGGAACAACTTTGTACCGCCAGACATGTACACTGCATATATATTCAGACATGCAGCAGTAGGAGTATTATCTCTCCGAAGAGCTCCGAAGCTGGGTAAATCACCGCGTGTTGTTTACCCAATCCCGTCCCTTGATCTCCAAAGCAGTCTTGCCCTCACCACAAGCCACCTCGTGGCATCTGTCGTCTCGTGAACCCGCCCGCGAGATAACCCCGACAGTTGGCGCCCACCGCGGGGGTATTATGATACCACAGCTGCCGCGGAACCGCGGTCCGGGCGGGACCATCTTCGTCATCTCCGCCGCGGCGTCGCCGCCATCTCTGCGACTGCGCTCGAGGGCTCAACATCATCTCGCCCCCGGGACGGCCGCGCAGAGCGGCGCGTCCTCGCCGTCGGCCTCGTCATCTTCATCATCTCTGCAGCGGCGTCGCCGTCGTCCCTCCGGTAGCGCTCGGCGGCTCGTCATCAACACACCCCGAGGCGACCGTGCGGAGCGCCGCGTCCTCGCCGTCGGCCGCGGCCCCGTCCGCCTCCACCTTCCCCGAACACGCCGTTCGCCTCGTCGCCCGCTTGCACCACTCGAGCGCTGCTCAAGCCTCCCCTCCATCTGCTGCTGCTGCTAATTATCTCCCATATACTACCCAAAACACTTCCCTGACGCGAGTCACACATGCCTCGTACACAGACCAGACAGTGGGCATATACTAGTCAGACTATGCCAATATACTGGCCGGATAATCCTCGAACACTAGCTGGATAATGGTCAACACAGACATTGCCTTGCCTATACACGACGCATACACCGGCCCGCCTTCGCTCAGCCTCGCCTATGCGTCCTGCTGCTGCTGGCGTGCAGCCGCCGCTGTGCCCGCGTGCCTTCCCAGGCCTCCTTGCTCTCCTCCGCGTCCGCACGCCGCCCCGAGCACAGGCTCCGCCTCGCCAGCACTGGTGCAGCGGCCGCCTGTTTGCTCCGGTGTGCCTCCGCTGACGGGTCCTTCGTCGTCGCGCTCTGAACGTCCATAGCAGTCCCGGTCCGCCCCGCGCGACCTCAGCCTCGGCTGGGTCCAGCTCGGCTGTCCAGCTCGCCGCCTCCATGCGCTCACCTCGCGGCCGGCTCCAAGCGCCCGCGCCGCATCTGAGCCTCCCAGGCCGGCTCCCGCTGGCTTCCCAGCGTCGCCTGTGCCGGGCCGGGTCCGGCTCGCCCACCACCCGGCGGCACACCGCCTTCCGGCTCGCCTCCCGCCACCTCCACCCGCAGTGCCGGGTTCGGCCCCGTCTGGTGGAGCCCCTCGACCCGGACCTCCCGTTGCTCTGCCTCCAACCAATCGCTTCTCCGGGCTGACTCCTGCTGCCGGGTCGCCGCGCGGCAGCACCCCCGGCCGCCGGGTCACCGACGCCCCCGCCACCGGCTCCGCGTGTCGGCCCGGGCGCCCCGAGCCATCCAGCTTCCGCCCCCTCCGCGAACCCGGCCCGCGGCCGGCTCGCCTCCCGCCACCCGGCCGCCGGGTCGCCGACGCAATCCAGCCTCCGCCTCCTCCGCGAACCCAGCCCCGGCCGGCTCCCGCTCCACCCGCGCCCACCGGCTCCGACTCCGGCTCAGCCAGCGGCCGGGTCCGCACGCCCGCCGGGTCCGACCTCCCCGCGCAGCATCGCTCCGACCCCGGCTCAGCCCGCGGCCGTGTCCGCGCGCCCGCCGGGTCCGGCCTCCCCGCGCAGCATCGCTCCGACTCCGGCTTTGCCACGCCGCTGCCGCCCTCCGGCTCCCCCAGCGGACGGCTCGTCCCGCGCACGAGCGCTCACTTCCCTGCTCCGCTTCGGCCAAGTCCCGTTCTGAAGAGAGATACAGAGAAAAAAATATTGCTGGATAAAAGAAGAAAAGGACCACGAGCAACACCCGAGTGGCTTGCTGGCCTGCCCGCCTACTTCGACATCGGGCCGGCTGGAGAGCCCTCCCGCCTCGACGCATCGACGGCTGTGCCAAGCTGGCTCAGCTGCATCCCGCTCCGCCGCCTGGCCGGCTGTGCCGGGCCGACCGGCTGGACCCCCTTCCAGCACCCGGAGGCTCGAAGGCTATCCCCAGTGGGTGTGTCGGCGTGATAGCGCCAAGCCGCGCCAGCTGTCATCGAAACCCTCCACTGCGTCTACAGGAAAATCAATGTGAACTCTTCACCCGCTTATTTTTGCATCACATGCAAATCCGGATAATACTGAGCGACGCTCAGGGACCACCTCCGCCTTTATTACAGTTACACTACTGTTCGCCCCGGCGCCGGCTAGTCTCGGCGGGTGGCAGCTTCGGCCCGATCGTTCGTTTGTGCGGAGCGGCTAGTAAGCGCTACGGTACCGAAACCGCTCTCACCCGCAGACCCGTGTGGCAAGCTGTCCAAACAGCGAGCAAAAGCGGAAGTCACCCGCAACGTCCAGGAGAAGGCGGCTTGGGGCAACCGGTCGTTTCCTTTATAGTATCTACTCGGTCGAATTACGCTCTGTGGTCAAATCTTGTATGCTCTACTCATGGTCACTCTTCATATGACTAGAGGCGGCTCGGGTCTAGTCTAGCTAACAGAAAACAAAAGCCAAAAAGCGGAGGGACATGAAAAAAAAGGCGAAGAGGGCTCGGAACGAAGCCAGTCGGCACCCTCCATAAAACTTACAATCTTTGAAAGCAAACATTTGATATATGTCTGCTTGCGGACTAACCTTGTCTTTTGCCGATCATAGGTATGGGAACCACCTCCTCGCCGGGAGGCTCGGAGGCTAAGCAGGTTGCGGGCCGGGCCCGCCAGCAGCCGGCGTTCCATCAATTGTCCACATCATCAGCAGCCAAGACCCTCCGCCGACTCTTGAGTCGCCCGAACCTCGGAGGCTACACCAGTGGGTGCGCTCGCGTCCCGCTCGCCACCGGACTCGCGTCCATGCCGGCGAGACCCTGCGCCCTCGGCCGGCGGACTCGGGTCGCGCCCGGCGCCCTCGGCGTCATCGTCGGCTTCATCAACAACAGCAAAGACCCTCGCCCAACTTTTCCAAGTTGCCGGGAGGCTCGGGCTTCACCAGTGGAGTGCGCTCGCGTCCCCGCTCGGCCGGCGGACTCGCGTCCGCGCCCGGCGAGAACCTGCGCCCCTCGGCCGGCGGACTCGAGTCGCGCCCGGCTCCCTCGGCGTCATCGTCGGCTTCATCAACAACAAAGACCCTCAGCCAACTTTTCCAAGTTGCCGGAGGCTCGGGCTTCACCCAGTGAAGTCGCTCGCGCCCGCTCAGCCGGCGGACTCCACGTCGCGCCCGGCGAGCCCTGCGCCCCTCGGCCGCGGACTCGGGTCGCGCCCGGCACCCTCGGCGTCATCGCCCGGCTTCATCAACAACAGCAAAGACCCTCGCCCAACTTTTCCAAGTTGCCGGAGGCTCGGGCTACACCCGGTTAGTGCGCTCGCGTGCCCCGCTCCGGCCGGCGGACTCGTGTCGCGCCCGTGAACCACTCCCCTCGGCCGGCGGACTCGGATCGCGCCCGGCGCCCTCGGCGTCACCATCGGTTCTTGAAAGCGACAAGACCCTCGCTAGCTCTTGAGCAACTGCGTTGGATTTCCCGAAGAGGAGAGGATGATGCGACAAAGTAGCGTAAGTATTTCCTCGGTTTTTGAGAACCAATGTATCAATCCGATGAGGAGGCTACGCGCAAGTCCCTCGTACTGCACAAAATGATAGCTACTCGCAACCAACGCGATTAGGGTTGTCAATCCTTCACGGTCACTTACAGTGAGATCGATAGAATAATATTTTTGGTATTTTGGTATAAAGATGCAAAGTAAAAGTAAAAGGAAAGCAAGTAAATAAAGTGATGGAGATTGATATGATGAGAATAGACCGGGGCCATAGGTTTACAGTCGGATAATGGGCCCGGGTAAGCAAACCGAGGCAGGACCTTTCAAAACATCGAGGCGATCGCCCTCAAGACCCCAAGGCGAAGAGCATATGCAGGATCGTGACAGTGCCATTGCCCCCAGTAGGAGTCGAGGCGGCCTCAAGACAAGCCGACTCAAGCTAGCGACTTCCGATGAAGCCGGCTATAGAGTCAGCCGCGACTCCATCCACCTCTGCCTGGCGACCCGGCGGGATGGGATAAAAGCGCCTTGCGGCCCGTCCTGCCCGCTCATAAAAAAGCAGCATAGCCCGAAGCGCCGTGCAAGCGGAGATCTCCGTCCGTGGACGCTGTTACCCCGCCCGGAACGACATCGACTTTGTAGGCAGATTCTGTACCCACGGTGGCTGTGCATGCGACCGAAGGCGGCGGGACCCGCTGTCGGCGGGAGTGCGAAAACGGCGAGCGCCCCAAACGGACCAGCTGGGATTGGCCTCCGAAGTCGGCGGCTCCTCCCACGGCTCCATCGCCATTAACGAGACAAGGCGAGGAATAGCAGTGATCGCCCGCGGTGGCGACAACATTGCCATGACCTGTGACTCAAGCTTCAGCGTCATCGAGCGACTCTGATAACCGCGGCCGGCAAGACCGCCAGCAGCGGACAAAAGCTGTCGGCCCCATCTTTGAACCGTCGGCGGGCCCGAAGTCGGCGGAGAAAGGCAGCAACCTAAGAGGCGGCTGGTGGGACCCGCCCGGCGGATTACCATTGTACCCCGGGGTAGGCCTATCTAAACCCCAGGCACCCATGCAAAGGTTGGAACCTAGTAGTTTGACACACACACGGAGGGAAGATCTAGCCGTGCCCTTCTCCTTCCTCACCCCAAACAGCTCAAGGAGCAATCTTGTACTCACCTTGCCATAGTGATCATGCGGAGACCCTTGAGCAGCATTAGGGTGTTATCTCCTCGGAGAGCCACGAAGTGGGTAAGATTAGCGGCGTGCATGTCTTCGCCTCATCCGTTTCGAACACGGCTGACGTTCTACTCGCCCCTCCATGATAAGCCATCCTTTGGCATATGTCGCGCGCAACCCTCGACATTTGGCGCCCACCCGTGGGGCTAGGTGCACCATCGTCCAGGAGACTGCTGCGGGCGGGAACCCTCTTCCTCCACTGGCGGCGCGCCAGCCCGGCAAGCAGACGGATTCTGCGCCGGCCTTGTTGCATGCCGCCGAGGTCGCTGCGGCGAAGCTGCCTCGCCCGAACTTGTCGGCGAGTTCGCCTCTCCGGCGAGCACGCATCCGGCCTTGAGCACGGATGGCCCGAAACCTCCTCGCGGGCCTCCTCGAGCAACTCCACGTCGCGGTGAGCGGCCGTCGACACAGGTCTGTAAGCTCCACAAACCGATCTTTGGTCGACTCCGACACCGCATCGCTCGGCCGTTCCTGGCGTGGTGGTATCTGACGAACGCTCCCTCGCGGAAGGCGGCGGAAGCTGCGATCCGGAGGTGCTGCGTCGCCGGTCACGGCGAGCCTTCCGGCGAGGAGCTCGTGACCTTTCACTCGGCAGTTACGCAGGACGACCTCCCCATTCCGGAAGAGCGCCCGATCTTTGGGGCGGCTGAAGCGCGCGCCTCCGGCTCCTCGTGGGTGCTCGAAGCTGGCAAGCATGAGGCGGCTTGTCGAGCCTACCGCAGCGAGATGGATCGCGCCGTGGGTGCTTCGCCCGGCTCGACTAGGCCTAACCGCCTGGCGGCAGTCGGCAGCCTTGGCGTAGCCATCGCCCGATCTGTTTGGGGCAATCGCCCGTGTCATACGCCCGCGGAGAACATCCGCGCCGCCCGGCGGCGGCGAGCAAACTGGATAACCGAGGTGAGGCGCCGCTGATAGCGGGCGAGTCCGGCGGCTCCTCGATGCGGCTGCTGCGCAAAACGAAGCCCGGCTGACCGCCGCGAGGCGCGCAGCGACAACGCGGCGACTTGTCTCCCTGCGAGATCAAGCGCGGCGTCTCGGGCGCCGGCCAGAAGCGTCCGTGGAAAAAAAACAAGATCCGGTGTCGGCCATAGCAGACTCACATCTCCGCCGGCGTGGCGAAGCGGCCGCCAAAGGCGATGGAAGCGGCGGGGCGACTATCTGCCTCCTCCTCCCTGCGAGAAAAGCGAGTCTCCCGCCACCGGTCAAGCATCAAACTCTCGGCGGCCGCCTTGGCCGGGAGGAAATCGGGCAGCGCCCGCCGCCGGATCGGCGACTCCACGATCCCCAGCCTTTGGAAGAAGAAGGCAGTTGGGCCCCATGTTTGGACCTCGCATCCGAGATGAGCCCTTCCCGGAGGATTCACACTCCCGAGACACACCCAAATACCGGCTCCGTGAAGCGGGAGGGCCCTAGCTAGTGGATTACTCCACGGCCGTCGGCATATGACGGCAACAAGCGCGTTGCCATAAAGTATATTCCCCTCATGCTCCGAGGCGGCGGACATGGTTGAACGATTTGAAGCCCATTGGCATCAACATTTGGGTCGACTTCACGAGGCCTTCATCCGCCTTCAGAGCACATACAAGCGACCTCCCAAGCCTCGCCGGCTTTCCTTGTGCGTGCAAGGCCCCAGCGAGTCTACTCGCGACTACCTCCTGCTGGGCGAGCTCGGAACTTCGTGCGAGGAGTGCGAGTGCGAGCAATCAGTACTTCACCGCAGGGTGCGAGAAGACACCCTCCTCAAGCACAAGCTCCTTTGCGTGCAGCCGGAGCCCTCGACAGTGCTGATCATAGCGGACAAATGCGCCACACCGACTCCTCCATGAAGTCGGAGATCGAAATCAGTCTTGGCCAGCAGGTGGCTCCTCAGGCTCCAAGAACTCCAGGTGGCGACACCGGTCAGTGGCGGCAAGTGGAGAATGATCCTGGCGCAAGGCCCATGGCCCGGCTTCCAACAGCCGGCGGTGGCGGCTGTCGAACTAGCGACGGAGGGCAGCCTCACCTTGGCGAGAAAGCGACAAGTCAAGCGGTTGCGGCCTTCTCTTCACAGCAGACTCTGGCGGACCCGCAAGTTCCATAGTGGCGCGAAGCGTCGAACCACACCACCGGAAGTGCCAGCTGGCTCACGGGATCGCCAAGGGAGCGGCCTTGTCCCCCCCCACCTCTTGGGCGCCGCCTCCACTGCGCCTTGAAGGCCGTTGTCGGGCCGGTCGGCCTTGATACAAAACAGTACCGGAAGAGCATGGTGCCTATGTAGTGTTCACGGTGTGGCGATGATCGCCCGCGGCGGTAGCGGCTGACAAGTGAATGCGATAGCATTAGATACTCGAAATTCATGCCTTTGGTATGAGAAACCTATCGGTTGGGCAGGTGACCACCCATAGGTGATGCGAATCCGGGCTCCTCGCCACTGGTCTTGGGGCCACCCTTGCAGCGGATAAGCGGGACGCTCGCTTCTCGCGAGTCTTGATAGCGGAGGCGACAACATCAACATCTGTGCAAGGATACCATGGAGAGTTAGGAATCAAGCAAAAACAGCTTGACATAGTCGGATTTGTGTTCCGCGGAATTGTACTGGCCTTTCACGCTCACCCGATTGGCAAGATTACGATAGGCGTCCTCTTTGGGGACAAAGATCACTTCGCCGAGAGCGATCTGGTTCAGTGGTGGACCTCGAAAGCCCTTACCATGCTCTGCCTTGCCGACACACTCTGGCCAAGTTCATGCGATCCCCATTCGCCTACCTCAATATGAAGATCTTGAAGTACCAAGGGATTACGGCCGTGGCAGCGATTCTGAGAAAGTCGTCACTTTGTCTGTTGAAAGCGATCGGCTGGCAGTCGCCCGGTGATCGCAGTGAAGCGGCTCCTTGATCGGGTTGTGGCAATGACAGCAAGCACCCGGAGATGTCGCCCGAGCCCAAAAGTCGGAAGGCGAGGCTCGTTCAAGCGACCAAAGAGACCAAGAAGATACCCTTGGACCCGAGCACCGGGAGATCGCTGTTGTAGGTGCAAACCTCGGCGACAAATAGGAAAAGCGAGCTCGTCGATTTCCTCCGTGAGAATCGGGACATCTTCGCATGGTCCCTAAAGACATGCCGGGTGTCTGCAAGCCAGGTCGCCGAGCACAAGTTACATGTCGATCGATGTGAAGCCCGTCGAGGCAGCCCTTGCGCCGCTGTCGGAAGAAAAAAGAAGAGTTGTTGGAGAAGAGATGGCCCGGCTCCGCGGCGGTTTCATCATGGAAGTGTTCTTTCGAGTGGTTAGCGAACCTGTCTTGGTCTTGAAGAAGAACAAGCGGTGGAGGATGTGTATTGACTACGAGCCTCAATAAAGCCTGCCCCAAGGACCCGTTTGCTTTGCCAGAATTGATCGGTGATAGACTCCACGGCGGATCACGGTGTTGAGCTTCTTAGATGCATATTGAGGATATCACCGGATCAAGCGAACCCGACCAGCAGATTGAAGCCGCCTTCATCCGCCATTTGGGCCATACGCTGCGACCATGGCGTTCGGCGAGGAATGCGGCGCCACCTTTCGGCGTTGCATGCGAAGTGCCTCCTCAAGCAGCTTAGCGGCATACGTTTACGTGGATGGCGTGGTGGTAAAGGCGGAAGCGAGGCGCTGTTGGAAGACCTCAAGGAGACCTTTGAAAACCTGCGCCGATTCGGATCAAGCTCAACCCGAGAAGTCGTCTTGAATTACCGGCCCGGCAGCTCCTTGGCTTCTGGTCTCTGAGCGGCATAAGTGCAACCCGTGAAGATCAAAGGCAATCGAAGGATGGAAGTACCCGCCGGCGCTAGATGTGCAAAATTTCACGGCTGCTTGGCGTCTATCGGTCGATTCATCGATCAATTTGGGAAAAGCTCTTCCTCTGTACCAGCTCATGAAGAAGACCACCTTCTTGAATGGAACTTCGAAAGCGGGCCGAGGCTTTTCTCGAGTTGAAGAAAATGACTACTCCCCAGTCTTTGGCGGCTCAGACTCCAAAGGAGCCCATGCTCCTATATATTTCGCCACCGGCGGGTAGTCGACATAGTTATCGTAGTTGAGCATGAGGAGGAAGGCAAGGCGCTACTGTCCGAGACGGTTTATTACACGAGCAAAATCTGTCAACCTCAAGCGAACTACCCCCACTACCGGAAGATGTGTTCTGGCGTGCACTTTGCCGCCAAGAAGTTAAGCCCTACTTTCAAGAGCATCCAATCACCGTGGTTTGCAGGCCCCACTAGCGAGAGATCATCGGAAGCCGAGATGCTTACGGCGAGTGGCCAAATAGGCCATTGAGTTGGCCCCTTACACCATCTATTATCAGCCCCTTTCGCCATCAAGTCACAAGCTTGGCCGACTTCCTCGTCATTGGGCGAGACCCGATACTGCCTTGCGGCAGAGCTCCACCATTGGCGGATGCACTTTGATGGCTCCAAGATGCGCCTTGGCTTGGGAGCGGCGTGGTCCTCACTTCCCCCAAGGCGACAAGCTCAAAGCTGTGCTGAGATCCATTTCGCCGCCTCCAACAACGTCGCCCGAATAGAGGCGCTTATTCACGGGCCGGCTTGCCAAGAGCTTAGCATTCGCGGATCGTGTTATGGCGACTCCGACTTGGTGGTCAATAGTCATCCGTGTGGGTTGCCAAAGATGCAAATATGGCGAGCTACCGTTTCTGGTCTGACAATGAGTGGATATTTTGAAGGTGCGAGTTCCTCCACGTGCCAAGCGACAATGACCAGCAGACACCACAGCAGAATCGGCTCCACCGCCGAGCAATACCATCGGTGTAAGCCCTTGAGCGCCTCCTCAAGCCATCTATCAAGCCGTCACGAGTCGAGACTCCATTTTGTGCCGGCTCCATGAGAAGTCGGATCCGACTCAAAGCCTCGGCAGACGGCACAAGAATGCTGAGACGCCCAAACGCGGCGATCGAAGCGGCCGGGGACTTGAGAACCGGCGGGGCTGCGGCGACCATGCAAAGACTCCGATACTCGGCCGGGGACTGCGCCCGGTCGGCCGGGGACTTCTTCAACCGACAAGCTGCTGCGGACTCAACCGCCGCCTCCCGGCCCGGCCGCCCTCATCCAAGTAGCGATCTTGGCGATCGAAGAAATAGCGGCACCCTCATGGGCCCGGCCCATCCACGAAGTTCTTAGTGGCGGAGAGCTACCAACCGATGAGACCTTGGCTCGGCAAGTGCAACGCCGAGCAGCAGCCTACTATAGTCAATAGAGAGCTGGTCGGTGCGGCGTCACCGGTGTCTACGGTGCTGCGTCAAGTCGAGCAAGGCCAAGCAATTCGAAGACATCCATCGAGCGAGTGCGGCCATCATGCAGCCTCAAGAGCACTAAATGCTTAAAGCCTTGACCACGGTTTCTTCGGCCGGCTGCCCTAGAAGAGATCAAGGAATTAGTTCAAAAATGCAAGGGGTGCCACGTGTTCGCTCCAAGCCGCTTGGTAAACACGCACTCAAGACTATCCCCATCGCTTTGGCCCTTTGCTGTTTGGGGCTGGACATGGTGGGACCATTCAAAAGCGGCCGCAGGCGTCCTAACTCACTTACTTGTCGCGGTGGACAAGTTCACCAAGTGGATAGAAGCAAAACCCATCAGAAGTTGAATGGTCCCTGAAGTGACTTTCATCGCCGACATCACGACTCGATGCGGCGTACCACAGCATCATCACCGACAACGGCACAAATTTTGCCAAAAGGCATACAGCCCATTCTGCGCTGACGCAAGGCATCCATTGGACTTAGCGTCATTGCCCATCCGATCGAACAGCGGTGGAAGCGAAGACGGCCTCATCTGTCGGCATCAAGCCTCGTTGGTCGAACCATTGGGCGTTCGGCCGTCTGCGGCGAGGAGTTACGACCGATCCTCTGGAGTCTGCATACGACTCCAAACAAGTCAGCCAGCTTCACACCCTTCTTCCTCGTCTCGGTGCGAAGCCGTCATCCCAGCGGATATAGAGTTCGACTCCATGAGTCACCATGTACACGAAGAGAAGCGGAAGAAGCACGTCAAGGCGGCGTCGATCTCTGCTGGAAGAGGCATTGTTGCCACTCGGCCGGTCCGGCATCTACTAGCGAGCACTGCGCGCTACTACAACAAGAAGGTCAGCCAGATCATTCCTAGAGGCGACCTTGTGCTCCGGCTGATCCGGTGAATAGCCGGCCAGCACAAATTGTCGTATACAGGAAAACCCATTCATCATCGACAAAATCTTTGAGCAGCGACTCCTACTACGTCGGCCTTTCGAAGCCCGAAACGCATAAGAGGGCGACTCGGCAAAGAGGCAGAATGGCCATGGAATCACGAATCTCCTCTGAAAATTTTACGGTTGATGCGGTATGTACCACGCTACCCTTTGTGCTTAAAGTACCAAGACTCAGGGCCCCCAAGGCGAGCTCGGGGACTGCCCTCTTTGTTATCTGTATGATAAAATTATGCCTTTGAGTATGTTACTCTTTGTTATGCTATTTGTACAGGGCTCGACTAGTCGGCCGGGACTACCAAATCTTTAGGCTATGAAATGCTTCTATGATCAGACAAGTAACGTCGCGGTGGCTAAAATGCATCTCTGTCGAGCTTGCATTTCATGAGTGTTATTTGGTGGGCGAGGAGTAAGGAAAACAGAGCGCCTACGAAAAAAATAGCTAAGGACCCAAAGCATAAACATAGTTTAAATCGGCTTCGACTGTTTAAGTAAAACCGACTCTTAAGTAGTCGACTTGCCTTCTACCCAACTTATATGACTCTAAAAAATGGCCAAGTACTTGCCTTCTCAAAGGTAGCCAAGCACTTGACCTGGGCAGCGATCCACCAGGCGGTTGCCCAGGCAGGCAAGCGGCATCTAAGGAAAGGCGGCAAGGAAAAAGCCACAAGAGCAATAAGCAAGAAAGGATAAAATTAGAATAATATTTACACAAGCTTAGGCCCTTGGCGGATCTTGAGACGAGTTGAGAATACACCCAGCGGGTGGAATTGCCGAATTAACAAGTTCTTTCAAAGACTAGCAAAGCAGATAAAATAAAAGCGGCGGCGACCTAAAGCGGCAGATGGGGTTGGAAGGGCGGCGGCGGCGTCGAGGCGCGAGGCGGCAGGCTGGCGGTCTCGGCTTGATCATCTCCGTGGCAGTTGGCGAGATAAAGCGGCTCGTTCTTTGAAGCCTTGGTCGGGTGAGGCTGGTCGTCGCTCCGTCTTACGCAACTCCATGTCGTCTCCTTCCTCCGCCTCGTCTTCCTCCTCGGCGCTAGAGTCGATCACCTCGCCGAGTCCTCGTCGTAGTCGGGTTCATCGAACCACTCGGTGGTGCCTCCCCGTCCTTAGCCCGCTTCGAGGGCGAAAACGGCTGGTGTCCGTGTAATCGGCAATCGCCGCCGCCGCTTCGGCGAGCGTCCTCGCGGCAACAGCTCACTTTGGGCCTCGGCGGAGCAGCGGCCGGCGGTCGAATCAGCCACGGATACCACGCCTTGATGAACTCGAGGGCTCGGCGAGCTCGGCCGAGCGCGGAACCCTTCGAGCCTCAAGGCGGCCAACCGCGACCTCTAGCCAATCGGCGGTCCGGTGGGAGTCTGTGAACCGGCATGTCGGCCCGCAGCAGCGATCGCTGGGCGCCAACCAGTGGCGGCGCGGCATCGATGGGCGGCGCGGGCGAGCCTCAATGCTCGGGAGCTGTTCGTCAAGGGTCAAGGGCGTTGGCTGCGATCTCGGCACCACCGCGCCAGCGCCTCACGATCAGCCTCGATGGCGATTGGCGCTGCGTGTGACCGGGAAGAAGTCTGCCAAGAAGAAGAAGAAGCAAGTCGAGAAAAATAAAAGTCGGCTGACCCATAGTGGCGACCCCAAAGAAAAAGTAAAGCAAACTCACCATCGGCGATATCCTCGATTTTGTGGAAGCCGGTCGTCGGCGCTTCCTTGTCGGTCCGGAGGGCGCTTCGCTCTCAAATTCCGGCCGGAGAGCGGCCTCTTTCTTCTCCGCCTCGTCACCGCCTTAAGCAGCTCCCTCTGCTCCGCTAGCTGCGTAGCAGGTCGGCGCTCTGCTCGGAAGCTTGCCGCACTCCTCCTCTTTGTAGCGCTAAAGCGGTGTTAGCTGTACCAGCTGCCGTCGAAGAGTGGCGCCTGGCCTCGAAGAATAAAAAAGAAGGGCGAAGTCGTCGACCAAGAAGGTCGCTAGGAAGATCCGCCCGATTGCTTGTGATCGATCAATCTCGGGACTACAGCCAGCATGGTGCGCCCGCCACGCCCAGAAGAAGAAAACTCACCTCGGCTCCTCGCCAAGTCGGCCGTCCGCTTGCCTGGCTCCTCAACGTTGCGGTTGAAGGCGGTGGCGTGGAGGTTGTGATATTCTGCGACAAGAATTCTAGACAAAGGTAAAAACTTGGAAATAAGCAAATAGAGTTCCGAACGCTGCTCGGCCCGGCCGAAACTCGGGACTACCAGTGGGTGGGCTGGCCTTACAGAGAAGAGCAAGAAAAAAGTTCAAAGAAGAAACATACCGCACGGCGGATCGCGATGCCAGTGCGCCTTGGAGAGATTGCGGATGGCGTCGCCCTCGGCTCATGACCGCTGGGCGTCGGAAGCACCATGTTGGCGGGCCCATGCCGCCTCCTCGCACCCACCCAATGGGCGCGGCGCTTATCGCCTCGGCGTCTGGAATGGCATTTGGCGCCGCCGGTCTCCAAGGGGCGCGGCGCCCGGTCGCCTTCTCAAAACGGCGTCGTCTTTGGCGGCGACTTGAAAAAGCAGCTGCGCCACGGCCTCGTCGTCGGTCGGCCGGCCTGGCAGAGGGTCCCGGCTGTTTGCCTCACTGGCGCTCTCGGACTGCGGTGGGGCGGCGGAGGTGGCGGCCGTGCCCGAGCAGGGAGGCCTCGCCGCCTTCCTTCTCTGCGACAGGGACCTCACCGCTGACTCCCTCCGACGCCCGTGAACTCCGGCGGTGGTGGCGCTTGAGCTCAGGGGTGACGAGCAGCGGCGGCTGGAGGCGCTTGCGGCCTCCTCGGCTTGCCTCTTGGCTGCAGTGGCGGCCGACCTCCTCTAGCTTCTTCAGGCGGAAGCGCCGCCTTCTCAGCCTCCGCCTTCTCGAGACAGGCGGCCTCCTCCTCGTCGCGCTTCTCCTGCGCATTCCGCTCCGTCGCCTCCCGAGGGCGGCCGAGGGTCAATCCGCCCGAGTATTGGCGGGCGTCTCCGCCGACCCCATAGCGGAGGCGGCGGCGACCCTCTCCAAGGTGAGGGAGCCACGATGAAAAAAAGACATGTGAAGATTTGGACAAGGCAGACTAGAAGAAAACAAGACAAAATAAAAAGTACTTACGCGGAGACCAGCGGTGGCTTCTTCACTTCCTTGCAGGCGGTTAGCCCAGCGACCGCCTCTTCATTGCGAGTCGCGGCCGTTCCCTGAATTTCTTCACCGGCCGCTGGCAGACTCGGCCCGGCCAGCGCTTCTTGGCGCCACCTCGACCACAAAGGCGGCGGAGGAACTCGCGCTGGATGGCGGCTTTCTGGCTGGCGGTGAGGCGACTTCCTTCTCGCCTCGTCGTCAAGCGATCGGCGAAGGTTGCGAAGGCTGAAGTCGTCGGCCCCTCCTCCTCCCTCGGCGTCGGTCTCCCGCCGCGCCACGCTGTCGGGTCGTCAGCGTCGCTCTCCGCCCGGTCGGGGACGAATTCACGAGCCGGCCCCGCGGCGCCGGCCGAGGGCTGCATGAGGGGATTCTGAATCGGAAAAGACCAAGGAAAATTAGAGCGGATTGGTGAAGAAGGAAGCGAGAAGCAAGAGATGACTTACCACGGCGGGGGTTGGCGCGCAGTATGGCTCCTTGCCGAACGCCATTCCTCCGTGAGGCCGCGATTCGCCGGGAAGTTCACCGTGTCCACCACCTCCGCGTGGGGCATGTCTTTGGAGCCTGAAATTTGGGGTCGGCGCCGCTCATCGGACAGATCAGATGAGGTCGGCTTATGAACAGAAGGACTTGGCGCGCCACGAAGGCGCCAGCAAGTCCGCCCGGTCGAACCCTCCATTGCGTCATCCGCGACCCATGCGCGGCGGCGGCGTTACTGCTGGAGTCGATTATGCAGGCCGATGGGACCAGGTGAAGTCGCCCGCCAACTCGCCCGCCCCGTAAAGGCGGCAAGTTGACCGATCGCCCTCGGGGCGACATTCTTAACGAGAAATGCGTGCGCTACCACATCTTCACCGACTTGATGAGGGGATGGCGGAAAAGGGTTCTCGGCACCGGCCTCCTCATGGCGATGAGCGTCGCCGCCTGCAGGCGACTGCGGCGGCGTGGGTTCCGAGCTTAGCGGAAGAATTCCCCACAGCTCGATGGTGGGAGAACGCCAAGAAAGCCCTCGCATAAGGATGCGGCGGCCAGCAGCACCACCGTGTTTGGAGTGAGGTGGTGCGGTTGGAGCCTAAGAACTCGAGCAGCGGAAGAAGCCGCTTCGCCGCAGCCCTAGCCAGCGCATGAGTGCGGCGGAATATGACCGCTTCGCCCTCCTCGGCGCCCAGCGTAATTTTGCCCTCCGTGGCGCGAGTCCGCACTAGGTGGTTGCGGGGATGCGGCGCGTTTGCGGAGAAACTCAATGATGTAAATAAATCGATGATGGAGCCATCCCACACGCCCGAGCGGTGGTGGGCGGCGGCGGCGAAGCTCATCTCATCTCATGGCGGTGAGGTTCAGCGGTGGAGCGAGGAGGAAAACAAGCAAGGAAGGAGCGAAGCAAGCGAGAGAAGCGGGGAAGAGTGGGTGCGCGTCGTCTTCCCCCATCCCGCCTACTTATAAGCGCCTAGGCTGAGAAGCCGAGGCGGCGTGGGATTAGCTGCGCCCGTCCCCGCCCCACGATTTAACCCACGATATTCTTTGCAGCGAGAACGGCGTGAAACTAACCGCCGCCGACGGACGCGGCGGATCCGCCCGTCGCCGAGGCGCTGAGAGTGGCGGCCCTGCACGACGGGCTGTCTAGTCGCAGCAGCGTGGGCAGCGGTAGCCTGCCTGGCGTGGCGTCGCGTGGCGGGCCCATAACAGGCAGCTGCTGGAAGCTTATCGAGCACGCCGCCCGGATCCCTTAGCGACCTTGAAACCTTAGAGGAGCAAGGCGGCCTCTGCAAGGCCGACTCCGACTAGTTGGCTCAAGATAGAGAGCGACAAGACCAAGCCAGATTCTTCCACTAAAGGGATGGCTGTTGAGGCTCTCGACATGTCGCCCTCGGCGCCTCACCGGCTCGGGGACTCTTGTGTGGAGTAATGGGCCACGGGTAGGCAAACCAGAGCCCAGGACCTTTCAAAACAGGCAGGCTGCGCCCTCAAGACCCCAAGGCGAAGAGCCACCTTCAGGAGTCGGTGTGAGTCGCCATGCTGCCCCTCGGCCGAGTCCAGAGGCGGCCTCAAGACAAGCCGACACCAAGCTGGCGACTTCCGATGAAGCGGCTCACGGGGAGTCGGCCAGCGACTCCATCCACCTCCTGCCTAGCGACCACGGCGGGATGGGATAAAGCCGCCTTGCGGCCCGTCCCTACCCGCTCATAAAAAAACTGGCATAGCCTGTGGCGCCGCGTGCAAGCGGAGATATCCGTCCGTGGCGGCACTGCTGACTACGCCGCCGGCCTGACATCACCCAATGGGAAGATTCTGTACCACGGTGGCCTGTCTGCACGACCGAAGGCGGCGGGACCCGTCTTCGGCGGGAGTACCGAAAACGGCGAGCGCTAAAAACGGACCGGCGGGAGTCGGCCTCGAAAGTCGGTGGCTCCTCCCACGGGCTCCATCGCCGTGTCGAACAAGACGAGGAATAGCAGCAATGATGATCGCCAAAGCGGTGACCTTTATTGCCATGACCCCGCGACAAGCTCGCGTCATCGAAAGCGGCTACGGTAACCGCAGTCGGCAAGACCGCGCGCATGGCGGACAAGGGCTGTCGGCCCCATCTTTGGCTATCGGTGGGGCCCACTAGTCGGCGGGCCCGGAGTCGGCGGAGAAAGGCGACAACCTAAGAGGCCGGCGGTGGGACCCGCGCCCGGCGGATTACTGTGTACCCCGAAGTAGGCCTATCTAAACCCGGGGCACCCATGCAAAGGGTTGGAACCTAGTAGTTTGACACGGGAAGAGCAAGTCGTGCCCTTCTCCTTCCTCACCCGAACAGCTCAAGGAGCAATCTTGTACTCACCTTGCCATAGTGATCATGCGGAGACCCCATGAGCAGCGATAAGGGTGTTATCTCCTCGGAGAGCCACGAAGCTGGGTAAGATTCGCCGGCGTGCATGTCTTCGCCTCATCCGTTTCGAGCACCGACGACGTTCTACTCGCCCCCTCCATGATAAGCCATCCTTTGGCATATGTCGCACCCAACCCGAGCAGTTTCACTAGTGGCTTCTCTCAAGAGCATAGATATTCTCGATGGGTGAACAAATTCTTGTTGAGCAATTGTGAATTGAGCATAGTTATGAGGTTATCCAGGCAATGATCATGTATATAGGCATCACGTCCGTGACAAGTAGACCGAAATGATTACGCATCTACTACTATTACTCCACTCATCGACCGCTATCCGGCATGCATCTAGAGTATTAAGTTAAAAAGCAATAGCGCCTTAAGCAAGATGACATGATGTAGAGGAATAAATTCATGCAATATGATAAATACCCCATCTTGTTATCCTCGATGGCAACAATACAATACATGCCTTGCAACCCTTTCTATCCTTTGGGTAAGGTCACGCAAGATTGAACCCAAAGCTAAGCACTTCTCCCATTACAAGAACTACCAATCTAGTTGGCCAAACCAAGCGGATAATTTGAAGAGACTTGCAAAGATAACAATCATACGTAAAAGAATTGAGAGAAGAATCAAATATTTTCCATAAATAAGCTGGATCATAAACCCACAATTCATCGGTCTCAACAAACACTGCTTTGCAAAAAAGAAGATTACATCGAATAGATCTCCATGAGAGAGGGGAGAACATTGTATTGAGATCCTAAGAGAGAGAAGAAACCATCGGGCTACTAACCATGGACCGAAGGTGCAAGTAAACTACTCACACTTCACCGGAGGGGCTATGGTGTTGATGTAGAAGCCCTCCGTGGTGGATGCCCCCCCGTGAGCTCGGAACAGGCCCCAAGATGGGATCTCGTGGATCTGAGGAAGTTCTTGGCGGTGGAATTAGGTCTTTGGCTCCGCCCCGATTTGTTGAAGTGCGTGAGTATATCTGAGGAGGAAGAATGCGTCGAGTGGGCGTCGAGGGGCCCACGAGGCAGGCGCGCCCCCACCCTCGTGACCGCCTCTGGCACTCCTTGGGTAGGGTCCAAGTCTCTGGATCACATTGGTGAGAAAATCATGTTCTGAAGGTTTACGTAACACCGGAAGTAACTTTCCATATTTGTAACTCAGACTCTTGCCATTTTCGGCATTGATATATGATATTCCCTCCGTGGTTGGGTTTTCTCCTTTTGCATTTTGTCCGTGTCATGCATTTTATATTATGTCATCATGTGCATCGCATTTGCATACGTGTTAGTCTCATGATTAGAGCATTTTTCCGTTGTCCGTTTTGCAATCCGGCACTCCTATCTCCCGGCGGTCCTTTTACGTTTTTCCGGTGTGCGGGTATTAAACCTTCTCGAAATGGACCGAGGTTTGTCTAGTGGCCTTGGTATAACACCGGAGACCACCGGTCAAGTTTGGTCATTTGGAGCTCGTTTGGTACTCCAGCAGTTAACCGCACCTTCGCAGAGGCCTCTTTTAAGTTGCAGCCCAACACCCTCCAAAACAGCCCAATAACCCATCTAAGTCACCTCCATGCTCTCCGTCGTTCGATCACGATCGTGTGGTAAAACTACACCTCATTTGGACTCTCCTAGCTCCCTCTACCTATATATATGCTCCTCCCGAAAAATTCGCGGTCAAACCCTAGTCTAGCTCCTCCAAAAGCGGACGGACGTCGTCACCCAGCCGGGCGTGTCCGGCCGCCGCCGCCACGTCGCTCCGGCAGAATCGGAGGCCGCCACCTCAGCCGCCGCGCCTCCTCCTCGCCGCGCGCGCTGCCATCCTCTCTCTCTCCGCCGCGCCTGCCGGCCTGCGGCATGGCCAGCCCGCCTTGGCGCCCCCGCCCGCCTCCCATGGCTCGCCTCTCCCCCGCCGCGCCCGCCGCCTCCTCCCGGCAGCGCCGCCCGGCCCGCCCCGCCGGACCTCGGCGCCGCCGCCCCTCGTCTTCGCCGTGGCAGCGCCGCCCATGTGCATGCTCCGAGCTTCGCCGCCGCAACCTCGGCCTCGGCCCTCGCTCGCCCGCCCGCCGCCGCCAGCGTCCTTGGCCGTGCCCCGCCCGTGTGCTCCGCTGTCGGCCGCCGTCCGAGCCCGCGGCGCGCCGCCCGCCGGCCCGATCCGCCCGATCCGGCCTCGTAATCCGCGCCGTTGACCCTCTTCTCCCTCTTCTTTTCCACTAAGTCTAAAATCTTTGTAATTTTGTGCAAATTTCATCATGCTATATCTTCGCATCCGTAGATCCATTTTTCGCGTATAATATGTCAAAATGTTCGTCTCGAAGAGTAGATCATTTCATTCCATTGCATCATTTTCATTTGAGCTCATCTTGATGCCCGAAATGCTGTTGGAAGAGTGCAAGGTGCTGATAGTTTCTGATTTTTATCAGGAGTTGCACTTTTGTTATTTTTGCTATGATTAATATGTGCATCCTATGAATTTGATTCCTACATGAGTTTTGTAAAATGCCATGTCATCTTTCCAGTGGTATATGCCATGTATTTTTGTGATCTATGTGGTGACTAGCACAAGCATGCAAAGTAGGTGTCCTAATGTTGCTGATTTCAGCCCTGTTTTAGCTGATTTTGATGCCATGTTTGCTTGATGATACCGAGAGATCTATGCATATTTTGAGATACTTCAGTAAGGGTGTTTTGTAAAGCATGACTTGCTCTATCCATCCATGCCTTTGTTTGCAATTATGGGATGCCATAGCTTGAGTCAATCGAGCTCTACTTTTGCTACCAAATGTTTCCTGGCAGATTGTATCGTGTTATTCAATTTTGCCTAGGATGTTGTGGTTGACCATATAGGCTATGTTAGTGTTCTTGCCATGTATGTCTTCTATGTCATGTCTTCTTGATGTATGTATGCTTAGTTTATCATTTGAGGCTCTGTAGTGAGTGCATTGAGCTTGTTAACATGCCATCTCGTTATCAGTTTTGACATGTCTAGTTGCTGAATCTGTTAACAAGACTTTCAATATTGACATGAGTGTTACTATATTTTCTAGTCCTTTTGGCTTATGGTCAGTAAGGGACTTTTGTTCTAGGCTTTGAGTAGATTCATGCCATGCCATGTTTTGCTATTTTAAGTTCCTGTAGCATGTAGTTTTGATGCTCTGAACATTGCAACCTGTTACTGTTTTTGCCATGTCCAGCCTGTTACTTTGAGCACTTTTGCCATGCTTGTTTGAACCTGTTATGATGTGAACTAGCCGTAGCTCAGTGCTCATCTTTTGTCGAGCATCATGTGTAGATCACTGCCATGTGCTTTGTTGATACGTTTGGGTGCAGTAGCTTATTTATTTGTTGCTTGCAAAGTGGCATCATGCTGTTAATGGCAGATTTGCGCCATTCTTGTTTTGCTTGCCATTTGCAAACCGTGCATCCGATTCGGTGATCTTTATATCGATTTCAACGAAATCATCTCATCTTTCAGTGGCATGCTTGGTTTGCCAAGTTGATGCCTGGTTCATCATTACCTTCGGGCGCACATAAGCATTGCATATCGCATCATGCATATCATGTCATGTTTTGCATCATGTTGATTGTGCATTGCACCGTGATTTATTGTGGTTCCTTTGTTTGTGTTGTTGCTTTGGGTAGAGTCGGAGGCGAGTGCGTGAGCGAGGAGCCTGTTGAGAACGTTTTCGAGGATCAAGCTTTCGACAACTCTCGAGAACATTGCGAGCAAGATGACCATACCCTCGAAATCACTTCTATCTTTGCTATGCTAGTTGCTCGCTCTTTTGCTATGCCTATGCTGCGATGCCTACCACTTGCTATATCATGCCACCCATATTGCCATGTCAGCCCTAACCATCCTTCCTAGCAAACCGTTGATTGGCTATGTTACCGCTTTGCTCAGCCCTCTTATAGCGTTGCTAGTTGCGGTGAAGCTGAAGTTTGTTCCTTGTTGGAACATGGAGATGTTGTTCCTTTTGGAACATGTTTACTTGTTGGGGATATCACAATATATATCTGCTATAATTAATACATCTATATACTTGGTAAAGGGTGGAAGGCTCGGCCTTATGCAGTGTTTTGTTCCACTCTTGCCACCCTAGTTTCCGTCATACGGTGTTATGTTCCTTGATTTTGCGTTCCTTACGGTTGGGTGATTTATGGGACCCCCTTGACAGTTCGCTTTGAATAAGACTCGTCCAGCAAGGCCCAACATTGGTTTTACCATTTGCCACCTAAGCCTTTTCCCGGGTTTCGCGAGCCCGAGGGTCATCTTTATTTTAACCCCCGGACGGTGTTCCTTGAGTGGCCCGAACTGAGCCGCTTCTTGAGGCCACCTTAGGGCAACTTGAGGTTGGTTTTACTCGTAACTTCTGTCTCATCCGGATGTGCACGAGAGCGAGATATGTGCAGCTCCTATCGGGATTTGTCGGCACAACCGGGTGGCTTCTTGGTCTTGTTTTATTCTTTGTCGAAATGTCTTGTAGTCCGGGATTCGAGATTGATCGGGTCTTCCGGTAGAAGGAATAATCCTTCGTTGACCGTGAGAGCTTATAATGGGCTAAGTTGGGACACCCTGCGGGGTAATATCTTTCAAAGCCGTGCCCGCGTTATGAGGCAGATGGGAATTTGTTAATGTCGGTTGTAGAAAACCCAAAGTTGACCTCAAATAAAATACACATCAACGCGTGTGTAACCGTGATGGTCTCTTCTCGTGAGTCCGGAAGTGAACACTGATGTTGGAGTTATGTCGGCGTAAGTAGTTCGGGATCACTTCTTGATCGCTACTAGTTTCACGACCGCGCTTTGCTTCTCTTCTCGCTCTCTTTTGCGAAATAGCCACCATATATGCTAGTCGCTTGCTGCAGCTCCACTTTACTACCTTGTCCTCCTAAAGCTTAAATAGTCTTGATCTCGCGGGTGTGAGATTCTTTGAGTCCCGTGACTCACAGATACTTCAAAACAGTTGCGAGGTTCGATGAGGCGGTCAGATGATTCCACCGAGCTCAAGTGGGAGTTCGACGAGGCGTGGTCGTTACTATGTTTCGTTTCAGATGATCGATAGTGGTGCCCGTTGGGGACGATTCGGGATCTGTGTTAGCATTTGGGGTATCTTCTTTATTTTGGTTCCGTAGTCGGACCTTGAGTGTACTCGAATGATGTATGTTTAATTATGTCTTGTGTGACGTGGCGATTGTAAGCCAACTATGTATCTTTCCTTAATTATTACATGGGTTGTGTGAAGATTACCTCACTTGCGACATTGCTTTCAATGCGGTTATGCCTCTAAGTCGTGCCTCGACACGTGGGAGATATAGCCGCATCGGGCGTTACAAGTTGGTATCGAGCCTTCCCGACTTAGGAGCCCCTACTTGATTGTTTCTGGCGTTGTTGAGTCTAGAATGGAAAATGTTTTGAGTCTTAGGATTATATATCGGAGATAGAATTCTTTTGCTTCCCAGTCCCTTGACCTTACGGTGAGGTATCTGGCGTAGAGTTTTGACTCTTCTCTCCTCAAATTTCACTAAAAAATTTTTAGGATCACGTGGGTATCTTGGAATCGTTCGATGGTTTTGTGGCGAGAACATTGTTCTTGGTGCCTCGACATTTAGGGGTTGTGGCGGTGTCCGGGAGTTGAGCTCCGAGGTGTTGTCGTCACAATTTTATCGTTGCGATTCTGGAATACGAGTTTTGCCGACATCGAAATCTCTTTTGTGCGTTGTTGGTGAGATAACCACGATAGCCCGATCTTGTGGCGAGTGGGAGATATTGCCATGACTTGCATAACGGATGTTTTTGAAGGTCGAGGTACCACGATTTCGAGGATTTCTTGGTTATGTGTTGACGGATGGATCTGTTGGATCTAGGTATTGTTAGTTTGGGTGATATATTTTGTGTCCCTGTATCCCCAACACCAGATTGCATAACCAGAAAGTTTGGGAGTTTATAGGTGGGAATTCTAGTAGCTTACGGGATATTCTTTCCGCGGATGTATGATTTGAGATTGGGGTTCAACGTCTAGTGGTCCGCCCATTCACGGTCGATTCTGATGGTCGCGAGGCGTCTTAAAGAATCCTTGGCTATGCTGATTCGGGGCGTCTTGTTAGTCATTCGTGACGTCCGCTATCGTCGTGTCCGTGTGGGCCCCACCACGAACACTTTGGCGAAATCTCTATCATGTGTTTGTTCGGCTCATTCTAGAAGCCAACCTTTTGTTTTCATTTGTGATATTGATTTGTTTCTAAGGCGGATGTTGTTTCCATATCTTTATCTAAGTGGCTTCTCACCTTAATGGACGTGTGATGATTAACTTTGGAATTCATTCGTTCATTCTTGTTGAATGTTTATTGTGAAGACTATATGTTGCAATTTCTATCCGTTGATTCTACTTATCATTTGTCTATCAAAGGACTAACGGATGTCACCCTCTTGAGGATGGCTCCATGTAGCGTGCGAATCCGGATCGCAATGATGGGGATCGATCGAATCCTCCACCTCCACCTCCACCTCCGCCTCCGAAGCACGGCAAGCTATCATGGCAGCCACCAATGCCAATGCTCGAGATGATTTTGCAGCTCTTGCAAGAAGCGTACTCGAGGGCAAGGCAATCAAGGCAATCAAGGCAATCAAGGCAATCAAGGTCAAGGCAACAATCAGCCACACTTTGCTACTCTCGGTCGGTTTCTCGCTAATCAGCGAAGTCTTTCGGTTTACGTGTTGAGGCAGCAGACGGCGATGATTGGTTAGTGGACATCTGCAAGCACTTTGGTGTAGCAATGTCGGACACGAGGACTTTGTCAAGTTTGCATCGTTTCAACTCAAGGATCAAGCTGCTGAGTGGTTCCGACAATACAAAGATTCGAGAGGAGGTCGTGTCATTACAGGATGAGTTCGCCGTGATTTCGAGCTCATCACATTCGAAGAGTGTTGTTGAGAGCAAGCGTGAGGAGTTCCGCAATCTCAAGCAGGGCACCTTATGCGTCTATCAATACAATATCCAGTTCGAAGCTTCGCTCGTTTTGCTAAGCAAGATGTACACGATGAAAGGAGTATGATCTATCGATTCGGAGGTGGTGCGAGAGAGGATCTGCAATTACCTCTTGTCTTTGTTTGAGCGGATAAGTATGATGATTTCTACAACATGGCACTCAAGCAAGAAGCGGCACAGCTCAAATCGAGGCTTCTAAGAAGAGAATCGGGGATGCAGATTCAGTCCTCCTCGTCCTCTCAAGTGGCAGCCAAGCAGCGAAGTTTTATCTGCCCCCTCCTCCGTTCCGTCGGCCTTACCGGCGAGAAGAACTCAGGTGGCGTGGATCTTCCCACCCACCCAACCCAAGCTATCGAGAACAAGTCTAATTCTCAAGCTCCAAGGTCAAGTGCTCCTTACCACCGTCCGCTCTCGAGGTCACTTGCAACAAGTGTCGGCAGAAGGGTCACTATCTGAACAAGTGCTTCAACAGGCGTCTTCCGCCTCCTCCTCTGTGAAATCTTCCGGCAATGCGGTGGTCAAGCATAATCCAAAGTATGCCAAGGTCAATATGATGAATGCAGCTCAAGCGGAGGAATCTTCGATGTGATATTGGGTAATCTCTCGATTAATGATATTCTGCAAAAGTCTTATTTGATCTTGGTGCATCGCATTCTTTCATGTCATATCCTTTTGCATGAAGCACAATTTTGATCTGAGGCATTACCTCAAGCTATGCAAGTTATTTCTCCGTGAAGCGTTTGAGATCTACCATGTTGGTTCGAATGTTTCTATCAAGATGGGGATTATAGATTTCTGCTAAACCAATTGTTCTTGGTGACTCGGATATTGATCTTATTCTCGGAATGGGTGGCTTTATCGGACAAAGCTCAGTTGATTGTGCTGCCGTGGAAATTCAATTGACTCATTCTTCTAATGATGTGATCATCTATGCCTCTCGTGATGAAACTATTGGTTGTTTTCTCTCAATGAGAAGAGGCGAATTGAATGCCATCTCTCGATTCGATCGTTTGTGAGTACCAAGATGTCTTTCGGAAGAGCTTCGGGTATGCCTCCTCATCGGCCGATTGAGTTCGTTATCGATCTTGAGCACAGGCTTGAACCCGTTTGCAAGCGTCCATACAAGCTTGGACTGATGAGCTGAGGAATTGAAGAAGCAGCTCGATGAACAAGAGCGTCTGGGTTTGATCGGACCGAGTTCATCTCCTTGGGGTTGTGGTGTTCTTTTGTCCGGAAGAAGGATGGCTCGGACCGACTTTGTGTCGATTACCGTCCATTGAATAAGAAGACAATCAAGAACAAGTATCCACTTCCCAACATCAATGAGCTTTTCGAGCAACTCAAAGGTGCTCTGATGTTCTCTAAGCTTGACCTTCGTATGGGGTATCATCAGATTCGCATTCGTGAACAAGATATTCCCAAGACGACATTGAACAAGCTTTGGTTCTTATGAATATCTTGTCATGTCTTTCGGCCTCGTCAATGCTCCTCCAACTTTCTCTCGGATGATGAACTTCATATTCAATCCTTACACCAATGAATTCGTCTTGGTCTATCTTGATGATATCTTGGTCTTCTCCAAGAATAAGAAGGATCATGCCAAACATTTGCGATTGGTGCTAGACAAGCTCGAGAGAGTACCAATTCTATGCTAAGTTCTCCAAATGTGAATTGGCTTGATGAAGTGCTTTATCTTGGTCATATCATCTCGCCAAGGGCATCATTTGTTGATCGAGAAGGTGTCCGCAATTGTGAATTGGGAACCTCCTCGAATGTCAAGCAGCTCATGACTTTCTTGGTCTTGCAAGCTATTGCGAAGATTTGTTGAGAACTTCTCCAAGATTGCAAAGCCTCTTTCCAACCTCCTCGAAGCAGGTGAAGTATGTACGGTCTCCGAGTGTGGCGTTGCTTTCAATACCCTCAAAGAGAAACTCGTCACAGCTCTGCTCGACTCCTCTGATGAATCCAAGCCATATGAAGTGTTACGTGATGCTTCTCTTCAAGGTCTCGGTCTTGTGTTAATGCAAGAGAAGAGAGTTGTGGCTTATACCTCTCGCTTGATTGAAGCCCAGCGAGAAGAACTACCCACTCACGATCTTGAGTTGGCGGCGATTGTTCATGCATTGATTACTTGGAGACATCTCTTGTTGGGAAGGAAAGTGGACATTTTCACGATCACAAGAGTCTCAAGTACATCTTCACTCAGCCTAACCTCAACCTCGAGCGGACTCGATGGGTGAAATGATTCAAGAGTACAACCCAAGTATTGAGTATACTCAAGGCAAAGCCAATGTCATTCAGAGCGCTTTGAGCAGGAAAGCTTATCGCAGCAGTCTAATCCTCAAGCCCTTTCAGCCGGATCTCTGTGAATCTTTCCATAAGCTGAATCTTCAAGTTGTTCCTCAAGGCTTTCTTGCCAACCTCATAGTCTCTCCTACTTTGGAAGATCAGATTCGTGAGGCTCAACTTATGGATGCCATGGTGAAGAAAGTGAAGCGTGGTATCGACAAGGGCATTTCAAGTACAAGTGCTTCCATGTTGATGACAAAGACACTCTGTTCTTTGAGGACGGATTGTGGTTCCTAAGGGTGATCTCGAGAAAAGTCATTATGAGCGAGGCTCACAATTCGCTTCTATCCATTCATCACGGAAATGCGAAGATGTACCATGACCTCAAGCAGTCATATTGGTGGACTCGAATGAAGCGAGAAATTGCTCAATTCGTGAATGAGTGTGATGTCTGCGGAAGAGTGAAAGCAGAACACCAAAGACCAGCTGGTCTCCTCCAACCTCTTGCTATTCCTGAATGGAAGTTTGATCATATTGAAATGGACTTCGTCACTGGCTTTCCAAAGTCCAAGCGTGGAAATGATGCTATCTTCGTTGTCATTGACAAGCTTACTAAAGTGGCTCATTTTCTTCCTATCAAAGAATCCATCACTGCAGCTCGGTTGGCGAGCTATACACCTCGAGATTGTCTCCTTGCGGCATTCCACAAGTGATCTCTTGAGACCGTGGCAGCATCTTTACCTCCAAGTTTTGGGAGTCCTTTTCGAAGGCCATGGGCACCAACATTCGTTTCAGCACAGCTTTCCATCCTCAAACAAGTGGCCAAGTTGAGCGAGTTAATCAAATCCTTGAAGATATGCTCGGGGCTTGTGTCATTTCTTCGGTATGAAGTGGGAAGATTGTCTTCCATATGCCGAGTTCTCTTACAACAACAGCTTCCAAGCGAGTTGGGCAAGGCCCCATTTGAAATTCTCTATGGCGAGAAAGTGCGTACTCCTCTCAATTGGTGCAGGGCAATTGAGCGCCAACTTCTTGGCAATGACTTGATCACGAAGCGGAAGAAATGTGCCAAGTCATTCGTGAGAATCTCAAAGCAGCATAATCGCGCGGAAAAGCTATTATGATGATAAGCACCGTGATGTGACTTTTGAAATCGGAGACCATGTCTACCTCGCGTCTCTCAATGAAAGGCACTCGTCAACCCGGTATCAAAGGAAGCTTGCCCCTAGATCGTGGGTCCTTTCAAGATCATTGGGAAAAAGCGATCTAGCCTATCAACGAGCTTCCATCCAACTTTGCAAGCGTGCACGATGTGTTTCACGTGTCACAGCTTCGCAAGTGCTTCAAGACTCTGAGCGCACTATCAACTTTGAAGAGATTGACCTTCAAGAAGATCTCTCTTATCATGAGCACCCGTTGCTATTCTTGAAGAAACCGGCGCAAGACTCGCAACAAGTCAATCAAATTCCTGAAAGTGAAGTGGTCACACCATTCCGACCGAGAAGCTACTTGGGGCGTGAGGATCACCTCCGTTCGAGTATCCGGAGTTCTTTCAGTCCTAGATCTGGGGCGAGATCCTCTTGTAGTGGTGGAGTGTTGTAACACCCGGAGTAACTTTCCATATTTGTAACTCCGACTCTTGCCATTTTCGGCATTGATATATGATATTCCCTCCGTGGTTGGGTTTTCTCCTTTTGCATTTTGTCCGTGTCATGCATTTTATATTATGTCATCATGTGCATCGCATTTGCATACGTGTTAGTCTCATGATTCGAGCATTTTTCCGTTGTCCGTTTTGCAATCCGGCACTCCTATCTCCCCGGCGGTCCCTTTTACGTTTTTCCGTGTGCGGGTATTAAACCTTCTCGAAATGGACGAGGTTTGTCTAGTGGCCTTGGTATAACACCGGAGACCACCGGTCAAGTTTGGTCATTTGGAGCTCGTTTGGTACTCAGCGGTTAACCGCACCTTCGAGAGGCCTCTTTTAAGTTGCAGCCCAACACCCTCCAAAACAGCCCAATAACCCATCTAAGTCACCTCCATGCTCTCCGTCGTTCGATCACGATCGTGTGGTAAAACTACACCTCATTTGGACTCTCCTAGCTCCCTCTACCTATATATGTGCTCCTCCCGAAAATTCGGGTCAAACCTAGTCTAGCTCCTCCAAAAGCCACCGGACGCGTCCGCACCCGCCGGACGTGTCCAGCCGCCGCCGCCCGTCGCTCGAGCGAATCGGAGCCCGCCACCTCAGCCGCCGCCCCCTCCTCCGCTCCGCGCTGCCACGTCGCCCCTCTCTCTCTCGCCCCCGCGGCCCTGGGCCCGCCCGCCCGCCCGCTTGGTCGCCCCGCCGCCGCCTCCATGGCTCCTCGCCTCGCCGGAGCGCGCGCCCGCCGCCGCCTCCGCCTTGCAGCGCCGCCCGGCGCCGCCCGCCGGACCTCAGCGCCGCCGCCCTCGTCTTCGCCGGTGGCGGCGCCGCCCTGCCAGCGTGCTCCGGCTTCGCCCGCATGGCCCTCGGCTCGGCGCCCTCGTCGCCCGCCCCCGCCGCCAGCGTCCTGCGGCGGCCGCCGCCCGTGCTCTCGCCCGGCCGCCGTCCGAGCCCCCGCGCCGTCACCGCCCCCGGCCCGATCCGCCCGATCCGGCCTCGTAATCCGCGCCGTTGACCTCTTCTCCCTCTTCTTTTCCACTAAGTCTAAAATCTTTGTAATTTCGTGCAAATTTCATCATGCTATATCTTCGCATCCGTAGATCCATTTTTCGCGTATAATATGTCAAAATGTTCGTCTCGAAGAGTAGATCATTTCATTCCATTGCATCATTTTCATTTGAGCTCATCTTGATGCCCGAAATGCTGTTGGAAGAGTGCAAGGTGCTGATAGTTTCTGATTTTTATCAGGAGTTGCACTTTTGTTATTTTTGCTATGATTAATATGTGCATCCTATGAATTTGATTCCTACATGAGTTTTGTAAAATGCCATGTCATCTTTCCAGTGGTATATGCCATGTATTTTTGTGATCTATGTGGTGACTAGCACAAGCATGCAAAGTAGGTGTCCTAATGTTGCTGATTTCAGCCCTGTTTTAGCTGATTTTGATGCCATGTTTGCTTGATGATACCGAGAGATCTATGCATATTTTGAGATACTTCAGTAAGGGTGTTTTGTAAAGCATGACTTGCTCTATCCATCCATGCCTTTGTTTGCAATTATGGGATGCCATAGCTTGAGTCAATCGAGCTCTACTTTTGCTACCAAATGTTTCCTGGCAGATTGTATACGTGTTATTCAATTTTGCCTAGGATGTTGTGGTTGACCATATAGGCTATGTTAGTGTTCTTGCCATGTATGTCTTCTATGTCATGTCTTCTTGATGTATGTATGCTTAGTTTATCATTTGAGGCTCTGTAGTGAGTGCATTGAGCTTGTTAACATGCCATCTCGTTATCAGTTTTGACATGTCTAGTTGCTGAATCTGTTAACTAGACTTTCAATATTGACATGAGTGTTACTATATTTTCTAGTCCTTTTGGCTTATGGTCAGTAAGGGACTTTTGTTCTAGGCTTTGAGTAGATTCATGCCATGCCATGTTTTGCTATTTTAAGTTCCTGTAGCATGTAGTTTTGATGCTCTGAACATTGCAACCTGTTACTGTTTTGCCATGTCCAGCCTGTTACTTTGAGCACTTTTGCCATGCTTGTTTGAACCTGTTATGATGTGAACTAGCCGTAGCTCAGTGCTCATCTTTTGTCGAGCATCATGTGTAGATCACTGCCATGTGCTTTGTTGATACGTTTGGGTGCAGTAGCTTATTTATTTGTTGCTTGCAAAGTGGCATCATGCTGTTAATGGCAGATTTGCGCCATTCTTGTTTTGCTTGCCATTTGCAAACCGTGCATCCGATTCGGTGATCTTTATATCGATTTCAACGAAATCATCTCATCTTTCAGTGGCATGCTTGGTTTGCCAAGTTGATGCCTGGTTCATCATTACCTTCGGGCGCACATAAGCATTGCATATCGCATCATGCATATCATGTCATGTTTTGCATCATGTGGATTGTGCATTGCACCGTGATTTATTGTGTTTCCTTTGTTTGTGTTGTTGCTTTGGGTAGAGTCGGAGGCGAGTGCGTGAGCGAGGAGCCTGTTGAGAAGCGTTTCGAGGATCAAGCTTTCGACAACTCGAGAACATTGCGAGCAAGATGATCATACCCTCGAAATCACTTCTATCTTTGCTATGCTAGTTGCTCGCTCTTTTGCTATGCCTATGCTGCGATGCCTACCACTTGCTATATCATGCCACCCATATTGCCATGTCAGCCCTAACCATCCTTCCTAGCAAACCGTTGATTGGCTATGTTACCGCTTTGCTCAGCCCTCTTATAGCGTTGCTAGTTGCGGTGAAGTGAAGTTTGTTCCTTGTTGGAACATGGAGATGTTGTTCCTTTTTGGAACATGTTTACTTGTTGGGGATATCACAATATATATCTGCTATAATTAATACATCTATATACTTGGTAAAGGGTGGAAGGCTCGGCCTTATGCACAGTGTTTTGTTCCACTCTTGCCACCCTAGTTTCCGTTATACGGTGTTATGTTCCTTGATTTTGCGTTCCTTACGGTTGGGTGATTTATGGGACCCCTTGACAGTTCGCTTTGAATAAGACTCGTCCAGCAAGGCCCAACATTGGTTTTACCATTTGCCACCTAAGCCTTTTCCCCGGGTTTTCGCGAGCCGAGGGTCATCTTTATTTTAACCCCGGACGGTGTTCCTTGGTGCTGGCGAACCGAACCCGCTTGGGGCCACCTTAGGGCAACTGAGGTTGGTTTTACTCGTGCTCTGTCTCATCCGGATGTGCCACGAGAACGAGATATGTGCAGCTCCTATCGGGATTTGTCGGCACAACCGGGTGGCTTTGCTGGTCTTGTTTTATTCTTTGTCGAAATGTCTTGTAGTCCGGGATTCGAGATTGATCGGGTCTTCCGGTAGAAGGAATAATCCTTCGTTGACCGTGAGAGCTTATAATGGGCTAAGTTGGGACACCCTGCAGGTAATATCTTTCAAAGCCGTGCCGCGGTTATGAGGCAGATGGGAATTTGTTAATGTCGGTTGTAGAAAACCCAAAGTTGACCTCAAATAAAATACACATCAACGCGTGTGTAACGTGATGGTCTCTTCTCGTGAGTCCGGAAGTGAACACGATGTTGGAGTTATGTCGACGTAAGTAGTTCAGGATCACTTCTTGATCGCTATTAGTTTCACGACCGCGCTTTGCTTCTCTTCTCGCTCTCTTTTGCGAAATAGCCACCATATATGCTAGTCGCTTGCTGCAGCTCCACTTTATTACCTTGTCATCCCTAAAGCTTAAATAGTCTTGATCTCGCGGGTGTGAGATTGCTGAGTCCCCGTGACTCACAGATACTTCCAAAACAGTTGCAGGTTCCGATGAGGCCAGTGCAGATGATTCCACCGAGCTCAAGTGGGAGTTCGACGAGGGCGTGGTCGTTACTATGTTTCGTTTCGGATGATCGATAGTGGTGCCCAGTTGGGGCGATTCGAGGATCTGTGTTAGCATTTGGGGTATCTTCTTCTATTTTGGTTCCGTAGTCGGACCTTGAGTGTACTCTGAATGATGTATGTTTAATTATGTCTTGTGTGGCGTGGCGATTGTAAGCCAACTATGTATCTTTCCTTAACTATTACATGGGTTGTGTGAAGATTACCTCACTTGCGACATTGCTTTCAATGCGGTTATGCCTCTAAGTCGTGCCTCGACACGTGGGAGATATAGCCGCATCGAGCGTTCAGTTTCATTCGTTTGGATTCCGTTTGATATTCCGTTTCTTGAAACAACGAAATAGGCAAAAAACGCAATTCAGGATGGGCCTCCGGTTAATAGGTTATTCCCAAAATAATATAAAAGTGGAAAATAAAGCCCATTATAGTCCAAAACAATAGATAAAGTAGCATGGAGCAATAAAAATTATAGATACGTTGGAGGCGTATCGAGGCATCCTAAGCTTAATTCCTGCTCGTCCTCGAGTAGGTAAATGATAAACAAGAGAATTTTTGATGCGGAGTGATACTTTGGCATAATTTCAATGTAAATCTTATTAATTGTGATATGAATATTCATATCCGAAAGATTCAAGACAAAAGTTCATTTTGGCATAAAAATAATAATACTTCAAGCATACTAATCAAAATAATTATGTCATCTCAAAATAACATGGCCAAAGAAAGTTCATCCCTACAAAATCATATAGTTAGGCTATGCTTCATTTTCGTCACACAAAGATGTTCCCAACTTCTATACACCCGATGACAAGCCAAGCAATTGTTTCATACTTAAATAATCTCAAACTTTTTCAACCTTCACGCAATACATGATCGTGAGCCATGGATATAGCACTATGCGTGGAATAGAATATGATGATGGGGATTGTGTGGAGAAGACAAAAAAGGAGAAAGTCTCACATTGACGAGGCTAATCAACGGGCTATGGAGATGCCCATCAATTGATGTCAACATGAGGAGTAGGGATTGCCATGCAACGGATGCACTAGAGCTATGAATGCTCAACAAAAGAACACTAGTGGGTGTGCATCCAATTTGCTTGCTCATGAAGACCTAGGGCATTTGAGGAAGCCCATCGTAGGAATATACAAGCCAAGTTCTATAATGAAAAATTCCCACTAGTATAAAAAGGACGACTTATGAGACTCACTATATGAAAAACATGGTGCTACTTTGAAGCACAATATATGAGACTCACTACATGAAGAACGAGGTGCTACTTTGAAGCACAAAATATGAGACTCATTACATGAAGAACATGGTGCTACTTTGAAGCACAAGTGTGGAAAAAGAGATAGTAGCATTGCCCTTTTCTTTTTTTTGGGGCCTTTTTTTGGCCTTTCTCCTTTTTTATTTTTTTATTTGGGCAATGCTCTAATAATGATGATCATCACACTTCCATTGATTACAACATAAGGATTACAACTCGAAACTAGAACAAGTTATGACTCTATATGAATGCCTCCGGCAGTGTACCGGGATGGTGCAATGAATCAAGAGTGACATGTATGAAAAATAATGCATGGTGGCTTTGCCACAAATACGATGTCAACTACATGATCATGCAATGGAAATATGACAAAAGTAATGTATGTCATAATAATGATGAACGGAATGGTGGAAAGTTGCATGGCAATATATCTCGGAATGGCTATGGAAATGCCATAATAGGTAGGTATGGTGGCTTTTTGAGGAAGATATAGGAGGTTTATGTGTGATAGGCGTATCATATCACGGGGTTTGGATGCACCGGCGAAGTTTGTGCCAACTCTCAATGTGAGAAAGGGCAATGCACGGTACCGAAGAGGCTAGTAATGGCGGAAAGGTAAAAGTGCGTATAATCCATGGACTCAACATTAGTCAAAAGAACTCATATACTTATTGCAAAAATTTAGAAGTCATCAAAAATCAAGTACTACGCGCATGCTCTTTGGGGGATAGATTGGTAGGAAAATACCATCGCTCGTCCCCGACCGCCACTCATAAGGATGCACAAGCCAGGTACACTTCATGCTTCAAATTTGTTACACAACTTTAACCATACGTGCATGCTACGGGACTTACAAACCTCAACACAAGCATTTCTCAAATTCACAACTAATCAACTAGCATGACTTTGATATTATTACCTCCATATCTCAAAACAATTATCAAGCATCAAACTTATCTTAGTATTCAATGCACTCAAAAGAAAGTTTCACATATCTTGAACACCAAGTATATTAACATTAAGCAAATTACCATGCTATTAACGACTCTCAAAATAATCTAAGTGAAGCATGATAGATAAAGTTTCTTTTAGGTAAAGGTCAAGTCTCGGGATTGTTGGGTGAGAAAATCATGTTCTGAAGTTTTGTAACACCGGGAAGTAACTTTCCATATTTAACTCAGACTCTTGCCATTTTGGCATTGATATATGATATTCCTCTCGTGGTTGGGTTTTCTCCTTTTGCATTTGTCCATGTCATGCATTTTATATTATGTCATCATGTGCATCGCATTTGCATACGTGTTAATCTCATGATTAGAGCATTTTCCGTTGTCCGTTTTGCAATCGACTCCTATCTCTGGCGGTCCTTTTACGTTTTCCGGTATGCGGGTATTAAACCTTCTCGAAATGGACGAGGTTTGTCTAGTGGCCTTGGTATAACACGGAGACCACCGGTCAAGTTGGGTCATTTGGAGCTCGTTTGGTACTCCAGCAGTTAACGCACCTTCCTTGAGGCCTCTTTTAAGTTGCAGCCCAACACCCTCCAAAACAGCCCAATAACCCATCTAAGTCACCTCCATGCTCTCCGTCGTTCGATCCGATCGATGTTGGCGAAAACTACACCTCATTTGGACTCTCCTAGCTCCTCTACCTATATATATGCTCCTCCGAAAATCCGGTCAAACCTAGTCTAGCTCCTCCAAAACCTAATGGCATCACCCGCCGGGCGTGTCCGGACCACCTCATCGCTCAGCGAATCGGAGCCGCCACCTCGCCAGCCTCCTCCTTTCGCGCGCCACGTACCTCTCTCCACTTGCCCGCCTGCGGTATCGGCCAACCCGCCGGCAGTACGCGTCGCCGCCTCCGCCGCTCCGCGCCTCGCGAACCCGCGCGCCCCCGCCGCCTCCGCGCCCGGCAGCGCCGCCAGCGGCGCCAACGCCGGACCTCGGCGCCGCCCCTACGTCTTGCCGGTGGCGGCGCCGCCTGGCATGCTCCCGGCTTCCTTGCGCCAAACCTAACCTCGCCGTAGCCCCTCATCGCCCGGCACCCGCCGCGTCCTTGCCCGTAGCCCCGTGCTCCTCGCGGCTGCCCGTCCGAGCCCGCCCGCGCATCACCGCCACCGGCCGATCCGCCGATCAACCCCGTAATCCAGCGCCGTTGACCTCTTCTCCCTCTTCTTTTCCACTAAGTCTAAAATCTTTGTAATTTTGTTAAATTTCATCATGCTATATCTTCGCATCCGTAGATCCATTTTCGCGTATAATGTCAAAATGTTCGTCTCGAAGAGTAGATCATTTCATTCCATTGCATCATTTTCATTTGAGCTCATCTTGATGCCCGAAATGCTGTTGGAAGAGTGCAATGTGCTGATAGTTTCTGATTTTATCAGGAGTTGCACTTTTGTTATTTTTGCTATGATTAATATGTGCATCCTATGAAGTTGATTCCTACATGAGTTTTGTAAAATGCCATGTCATCTTTCCAGTGGTATATGCCATGTATTTTTGTGATCTATGTGGTGACTAGCACAAGCATGCAAAGTAGGTGTCCTAATGTTGCTGATTTCAGCCCTGTTTAGCTGATTTTGATGCCATGTTTGCTTGATGATACCAGAGAGATCTATGCATATTTTGAGATACTTCAGTAAGGGTGTTTTGTAAGGCATGACTTGCTCTATCCATCCATGCCTTTGTTTGCAATTATGGGATGCCATAGCTTGAGTCAATCGAGCTCTACTTTTGCTACAAATGTTTCCTGGCAGATTGTACGTGTTATTCAATTTTGCCTAGGATGTTGTGGTTGACCCATATAGGCTATGTTAGTGTTCTTGCCATGTATGTCTTCTATGTCATGTCTTCTTGATGTATGTATGCTTAGTTTATCATTTGAGGCTCTGTGGTGCATTGAGCTTGTAACATGCCATCTCGTTATCAGTTTTGACATGTCAGTTGCTGAATCTGTTAACAGACTTTCAATATTGACATGAGTGTTACTATATTTTCTAGTCCTTTTGGCTTATGGTCAGTAAGGGACTTTTGTTCTAGGCTTTGAGTAGATTCATGCCATGCCATGTTTTGCTATTTTAAGTTCCTGTAGCATGTAGTTTTGATGCTCTGAACATTGCAACCTGTTACTGTTTTGCCATGTCCAGCCTGTTACTTTGAGCACTTTGCCATGCTTGTTTGAACCTGTTATGATGTGAACTAGCCGTAGCTCAGTGCTCATCTTTTCGAGCATCATGTGTAGATCACCATGTGCTTTGTTGATACGTTTGGGTGCAGTAGCTTATTTATTTGTTGCTTGCAAAGTGGCATCATGCTGTTAATGGCAGATTTAGCCATTCTTGTTTGCTTGCCATTTGCAAACCGTGCATCGATTCGGTGATCTTTATATCGATTTCAGCGAAATCATCTCATCTTTCAGTGGCATGCTTGGTTTGCCAAGTTGATGCCTGGTTCATCATTACCTTCGGGCGCATAGCTTTGCATATCCATCATGCATATCATGTCATGTTTTGCATCATGTTGATTGTGCATTGCACGTGATTTATTGTGGTTCCTTTGTTTGTGTTGTTGCTTTGGGTAGAGTCAAGTAAACTACTCACACTTCATCGGAGGGGCTATGGTGTTGATGTAGAAGCCCTCCGTGGTGGATGCCCTCCGGCGGATGTAGCGATCGGACCCAATTGGATCAAGTCTCGTGCTCGTTGTCATCCCCGATCAAGAATGCTAACACCACACAAGATTCAAGGATTTATAGCAGAGTAGCAATCACACACTTATTACAGCGTTGTCCAAAGAGGACTTATTACAATAAATATGGCTTAAGGCCATCTAATAACGATAACAGCGGAAGGCTTGGAAGATAAGTGAGTCCATCAACTCCATCGGCATCATCGAGTATAGAACCACGACCTAACACCTTACTGTCGTTCAAAAGTCTCGCAACATGAAAGTTGCAGCCCAAAACGGGTCAAGACATGGAATATGCCGCAATGTAACACATAGAGAACAATGAAGCAATAAGCCTATACTACATGCATATATGGCTGGTGGAAAAGCTCTCTGAGCCATAGCTTTGCATAAAGCTAGTTTTTCCCTATCGCAAAGGAATAATTTTGTTTAACTATCATGGTGGTTGTTAAACATTGAGAATGGTTGACAACATCCTCAATCCTAATTAAAAGTACTCATTAAAACCCAATAACATTAATTAGAAGTAACATGATGAGATTCACATGATATTCAAGTACTAGATACTCAAGACGCCCATAACCGGGACATGGCTAATCATGATTAGTTTGTACACTCGCAGAGGTTTGCTCACTTTTCCCCACAAGACTCGATCGCCTCCGCTTGGTTCTCGTGACTACATGGTGTTTGAGAGACGGATGACCGAGACACGCTCTTCGTAAGCACTAGCACCTTACATGTGGGTAGACCGCACTCAACCTACATCCCCTACATCAGCTAGCCTACCCGTAAGAGTTCGCACAACTTACTCAACTATGCCAGAGCCCATATTGGCTTGTGGCTGCACACGGAAGTTTCTAGTTTAAATAATCTCATGATCCCTTAGAGCCCGGGTGGCGGTCCAAGAAATACAGCAAGTCCTCGATAGAAACCAGTGCCTCAATCCACCCAGATGTGTGTTTAGGTTGCCACCTTAGATAAACCATTAATTAACAATCTCACATCTGTCATGGATTTACACTCACCCAATCCACGCTCATCGGCATAGCATGGCATAATAAGCAAACGAGAAGTAACTCCCAAGGTTTCATAAGTAAAACAGTAATGGTACTACCTCATTCTACTTCCCATCCCACAATTTAATTAGATCCTAAACATGCAAGTGTTTGAGGAATAGAGCTAATGCATAAACTGGGTAGTAGAAAAGGTATGATCAAGTGTTACTTGCCTTGTCGATGATCCATGAAACCTAGAGACTCAAGTAACAAGTACAAGACCGGTGATCTAACGCAGACAAACAACAAGCATACAATAAGTACTCATCTAATGCACAGGTAAATCTCGAATAAAAGATCTAACCATAAAGTTCAACTTAAGAACCCTCGTTGCAAAAGAATCAAATCAACTAAAGCAACGAAAGTCGGATGACTAAAGAAAACAACTCGGTTTTAGCAATTTGAAACTAGGTCAAAATTTACAGTAGCAAAACTTTGTTTAAGTAGGTTAGTCGAACGGCGGTTTCAAACGAAACTCCAGCGCTTGAATCACCTGATTCCGATAAACGAGCGAGAAAATAAACTGATTTGAAGATTGGATCGGAAATCGAATTCGGAAAAATAACGGATTAAATCTGATTAAAAGAAAAACGACGAACGGTTAACCGAACGGACGTTCGTTAACAGAAACTAACCGACGAACATGTTCGTAAAAACAAACAGATCGGTGAACGTTCACTAGTTAACAAAACCGACTAAAAAAAAAATAAACCAATCTAGGGTTTAAAAAAAAACCGAACAACGAAAGAAAAACCGGAACGGTTTTGGAACAAAACCGGACTGGGGCGGCGCGGTGGCTACCTCGGCGAGGTCGCCGGCAGGGCTCCGGCTCCCGTGGGTCGGGCGAGGTCGGCGGTGGCGGCGGGTCGGGCGATGGCGACGTCGGGCGGCGCGGCGGCCCGGCGACGATGGCAGGCAAGCAGCAATGGTGGCTCGGGTTGGGGCGGCGGGCGGCGCTGGGTGAGGAGGAGAGGGGGCTCCAGATAAATAGGGGGTGCCTTGGGAGGGGCAACGGCGGGTGGCGTGGCCGAGCCGGACTCGGTCGCGGCGGCGGGCGGGACTCCTCCCGAGCGGGAGCGCGAGGGGAGGGGTCTTGGGCCGGGTGGCGGTGGGCAGTGGGCCCTTGGCCTAGGCGGGGCTGCTTTTTTTAAACAAAACGAAATGAATTTAAAATAAAACTAAACTAACTCCAAATTAAATAAAATAATTTTCCCGACTCCTAAAAATGAGTCAACAAAATGAACTTTAAAACGGGCCAAAATGCATATTTTTAAAATACTTTTTTTCCCTAAAGCAAATAAACTTTTAAAAACCAAAATTGATTTTTTATTAAATCTTCATTTTCCTAAATGTTGGGAAAGTCATATTATTCCTCTCTTAATTTTTTTGGAAAAATATTTGAAGATAATTAAATAAATTAAATGATCCTATTTTCAAAATTTGAGTAAACCCAAATATGAAAATAATGAAATTCCAACTTTCTCCGAGGGTCCTTGAGTTGAGTGAAATTTTCTAGGATCGGGAAAAATGCAAGAAAATATGATATGCATGACTTAATGTATAACATTCCAAATTGAAAATTTGGGATGTTACAAACCTACCCGCCTTAAGATGAATCTCGCCCTCGAGATTCGGGTTGGCTAGAAAATAGGTGAGGGTGGTCCTGAGCAAATCTTCCTCTCTTTCCTGTGTGGCTTCATCTTGAAGGTGGTGGCTCCACCGAACTTTGCAAAACTTGATAACCTTGCATGAGTAACTCGCTGGCATAATCGAGAATCTTGACCTGGTTTTTCCTCATATGTTAAGTCATACTTCAACTGAATTGCTTCCAAAGGGCACTGTGGTCTCTTAACGGTATCTCAGCTATCTCGGAGTGACATTTCTTCAATCGGGAAACATGGAATACATCATGAACTCCTCGACACCCTCCGCAATTCCAGCTTATAAGCAACTTCTCCCATGCGCTGTAAAATCTTATATGGTCCAACTAAACGTGGTGCTAATTTTCCTTAACACCAAAACGCTTAACTCCTCAAGCGGGATACTCTAAGATATACTGCTCCAACTTCATACTCAATCGCTTTGCGCTTTGAATCTGCATAGCTCTTCTGTCTAGACTGGCTACCTTGAGCCTATCTCAATCAATTTAACCTTCGCTGCATTCTTAATCAAATCTGGTCCAAACAATCGACGATCTCCAGCCATTCCCATGACAATGGTGTCCTCGTGATCTCCTTCCATACAGAGCCTCGAAGGTGCCATCTTCAAGCTGGTTTGGTAATGTTGTTATAAGAAAATTCTGCATACGGCAAATTATCATCCCAACTAGATCCATAATCTAGTGCACAAGCTCTCAACATATCCTCCAAAATCTGATTGACTCTCTCACTGGTCCATCGGTCTGTGGGTGGAAAGTCAGATCAATTCCAATCTGGTTCCCAATGTTTCGTGTAACCGGTTCCAAAACTTTGAGGTAAATTGGGTTCCTCTATCGACACGATACTCCTCGAACTCCGTAAACACACAATTCTGGTCATGTATATCTTTGCCAACTTAGCACTGCTATAGGTAGTCTTGACCGAATGAAATGAGCTACCTTCGTCAAGCGGTCGACTATAACCCAAATCGAGTCATATCCTCGAACGAGTCTTTGGCAAACCCGTGATGAAATCCATGCCTAATTTATTCCACTTCCATTCGGTATCGGCAATGGTTGTAATAACTCGCCGCTTCGATGTTCGCGCCTTTACTCGACATACATCGCAAACTGCTACATACTCCGCAATATCCTTCTTCATTCCGTCCACCGTAAAGTATTCTTCAAATCCAAATACATCTTGGTATTTCGGTGAATCGAATAGGGTGAATCATGAGCTTCTTGCAAAATCAACTTCCGATCTTTGGGTTATTTGGCACATAAACACGGTCCTCAAACCATAGGGTATCGTGCTCATCCTCACGAAATCCTTTAGCTTTTCCTTTGCCCATTTTCTCCTTTATAGAGGCAACTTCCTTATCCGCCTTTTGGGCTACTCGATTTTGTCCATTAGTGTAGATCGATTCCAATGCTGCTACATAGCCTCTCGGAACTATTTCCAAACATAGCTCTCAAGGTCCTCGGCTAACTCATTTGGTATTCCTCCCATCATTAGGGTATTGACGGCTCTTACGGCTCAATGCGCCGCTACAACGTTAGCCTTCCGGGTGATAATGCAATCTCATATCATAGTCCTTGATAAGCTCTAACCATCTCCTTTGTCCGAGATTTAATTCCTTCTCGTGAAGATGTACTTCAAACTCTTGTGATCCGTGTATACTTCACAATGATTTCCAATGAGAAAATGTCTCCATGTCTTCAAAGCATGCACAACGGCTGCTAACTCCAAATCATGTGTGGCATAATTTAACTCGTGAGGCTTAAGTTGTCATGAAGCATACGAAACAACTCTTCCTTCCTGCATAAGCACTGCTCCAAGTCCTCGACGTGAAGCGTCGCAATACACCTCATAATCCTTGGTCTGATCCGGCAATATTAACACTGGTGAGGTAACCAATCTTTTCTTCAACTCTTGAAAACTTGCCTAACAATCCTCAGTCCATATGAATTTGGTATCCTTCTTCAACAATTCGGTCATAGGCTTTGCAATCCTTGAGAAATTCTCAATGAATCTTTGGTAGTATCCTGCGAGTCCAAGGAAACTCGAATCTCTCCAACTGTCGTTGGTGCTTCCCATTTGGTTACGGTCTCAACCTTCGTGGGGTCAATCGCTATTCCTTCTCCGGATATAACATGTCCAAGAAATCCAACTTCCTTTAGCCAAAACTCACATTTGCTGAACTTGGCATATAACTGGTGTTCCCTTAGTTTCTCCAAAACCAATCGCAATGTTCCTTGTGTTCCTCTTCATCCTTCGAGAAAATCAAAATGTCATCAATGAACACCACGATTTAACTTATCCAAAAACTCCATAAACACTTTGTTCATCAGGTTCATGAAATAGGCTGGTGCGTTAGTCGGTCCAAATGACATAACGGTATACTCATACAGATCCATATATCGTGGTAAACGCTGTCTTAGGTATGTCCCGCCCCGAATCTTCAATCGATGGTACCCGATCGTAAGTCGATCTTGGAAAACACTTTAGCTCCTTGCAAACGATCAAACAAATCATTTATCATTGGTAATGGGTACTTGTTCTTGATTGTTACTCGCTCAATCCACGATAATCGACAACCATCCTTAACGATCCTCCTTCTTCTCTACTAACAAGACGGGTGATCCCCAAGGTGAAGAACTTGGGCGATAAAACCTTTATCCAATAGTTCCTTAATCGCTTCTTGATTTCCGCCAAATCCGTGCGGGCATCCCGTATGGTCGCGTTGATATTGGTCCTATTCCTCGCAACAGCTCGATCAAAACTCAATGTCTCTATCCGTGGCATTCACGGCAACTCTTCCGAAATACATCAGAAAATCCTTCACCATCGGTACTTCTTCCCGCACGACTCGATAAGCAATTTACTTGCGCTCTCGCTCGGTCGTGATAATGCATTTCTTGATCCTTCTTCCTTCGGAGTGGTGAGCAAAATTGACTTAGTGATGCAATCTATGTTCCCTCCATACTTTGATAACCAATCCATACCTAATATCACATCCAATCCTTGGGATTCCAGAACTATTAGGTCTGAGGGGAAAACATAGTGTCCAATCCTCAATGGCAGTCGATCACACCATTTACTAGCCATGTATTCTACTCCGGGTGAGGTTACAAGCATGGGTGACCTAAGGGCTTGGGTCGGTAATTTGTACTTATCCACAAATCCCTTGATATGTATGAATGCGATGCACCAAGATCGAAAAGAACAACCGCAGAAATGACTTAACCAAAAACTTACCACCATCTGCATCGGGCTGATCTTCAACCTCCTCCACATCAATGTGGTTCACCCGTCCCTCGTTGAAAGGGTTTGGCTTCTTTCCGGATCTTCCATTGCCATTTCCATTCGGCCTTCGATACCATTTGCATAATGCCCGCCTTGCGGCACTTAAAGCAAGTAATGTGACTCAGTCTACCTTGGATGGTGTTGACGGGTTGGCGCGGTTCTGTCCATTGCTTCCTCTATTCCCGCTCCCATTCTTGGTGCCATTATGGTTGTGCGAATTACCTCCTCCATGGGTATGTCAAACTGAATTCTGATTTAGGGGTATAACGAGGCTTCACCGAGCTCCGAGTTATACTTTCCCTGTCCATACTTCCTCTTGCGGTTCTCTATTTGCTGCTGCTTTCCTTCAATCATGAGGGCTCGGTCTACCAACTCCTGGTAGTTATTGAAACTTGCTACCATCAACGGCATGTCTGAACTCATCGCTCAGTCCTTCCAAACTTCTCCCGCTTAGCCGCATCCGTAGCAACGCTATCGGGGCATCACGTGCTAACTTACTAAAATCGCCCACATACCGCCAACAGTCCTTCCTCCTTGGCGAAGTTGCTAAACTCACGCTTCTTCATGGCCATAGCTCCTCTTTGAAACATGGGCAAGGCGGAAAGCTTGTCAAACCGATCCCATGTGGCGTTGTTTACTGTGGTAAGTGGTTGTAAAATTTTCCCACCATGCTGCGCGGGTCCTTCAAGCTGGTGTGCTGCAAACTTCACCTTTTCTCCATCATGCATCCCGCAGTTGGTCAACTCCTTCCTATCTTATGGAGCCAATCATCTGCTACAATCGGCTCGGTGCTATCGAATACACCGCGGATTCAGTCTAAGGAAACGAGTCAAGTGATCCGCGGTGGTGGTGGTGGTGGGTTGTTGTTGTTGTTGTTGCCTTGGTTCTGCACCAATGTTTGAATCAAGGTGTTCTGCTGCTGAATCAACTGGGTGATCTCTGGCGGGAAACAAACCCGGGGTCGCGTCTCGGAGGCATCTGATGGGTTTAGAAAAGACGAGTAATTAAGAATAGAATGAGGTCTAAGGGGAAACACTACCCAAATGCACATGAGCAAATGCACACAAAATCACTTCATTCAATTCAAACCAAGGGCTTACAACGATCTAACTATCGCAAAAGTGCGTGTACTAATGTTTACATGGAGGTAATACTACTAATATGTGGGGGACTTCTACTAATTTGAACCGGTGGAAGACTCCATGATATCTGCTCCAGCTTCGTCTTCAAAGTCGGGTTCACTTGGATCCGAATTGGTGTCGTCGATGATGATGTAGTTGCTTGGACAGCCGACGTGCTTGTCTTCATTCTTGAGCGCCAACTTCTTCTTGAGTGCTTCGATCTCGTACTTAAGATCGTTATTGTGTTTTGCTAGAGCTACGATCTCGTCCATGTAGTCCTTTGTAGTCTTTAGTTCTTCTTCAAGTTCGATGATCCTTCCTTTGCATTCTCGCAACTCCAACATATCATTGCACATCTGGTTCTCCTGGCGCCGAATGTGCTGGTTTAACTCCGGATGAAAGCTGCAATGGATCTATCCTTCTTGGTGCCGACTATCTCCCATTGTTCATCTCGGCGTCCGCAAATCTGGTAGATAGTGTCCTTGAGGTCTTCTTGATAAACTTCTCCAATGCGCCCCATGGTGATGTGAGCTGCCATGCTCTTTCCTGCACTCCAAGTTGGTGCAATCGAAAACACTATCTATAGGCTTGGTGATTGGGGCGAATGTCCTTCCCGAACGTGAGCTTGAATCTTCCAGTAGCTCCTCTTCAGCAGAGTGGCGTTGAAAGTCCCGTGAAACTGGTAGTCCAATGTTCATGTATTTGGTGACTTCCTTCAAGTGAAAACCAAAAGGTGTGCCTTCATCTGGTTGGGCGATTTGATCTTGGCGCCCTTCATCCTAAAAGAGTAGAAAAGATGAGGAGTTAGAAAATGGGAAGAGAGTAGTGATCTATGGCTTTAACTTAGTGGTCGTGGTCCTACTACAACAGTGGTGCTCGATACCATCTCTCAGAGCGACCGGACCCAATTGGATCAAGTCTCGTGCTCGTCATCCTCGATCAAGAATGCCGACACTACACAATACTTCAAGGATTTATAGCAGAGTAGCAATCACACACTTATTACATTGTTGTCCAAAAGAGGACTTATTACAATAAATATGGCTTAAGGCCATCTAATAACGATAACAATGGAAGGCTTGGAAGATAAGTGAGTCCATCAACTCCATCGGCATCATCGAGTATAGAACCACGACCTAACACCTTACTCGTCGTTCAAAAGTCTCGCAACATGAAAGTTGCAGCCTAAAACGGGTCAGACATGGAATATGCCGCAATGTAACACATAGAGAACAATGAAGCAATAAGCCTATACTACATGCATATATGGCTGGTGGAAAAGCTCTACGGTTACAGTTTTGCATAAAGCTAGTTTTTCCCTGCTGCAAAGGAATAATTTTGTTTAACTATCATGGTGGTTGTTAAACATTGAGAATGGTTGACAACATCCTCAATCCCAATTAAAAGTACTCATTAAAACCCAATAACATTAATTAGAAGTAACATGATGAGATTCACATGATATTCAAGTACTAGATACTCAAGACGGGGACACGGCTAATCATGATTAGTTTGTACACTCTGCAGAGGTTTGCGACTTTTCCCCATTAAGACTCGATCGCCTCCGCTTGGTTCTCGTGACTACATGGTGTTTGAGAGACGGATGACCGAGACACGATCTTCGTAAGCACTAGCACCTTACATGTGGGTAGACCGTACCAACCTACATCCCCTACATCAGCTAGCCTACCCGTAAGAGTTCGCACAACTTACTCAACTATGCCAGAGCCCATATTGGCTTGTGGCTGCACACGGAAGTTTCTAGTTTAAATAATCTCATGATCCCTTAGAGCCCAGGTGGCGGTCCAAGAAATACAGCAAGTCCTGATAGAAACCAGTGCCTCAATCCACCCAGATGTGTGTTTAGGTTGCCACCTTAGATAAACCATTAATTAACAATCTCACATCTGTCATGGATTTACACTCACCCAATCCACGTCATCGGCATAGCATGGCATAATAAGCAAACGAGAAGTAACTCCCAAGGTTTCATAAGTAAAACAGTAATGGGTACTACCTCATTCTACTTCCCATCCCACAATTTAATTAGATCCTAAACATGCAAGTGTTTGAGGAATAGAGCTAATGCATAAAACTGGGTAGTAGAAAAGGTATGATCAAGTGTTACTTGCCTTGTCGATGATCCGCGAAACCTAGAGACTCAAGTAACAAGCGACGACCGGTGATCTAACGCAGACAAACAACAAGCATACAATAAGTACTCATCTAATGCACAGGTAAATCTTGAATAAAAGATCTAACCAGAAAGTTCAACTTAAGAACCCTGGTTGCAAAAAGAATCAAATCAACTAAAGCAACGAAAGTCGGATGACGAAAGAAAACAACTCGGTTTTAGCAATTTGAAACTAGGTCAAAATTTACAGTAGCAAAACTTTGTTTAAGTAGGTTAGTCGGAACGGCGGTTTCGAAACGAAACTCCAGGCGCTTGAATCACCCGATTCCGATAAACGAGCGAGAAAATAAACTGATTTGAAGATTGGATCGGAAATCGAATTCGGAAAATAACGGATTAAATCTGATTAAAAGAAAAACGACGAACGGTTAACCGAACGGACGTTCGTTAACAGAAACTAACCGACGAACACGTTCGTAAAAACAAACGGATCGGTGAACGTTCACTAGTTAACAAAACCGACTAAAATAAATAAATAAACCAATCTAGGGTTTAAAAAAAACCGAACAACGAAAGAAAAACCGGAACAGTTTTGGAACAAAACCGACCGGGGCGGTGGCTACCTCCGCGAGGTCGCCGGGGGGCCCGGCTCCGGCGGGTCGGGCGAGGTCGGCGGGTGGCGGCGGGGCGGGCGATGGCGACGCCGAGCGGCGGCGGCGGGCGGGCGGCGGCGGGTGGCGGCTCGGGTTAGAAGCGGCGGGTGGCTGGGGTGAGGAGGAGAGGGGGCTCCAGATAAATAGGGGGTGCCTTGGGAGGGGCAACAGCATGGTGGCGTGGCCGAGCCGGACTCGGTCATGGCGGCGGCCGGACTCCTCCCGAGCGGGAGCGCGCGAGGGGAGGTCTTTGGGCGGCGGCGGTGGGCCGGCTGGGCCCTTGGCCCAAAGTGGGCGCTTTTTTTTTAAAAACAAAACGAAACAAATTTAAAATAAAACTAAACGAACTCCAAATTAAATAAAATAATTTTCCCGACTCCTAAAAATGAGTCTAACAAAATGAACTTTAAACGGGCCAAAATGCATATTTTTAAAATACTTTTTTTCCCCTAAAGCAAATAAACTTTAAAACTAAAATTGATTTATTTATTAAATCTTCATTTTCCTAAATGTTGGGAAAGTCATATTATTCCCACTCTTAAATGTTTTTGGAAAAATATTTGAAGATAATTAAATAAATTCAAATGGTCCTATTTTCAAAATTTGAGTAAACCCAAATATGAAAATAATGAAATCTCCAACTCTCTCCGAGGGTCCTTGAGTTGAGTGAAATTTTCTAGGATCGGGAAAAATGCAAGAAAATATGATATGCATGACTTAATGTATAACATTCCAAATTGAAAATTTGGGATGTTACAGTGGAGCTCCGGAACAGGCCCCAAGATGGGATCTCGTGGATACAGGAAGTTGCGGTGGTGGAATTAGGTTTTTGGCTCCGCCCCAATCTGTTGGGGTAATGAGGTATATATAGGAGGAAGGAGTACGTCGGTGGAGCGTCGGGGTGCCCACGAGGCGGGGGCGCGCCTGTGGAGGGCGTGCCCCCACCCTTGTGACCGCCTGCACTCCTTGGAGTAGGGTCCAAGTCTCCGGATCATGTTCGTGAGAAAATCACGCTCCCGAGGGTTTCATTCCGCTTGGACTCTGCTTGATATTCCGCTTCTCAAACACTGAAATAGGCAAAAACATCAATTTCGGGCTGGGCCTCCGTTAATAGGTTAGTCCCAAAAGTAATATACAAGTGGAAAATAAAGCCCATTATAGTCCAAAACAATAGATAAAGTAGCATGGAGCAATCAAAATTATAGATACGTTGAGACGATTAACCCTCCGCATAACTTTTCCAAGTTGCCCGGAGGCTCGGAGGTTACACTCAGCAGGGCGCTCGCTTCACCGGAAGCAAGCCGCGCCGGCTGCGGTCTGCGGCCGGCCGTCATCGACATCTACTGCTTCATTGACGCCCGCTAAAACCCTCCGCTCAACTTTTCCAAGTTGCCCGGAGGCTCGGAGGCTACTGTCAGGGGGATGACCCCCGGGTAGGCCCAAGGCGACAAACGACGCTTCAAAAACATCGGGGCCAACAACGCCCCTCAACCCGGCTCACACTTGGCCGGGTTGCTCAACCCGGCCAAGTCCCTCAACCCGGCCGGACTCCTCAACCCGGCTCGCACTTGGCCGGGTTGCTCAACCCGGCTAAGTCCCTCAACCCGGCCGGACTCCTCAACCCGGCCGCCTGGCCGGGTCCTTGTCCGGCTGCTCCAGTCGTCCTGCTACGCGAAGTCAACTACGGCATCCCATCTGACGCGACACTGACAAGATGGCCATATTGCAACCACTGTTGCTGATAAAGCACATACTGTTCACTCATCACGCGCGACATCATCTGCAGTGTACTTTGTCCCCGGGCATTGATCTATAAAATGCCCCAGTGACAAAACTTAGCCTAGCTCCCAAGCTACACACAGCTTGGGATGTAAGCCACACTAGCTTACATCTCAAGCACATACCCATGCCTACCTAGCTTACCTCACAAGCTAGCCCGCACTCATATATAAGTCAACATCCATCCATCCATCCATCTAGGGGCTCACATATACACACTCACGCACATAAGCTAGCTAGCAAGCAAGCTAGCTAGCCACCCATCCATCCATTCCCACGGCCACAATGGCTCGATGGGAACACACTCATACGGCCACAAGGCCACTCGCGCCACACATGTGCTAGCAGATGAGCACATAGCTCTCTTCTACCTGCTCTCAGATACAGCTCCAGGAGCAACTTTGTACCGCCAGACATGTACACTGCATATATATTCAGACATGCAGCAGTAGGAGTATTATCTCTCCGGAGAGCTCCGAAGCTGGGTAAATCACCGCGTGCTTTTTACCCAATCCCGTCCCTTGATCTCCAAAGTAGTCTTGCCCTCACCACAAGCCACCTCGTGGCATCTGTCGTCTCGCGAACCCGCCCGTGAGATAACCCCGACACTTTGCGCGCCAGTTTTTTGGCTGAAGCGATTCCAAATTTTTGGCTTCCGAGGAAATATCTACCTCCCTGCCCCTCCCCCTTACCAAAAGCAACATTTCCCCTCTTTCCTCCTTCCTTTCCAAGTTGAAACCTTCACTCCTTGCTTGCAGCGCCGCCGCCTCCTCACCGGCGATCCTCCTTCACGCTCCTCGGCCTCGCCTATCCAGGCAGGTAATCCACACCCGACGCCCATCCTCCTCCTCCTTCCACATCCCACATGCCCCTACCACCGGCGTGAGTGCGAAACCTTCCACCCAAATCACCGACCCCTCCACCAAATAAGCGCCGGCCTAAGCCATGGTGCACGTAGTATAGCCAGGACCTCAAGGAGCATTTGGCAGCGGGAGAAGCAAATCGCGGCTGCACGCGTGGATGAGGTCGCGATGGCTGCCATTTGTGCCGACCCCCAGATCTTGAAGGAGCACCTTGCCATTTGCTAGCTACGCCGGTTAAGCATGCTCGGTTTACCCGTTGTGTGTGCTGCTCCTGCCTTTCCTTCACAAATTCTAGTGAATTGTGCTATCTAATTTTACCATGCAATCTCTTGCTCTAGTGTATATGTTCTATATGTCATGCAGTGTGGTGCTCACTTATTAACTGTTTTGTCAATTAGTTGTCGTCTTCAGTTAACTGTTTGGTTCAATTCTGCAAATGTGATGTTCAATTCTTCAGGCTGCAATTTTGTATTGTCTTCCATGTGAGAAATAAGTCAAATTTGTATTGTTGTGCATGTGAGGAATAAATCAAATTTGGCTGCACTTAATACATGAGAAACATATACAAGTGCTATATTTCCTAGTTCTTAATCATGCTTGGTTTGGGTAAATGGGTTTCCCCTATGGCTTGAATTAATCTGATGAATCTGCAATGTGATTATTTTTCATCAACTTATTTTACTGATAGCATGCTAACCCTTACTTAACCTCGATGACTAACTACCTTATATGTGTTGTGGAAACAATGGGAAGCACCGAGGTTTACAATCGAGGTTAGCACGCATGGTCCGTTGTCTAATAGCACATTATTGTGCAATTGCAGGAACCATTCTAATATTTAGGTTTTTAACAATTTGGTCTTGCACATGTAGGTCCCGCTGTCCGAGGTTTTGACCCACTGCTCAACCCTTTTGCATATGAGGAAATGAGTTGTCCATTTATATCACCAAGTCAAGAAACTCGTAAAGATTGTTAGGATAAAGAAATTAGCGACAAAAACAACAAGATCTTTGTCCGCACAATGAAGAAGACATCACTTCACTACAGGATGGTACTAACTATTATACCTTTCCTTTTAATTCCTTTGCCCCATTTCCAATATAGAGAAGATATTTATGCACATCCTTGTTTTCGTGCCTTCCAAAGAAGTTCATCGATGATTACCTCCCAAACCACCTGTATGGTCGGAGGCGAGGAAGGTATTCATACAACACCCACGGTTCAATATTGAAGTGTTCCTAAAGAGGACGAAGGATGGACGGTCAATCATCCACCGGCACTCGCCTAAAGTTACAAAGACCTCCAACATCAATGAAGGCTCAATATTCGCCTTCTGCTTCAGCAGTTTTCTAGATGAGATACATCTGTCTATGTACCGTCTATGATGATAATTTTGAAAGGTTATAGATGTTGCATGTGAAACTTGGTCCTGGTGTAGTTGTGTAATGGGGCAGCTGAGTGCTTAAGCTATATGATGCAGTACTCTGATGTATTTTAATTATGAAAATGAAATATATTGTGTGCTTAATATGAACTGTCAATTAGATTAATAAATGGATTATGAATAATCGGATAATTAGCCTGCTAGTGCCGAATTGGCCTGCTAATTGGGTTTTGCTATTGCAAACGGTTGTTGAAAAAATACCGTGGGCGATGACCGCAGGCAACGCACACAGTTTCTAGGAATAAACCGTGTTGGATCAATGAACAATCACACATGACTTTCTCTTGAAAACTGTTTGTGTTAGGCCACCTTGCGCAAATGTTTACCACATGAAAACTGTGTCTGATGGACATCCTTTGCCACACAAAATTCTTCCATGGACCGAGTGTGATATATTCAATAACGCAAGCGAACGGGAAAAATTGTGTGTGATGTACCTGTGAACGAAAACATTTTCCTTTGAGCGACTGTGTGGGATGTACATATGAACAGAAACATTTAGCGGGGACTGACTATGTGGGATGTACTTGCGACGGGAAACAATTTTGCCGTATAATTGTATTTTTTAGCTCTACTGTACGTATTTCCATATTTGAGCGCCGCCTTGATCGCTACGACCTCATTTTTGCCGAACGTGTGTGCCAGGAGGGCATATCCCCGACGGTTTCTGGTGATACGTCCATCTTGCATCCTATTTTCCTACTGTTATTTATAGTGTTTTCATTCAATATAACACCTAGTGGAGTAATTCTATTGCCTTTTCTCTCATAATATGCAAGGTTTACACAAAGAGGGAGAATGCTGGCAGCTGGAATTTTGGACCTGAAAAAGCTATGTCACATATACCTATTCTGCACATCTCCAAATGAACTAAAATTTTAAGGAGAATTATTTTGGAAAATATAATAAATATTGGAGAAAATAAATACCATAGGGGGCTACCCAGGTGCCCACTAGGCCCTGATGGCTCGTGTCCGCGTCAGTATTTTCCCCGAAGAGGAACGGATGATGCAGCACAGCTACGGTAGGTATTTCCCTCATTGATGAGACCAAGGTTATCGAACCAGTAGGAGAACCACACAACACTATGTAAACGGTACTTGCACACAAAGAACAAATACTTGCAACCCGATGCGTAAGAGGGGTTGTAAATCCCTCCCGGGTAAAATATAGATAAGTTTGTAGTAGATTGGATAAATAGATCTCACGGAAACATGAAATAAAATAAATAACAAAAAATTGCAGCAAGGTATTTTTGGGTTTTTGGAATAATATATCTGAAAATAAAAAAGGCAAATAATAGATCGGAAAACAAATATGATAAAGTATAGACCCGGGGGCCGTAGATTTCACTAGTGGCTTCTCTCGAGAAAAATAGCATACGGTGGGTAAACAAATTACTATTGGGCAATTGATAGAACTTCAAATAATTATGACGATATCCAGGAAATGATCATTACATAGGCATCACGTCCAAGATTAGTAGACCGACTCCTGCCTGCATCTACTACTATTACTCCACACATCGACCGCTATCTAGCTTGCATCTAGTGTATTAAGTTCATGGAGAAACAGAGTAATGCAATAAGAATGACGACATGATGTAGACAAGATCTATTCATGTAGGAATAGACCCCATCTTGTTATCCTTAATAGCAACGATACATACATGTCATGTCCCCTTCTGTCACTGGGATTGAGCACCGTAAGGTCGAACCCATCACAAAGCACCTCTTCCCATGGCAAGAAAAATCGATCTAGTTGGCCTAACTAAACCAAAGATTCGAATAAGAAATATGAGGCTATAAGTAACCATCCATATAGACATCAAAATTCAAATAACTTTCATGGATAAAATAGATCTGATCATAAACTCAAAATCAGATTCCAACAAACACACCGCAAAAAGAGTTACATCAAATAGATCTCCAAGAGACCACTTTATTGAGAATCAAAAGAGAGACATGAAGCCATCTAGCTACTAACTACGGACCCGTAGGTCTACAATTAACTACCCACGCATCATTGGAGAGGCACCAATGAGGATGATGAACCCCTCCATGATGGTGTCTAGATTGGATCTGAGGTTTCTTGAACTTGCGGCAGCTGTAATTGTGTTTCGTCGACTCCCCTAGGGTTTTTGGGTTTTCGGGGTATTTATAGAGCAAGGAGGCGGTGCGGGAGACCACCAAGGTGGGCACAACCCACCAGGGCGCGCTGCCCAGGCGCGCCCAGATGTGTTGTGCCCCCCTCAGGGCACCCCTCTGGTACTTCTTCGGCCCAAGTTGTTCCTTCTGGTCCAAAAAAATCTCAAAAAAGTTTCGCTGCGTTTGGACTCCGTTTGGTATTGATTTTCTGCAAAGTAAAAAATAGACAAAAAACAGCAATTGCCACTAGGCACATGTCAGTAGGTTAGTCCCGAAAATGATATAAAGTTGCTACAAAATGATTGTAAAACATCCAAGAATGATAACATAACAACATGGAACAAGCAAAAATTGTAGATACATTGGAGATGTATCATGCACCAGGGCGCGCCACCCCCCAGGCGCGCCCTGGTGGGTAATGGGGGCCCTGGCTTACCATCGGTGCTCATCTTCTGGTACATTAGGTCTTTTGACCTAGAAAAAAATTAAAGGGAGGACTTTCAGGATGGAGCGCCGTCGTCTCGAGGCGGAACTTGGGCAGGAGCACTTTTGCCCTCCAGCTGAGCGATTCTGACGGGGGAACTTCCCTCCGAGAGGGGGAAATCAAAGCCATCCTCATCACCAACAACCCTCTCATCTTGGGGAGGCCAATCTTCATCAACATCGTCAACAACACAATCTCATCTCAAACCCTAGTTCATCTATTGTGTTCAATCTTTGTATCAAACCTCATATTGGTACCTGTGAGTGACTAGTAGTGCTGATTACATCTTGTAGTTGATGCTAGATGGTTTGTTTGGTGGAAGATTATATGTGCAGATCCATTATGCTATTTATTATCTCTCTGATCTTGAGCATGAATATTATTTGTGAGTACTTTCCTTTTTTCTTGAGGCCATGGGAGAAGTCGTGTCATAAGTAATCATGTGAATTTGATATTCGTTCGATATTTTGATGGTATGTATGTTGTGATTCCCTTAGTGGTGTTATGTGAACGTCGACTACATGACATGTGACAGCCCGGTTTTTGCCCTCTCTCATTTTCTTGATTTTCTTTTGAAGTCATTTTGAAATTTGGGTTATGAATCTTTTCATATGGACTTAAACACTTGGGTACCCTTGGATTTCACCCAAGTGCTTCATTTCCCTCCCTAAACATCATTCCCCTTCTGATCCACCCCAAAATAATCTTTGGCGTATTTTTCTTAAATGAAAAATATTCATTTCCTTCCAAAAACCCTAGCTAGCTCTTTATGCTCCCAAGGCAACCCCATTTTTTATGGCCCAGAAAAATCTGAGAAAATTCACAAATATTCTTTGAACCCTAGGGAACCTTCCTGAACAAAAATATTTCATCACTTTTTGGAATATTTTTTCTACAGAAAATATTTTCTGTTCTGGACAGAAATGGTGGTTTCTACAGCAACTACCATTTTACTTGCTCCATTGTGCCTAGGTTTTCTTGTGCATTTTCACCTTAGTAACTCTTGGCTAACCTCCAAAGCACAGCCTCTAACTCCCAGCCATTTGACCTCAGAACCTCTCAAAGTTCTTGACCGAAACTTACGGCATGTAAAAACTTCTC